>OZ030009.1:150247613-150847613 GCA_964023405.1 Apodemus agrarius
AGCTGTGACTAGCAGACAAGATCTTGTAAGAGGTTACATCACAAAAGCAAAGGAGGTGGAGTCTGCTGTGGCAAAAGGAACAGGGCGTACATAAACAAAGGCGGCAGAGTCTGGCGGCTCAATGGGCACCAGGATTGCTAACGCGTGTGTGCGTTTTAAACAAGTTAAAGGGGAAAACCAGGCAGAATACAAATAATTACGCCTTAAGGAGGATCCTTCGTGAGCTGAACAGGCTATCCTGGGCTGAGCAAGGAGAATGAAAAACCCTAAACACGAGAGACTCGGAAACAACCTGGACACCTGCAGACCTAAATGACTGGGCGTCTCTGATGTGACGTCGTCGATGCGCACCACCACTCAAAGGAACAAGCTCCTGAGACACACGGTGGCAGCTCAGACAGATCTTGAGAGAACTGTGTACTGTGAACAAGCCAGTCTCAGAAGCTTGCACAGCCTGGGCATGGTAGGCCTATAGTGCCAGCATTCAGAGGACTCGGGCTAGCCTGTGGTACATGACTAGACCCTGCTTCAAATAAAACCAAAACGGAGCCTTTGAACAATTGAACACCATCTCTAAACCTTGAAAAGTACAAACATATCTGCATACAGTCCTTCATGTGATCTTAGCCACAGCCACATGGGTAAGGTTTTTCGGTGTACTAGATCATCTTTGTCTTGCTCCCCAACAAAAACACCAACCTGAGGATTTCTCTTGGGATATTTTCTTGTCTATGGGACAAAGAAGAACTGGGGAGGAGAAGCAGCTTCCCCCTCTCACAGCTGAATAAAGCCACCTACCTAGGGCTGGCACCAGTGAAGGGGAAGGGCGTTCTCAGCAGGGCCTAGAAAGCTCGTCCTTCATAGCCCCACACTACAGACTCATGGGTCAGTTCCCACATACCTGAAGCGCAACTTAATCTTAGTATTCTTCAAAAAAAGGTACAATTGTTACCTGAGCTGGGCTTAGGATATCATTCCCAATGGAAATTCATTATCAGTCAGTTTCCTAATATTCCCTCTCCCTCTCCCTTTCCTTCCCCCTCCCTCCCTCTCCTTCACACACATACACACACACACACACACACACACACACACCACATATATACACATTCACACTTGTATACACACCACACATGCACACTGATATAGATACACCTGAATACACATGTGTACACATATGCACCTACACAAACACATAGATACAGTATGCTCAAACACACATACATTCATACACAGATACACATGACCATATGGACAGTTCTTTTTTTTTTTTTTTTTTTTTTTTTTTGGTTTTTCAAGACAGGGTTTCTCTGTATAGCCCTGGCTGTCCTGGAACTCACTCTGTAGACCAGGCTGGCCTCGAACTCAGAAATCCGCCTGCCTCTGCCTCCCAAGTGCTGGGATTAAAGGCGTGCGCCACCACCGCCCAAACAATTCTTATAAAATCATAATATACTTATTATCCCTGGAGATTTTAATCTTTTGGACATTGCGATGAAGAGAATCATTGGAGTGGCCTGCAGACTTGGCTGTGTTCGCTAGTAGGATGTTCTCATTGAGGGATTCATTAGTATTGTAGCATATAGTACCTCACCACTTTGTATTATTTAAGAGCCCCTACTGCACCCATCAACAGATCACTCTCCTCATCCATCATTCGATGGCCATTTGAGTCATTTCTTTTTGGCAATTAAGAATAATCCTTCTGGAGCTCGACAGTTAGCATTTATCAGTCTTGCCGAGGACCGTGGTACAGTCCCCAGCACCCACATCTTGGCTCTCCGTCATCAGGAGTACACATCT
This sequence comes from Apodemus agrarius, assembly GCA_964023405.1. Classification (NCBI taxonomy): domain Eukaryota; kingdom Metazoa; phylum Chordata; class Mammalia; order Rodentia; family Muridae; genus Apodemus; species Apodemus agrarius. Next base: position 150,249,417 of record OZ030009.1, read on the forward strand.
CACACACATGGATACATGCAAGCAAACACTCAAACACATAAAATAAAAATAAACCTTACGAACGTGACTACTGCTAAGAACGTCCCTGTGCGAGCTAGAGTGAACTCATCTGCTACCTCAGATTTCACTGCATCCTTCAGATGAAAACATTTAAAATCTCGCATCCCTACGTGCATGCTACCACAGGCAGCCTGTGAGGGAACCAGCACACAGTGTTCCTCTAGCTGTACCTCTGACTAGCTCCATCTTCAGTCGGTGTCTCTGCATCTTTCCGTCCTGTCCCCTCACGCCTTTGGCTAAGGTCGGGTCCCCTACTCGTCCTGAGGTTGTCTCCCGGAAGCTGGGCTCTGACTCCTAACTCTCTAATGGCCGGCAAAGAGCCCCTCCCATCGTTGACTGGCCATCTGTACTGATCTCGTGACGCGAGTCTAGTCACGCTTTCTTTCCATTTTTTCATTTTTACTGTTAGCTAACCAGAGCTGTTTACATGTTAAAGATTTGGACATTTGCTTCTTTTAAGATTTGTGATTTGTAAATATGATATTTTCTCCTGTTCTGTAATCTGCCTTTTTACTTTCCCGATTGACAGCACAGATGTCATTCATTTTTACAGCTTAACATTTACTTCTCTAACTTTCCGGATCAACTTTCAGCAAAAATAACTCCACTCCTCCGAGGCCGCTGTCTGAGAGAACAGGCGGGACTGTGCACTCAGTCTGTCCCTGTACACAACCTCCAGGGCTTACTATTGTGTGAGACAGATACTTGTTAACACATAAAAACTGCATTTAACTCACTTGAGAACTCAGGCAGCTTCTGCTTGCCACAAACAATCAGTTCTGTAAAAAACGGCCCAGGCCTGTGTCGGGAAGCTGGGGACAGATCTTCCTGCCTTACCCATGACCTCTCCCAATAAATGAATTTATTAATTTCCACGAATTGTTATGGCTGGTGGGAGGTGTGTGTGACTAGAAAATGCGGGCCGCCCGGAGAAGGCCGCAGCGATGATTGAACTTCTGACTTCAGACTCGCCTTGGTCCCTGAGAAGTTGTCACCCCAGACCTTAGAGCCCTGAAGACCAAGGACATCTGTGCCCTTGAAGCCACACTTATTATGGGATGTCTAAGACATCAAATACAATTTTTACCTTTATGGTGTCTCGGAGAAAACTTGACCCAGGGAAGGTGATGAATGAAAACACAAGTCACTCAGGTGTGGGTTCCGTTTCGCAGCTTCGGAAAAGCTGAACCCAGGAGCTGGAGAGATGCTCTGAGGTGAAGAATGCTGACTGCTCTCCCAGAGGACCCAGTTCTCACCTCCCCATCACAGTCCGCAACTGAACGTAACTCTGCTTCCAGGGTATCTGTCCTCGCCGGGCCTTCGTGAGCACCAGACACGTACACTGTACAAAAAGATGCTCAGACATACATATGGGCAAAACACACATAAAGTGAAATAAATTGTGATTTATTTGTTTGTTTATTTATTCACTTCTTTATCTTTGGTTTGTTGGGACAGGGTTTCTCTGTGTAATAGCCCTAGCTGTCCTGAAACTCACTTTGTAAACCAGGCTGGCCTCAAACTCATAGAAATCCACCTGCTTCTGCCTCTCAAGGGCTGGGAATTTAAAGCATGCGCCACCAGGCCAGGCTAAATAATTTTCAAAATGATATGTCAAAACACATTCTCCCAAGGAAAAAAGTTTAAAATCAACATAGTTTCTACTACCTAGTTAGAACACAATAGACGCCCTCCGGTACACACTGATGGAGCGCATTACATGAGAATTCTGTTGACCTCTGACTTCTGGATCGCTTTGACATTGTTAGGAGTCCTCCCGGCTGCATGGTCCAAGGCCCAGGTGCTCAGCTCCGCCCACAGGGTCCCCAGATTTGTCTCTTTCAGCAGTCATTTCTCTCCCTGCAGCTGCGCTCCAAGGACTGCTTTTGTGGACCACCAGGAATTTCCTGTGATAGAATATCAGAAAGCTACTGGTGTCTCGGAGGAGGTGACTTCACAGGGCAAAAGTTCCCTTTCTACAATAAACATTCTCGGTGTGGCAGTGCCGGAGACTTCCCACACAGACCCCCACACCTACCAGCCACTTGTCATCTTGACAACAAATAGCCAGAGAAAGAAACAAGATCATTTGTACAAGACTGTCTTTTTGTTTTATGTGGACCTGCTTTGGGTTTCTGGATAAGTTAACCTTATGCAAACCAAAACAGCCAGGCGTGGTGGCTCACTCCTGTAGTCCCAGCACGGGGAAAGCGGGAGCAAGACGTTGCTGTGAGTTCAAGAATCACCTGACTATATAGCAAGAGAAAAGTGGGGAGATAGAAGAGAGAGAAAAGAAAGCAAACTGAAAAGAGAGGTTACCTTAAAGTTAATTTTTAAAAAAGAGAAAGGGTCCGGGCAGTGGTACCGCACGCCTTTAGTCCCAGCACTTGGGAGGCAGAGGCAGGCAGATTTCTGAGTTCAGGCCAGCCTGGTCTACAAAGTGAGTTCCAGGACAGCACGGACTACACAGAGAAACCCTGGAGAGAGAGAGAGAGAGAGAGAGAGAGAGAGAGAGAGAGAGAGAGAATTGTGATTTTTTAGCAGGGCTGGGTTTTTGGTTTTGGTTTTGGTTTTTTGGTTTTTTTTTTTTTTTTTTTTTTTGTTTTACTGGAACTCACTCTGTAGACCAGGCTGGCCTCGAACTCAGAAATCCGCCTGCCTCTGCCTCCCAAGTGCTGGGATTACAGGCATGCGCCACCACGCCCGGCTGTTTTGTTTTTTTTTGTTTGTTTGCTTGTTTGTTTGTTTGTTTGTTTGTTTGTTTTTGTGGTGCTGGGAATCAAACCCAGAGCCTCGAATGTTCTAGGCCAGTGTTCTAACGCTTAGCTGTGGCCCCAGCAGCAGCCGTCAGTTCTCAAGCGTAGGCTGAAGGCTGTCAGGTGAGCATGAAGCCTCAAGCATCCCGAGGTACCGTCCACGAGTCCACGACGCTAAGGACGGAAGAAGACACACAACCTCTACAGCTGCCCCCTCGGAAAGCCAGGCTCAAACAGTCAGCAAGGGGAGAAGTCGGAAGTGGGAGTGCAGCTGGTCCCGTTCGCTTGGGAGGGAGAGCCTGCTTGGAGCCCACACCTCACAGTGAGGAACCAAGCAGTCGTATGCCTGCTACCTGACCCCTCCACACCCTACTCCCCACTACATCCTGAGAGAGTCCTGGGTTCTCAGCACCTCCCCATTCCGGAGCCCTTCCAGACAGATCTCTCTATGGGGGAGGCAGAAAGGGGAGGTAGACAGGTTTGCGTACAGAGCAGAGAGTCACACCGGGCACTGGCTGTACAGAAGTGACTGCAGCCCTTTGGTGATATCTGTCTGCACGAGCTCACCCCTCCTGCATGTGACAGGAGCCCGCCTCCGTCCTGAGGTGCTGCTCGGCTTCCCTGCTAGCTGCTCGCTGCTCCACTTGGCTCCCCTCCCCTCCCAGGGTGCATGCGTCCATCCTCAGCCAGTCTCCGGCCCTGACTGAAGAACCGCGAATGAACTGTTACAAGTCGTGCTTCCGGGTATGGTGACTGTGGGTCCAGATTCTCTCATGGAAGGCTGTATGAGACATGGAGATGCTGGCCTTGAGAGAGGAGTAGGAACCTCAAGTGGAGTCAGTGCTGGAGGTGCAGTGTTGACAACCCCTTTCCACCTGAGAGAGAGCAGGGCACAGAGTCTCTCCAGGCCCACACCATGAGTCGGCGTCTTTTGTACAGTCCAAGGAGCCTCCAGGCTGGAAAACTTCAAATCAGCATGACCTCTGAGCACTTGCTTACTGACACGTGTGGACGTGGCACGACAGAAAAGGTGGATTGAACAAATAAACTTCCAAGTGGCTTGATTAGTATAGAGGATCTCTCCCTGCTCTCTAGGTGAGTAATACCATCTGGGTACCATGACGGCCTAATCCTTCCACAGCAGCACCGACTTGGCTGAGAGGGTGGAAACCAGACATGTGGGCCTCAAGGGTGTCTCCGTAGGTGCCCATCCTGGCCCTGGGCCTCTCCCTCTGCCCACAGAGCTCATTCATTCTCACTGCGCTCAAGCATCTGTGAGGGCCCTTCATGTCATAACAGCCAGCGTTTTCCTCAGAACAGAAGTGGATCCCAGTAACTGAAGAGGAAAGCTCGTTCTAAATGTCTCGAGTGCTCTGGGAAGGCTGAGGAACCAAGCTCAGGAAACAGGCAGAGAAACAGCAGGCGAGGCCGGGAAGCCGGGACAACACAGTATAAAGTCAGTCACAACGCACAGCCCTTAAGACCATGTGCTGGGTCAGGCCGCTCTATCACTTCTTAACTCTGGCCAGTTAGCTAATCAACCTCATATCAATGCAGAACCTTCCTAAGCCTCAGTTTCCCTGACTGAAGAACTAACTTTTTAAACGCTGCATGTCGACAAGTCAAAAACCCTGTGGATTGTAAGATTGCAGATACCTTGAGAGGGTCTTGGAGGCACACATATGGAGCTCAGCCCTGGGGAAGATAAGGGAGGATGGCAGTGTGCAGACCAACCTGGACTCCGTGAGTTCAAGGTCAGGCTGAGCTACGTGGTAAGACCCTGTCTGGAGTAAATAAAAGAAAACAGTCAGTTCTAGGTTATGTTCATGTCTGGTGACACATGAAAAAAAAAAAAAAAACCACTGCCAATTGATACTGTGACAATGGCAACGATTTCTTGCTTCCCATTTTGTTTTGTATATCATTAAAATCCCTCCATGCTCTAGGACCGGTACTTAGAATTGAACACGTGACCTTGTGTCCGCTAGGAACGAGCTCGACCATGGAACTACACACATCTTTTTACTCTATATTATGAAATAGGGTCTCGGTAAGTGTCCTAACTTACTGGACAGTGCTGCTGCACACTTCTAATCCCAGCACTTGAGAGGCTGAGCAGGCAGATCTCTGAGATCTACAGAGCGAGTTCCAGAGCAGCCAGGGCTGCACAGAGAAACCCTGTCTCAAAGCTTCACACACACACACACACACACACACACACACCGCCGCCCCCCACCCCCAACAAAAGGTCCCTAGGCTGGCCTTCAGTTTTCATTTCTCCTGCCTCAGCCTCTCAAGTAGCTTGGATAGTCAGTCTGCATCACTAAGACCAGTCAGAATTTTTATTAGGCTTAGTTTTGATATAGATATATCACACTTACATAGATATAAATGAGAGAAAAACGGGCCAAGTGTCCCTTGCATGAAGTTATTGGAACCGAAAGTGTTCAGAATTTCAGGATGTTTTCAGATTTTGGGGTACTGCATACACTTAATGAACGATCTTAGGGAGGAAATGAAAGTCTGAACACAGTTATACCTTAAACACACAAATTTAATTTAATATAATTGCATTTATATAATACTTTAAATGACATTTTGTATAATTCAATTTCTAAGTGTGGAATTTCCCACTGATGTCATCACATCAGCATTCAGAAAGCTTCGGGTTTTAGAATATGTCATATTTCAGACTTAACAGGCTAGGAACGCTTAAACTTATTTCCAAATGTAAATTAGTGGCTAGCTGTAGTGGCACATGTCTTTAATCCCAGCACTTAGGAGGTGGATGGATCTCTGTATGGCTGAGGCCAGTCTAGTCTACACAGTGATTTCTAGTCCTTCCAGATCATGGAGTGAGACAAAAGGAGAAGACAGGGACGGGGCGTGTTCAGAGCATGCTGGTACACCTGTCGTCTCGGCTGCTTAGGAAGCTAGAGTGGAAGGCCTTCCGTCAGCCCGGAGAGAATAGCAAGACTCAAAGGAAAACAGAAGTGGCATTGGGGAAAAGTAACAAGGAGAGTGTGATGGTTTGTATGTGCTTTTCCCAGGGAGTGGCACTATTAGGAGGTGTGGCTTTGTTGGAGTAGGTGTGTCACTGTGGGTGTGGGCTTAAAAGCCTCATCCTTGTTGCCTGGAAGTCAGTCTTCTACTAGCAGCCTTCAGATGAAGATGTAGAACTCAGCTCCTCCTGTACCATGCCTGCCTGGATGCTGCCATGTTTCTGCCTTGATGACAATGGACTGAACCTCTGAGCCTGTAAACCAACTCCAATTAAATGTTGTCTTTTATAAAACTTGCATTGGTCATGGTGTCTGTTCACAGCAGTAAAACCCAAACTAAGACAGAGAGAGAATCGTTTTCCAACACGCAGGCCACTTCTCCCTACCTGCCTGTCAACGCACCCTTTTCCACTCACGTACCACAGGCAAGGATGCTGCTCTACAACTGGGCCATCTCTACAACTGGGAAGCATCTTCAAAGATGTGACCTCACGGAGAACAAAGTGGCACATGCCATTGATCGAGCACTCAGGAGGCAAAGGCAGGCCTCTGTGAGGTTGAACCCAGCCTGGTCTACCCAGCCTGTTCCAGGCCAGCCGGGGTTATAGAGCAAGGCCTGGCCTCCACCAAAAAATGAATTTATATTTCTCTTCCAAACCTTCCGGAAGTCTTGACAGCCTGGCCTTTGTGTGCTGTGCTGCTGTCTTTGACTTGACCTGTAGTGGGAGTAGCTTTTAGAACACAGACACACCCTTCTCAGTGGGAGGGGCCTTGAGAACACAGCCACGCCTTTTCAAATGATACTACGGGTTTTCTATTTTTGTTTTCACCCAGAAGCAGCAAGGTGTCCTCTTATGTCAATAGAAAGACATCTAAGTACTCGCATCCCTGGCAAGTGGTCATCTACCCACTGGAGCTCATTACAAGATCTCCTCAGGGAAAAGCCAGTGATGGGCAGGGGGTCCAAACAGCCCTAGGAACCTGTGGTGGGACCAAGGTCATTTAAAGATCATACGATGAAATTAGGTGTAGGCCTGGCATATTGGCAGTCATTTTTAAAAGTTATTTGGTTTTCTTTAAAACAAACAAACAAACAAACAAACAAACGTGTTTGAGACAGTCCCACTATGTAGCTCTGGCTTTCCCAGACCTCACTATGTAGACCACAACCTGGTCTCAAACTCAAAGAGATCCTCCTCCCTCTGCCTCCCGAGTGCTGGATTAAAGACATGTACAACCACTCCCAGCTTCTTCTGAAATGTGAGTGTGCGTGTGTAACCATTGCCTACTGAGGCCACAAGTTGGCGGCATCTCCTCCTGAGAGAGGGCGTTACAGGCGCTTCTGAGCCACCCGAGGTGGTTGCTGGGATTGAACTGAGGTCCTCCGGAAGAGCAGCAAGTGCTCTTCACCCCAGAGCCGTCTCCCCAGCTTATTTGATTATTGCCTGTACCTTAAAATATTGAGGCTTTGATGCTTAGTTTTGGAGACTGGGTTGGTCTGTGAGTTCACTGTGCCATCACTGTAGAAAGCTCTCAAAAGTACCTTGGGAAGGCCACGGAGACTGGGCTGAGACGCTGGGCCGTCTCGCTTTGGCTCTGCGTAAGAGCTGTGAGATCTGCTGACAGTGAGATCTCCTGAGTGACAGCTGAGAGCCAGAGCTGCTCGGCACGTTACCACAGCGCACATTCCTTACGGTTCAGTGGGACCGTCTGAATAACCTTTGTCTTTCTGCACTTTCTCCGCCTCTAACAAGTTAGTGTGGTTGTTACGCTCTGTACTGAGGAGCCAGAAACAGCCCCGTTGGCTTTCTTTTGTGTTGTGATAGGTTTTGGAACACTGCGTTCTAATTATGATCTTGATACTACTACATGTTTCTACCCCCATGAGAGCCAGGCAGGAGGGGAAAGGCTTCTTCCCAGAACAGGGAGATCAGAGAGCAGGGCATGCTCTCCCCAGCCCACAGGAGGCAGCAGAGAGCAGCGGAAGGCCGTGACTCTGCTGAGTGAGGTGTCCCCAGACTGGGAAACTTTATGTCACTGTCTTTGGATACCTTCTTGAATCCGACATTTTTAACATTTTAACCCAAACACTGTGGTTCTCCTCACCTTCCATCCACGTTTGATAAAGTTTCATATTTCTCTCATTTTTCCCTTCTAGTTTTTGAAAGTAGAGCATCTGTTTTGCAACAGATCGATGATGTCCTCATAAGGAGCCCATGATACTCAGCAGCCGCCCTCTTGGTCGTGGGTGCTGTTCCTTCCAGGAATCCACATCTGGATCTGCAGCGGTGTCTAAGTGCCTCTTTAGCCCAGCCCTGGCACTGCATCCTTGGTCTGCTTCCGCTGGTGCTTGGCACGGTCGCTGCGCTTCCCACGACTCCACTCCTGAAGATAGTAAGCCTTAGAGCCCCAAGACTGGCGCATGCGTGGGATCTCACTGCTTTCCGAACAACCGCCTCCCCTTTGGCATCTTGCTTCTGCAGAAGAGTCCAAACCAGAAGAAACTTGGTATTTCTGAAGGAACTATCCAAGGACCGCGTTTGAAATCCCAGTGTGGTAAGTCCAAGGTTACGGAGTCCACAGTTGAGCTCGGGGAAGTGCCCCGGTGCCCAGGCAGGGGGGAGCAAGAGCGGGAGGCACGAGGACCAGATTCCGATGTCAAAGATGTAAGGGTTCTAAAGTGTTGTAAATTACTGTCAAGTCATACTAACAGGTTGAGCAAAACCATACAGGAGACGCCCAGACATTTCCACCCACCTGGAGCTCTGGTGCCAGGTTTAATGTGGGCGTGCCTCTTCCTGTCCCTCTCCGGACTTACCTACCCTTTCTCCCTCAGAGTGTTGTATCCACCCACAGTCCTAGGTACTTTGTGACAGGAACCCCGGGTCCCTCTTGAGGACTGAGGGGAGCCAACCTGCTGATCAGCTGGGTGGTAGAAATAGACACTTGTGCTTGACACAAGCTCAGAAAACTGTCACTAACACCTGCAGATGGCGCGCACACGAGGGTGTCCTCCACCTTACTGTGTAAGCTTACACGAGGGCCCGTGCCAGGACAGCGGTGCTCGCCCGCCCGAGGCACAGGAACAAAGCTGGCCGTGCTTGCCACCGCTGCTGTCCCGTCTGTCTCACTCTCACTGGGCGCTCCCTGTAGCTGTAGGCCTCAAGTCTCAATTTATAGATTTGTTTATTCTAAAGGAAAGAAGCAGGAAGTTCATTTTTACCAGTGACCTTGACTGGATGTCTTTGATGATGTTTAATAGGCTGAAGGTTCAGCAGTTTATTTATATCGTTATAAAATGATGCCATCTTGCATTTTTCACATCTCTTTAATGAGTCTGTTTCCCTGAAGTCAGTCACACACACACACACACACACACACACACACACACACAGTTTAAAGCAAGTGTTTTTCAGTTCGACTTACATATTCTTATTGTGGCTTCATCCAGACCTATAATATAAAATGCTCGATATTATTTTCAAATGTTTATCTAGACTTGTAATCTGCTGCTTCAGACCTTTTGTCTGTTTTGTGTTGTTTAAATGTTTTTTTAAATTTTATTTTAATGGTGATATTTTAAAACCTTTTCCTTCATAATATTGTATAAAGCAGAACTTACATATTATGTCACATTTTTAATCTTCTAATCTTTCTTTAAAGAAGAAAAAAATTGTCAATTTAAGACTGTTGTTTAAAAAGAAAACTTACAGACTGGGTGTGGTAGTATGCACCTTTGATCCCAACAGTTAGGAGGCAGAGGTAGGCAGATCCCTGAGTTTGAGACCAGTGTGGTCTACAGAGTGAGTTCCAGGACAGTCCTGTTACAAAAGAGAAATCTTGTCTCAAAAAAACAAAACAAAACAATTACAGCAGTGTAAACAGCCTAAGAATTTTTAGGAAACAGTGCCACCTAGTGGTCACCGGCGGCACTGCAGTAATGTTAACTTGGTTCCTTGCTGACCCTGAAATTAGAGAACCACTAGCCTGTACTTCCCAAATGTTGTGATTAAAGGAGGAAGTCACCATGTCCAGATTCCTGCCCTACTTTTGAAACAGCCCTGAGAGCAAAATTTCTGAATTCTATTTTGCCTCTTATTTTTGGTGGCACAGATCAAATTATAAAGTATGCTGACCCTTTTGGTCTGGGGAGATCACTGAACTATCCAGGAATGAAAATTGCCAGTAGGTACTGAAGCAGACCTCCAGTGCTATCCGTTCCCAGGGAGACTCCAGGAGCCAGACCGTTTTCTCCTCTGCAATTTGGCTACCTAAGGGAGGGGGGCTTTCTTCCCAGAATATCTGCTGTTAACTCTTTTTTAATGTGTTATGTGTGGCCATGATGTGGGAGACATGCCTTGGCACACGCATGGAGGCCATGTAAAGTCGGCCTCTGCTTCCACCTTCTACATGGGTTCCAGGAATTGAACTCAGATCAATAGGCTTGCCTGGAAAAGAGCTTTGTGCACTGAGTCATTTCCCCAGCCCTGCATAGCCCGATGATGAATGCCAACCAGGCTTAGTGAAGCATGTTTGCAATCCTAGCCCTCTACAAACAGAACCAGCTTGGGGTATATAGTATTTCTCTTAAAAACAAAACAAAACAGAAAAGTTCCTGTGCTTAGTGGAGATCGCCTTCATCAGCACAGTGGTCCTCGTCTCCCTTCTCTCACGCTGGTCACCAGCCGGAAGAGCTGCTGTTCACACAGTTTGCTGGCAAGGCGCCTGGAGTGCACAGTATCCCCGGCTACCTTGGCCAATGCTCCAAGGACCAACCCCTCCAAAGCTCTTTCCTTAGTCCACTCTGCTCCCACGTCCAGCACTGGCTTGTGCCTGTACACTCTGCGACTTCACTCTGTGTGTATAATATACACACGGGAAGTAAGAGCTTGTCCGCTATGTATCCCTAACAGGCTTAGGGATGCCGTACTATCCCGCCAGGAAACTTGAGACCATCAACATCTAAAACAAAGTTGATGGATCAACAGTTTCTGAGGGATCGAAGAAAGTCGGTGTGAAAGCAGCCGCGACGACTTGAGATTTGGCTGTCTTTCCTTCATTTTTTGAGGTCACCATCTATTACAGAACTTGGATTTGTTCTACTAGACCTAGGTTCTAATCAATCCCTTTGAAAATTACTTCAGATTCCGTCCATTGTATTCCAATGGTTTGGTTGTCCTAGTGTCCGAAGCTCTGACGCAGCTGCCTTTCTGATTTCAATGCCTCTGGCATTGTGCCTTGCGTGTGTGATCTTGACAACTGTTGAATGTAGAAACCTTTAACAGTCGTCAAACCTAGCCTTTCCCTGAAAATGCTTGCATTTGGCCACCAGGAGGCAGTCTTGCCAACTTGAAATGCAGATCTCCTCTTGGGAGACTCCAATTCCTCCCCTGGAGAAACCCTTTGAGTTGGAAAGCACCTCAAATGCTACTTCTTTTTGAAGTTTTCATTTGAAAGCATTTCAAAGGTGACTCCTGCTAGCTGCTCGCCAGTTCGTCTAAGCAGAAGGCATCCTTTCCTTCTCAAAAGCTATTCCATGCAGGTAGCCGCCAGCCTACCAATCAAACAAGAGGAAAAGGAGACAGCCACTCAAGAGCTCGGACATTTGTGACAGTTCTGCAAGACTGGCACAGTGAGACTCTGACCCTGCCCAGAAAGGTTCGGAGTGCAACAGATGGTCCCAGGAACTGTCCCACAGGCCACGGTGGCAGATAAGCAAGCTCACTCTGAAACTAGAGCAAAGCTAGCACTGGGACCTTCAGCGGGGGAGAGGCCAGGGATCAGCACCAGGCTGATCTGGGTTGAGGCCTCATCTGCATTCTGAAGGGGGCTTGGAGGGTGCACAAAACCCAATAAACAGACGCAAAGAACTGACTGGGCCAACACCAGTCCTGCCTGGGTTCCTCTCCTCAGCAGACTAGCTCTTCTGTGGAGCCCCAGAACATTCCAGGTGGATTTTTGGATTCAGGGTGGATTTTCCTTCTTGAGAACACATGCATAGCTCCCTGGCTTCCTCATTCTAATCTTGAAGTACCATCACTTCTGAATCCAGCCTGGACTTTTGACTTTGCCAGGATATGGAAGCGAGAGCACGCAGCCTACAGGATGTTACATATCATGAAGCAGCCTTAACCTGACCTGACACAAAACCCCTTGGCAATCCCTTTAAGTCTCTGTCTCTGTAGTTACAGCTTAGAAATATAAAATCCGAGCAAAATATTTCCGTTATTTAAAAATAGGTTTCTTTTAAATAAAAAATGAAAGCTTTTAAAAATAATTAAACTTGAATAAAAAATTTAAATTCTTCAAAAAATGTATTTTGGAGGACAGTACATACATGTGTACACATGTGGGCGAACGCACACATTTCCACGGGTGCTGATGAGGGTGTCTAGTACTTTATTTCCTCCAGACGGGCTTCTTTCTCACTAGGCTGGGGACCCCCAAGTCCCAGATCATCCTGGAGTCACTCTCCACAGTGCTAGAGGTACAGGCATACACAATCATGGCTGACTTTTTATGTAGGTGGTGGGTGTTCAAACTCAGGTCTTCATTCTTGTACAGCAAGCTCTCTTAACCATTAAGTCATCTCCTTGGCCCATAAAACTCATTGTCATTGTTATTCCTGCAATGTCTAGACTGATTTTCCACATGCATATTCTTTACACAACAAAAGCTTAGAATGCATTGCCAAATATGATCACAAAAGACAAGCCTTTTTTGTGATCACAAAAGACACCCCTTATGGGACTCCCATCAGAGCCCACATCCTCCACCACAGGTGAATGAGTAGTACAGGTCCCACCTGACACTTTCCACTATGAAGAACCTTCTACTTCCCAAATAGCGACTCACATTTACAAAAAGACCAGGGACTTGGATCGTAACAAAAATTTCCCTCTTAGTTTAGACCTGGGATATGGGGTAGATGCAGGCACACATGGAGATCAGATGCTGGTTGGACGTCTTTTCTCAATGGCTTTTTTATTATTTCATGTGTGAGGCCTTGCCTGGCACCCATGGAAGTCATAGTTGTGAGCTACCACGCAGGGGCCGGGAATTGTACTTCGGTCCTCTGCCACGGCAAGTGCTCCTCACTGCTGAGCCGACTGTCTAGCTCACTGTGTGCTGTTTTGTGCTGTGAGGTCTCTTACTTACTGACCCTGAGGTTAACTTGGTTACACCGGCTGCTGAGCCCGGGGGATCTGACCAGTCTCCTGCCGCCCGAGCTTCCCGGTGGCTCGCACAGGCTTTAGAGTTCAAACGTCAACCCTTCGCCCATCCGTCTCTCAACTCTAGAATTATAGTCTGTTGTCATTTGCTTTGGCTTTTGGAGATAGGGTCTCACTTTGTAGACCAGGTTGGCCTTAAACTCAAAGATCCACTTGCCTCTCTGCCTTTTGGGTGCTGGGATTAAAGGCATGTACAACTATGCCTGGCACTAAAAACTGTTTTAAAACAAATGAACTCAAGTTTTTTTAGAGCTTGGTCATCAAAGCCATGTATTGTGAGAACAGCTGAGGCCACATTCCGGGAAGGACAGATCTACACCGAAGGCTTGCGGCTTTTAAAGGTACAGTCTCACACTCGAACAGCCGCCACCTCTACTGGAGCTCCCCTGTGCCTGGAAGGGCCCGAGTGAACCAGAGGAATTCTATGGAAGGTGCTGTTTGGGCTGAGAATGAGCTGTGAGGTTATAGTATCTCAACCGGATACAGCTGTTTGTGACAAAGTCCCTGTCACCAAATAAACACTGGCCAGCATTCTACCTCACAGACATCTGTTTCCTGTTTTCATTCTCCCCTTTATCACTCTATTCCAATTTCCTTCCACCTGTATGCCACCAAAGACAGCCAAAGTGAAGAAAGCCCATGTTTGGCTGTCCGTTCTTCCATGTGAGGTAGTCCGTCATTCCGCTTGGGGGGGGGGGGGGGAGACTCCAAGGACCTTCACAGCCCATTCGGAGATGGAAGGCTGCAATGTGTTCTCCCTTTAGGTGACTAATTTCCTCTCCCTTCCTGTGAAGGCAGCGTCTCTGAGACCTACAACTGAAACCATAGTACCAAAAGAAAGCCTCCTGCACAGTAAGGCAGGCACCAGCTTACCTCGGCAACAGCACACCCCATACAAGCACAAGACAGGACGTGTTCATTTACGGAAACTCATCCTATGCAGACTGGCTACTGTCGCGTCTGTGTCACCCAGGTGCCCCCCCTGGGGCTGGAGCGAAAGGGCAGGCACCCAGTGTGTATAGCACAGTCCAACCTCTAAACTGCAAAGCAGGGCAGGAAGGAGACTGCAGTCCGTTACATACGCCTGCTGCTTCAGACTGACTGGACTTCAGCGTAAGGAAGATGAAGTAACTTGTGTGATGCATCCCACTTTAAACAACGTAAGGCCAAGAGGGCCCAGTTTAAATCCCCAACAGGGAAGTGACCCAGGCCTACGAATCAATCTCTGTCCTGCACTCTGACAAAACAGAAAATGTAGTTAAGAAAAGGCCATAAAAAGATGGACAGCAAAGAAATGTTTCAAACTAGTTAAAGTCAGGCTGGGCCGTGGATGCCTTTAATCTCAGCAGAAGCAGGCAGAACTATGTGAGTTCAAAGCCAGTCTGGTCTACAGAGCAAGTTCCAGGACAGCCAGGGCTACACAGAGAAACCATGTATCAAAACACAATGTCTCCCCACCCCCGAAATGAAGGTGATTTCAAGTAAGTTTTGTCTTTTTAATCACCTTTCTAAAGACTGCCACTGCTCGGGTTTTTCAAACACACACCCTCCGCACAGCTCCTGCTGCCTGTGAGGCTGGTACCAGTCCGTCTGAGGCTTTAGGACCCACAGGACCCCACGTGCAGCCGCCTGGCTCCCGGCTGCTTCCCTGGGAGGCAGTTCAGGAGCTGTAGTACTTGAGCAGGTCCTCGTCTGTGGGCTTGAGGATTTTCTTATCTGCCATGTTCACCACCCAGCCAGGAGCAAGCCCAAAGAAGATCTGCCTGGGGTCCTTCCGTGCGCTGAGCATCCTGAAGAGCTCGTCTTTCGTGATGTCGGGAAGAACGTAGCCGTACTTCATGGCGAGTTCGAGTCTCGCTTCAGGGAACTTGGCAGGGTCAGCCAGGTAGCCCCGGTTCCTCGCATCGGTGTAGTAGGGCACCAGCTTCTCGGGAGGGAGCATTCTTTTTGGAATGGGCTGTCCCCGCAGAAAGAATGGAACAGGCTTGCACAGAATTTCTAAAGAAATGTAAAGAGATGTAAACATTGGCTCTATATAGATAATAACTTGTTATAAATGTTTAGTTAATTTTTAAATTTCCTAAGATGAGAACTGAATTCCAAGAACTTTGTAGTTAAACAGGCTTAAGTAAGCAAAATGGAAACAATTCTTCTAAATGTTTTTTCACTTTCTTCCTATTCTCAGGGAGGGCTTTCACATGTGCTATGCTGTACATCAGGGGACCGAGGACGACTCTCAGGAGCTGGCCCTCCTTCCACCGCGGGATCAAACTCAGGTCAGACTCGCACAACGTGGATTGTTCCTACTGAACTATCTAGTTAGCTTGGGGAAAAAGACATTCTGAATAGTTTAGAAAAAGGAAGATAAAAATAGAGGGAAGAAAGAGAAAGAACATTTAAGCTAATGCCCCTCTGAACATTTTTCAGATTTTGTTTGTTTTAGTTGTATTTCTGTGTACACACTTATGTCTCCATGGAGACGTGCGTTTGAGTGCAGCGCTCAAGGGGGCCCAAAGGGGAGCTGTGAGCACTGCAGAAGCACTAAAGCTGGCTGGCACACCCAGCAGGCAGCGAGATAAAGGGAAAAACTGACCCGAGAACACTTACCTAGACTCCGTGGGTCATAGAAGGCTGTAGTAACAACACCGCCATTTTTTTCAATTGCAGCAATGGCTAATTCTGAAGCCATCTGCACCTCAATATTAACTTTTGCTTGAAAAGTATCAGCACCCTGTCATATTAATAATAAACAAACAAATAAAACCAGCCTGTTAGTAAATAGCTTAGCTGAAAGCAAATCAGTGCCAAGTATCTGTTCTCAGCTGAGTCCCTCCAAAGTACCTGCGACTGTCTAACTCTCTGCTTAGGGCTCCACTGTGCCTCACCCACCCCCAAGCCCAGCAAGTAGGAATGACAGTGTCATTGTTCCCCATACTCTATTAATAGTAACCATTTAACCCTAGCAGTCCTAAACCAGGATTATTGCTATACCGAATTCAGATGGGGACAATGAGGCATATGGGCTGACGAGAAACTCCTAAGACAAAGTGAGGATACTAATCCACAGTCGGGATTTTTCCTTTTCCATGCTGAGGCTGAAACCCTAAGTCTTCCTTTCTCCCCAGCACTATGTGTTCTTTCAAAAACTATATTTAAAAATGATTTCTGTTGGGGGGGGGTGTCTGATCTCAGCATGCATGTACATGTCTGAAGATGGTCTTGTGACCCTCTGTTTCACTGTCACATGGGTCCCAGGGACTAAGCACATGTCTCTAGGTCAGGTAGCCTTTTACCCAGGAAGCCATTTTACCAACCCATTCCTATTCTTACCCACAAGATTATGGTTCATGATAGAGACTAAAACCACTCTTCCCGAGGCTAGAGAGGTTGTTGCGGCAGTTACAGAGTACTAGCTGACCTTCCAGAGGACCCGGGTTCACCCTCCAGTACCCACATGGTGGCTCACAACACTATGCTCCTCCAGTTCCCGGGGGGGGGGGGGGGTCCAATGCCGATGCCCTTCTCCCAACCTCTCCAGGCACTAGGCACATATGGGATGCATAGACATATATGTAGGTAAAGTACCCAAACATATAAAACATTTTAATATTTTAATAACAAAATAAAAACAAATCTTCCTTATCCCTAAGTAAGCAAAAAGGTTTTAGAGCCAAGAGTGAAGAGCCTGGAAAGCAAAATACCTGACAATATTAAAGGCTTGGCTATCTTTAGGAAAAGGAGGAAATCTATTTTATATTCACTGCCAACTTTATTGTCCTCTCTAAAATGGAGAGGCATCTTTTTCCCTAGAATGTTTAACACTAGAGATAAAGCAATGGGCTTCTTAAAGCCCTGTCACTCAGGATATGCTATGTTCAGAACAGATTGCTTTTGCCATTTTAGTAGGGGTAAAACTAGTTCCCAATCTGATTCCTTTCATTGTAAATTCTTCATGTATTTGAAAATAATAACTATGGGTTGTAGTTTCTTACGTTTTATATTAGATAATGGTGTACATTTATAATCAATAGTCTTTCAATTCAGAACTAGGAACTTGATTTTTTTTTAAATATTTGTTTATTATATATAAGTACACTGTAGCTTCAGAGACACCAGAAGAGGGCGTCAGATCTCATTACAGATGGTTGTGAGCCACCATGTGGTTGCTGGGAACTGAACTCATAGCCTCTGGATGAGCAGTCAGTGCTCTTAATCACTGAGCCATCTCTCCAGCCCCAGAACTTAATTATTAATGTGGTTTTTGTTTTTTTTTTAATTACTACTCTGTAGTCTACTTAACATATCTCATTATTCTGGCTCTGGTTTCAGTATTTTAAATATCAAAAACTGTATGTTTAGGAAGGTCTACAAATCAAGTTTCATTTATTTTCCTTGAGAATATATATATTCCCAAATAATTCTGTGCTTACTAATCACAGCATGAATACATCCACTATTTACTTGCAAATTTAAACTCAGGAAAGACAATGGACAAGCTATAAGTGTGTGTGTACATTTATTCAACCATTGCCCAGGGTATAGCTTTCAGGATAATATCTGCTAGCATAATACATACATAACTAAGGTATATCCAGACATGCAATTTAAATACTGTCAAGGTAATGGATTTTTCTATGAAGTAGAAATATATCTTTTTGTTTACACATCCAAAGTAAAATATTAAGGCTCAATCACATCTTTGGTATTGCTTTTCCAAATGAACTCCTCTGTTTTGTGATTTGATTTGGATTTGTTTATTTTGCTTTGTTTTGTTTTAGGATAGGGTTTTAAGTATAGCCAAGGCTGGCCTAGAACTCACTATGTAGCTCAGGGTAGCCTTAAACATCCAGCAACACTTCTGCAGTAGTTTCTCAAGTACTGGGATCACAGGTGCGATCTACCACCTCTCCCAGGCGTCTTAGGGTCACAGTCACCAAGGAATTTAAGAGGCTCTCCCACAGGCATGTGCTTCCCTCTAGTGGACACTACGGTACCTACTCAGCTGTGCAGTTAATCTGCTTATGAACTGCTGTTGAATTCATTTAACAGAATTTTTTACTGAAACTCAAATAGGGTTTCATTCGTTCTGTAAATATTAAATAACATTCAGCGCTAAAACTGACATCATTTAAACGATAACAAAGTGCCTACCTGTGCAAGGCTTAAGTGATAAAAAGACAATGAAACATAAGTGCAATTTTGGACCAGATATTAAGAAAAATTATCTGGAAGGCTGGAGAGAAGGCTCAGCAGTTAATGGCACAGCCTGCTCTTCTAGAGGGCCAGAGTTTTATTCTCAGCATCCATACGGTGGCTCACAGCCACCTCTAACTTCAGTCCTAGGGGATCCAAAGCTTCAGCTGGCCTCAGGTACATACGTGGCACACAGACATACATGCAGGCAAAACACTCACACACATAAAATAAAAACAATAAAAAGAAAAATGCTCTGGGTAGGAAAGGGCAGCGCAGAGTGTGCCTCTATGAGAGGGGCAGAGCCACAGGCTGCCTGAGCTCCTCCAGCTCCGGCCAGCTTGCAATGTAGTAAGGTGAAGTGGGTGAACAGAGCTAAGATGGATGGGGTGGCACGTGCCTGTCAACAGGAAAAGGCAGGGTTCAACCAGGTCTATACCCAAGAGTTCCAACAGTCTGCCAGAGCTACCCTGCCTCAAACAACAAATTAATTCCAGAAAGATCTTCCTTGAGGGTGAGAGAGGACTTAGAGGTTAAGAGCTCTTGCTGCTGGGAGGGGGGTTCCATCACACACATAGTGGCTCACAACTATCTATAAACCCAGTTCCAGGGGCTCTAATGCCTTCTTTTGAGCTCTATGGGTATATATGGTGCACATGAACATACAGACAGAACCCTTATGTACTTAAAATAAAGAAATATAAAAAATTCTTTTTTATATTTAATTGAACTTAAATAATTTAATTGAACTTCCTGATATATTGACAGGTTAAAAAAAAAAAAAAAAGAGGAAAAAAGCTGAACAGATCCACAGAGTACATCAGCCTTCTAAAACCATAGCTAGTGTGAACTAGTGTTTTGGGGTTTTTTTTTTTGGTTTGTTTTAATTTTATTTAGTCTATGTGTGTGTGTGTGTGTTTTGTCTGCATGAATGTCTGTGTCCCATGTATATGCAGTTCCCATGGAGGCCAGGAAAGGGTGGAAGAGCTCACGGGACTCCAGTTACAGTTTGGAGTACCACACGGATACTGAGACTTGAACCCAGGTCCTTTAGGTGAACAGCCAGTGTCCTTAACCACTCATCTCTCTCTGGCCCCCAAGAAGGGGGTGTTGATTAAGCAGTCCCTGAGGGCTAGGAATCAAACCGAGACCGGGTACAGGCGGGGAGTCATCTCCAGCACTCTTTAGGTTTTAAACTGTGTCGAGCAGCATATGGTCTCATGTTGCTCCACCCCGTCCTTCCCAGACACAAATCCTACCTTATCATTTCATTTTCACGCTTTATACAGTACCCACCCGCTAGTCTGCAAGAGTATCACAGTGCTGTATGCACTTATTCCTTATCTTACTTAATGAAGGCCCCAGTGTACCAGAGCAGTGATGGTGACAGTTCCAATATGACAAAGAGGAAGCATAAAGTGTGTACCTGAAGTGGAGAGACAGAAGTTCTCTATTTAGTAAAGAGTCATAACTTAGCAAAGCCTTTTTTTTTTTTTTTTTTTTTTTTTGGTTTTTCGAGACAGGGTTTCTCTGTGTAGCCCTGGCTGTCCTGAACTCACTCTGTAGACCAGGCTGGTCTCGATCTCAGAAATCCACCTGCCTCTGCCTCCCAAGTGCTGGGATAAAAGGCGTGTGCCACCACCGCCCTGCTAGCAATCCATTTCTAACCTCCCATTATGCCTAGCTTATAAATTCATCTTTACTAAAGGTCTGTATGAAAAGAAGAAAAAACTGTCCCTACAGTGTGGTGATGTCCACAGTGAAGCCTCTATATGGTATGTGTAGATAATGAGAAGGGACTGCTGAGTATGGCAAAGTATCTATATAGTACCAAACAACAAAACAAACAGAACCCCAATCTAGAGTTACCTCTTCAACCAGCTGGACGCCATAATCCCTTTTAAGCGGCTGGATGGTCACGCCTCTCCCATTCACAAGCTGGGTTAGGTCAATAGGCTGCGTTGGATCAACTCGGCCTAAATCAATGAGATACTGTAGTCTCCTGAGACTCAAAGGCTGATACTGGTGCCTGAAACTGCAAAACAGGAATATAATAATTAGAAAATACCGAGTAACCTTCCTCTAGCCTCTTCAAATCAACACGCTTTCCAGTGTTTTCCTTCATAATTTCTACAATACAAACCCATAATAAAACACCAGTGCTTCCTTTGTTCCACTAAACACAATTTACCTCTCCAAACATTTACTTCATTCATGCGCACAAGTAACTCACAGATGCTTAGCTCAAAATGACATCATAGAATAAAAATGGTAGTTACTACAATGTGCCATATACATTTTAAATATACACATATATATTATATATATACTACATGTAATATGTATATATACGTAATATATGGGGTGTTTGTGTATATGTATGTATTTAAATATATCTATTTTTCAAATATATACATGTTTTAAAAGATAATATATATGGAAATAATATACACAGCAAGATACATTTACCTTTTAAAAAATATATATGGAAAGATACATATACCTTTTTAAATGGCTAATCATCTAAGCAATTATGATAACAAGCACTATCATCTCATTTGGTTGATGTGTGCAAATGTGACACAGTGACACACACAAAATAGGTTAAGGTACTTTACTAAAAATTATTCAAAGGAACAGCATCATAAATTTGCTTCTAAGTCAGAATACAGTTTCCCAATTCTTAGTGGAAATCTGGATTTGTACTTCAAAAGAAAAGCGACCTTACCTATGTCCTTCATTAAATCCATATTTCGGGATTCGGATGTAGAACGGGGTCTGCCCTCCCTCGAAGCCCAGCCTCGGCCGGGTTCCTCTCTGCCTCTCCCCTTTATGGCCCCTGCCACACTTCCGACCTCTTCTCCGGTCCCTTGGACGCCTTTCCTACAAGAAAAAGTGAGTGTCACGATCTTCAGACACATTTCGGAGACTGTGTTTCCACACGAATGCCCTTTATTCACCGCACCAGAGCTACAGCTCTGTGTGCCAAGCTCTGCCCTAGCTGCCCGCTTATCTGTACACCCATCCACATCGATCTCTCATAATGTAGCCAATCCTAGTGACCCAAACACAAGGGGAAACACAAGGCAACGGTCTAAGGACGGGACGGAATCCAACAGGAGTGACAAGCTTTACAACTAGCTAGGTCCCTGTAGTGATTGCTACCTGGTAGGTTGAGGCAGGAGGATTCAAAGTTCAAGGCCTGCCTGAGCGACAATAAAAGGTCAAGGCGAGCCAGCCCCAATTTACAGAGACTCTCTCTGTCTCTCAATAAAGCATTTAAAAGTCGAGAAAGGGTTACAGCTCGTTAGTATAGTGTGCTTGAATAAACATGCTAAGGGCCTAAATTCAGTCCTCAGTAGAAAGTTGCTGAAATGGAAAAAGAAAAATCCTAGAACTAAACAGCAAAACAAGGCTTGAGTGATATTAAAAGCTGTCTTTTTAGATTAATCGTGAATAAGTAATTGCATCACATATGGCTAAGGAACACTCCAGTTTGTGCCAGGGACGCATTCTAAATCCCTAAAAGCTCAGCTCCTGGCAACTCTTGATACCTTGTCCCGGCCACAGAACTGTAAAACTGTCGTGGAATAATTAACTGCTTTGGTAAAGTTCCTCTCGTAGCTATAAATTCCGCAGAAACGAAGTTAACTGTGCCCTGTCTTTCAAAGCCGTCCGCCCCCTTTAACCTGGGCGTGCGGGAACTGAGGATGGCTGCACCGTAACATAAAAAATTAGCTAATCACAACTGGAGAGAGTCGGGGAGTCTTTCGGAGTCTTCTCACTCCGTAACATCGCTCCCTCGATTTACTGTCAACCCCCCAAAAGCAGTGTATGGAGTTACAGTTCAGAGCCGACGACACCAGCTTTTCTACTTGCACCCTGGGTTGCACACTGGACGGCCGAGGTGTAAAAAGCCCCTCAGTGCAAACGCAGCTTGGGAGGGCGGCTGTGCAGTGCCGGAGCGCGCGCCCCGGGGCGGCTGTGCAGGGCCCGAGCGCGCGCCCCGCGGCCGGCTGAGCGTCTTTGCGCTGGAACCCCGGGCGCACGCGGAAGGGGGCCCGGCGCCCACGCGCCTCCCGCACCCACGCGCCTCGGCGCCCGCGCTCCCCGCACCGCGCCGCCGCCAAGCGCTTACCCGCTTCCGGGAGTTAAGACTGGGCTTTAGGTTGGCCAGGCTCACTCTCGGCAAGGACCGCAGCAGGTCCAGGCTGGTCCCCCAGCCGCGCGCCGTGCCTGCCATGACCCACGGTCCTTTCAAGGGCGCCCCACAGGCGGCGAAGGCGCCCACGCTGCTTTACGGCTCCGCCCCGCCCCTGTCGCGCGGCAGCGCGCCGTACCGCCCCGCCCCTGTCGTGCTGCAGAGAAAGGGCGTCCGCGGCCGGCAGGCTCTCTCTTCCAGCTTCCAGGCTTCGTGGGTTTCTCCTTTGGGGAACTGCATCGATTTTTGCGAGATCGTGCTTTATCCTCTGGCTTGGGTACCATCTTGTGAACGAAAAACGACTGAACACGCTGCACAGTAAAGGATCCTTTGAGTTCAAATTCCGGTTTCTTTGTTGTTTTAAAAGTGGGGTTTCATGAAGCGAATAATAATCCAAAATGAGGTGAATAGTTTGTACCTTTGGGACTTTGGTAATTCAGCTGTTACAATGGCTGGCTCTAAAACTGTCTAAGTCTAAGCTGAATTTTCCTGGGGCATCGTCCCGATTTCCAACTATCAGCAAACTGCCAGCTTGCCTTGCAGTTAATGAGGGGGCTATACTTAGCTCCTGGGGTACACCAGGAACCGAGTTAAAGTTCACATAAACAACCACCCTGGAAGGGAAGCGTACCCAGCTGTAACAACAGATGGTATAGCTAGGACTCATAGCTAATGAGTCCTATTTTTAACTCCCCAAATTAAATGATCTTAAAAACTCGTCTTAATACAAGTGACAGATGTGTTCCTTTTTAGATTCTTTTGCCATTCCACTGTCTTGCTGGAAAACTGTTCCTACGAGCTCTAACAATGGTGAAGGTGAGACAATAGGCAGCTGTTTCTAACTCAACCAAACCTTTTTTTCTTTTACCTTTTATTGGTTCATTGTTTCATATCATACACCCCAGACCCCCACTATCTCTCCCCCACCGCCCAGAAAAACAAAAAAACAATAAAAAAAAAATAAAGTTTAAAAAACATCTCATTGTCACAGTGTCTTACAATATGCCCTTTTGTCCACACATCCTTACTTGCAAATGTACATTGCAATGAGTCATCGGTCTGATTCTGGGTCTCTGGCTTCTGCTACACCAGTCCTCACAGGAACGCCTCTTGGTTATCCTGCTGTTTTCCTAGGTCATTGAGGTCCTGCAGCTTTGGATCAACAGGACTAGCCATTTCACATGTTCCAACAGGTTATGCATAAGGTAGATTTTGGTGTGAGCTAACTCAAAACCACAGATCTGGGCCTGTTGCCAGAGCCTGCTGGTCAGTCAACATAAAAAACACAACTGGGTGCCAGGCAGTGGTGGTGCACGCCTTTAATCCCAGCACTTGGGAGGCAGAGGCAGGCGGATTTCTGAGTTCGAGGCCAGCCTGGTCTACAAAGTGAGTTCCAGGACAGCCTGGGCTACACAGAGAAACCCTGACTTGAAGAGAAAAAAAAAAAAGAAAAAAAAAAACCAAAAACCATAACTGGGGGTATGACATGAGGACGATTGTAGAAAAAGCAGAAAGAAGATGCAAGAGACGGATATGGGAGGGCGGCTGCTTTTAAGGACAACATTTAATTGGGGCTGGCTTACAGGTTCATAGAGTCGGTCCATTATCATCAAGGCAAGAGCAATATGGCCCCCAGGCAGGCATGGTGCAGGTGGAGCTAGAGTTCTAAGACTTCATCTGAAGGCTGCTAATGGAAGTCACTTCCAGGCAGCTAGGATGAGGTACTAGTGCCACTCCCTGGGCTGAGCAAATACAAACCATAACAGTGTCCTAAATACTTAGAGGTGGACTCACGCTGAATTTTCTCTGGAGCAATCACCAACCCTTTTATCTTCAGTGCCTATTGGAATTGGGCATAGGCTTGCAGCAAAGGACCTTCATTTTTGTCAGTTAACAATGTATCATCCATATAATGAACTATATATGCATGCGGCTATGTTATACATATAATGTATAACAAAGGCAATTGCTTGAGCTACAGACTTTTGGCATGAAATGGGACTACTAGCCATGCCCTGTGTTAAAACTTCCCAATGGTATCTCCTCGTAGGTTCTTTAAAGTTAGTAAATGGAACACTAAAGGCAATCTCTGGAACAAAGGGGAATGAATAGCAGATGATATGGGTAACCTGGGTTGTAAAGCCCCCATTAATTCCACAATTTTATTGCCCTTTCCTAGATCTTGCAATAGTCTCCACTTAGCAGATTTCCTTTTTAATCACAAAGTTCCAAGGAGAATTGAAGGGTTCAATATAACCTGTCAAGTTGCTCCCACACTAACTGCACAGCGTCAGCTCTCCTGAATTTCACAGCCAGTGAGGGCCAGTCTGCACAGCCCTTGAACATCTATGTGGTTCCAGGAGGCTGTCCAGGCCCGGGACGTTTGCTTGGTGTCTAGTGGGAATACGAGTGAAGGACATCAACACTACCCCGTCACTACATGGCCCCCAGCAGCAGCATGGGCTAGGCCTTCTCCATGGCCTCAGGTGGGAGGGCCTGCTACTCACAGCAGGCTGTTCTCTCCACCCTCGCATCTCCAGTCCCATCTCTCTTCATAATGCTCCACATTTTCCCACTGCTTTTCAACCTCTCCCATTTGTCCACAGCAGAGTTGCCCACTGTAGTGCCTCCTGCTGTGGGCAGGCCTCTGCTCTGGGTGACGATGCCCCCGGCCCGGGCTGAGTGGCACAGCACGGCAGTGAGCAGGCCTGTACAAGCAGGTGTCTACAGCCTGCCCATGTAGTTTGGCATGGTGTGCCGTGGTGACAGGTCTGTGGATGTCTTTCTCTTCCTGGGCTGCACTGCATGGCATGTCTACAGCCCTCCCATGCTGTCCTAACTAAACATTTTTGGAGTTACTTGTAAAGATTTCTCTTTGTTTGTATGTGTATTTTTGAGAGTTGGCAGATGACCTCCAGTCTTCTGGAATTGGAGCTATAGGTAGTTGGCAGCTTATTTAGAAAACACAAGTTGTTAATACTCCAGCGACTGGGTGAACTGCCCAATAGTAGGGAGCAGCCTAGTAAATTCTGTATTGTTAGGATTTAAGATGGTAGGAATAGTTCCCGATATTGTAAGAGGAGCAACCTTTCTGACCTCCTGCATCTCAGTGAGTGACATCTACCCATGGTCCTCCCGTGGGGTGGGGGTAATTCACAACTACAGAGCAAGGGAGTTGATAAGCACGTCTTGCAGATGCAGACCCTTCCTTAGTGCACAGAAAGGTGACATGCCCTGTTGCTGTAACTTGTGAAACTGCTGAAAAAATGGCATCTTCGTCCACAGAGGGCGCACCGAAAGCAGGACACAGCTGCAGGATCCAACCACGGCTTCCCCTCATTTCCTCATATCTCAACTTCTTGCCTACCCAGGACCCAAACTAGAAAAATATGGATACATAAGATCTACAAAGTGGTTTTAAAAAGATAAAGCCCAGACTTATTTACAAGAAAAAAAGCTAGAACCATACAAACTAGAAAACAGAACAAAAATAGAACCAAACAGACTAAAAACTAGAACAAATAAGAACCAATTCCAGTCCTTTATTGTTTTTAATAATTTTACATCATTTTTATTAAACACATACTTTGGGGAAGAAATTTTTTTTTGTTTTTTTTTTTTTGTTTTTTCAAGACAGGGTTTCTCTGTGTAGTCCTGGCTGTCCTGGAACTCACTCTGTAGACCAGGCTGGCCTCGAACTCAGAAATCCTCCTGCCTCTGCCTCCCAAGTGCTGGGATTACAGGCGTGCGCCACCACCGCCCGGCAGAAATTTTAAAAATATAAATATACTTTACTTAACAGAGATATATACATTTGTATGTATTATGGTTGAGTGCCAATACCAATAATGGCTTATTTATTTTGGGAAGAATATGTATGTAATAAATGAGATTGGAAAAACAAAATACTGTGTTGCATTTCTTGCAAGGACACATTTTCTTTATTGTACAACTTATGTAATGTCACTAATATTAATCAGTAAGTAACAGTGGAAATAATGGTCTATAGCTAATTGTAGGCTGTTCATCCCATATTCAACATGGTAAGCATAGAAAACTGTGAGAATGAATTGATGAGTTTGATCTATGTCATTAAAAGGGTAAAGTAAAGGGGTGTGATAAATAAAGGAACAGTCTTTTAGCTGTGTGATGATAATAAAAATTTTCTATAATCTCTCAATTAGTATTAATTTTATACACACATGCTTTGGGAAATAGTCTAAATTCTTTTTAATTAGTTAATGAGTACTTGTAGTAATAAAACATTTATTTCAACAATAAAAAAGAAAAGAAAAACAAAAACACCAAGTCACAGTCTTCAGTTCCCACTTCCCAGATGAACCTACCTTGCATCGTTAGATTTTATATATGGAGAGAGGAATGCATGAAACAAATCAAATAACCAATGTCATATTAAATGAAAAAAATGACAGAATTCCCTCTAATATCTAGAATTATTCAGCGGTGCCCATTATATCTCCTCTTATGTTCAGCACAATGTTTAAATGAATGAGATGCTTAGCTAGAGAAGTAAGAGAATGGAAGGATATAAAAGAGATACAAACAGGAAAGGAAGTAGTCAAGGTAACACTATTTGAAGATGATCTAATCCTATACTTAAATATTCATAATGAGTCTACCAGAAAACTTTTAGATATGATAAATACTTTCAGTAAAGTTATAGGATACAAAAGCAATATACAAAACCCAGTAGTTTCTATATACAGCAATAATGAGTTTTCTGAAAAGAAATTTTTTAAAAAATACCCCAGTTCTACAATAGTATCAGAAGGGTGCAGAGAGGAGGATGAAGTGGGATTTGCAATGGCTAGAAAGAGACCTCAATGGTTAAGAACACTTACCTGCTTTTTCAGAAGATCCTGGTTCAATTCCCAATAGCCATTTGGTGCATAACTGTATCTAACTCCAGTTCCAGGGGAATGGAACCCTTTTCTTGGCCTCAGGGGACCAGGCACATGGGTTGTATACAGACATACATGCAGACAAAACACTCATATACTTAAAAAAATTGATAAAATTTTTGAAAAAAAATTACTTAGGAAAGAAGGTTGAAAGACCTCTTCAGTGAAGACAAAGATATTAAAGGATGAAACTGAAGATGGCACTCGGTAATAGAAAGACTCCATTCTTCTGGACTAGTAGAATTAATGTTGTGAAATGACAGTGTTACCAAGAGTAATCTAAGATTCAGTGCTATAGCACTTCTGAGTAGATAGCCAAAGGACTCTACATTCTACAACAGAGATAGTTGAACACCTACCACCTACAAATGATACTTTTCACACACAATAAGAAGAATAAAAAGCCCTAAAATTCATATGGAAACACATAAGATTACAGATAGCTAAACAATCTCTAAGCAGTAAGAACGCTACTAGTGGGTTTGTTTTGTTTTGTTTGTTTTTGGGGTTTTGGTTTTCTCAAGACAGGGTTTCTCTGTGTAGCCCTGACTGTCCTGGAACTCACTTTGTAGCCCAGACTGGCCTCGAACTCAGAAATCCGCCTGCCTCTGCCTCCCAAGTGCTGGGATTAAAGGTATTTAAAAAAACACTGACCTCAAATTGTACTACACAGTCAAAATGACAAAGAGAGCACTGTATTGGTGAAAAACAGAAATGTAAATCAATGAAATGGATAAAGGACTCAGAACTTAAATAGCTATTGCCACCTAAAGTTTGACAAAGATATAAAGATACAATGGGGAAAGGCCTATTATTTAACAAATAATGCTGGCAAAAGTGGATCTGCATCTCTAACACTGCATAAAACTCAATTCAAAATAAATCAAAGACCTTAATTTAAAACCTGAACTGCTAACCTGGGCATGGTGGTACACGCCTTTAATCCCAGCACTTGGGAGACAAAGGCAGGAGAGATCCAGCCTGTTTTACAGATTTCCAGGCTAGGCAATGGATACACAGAAACCCTGTCTCAAAAAAAAAATAGAACCAGGGCTGGAGAGATGGTTCAGCGGGTAAGAGCACCAACTGCTCTTCTGAAGGTCCTGAGTTCAAATCCCGGCACCCACATGGTGGCTCACAACCATCCATCATGGGATCTGATGTCTCTTGTGTCTGAAGACAGCTAGAGTATACTCACATATCATAAATAAATAAATCTTTCAAAAATAAATAAGTAAAACCAAACCAACCAAACAAACAAACAAACAAAAAACCTGAACTGCTGAAACTACTAGGGGAAAATACAGAAACAAAACTTTTTTTAAATTTTTTTCCAGTTTTTTTTTTGGGGGGGGGGGGGTTTCGAGACAGGGTTTCTCTGTTTAGCCCTGGCTGTCCTGGAACTCACTCTGTAGACCAGGCTGGCCTCGAACTCAGAGATCCGCCTGCCTCTGCCTCCCAAGTGCTGGGATTAAAGGGGTGCGCCACCACCGCCCGGCTAGAAACAAACCTTTTGATATACAGGCACAGGCAATTTTCAAGTAGCACAGAATATAAATGTAAGAACTGACAAAATTAAACAAAGGAAACTTGAAGTGGAAACTTCTGGTTTCTTTAGAAAGACAGTTATGTCAAATGAAGTTTTGCTGGGACACACAGTGAAAGGATACTTTGCTGTAGCAGACACGTGAAAGGAAGCGTTGTTTAGAAAGAGTATTAGTATGACTCTACATACAGAGGGCGCTAGAGCATGGGTGGCCTTGCTCCACCTCGCTAGGCTTCGCTGACGACATGCATGCATTGGTTCGCCTTACATTGCGCGTTGCTGAGCTTTACTTGTGACTGCATAGACAGAAACTCGCCAAAGAAGTTCTCATGAGGTTTCTGTGGCTTCTTATGAGTTCCTTGGACTGGTGCTGGTTGGCAAGCCTCTCCGTTTCTTCTGGATTGAACTGCCCCTGCTCATTCATGTGTGGTGTCTGCTGAGTGGACTGGACTGCAGTTGCTGATTGCTATTTGGTGTCTGTTACTGGATTGGACTGGACTGAGAACAACAAAGACAGGAATCACCCTAAAGAACTATTTCTAAACAGGTCCACTTCCCTCATATCTTAATAACCTTTCTTTTCACTACCTCTGGTGAGTTGTGGACTACAGAGGATGTTGAGCCCTTATGAACATAGCTTGAGAAAAATTTATGGCTACAGAAACTATCTTCAGAGTGAAAGGCAGCCTGTGCAGCAGGAGAAAGTCTTTGCCAGCTATACTATAGGCAGAGGGTCAATATCTAGAGTACAAAGAACAACTATTAGACACAAGGAAACCCACCAATCAATAAATAGACTAATGATTCTCAAAGGAAGGTATGCAAATGACCAATATGCATTTTTAATTTTGTTTCTAAACAGGATCTCACTGTATAGCCCTGGTTTTCCTGGAACTTATATGTAGACCAGGCTGGTCCCGAACTCAGAGATTCCCTCTGCCACTGACTCCAGAGTCCCAGGATCAAAGGTGTGCACCACCATGCTCACTTTTCACAACTGTTCTACAACGTATGTTTTCCTCCTAGTCTTGTCGTCATTAGCCTACTTTCCTATGGGAATTCCCCTTAATTTAGAACAGAAGTAATTTATATTTCTTTCTTGTCAAAAATAAAAAGACAGGAAGAAAGAAAAGAAAAGAAAAGAAAAGAAAAGAAAAGAAAAGGAAGGGAAGGGAAGGGAAGGGAAGGGAAGGGAAGAAAGAAAAAGAGAGAGAGAAATGGAAATTTTTAACTTCCTTTACCAAAAAAAAAAAAAAAAAAAAAAAAAACAAACAAAAAAAAACTATACTTCATTAACACCAAGAGTTAGTCCTTTGAGAAAAATCAATAAGATTATCAAAATCCTTATCAAAACTAACTAAAAGATAGAAAAATAATGTCTAAATTTTAAAAATCAGAAATAAAATGGGAAACATAACAACAGACACCAAGGAAATCCAAACAACCCTAAAGACATAGTTTAAAAATATGTACTCCAGCCAGGCAGTGGCAGCACACCACCTTTGATCCCAGCATTTGGAAGGCAGAGGCAGGCAGATTTCTGAGTTTGAGGCCAGCCTGGTTCTAGGACAGCCAGGGCTACAGAAAAACCAAAAAAATAAAAAATAAAAAAATAAAAAAATAATAAATGTAGTTCATGAACTTGGACAATCTAAAAGAAATATAAGTTTTTCAATAGATACCACTTACCAAAGTTAAATCAAGATAAATAATGTAAATAGAACTATAACCCCTAGTGAAATACAAGCAGTCATTAAAAGTCTCCCAAACAAAAATAGCCCATGGACAGACAGTTTTATGGCAGAATTCTACCAGATTTTCAAATAGTTAATGCCAATAGTCCTCAAATTATTCCACAACACAGAATCACAAAAAATTGTCCAATTCATTGTATGAGACAACAGTTACCCTGATCCCCAGACCACAGATGCAACAAAGAAAAAGAATTATAGACCAGTATCCCTTATGAACATTGATGCAAAAATACTCAATAAGATACCTGCAAACAAAATCTAAGAACATATCAAAAAGACCATCCATCATGACCAAACAGGCTTCATCTCAGATATGCATGGATGGTTCGAGATATGAAGATCAGTACATGTAATCTACGATATAAACAAACTGAAATGAAAAAGACACATGATCATCTCATTAGATACGGAAAAGGAATTGACAAAAACCCAACTCCTCTTCATGTTAAAAGTCCTAAAGAGATTAGGGATACAAGAGACAACCCCCCCCAACACAATATAGGCCATGTACAGCAAGTCTATAGCCACATTACGTTAAATAGAGTGAAATGCAAAGCAATTTCACTAAATCAGACAAGGCAAGGCTTTCCATTCTCTCCGTACCTCTTCTATATAGTTCTTGAAGTTTTAACTAGAGCTATAAGACAACTAAAGGGGAGCAAGGGGATATGGATCGGAAAGGAAGACGTTAAAGTATCATTCTTTGCAGATGATATAATGGTATCCCATCAGGGAACTCCAACAGTTGATAAACACTCTCAGCAAAGGGGCTGTATATAAGATTAACTCAGAAGGAATAAAAAACAGTAACTCTCTTATATTCAAATGACAGCAGACTGAGAAAGAAATCAGAGAAACAACACCTTTCACAATAGACTCAAATAATAAAAAATACCATGGAGTAACTCTAACCAAGCAAGTGAAAGATCAATATGATGAAAACTTCAAGTCTTTGAAGGATAAAATCGTAGAAGATATCAGAAGGTGGAAAAATCTCCGATGGCAGCTCATACTGTCAAGGATGTGGAGCAATGGGGAACACTCCTCCATTCTTGTGGTAGTGCAAACTTGTACAGTAACTAGAGAAATCAATATGGCAGTTCCTCAGATATTTTGGGACCAATCTATCTCAAGATCCAGCGAGCACTCTTGGGAATATACTCAAAGGATGCTCTATCCTATCACAAGGACACCTGTTCAATTGTGTTCATTGTGGCTTTATTAATAGCCAGAAACTGGAAACAACACAGATGGCCCTCAAATGAAGAATGGACAAAGAAAATGTGGTAATCTAAGTAATGGACTATTACTCAGTTGTTTAAAAAAAAATGACATGAAACTTGTGGGCAAATGAATGGAAATAAAAAAATAAAAAATCATCCTGAGGTAACTCACACCCAGAAAGAAAGGCAAATGTGATATGTATTCACTTATAAGTGGATATTAGCCATTAAGTCAATGATAACCAAGCTAGACTTGAGAGATTAAGTAAAGAGGAAGGGTCTAGGGGGACACATGGATCTCCTGGGAAGGCAAAATTTAGGGTGGAGTAGTGATGATGGTTAGGGACTAACGTGGGGTGGGTCAGGTGGGAGGAATGGAGGGAGGGAGGGAGGGAGGGAGGGACTGGGAGCACTGCTTACTGGCTTGCTCCATGTCTTGCTCAGCCTGTTTTCATATGGAATCTAGGTCTACGCATCCGTGGGTGGCCCTACCCACAATAGGCAGGTCTCTCCCTCATCAATCACTGCTCGACAGCATGGCTGTAGAGGTTTGCTATAGGTTGGTCTTACAGAGGCATCCTCTCAATTGAAGATCATCCCTCCTCTTTGACAACTCTGATTTGTGTCAAACTGACACAAACCCAGCCAGCACAACTGACTCATCAGCTTGACACACAAGCAAAACACTGTGACACCTCATCTTTCTTTTCTTGTTAATCCCCAAGATCACACAGTAATATAAACATCACAACACAAACATTTACAAACTTTAAAAGTCCCACAGTCTTTACAAATTGAAACACTTTAAAATTTGGACTCCTTAAAAATCGAGTCTCTTTAAAAGTTTAAACTTTTTCTACTGTGGGCTCCTATAAAATCAAAAATAAATGTTTGCTTACTAGAAGAACCAAGACACAGTCTCAATGTTCAGTGTCTAGGATCCACTCATGACCTGGGATGCTCCAAAGGGCTTGGGTCACTTGGGCTCTGCCCACTACAACACACAGTGCTTGTCTTTAGGCCTTCAGCTGGCCACACTCCACCACTGTTACTGTTCTTGGTGGTCATCTCGTGGTAATGGCAACTCCAAAGTGTCAGAGTCTACGCATCTGGGCTACACTTTTACCAATACCCTTTCCTGAGTTCTCTTCAGGGACTCCAGTTCTGCCACAGTGCCAATTCCAATTGTTCCCTATGACCCCTTTATGCCTTCAAAACCAGGATCACCTGGGTGACTACCTTAAACTACCAAACTCTGCTGCGAATATGAGTTACAACCCTGGCCCCATCTGGAACACAGCTTCTGTGTGCTGACTGACCCTGAGGAAGCACTTCCCAATGATACTGGTCTCTCCTTAATCATTCACAATTTCTCAGCTCCAATAAATAAGCATCAATTATGCTAAAAGAGCAGAAGTTTCACTTTAGTGGTTCTGGTATCTTGTTAATCACAGCCGAGACCTTAGCCCCAGTTAATGAGACCACAGATTCTGTGTTTTGTTTTTAGGGTCTTTCTTTCTCTCTTTTATTCTTTCCTTTTGTTTTTGTTCTTAGTTGTTTTTGTTGTTTGTTTTTGGTTTTTGAGAATGGGTTTCAATATGTAACAGCCTTGGCTGTTCTGGAACTAGCTCTATAGACCAGGTTGGCCTCGAACTTAGAGATCCTCTTCACTCTGCCTCCTGAGTGCTGAGATTAAAGGTGCCACCACTGTCCAGCTAGCAACACATCTTTAAAGTTGCTTGATTTTTTTTTACTTTGTTCTGTCAGGTTCATGAAACTATTTTGGAACATAGTTAGCATAACTGATGCTTGTCAGAGCTGAGAAAAGTAGCAGTGACCGAAGTCTGTGTTCCTGGGCCACGGTCATGAATATTCTACTTCACATTGCTTTCCACGTGAAAGCTTTAGTTTTTGTATGACCAGCCTTTGGTGTGTGAACATGGGCCTTGTGGACGATCCACTTTCACTGAAGAAGTCACATGAACTGGTGCCAGGTCCCAGCATAGGTTCCTTGTGTTTCCTCCTCATGTGGAGATTGGTGAATCCTTCTTAGGGCTAAAACCTCTTGTGATTTATTTGATGGTTCGTTGGTTATTCTGGGCCAGTTGTTAGGATCCTATTTGTTTAGATTTTTTTTCTTGGCTTCAGAACCTATGATTAAGCATTGTGGTGGTTTGAATTTGCTTGACCTATGGGAAGGGGCACTATCAGAAGATGTAGCCTTGTTAGAGGAAGTGTGCCACTGTGGAGACAGGGCTTCGAGGTCTCATACATATGCTCAAACATGCCCGGTGTGATCCAGACCCTCCTCCTGGCTGCCTTTGGATCAAAATGTAGAAAGCTTGGCTCTCACAGAATCAAGTCTGCCTACACCGTGCCATGATTCCTTCCACAGTAATGGACTGAACCCCTGAAACTGTAAGCCAACCCCAATTAAATGTTTGTCTTTAGAAGAGCTACCTTGGTCACGGTGTCTCTTCACAGCAATAAAACCCAAACTAAGACAAGCATCCATTTGACTTGTGTTCAGTGTATTTAATTTCAAAGCACTGGGTTTATTTTTGTTTCATTTATGTTAGAATTTTCTCTTGTTAATTTGCTAGTTTTCAAATGTTTTTCCTGGGATTCCTCCATTATTAGCTCAAGGAAGGAAAAAAAATCTGCCAATTTTGTATTCCAGCTGGTTTTATGCTTCATATCCGTGTTAGCTGTATTTATACACATTTGAGAAATGATAAAATTTAATTATATATAATCGGCTTTATACTTCCTTCAATAAGGAACATTTGATCCTAATTTATTGGTTTTGTGTGTATGCTAGACCGGAAGTTCCAGGCAACAGAAATTAAAGATCATGAATGCCCAGCCTGCGTTAACTAAAATAAAAAAACATATTAAGAAACCATGATAAATTAATAATTTACAAAGATTAATGAGTTTTGGAAACTACATTCAAGCTAAAGAGATGTTAAAAGCTGGGCATGGTAACACATGCCTTTAATCCCAGCAGTGGAGAGAAAGAGGCAGGTAGATATCTGAGTTTGATGACAGTCTGATCTACAGAGCAAGTTCCAGGACAGCCAGGGATACCCTGAGAAACCCTGTTTCAGAAGTCCATAAATCAGTCAATGACATTTTAGAACTACAGATTTATAAAACAAACAAAACAAAACAAAACAAAAAAACCTTAACTAGTCTCATCCTCTTACTTAGTAAATTTAAGAGAAAGAGATGGCAAGAAGAGCTGGATTAAGAGGGGGAGCCCTTAAGGTGGCGAGCAGTCCTTTAGATTAGAAGCGATACAGCGCCATGGTCACAGGCTGCCACAATGAGGTCTTGAAGAGAAGGGAGAGCACCTCCAAATACACGTCACGAAAGGGTTCTGATGCTTCCAGGGTCGGGGAAGTGCTGGGCCATGTTTGTAAATATGTGATTTAGCTGGGCCTGCCCTCTGTGCCAAGGACGGTTAGACATCACCAAAACAACACTATGCTTTGTTATAAATTCTCCATCCAGGGTGGGAAACAGGGAGAAATAGAGGAGGAAGAACTGCTTGGAGACAGAACCTGATTTCTGGGAAAGCAAAGAGGGGCTGGTCTATAGCCTAATAGGACTCTCATCTGTTCTCCCACCTGGTTTTTTCCTTCTTTCTCTCCAAGCATAATGAAATCCCGTATCAGAAAAAGGGTTGTTGCAGCCTGTTTTAGGAAAACCTTATGCTGGGTAGTTTTATATCAACCTGACACAAGTCAGAGTGATGAGAGAGGCGGAACCTCAACTGAGAAAATGCCTCTAGAATGCAGTTGTAGTCACGTATGGAGGGCATTTTCTGAATTGGTGATTGGGGGGACGGGCTCATGCCAGTGTGGGTGTGGCTGTTGGTACCAGGTCCCAAGAGAAGGCAGGCCGAGCAAGCCACTCCAGGAGCAAGACAGTGAGCGAGCAGCCTTCCTCCATGGCTGCAGAGTCAGCTCCTACCTCCAGGTTTGTGCCCTGCCTAAGCCCCGGGCTGATGCCCTTTGCATGATGGACTGTGATGTGGAAAGACAAGCCAGATAGATAAACCTTTTCCTCCCCACGTTACTTTGGCCATGGTGTTTCAAGTGGTTCCAGGATTGTAGGGCATTTCTGTAACAGATCTGACCATGTTATTTTTAGGACTGTGGAAGGACTTTGGAAAGCCAGTGAGTGGTCAAAGTTCAGCGAGCTTTTCTGGGGAGCCTGGAGGGTAAGAACGTTAGGAGAAATGCCAACAGTGGAGGCCTGGCCGGTGAGGCTCCAGGGAAAGCTGGAGACTGTAAAGACCTTAAAAAAAAAAAAAATGGCGGTGCCGGGCGTGGTGGCGCACGCCTTTAATCCCAGCACTTGGGAGGCAGAGGCAGGCGGATTTCTGAGTTCGAGGCCAGCCTGGTCTACAGAGTGAGTTCCAGGACAGCCAGGACTACACAGAGAAACCCTGTCTCGAAAAACCAAAAAAAAAAAAAAAAAAAAAAATGGCGGTTTTTCTTTGTCCCAAATAAATGAGACAGAGATATAAGATTTACTTGATAAGCTTTTACAACACAATAAACACGCAGTTATTAATTTATTCTATTTTTTTATTTTATTTTATTTTTTTTTTATTTTTATTTTTTTGGTTTTTTGAGACAGGGTTTCTCTGTATAGTCCTGGTTATCCTGGAACTCACTCTATAGACCAGGCTGGCCTCAAACTCAGAAATCCGCCTGCCTCTGCCTCCCAAGTGCTGGGATTAAAGGCGTGCGCCACCACCGCCCCGGCTATTCTAATCTTCTAAGCTATTCTGGTTACCTCCCAGCCAAAATTCCCATGGTACTTGCATTTTTAGTATTTGTCTGGCTCTCTGGGCTTCAGATGTTTTTCCATGATGTTTCTCCTGAACACCTTTCTCGAGATGAAGAGATGAATCCCTCCCCCTCCCCTCTCCCCATCCCCCTTACCCTGGGTGGTACAAATCCAGCCCTATCTATTTATTCTTCATTGGTTGATCAGCTTTTATTGACAAGTCAGGGAATAAATGGGAAGCAATGTTTACACAAACTTAAAGCAGGAGATACTTAGAACAAGCGTCACAATGCCATGTCCAGATTAGATATGTGGGCAGAGAAAGCAGCATTTGAATACTGCAAGGACAGATTTTTAGCACAGTGAACAAAAGCATTATTATGCCTGCATGAAAATAACTCCAGCTATTGAACATTTTGAGTTAAGACTCTGTAGTGGTGGCGCACGCCTTTAATCCTAGCACTGGGAGGCAGAGGCAGGAGAATCTTTACATTCGAGGCCAACATGGTCTACAGTGAGTTCTAGGACAGGCAGAACTATACAGAGAAACTCTGTCTGGAAACCCATAAAAGAAAAAGATAGAAGGTGTACATACTGGGAGGGGGAGAGGCAGTATTATAATGACTTATAGGCTGGGGTGTGGGTAGTCCAACGATGACAGCCTCTTGATAGGAAGGTCAAGAATCCAGTGGTTGTGTAAGCCTCTGGGTGACTCAGCAGTCTGAATCTGGCACTGTAATCCCAAGAATTGTTGTTCTTCAGTCTACGTTGGATCATCCCAAAGAAGAACATCCCAGTGCCAGTGAAGACATGCTCATCGGCAGAGCAGATGAATTTGTCAGTGCCAGTGAAGGCAAACAGGCAAAAAGCAGAGGCCCCCTTCTTCCATGTTTTTGTTGTTGTTTGTTTGTTTTGTCTTATGATATGGGGGTCTCACTGTGTAGCTCGGAATGGTCTGGAACTTACTATGTAGACCAGACTGGCCTCAAACTCATGGAGGTTCACCTGCCTTTGCCTCTCAAATCCTGGGATTAAAGACATGTGCCACCGCACTCTATTCTTTTACCACCAGATGTGGTCCAGATTGAGGGTGAGTCTTCCCACTTGATCAGATTATCCAGTCAAGAAAATCCCTCACTGCTAAGTCCAGTTTTAGCTGATTGCAGATGTAGTCAAGTTGACAACTAAGAGTAGACATCACAATGGCAAGTCATTCCTAGATCTTGATAACAGTCTACGTTCTCATACAGATTTGAGGAATCATTCAGGGGCCTTCGTACGCAAAGTCCTATGGAACTAACTGAACGCTCTCCATTGATAGCAACGTCAAGAACATCCAAACTGTTCCTTGCTAACTGGAATGTCCACACGGTTTCTGTTTTCTTTACAATACTCCCTAAATCATTCTCAGACTCAAAACAACAGCATCTGGTTCTAAGTACCGAGATAAGCTCTTTAAACTTAAAACAAAACAAAAACAAAAAAAACTCTACAATATATTTCTTCTGCTTGAACAACCTCAGCCCATCTATCTGGCAATATAATCACTAATACTTACCACATACCTCGTATCTTTGACCCGTGAATAAGAGTGTTGGAGGCACGGAGGCACTCTGTAGCCCTGGAGGGAGACCCCAATACAGTTTTTGAAACCCACTGGCCTGACAGGAAGCAGCTGCCATGGAATCGGTATAAACACCTCACAGTTGCTTCTCCCAAGGCCACTCCGAGCAGTAGTCTGTGGATTCTCTATTTCTTTTAAAATATCTGAATACCTCTGTATGATTATTTTACCATCTTTGTGACTTTTATAATTATCAAATTTAAAAGTCATCTCACGGAAAATTTAAATGTAATTGTTATTACATAAAATGTATGGTGATTTTAGTGGGATTACATGGTAGGTTAATTCTGGGAAAATTGGTAATTTATATAATATTGGATCTTCCTATTCAGTTGTCTTTTCTTCACCTAGGTAACAATCCCTTTCTTGATATAGGTCTAATACTTTAACATGTTGCTTATGAAAAGTAAACTTACCTCTGTTTGCAAATGTCACTGTGAGAAGACCATAGGGCCTCCATCAAAAAGAACTGTTTGAACCAAGTAACAAATTCAGTAAATCTGCAAAATATACAGTTAACATGTTTAAGTGCCCGCAGTTACATCGAACAGGTTACCTGGAAGGGAAGCTGGGGGTGTACACAAAGGCGGCAAAAAAAGGAAGGGAAGGTAGAGGAAAGTCTGGAAGCTTCTCAGCAGAATCAGTTCAGTTGCTCCATAGGTGGCTAGTATTTTTCAGGAAACTGCAGGTCCTTGAAGAATAGGCTTCACCTTTGAGCACTCCACCCTAGGTGGAGGGGATTATGGCTGACCCAGGAGTTCCCCCTCAAAGGCTGGGAGAGGAACTTCACATTGGTCGTTGGTCAATGTCAAGTTCCTGCCAAGTGGCATGGCACCTCAATAAGGCTCTCTACAAACATACACAAACTAGTTGTATTGATATACACTAACAACAATTATCAGAAAAGGAAATTAAAACAATCCTATTTATGATAGCATGAAAAACAAAAACAAAAACAAAAACATGGAGGGTCAGTGGGTAGAGGCTCCTGCCACCAAGCCTACAACCCGAGTTCAAGCCTGGGAACTCACACAGTGAAAGGAAAGAATCAAGTCTCACGAGTTGTCTTCTGACATCCCCATGTGTACCACAGCACAGCATGTGCACATACAATCAATACATGTCAAAAAATACGAAAACAAAATACAAGTCAATCTAATCCAAAATTACATTCTGTATGGTGACAACACTAATGAAAGCAGATAGGAATGCATAACTGGAAAGATATCCTGCTTTTTTAAAAGATTTATGTATTTTTATGTATTTATATGAGTACACTGTAGCTGTCTTCAGACACACCAGAAGAGGGCATCAGATCGCATTACAGATGATTGTGAGCCACCATGTGTTTGCTGGGAAATGAACTCAGCACCTCTGGAAGAGCAGTCAGTCCTCTTAACCACTGAGTCATCTCTCAGCCCAAGAATATCCTATTTTTATGGATAGAAAAATTAATATTATTAAAGTGCTTATATTACCTGAAAAGACCTACAGGATCAAGATATTCATTATCAAAATTCTAAAGGATTTGTTTGTTTGTTTGTTTGTTTGTTTTTACAGAAAAGGAAGGGAAAATAGGAGGACAAAATATAAACCAGTGTGTGTGAAGTCAACTAATTTGAGCAGAGTACCAAGATACTTAACTTACTAGGAAGGTAAGTTTTATGTAGTATTCTATGTAAAATAAAAAACAAAACCTACAGTAATAATGGAAAGGGTGGGAGGAAATTTGGCGGTGAGGGTGGAGTTTATGATCTTGATTAGCATGGTTTCACAGGTGTATCCTTAGCTGCAACCTGAACAGTATTTCGTCAGTCATACTCATTAGAGTGTTTTTAAAACCTTATAGTTTTACATCTCTATTGTGATGTTTTGTATTGTTATACAATTAACCAGCTATTGCTTATATCTAGAAATATACTTTTTGTTGAGGCCCACCCCTCCCCCAGCATAGCTGCAGCCATTTTGTTCCATGCCTGCCAGTCATTGACACAGGAAAATAAGTGGAGTCAGAGCAAGGTCATGCCGACCACATACCCTCTATGTTCTGTATAAGGTTTGATCATCTTAAGAAATTCCACAAAACTTTATGTAGGACCTATCCAATCAAAGGTCAATATGAACAGTTACGTCTAAATTAGCTTAAGTGGGAGCACTTCCTGCACCTGAGTATTTATTGTGTGTTTTTTTCCTTTATAAGCTGACAGAGAAGATGTTCATAGTCACAGCCTCAGCCTCTAAAATCTGAGCTACAGGCCTGATCGATCAATCTTAGGTTGTACATTCAATAAACCATCCCAGTCTGACTGAGACTGGTGCTTGTGAAGTTTGTGGAAGACTCTTGGACTCCAACACTTTTCTGTGTGTATGCTGACCTAGTATGGGCTATTTGTTGAATTTTCTTGTTGGTGACTTTACTTTTCCTTTGGTACAGCCACATCATCTGAATAATTCACTTTTTTTCTTCTTCCTTTTATATTTTATTCCCTTACCCGGGGAAGAATGAAACCATTCAGAACAGAAGACACAAGCTCACTGGAGGATGTAAAATTCCAGAAAAATTGCAGGAACTGGAGATTTTGAGATAGGAAAAGACACAGACAACAAGCACCCCAACTTGATAGTGTCCCTGTCCTCTCTAGGGGGATAATGGTAGGTCCTGGATTCTACATATTTCATCATAGAGAAACTTACCTAACAGTGATTTGGATCATTTTATGTTCATAATGAGAGCTAAAGGCAGTTGTGTTTTCTTTTAAAGTCACAAAGAAAAGACCTAACAGTTTGACTTAACTATATAGTGGCATTGCTGGGTGTGACAGCAAACACACTCAGGAGGTAGAGGCAGGAAGATTTATCAGAGTTCGAGGCCTTCCTGGTCTGCAATGCGAGTTCCAGGACAACTGCGGCTACACAGAGAAACCCTGCATCGAAAAAACAAAAATATATAGAGGCATTTTGAATTCCATTACTATCTGTTTTTGGAAAATTATCAATTTAACATTTTTGAGAATGTACAAACTTTTCACTATTTAAGGGCGAGACTGGTTTAAAACCATTTTAAGACGCCAAATCTCTCAGGGCCTAGATTGTCCTGTGTAATTTAATTAAGTCTTTAAGCCTTTGGTTCACCAACTCCTCCCCAATCTTAAAGAATGCTCCCTAAAAACTGTCTATTTGGTTTCTTCACTGAAATGCAGACTTCTGAAGGCCATGGCATTTTGGCCTTAGATGTTTGCCATGAACCGTCTCTAGTTGTATATACTATATATGCAATAAATTCAGCGCCGTGCAGAAGGGTGGCCATTCTCAACACCTGCCCTTTGGGTAATGCCAGGATTCGGAAGTCAAGCGTCGAGTGCGCGGGGGACCACAGCAAGAGCTTGCCCAGCCTAGGCGGGGAACCAGCTCCCCGCCGCCGGTGCAGGCCTGCGCGCGTGGAAGGACGGCGAGAGGTCAGCAGCGGCCACCCTCGGCTCTGGCTCCGCACGGGGAGGCTCATTGTGACGCGCACGCGCGGCCGAGTCGGGGCGCGAGCTCGGGGACGAGCGCGCGGAAACAGGGCAGGGCGGCGCGGGGGCGCGCACGCGCCTGAGCGCGCGCCCGGAGGGGCGGGCTGGGACTCTCGGCTCGCACGCCCTTCGGCTGCCGGGAGCCCGAGCTCCCTTCCGCTTCCGACGCGCTGTCCGCCGGCCGGTGGATGTGCGGCAACAACATGTCCGCCCCGATGCCCGCCGTTGTGCCCGCCGCGCGGAAGGCGACCGCCGCGGTGAGTGGCGGCGGCCGGGCCTGGAGCCCCAGCGAGACCCAGGCCGCCGCGCGTGGCTGCGTCCGCGCCGCCCCGCGGGCTCGTCCCGGGTCGGGCCGGGAATCGGAGCCGGCGGGGCGCCGCCTGCCTGCCGAACACCCTCACCCCCACCCCTGAAGCCAATTCCCAGGCAGGTCCGGTGCTGAAACAGCCGACCTGCAGCGCGCGTGTCTGGGCTGCAGGAGCTCAGATTAACTTTTGCTTCCGGAAACTTTTGTGATGAGAAAATCCGACTGTCTGTGAGGCTTTCGTGACTTGACTTTAGACAGACTGCTAGCTGTCTTTATCTGACTGTGTGAGACCTCTGAGTGCTAAAACGGTACGGTATCCTAAAGATCAAAAGGAAGGGGTGTAGACATGAATTAGCTTGTGGAATAGTGTTCTGCTGTAAGTTTTTAGGACCTTCATTCGCCTTTGTAACTTAAGAAAAGCTGTAACAGTCCAGTGTGAGCTTATATTTTCTTCTTCTCTTTTAGGTTATTTTCCTTCACGGATTGGGAGATACTGGGTAGGTACCATTGTTAGTAACACTAAGGAGGTGGGGTCATGCAGCGACTTACTGGTCAAAAGGTTGTATGCTGAAGAAGGCTGAAATTGTAGGAGCAAGTAGCTTTCTAAGGAGGCCAGCTTTTCTGCTTACACATGCCCATAGTTTGCCTCTGATCTTGAGTTTCTCGTCTATGAGAATGTCTCTGGAACATGTTAAAATCGTTAACTACTCTTTGGCAATGTCTTGGATACCAGAGGAGTTGAATGTTTGCCGAGGTGTAGTATGCAGTTTCAGAGCAGGTTAAGGAGGACTGGTTGATTCTGTTGAGAGACACAGCAATAACATCAAACACGAGTCCCAGATCAGAGTGCAAATGATCCCTTAAAAGAGAAAAATCAAAGAAGGCATGGGCCACAACTCAAAGATTAATTTGGAGGCTTATCAAACACATTTTGCTTTTGTGGTTCTGGAGAAGTGTGTGGACACTTCACCGGTCCCTTACCAGACCCTGCTGCACTAACTTTAGCTTAATGATTT
Source organism: Apodemus agrarius (assembly GCA_964023405.1). NCBI lineage: Eukaryota > Metazoa > Chordata > Mammalia > Rodentia > Muridae > Apodemus > Apodemus agrarius. Next base: position 150,292,568 of record OZ030009.1, read on the forward strand.
TCTGTTATTGATCCTTGGGTTTTCTCATGTTTAATTCGGTGATTATCTGACTGAAACTTGGGTAATATTGGACCGTCAAAATTTTAAATTGAAACTCGGGAGGTGGCCTAATGGTTAAGTGCATAGTGCAGGTAACCAGCCTGTGGGTTCAGTTCCGAGCACCCACATGGTGACTTCCAGCCATGGGTAACTCCAGTCCCGACAGATCTTGTTTGTCCCTTTTCTGGACTACACAGGAGCTGCACATATGTGGTGCACAGGTATACATGCAGAAAAACATCTGTACACATAAATATAAAGATTAAATTTTTAGAAATTTCTTTTTAAAAGGTAAACTTTTATAAAGTAGCCAAGACGTTAAGTGATTTTTTTTTTCAATGAGTTATTAGGCGCGATGCTAAATACCCAGAGACAAGCAGTTTTCTTGCTCCCTAGAGTTTGAGACTGACTTGGGCAACATAGTGAGATCTTATGAATGAATGAATGACTGGACTAGACTAATTGTCCCGTTCAGGTACTAACCATATTTCACTCACTCTCCTAACTTTGGAGATTATGCAAGGTTATACGGTTTTAGATGATGGCTAGGGTTTTGTTTTGTTTTGTTTTTAATTACATTTGGTGTGTGTGTGTGTGTGTGTGTGTGTGTGTCAGGACATTTTGGAGGAGTCAGTCAGTTTTCTCCTCCCATCACATGGGTCCCCAGGGATTGAATTCAGGTTACACTGTTGGTAAAAAGTGCCTTAATCCACTGAGCCATCTCACTAACCCAGTTATTATTTTATTTTATTTTTATTATTATTATTTTGCTGATGTATCCAGGGTGGTCCAGACTTAACAGCTATCTTCCAGCCTCCACCTTTGATAAATCTTCAAATTAACTTTCTAGTTCCCACCTGCTCTTCAGCTAAGTTTTCTTTTTAATGGGTAATTTCTCTTTTTCTTTCTCCCTTCCTTGCCTCTACATGCACAGCTTTCTTTGTTTGAGGTTGTCTATGCTTGCCCGAGCTCTTTGTAGACCAGGCTTGCTCCAAACTTGTGATCCTCCTCCCTCTGCATTCCCAAAGGGTTTACAGATATTTGCCACCGTGACATTCAGTCTGTGGGAGCAAGAGTTCTTCTGTGTGAGAGTGCACATATGTGTGGAGGCCTGGGGGGTGGTGGGGGCGACCACAACTCTGTTGTCCACTGTTAACATTTGTTTTTTGTTTTTTAGGACAGGGTTGAACATTGGCTTGGGTTATGGCTTTGCTTTTGTTTTTTAAAGCTGTATTGATATTGTGCGTTAGTGCTAAGTCTGCATTATGTAGGTGCTCGTGTGTGTGTGTGTGTGTGTGTGTGTGTGTGGTGTGTGCACACGCATGCATTCTTGAGCACCTGCCTCAAATACTCACATGTGTTTCTGGTGCTTTCATGTGCCAGACGGGGGCATCAGATGCTAGTTGTGGACATTTGTCAGCCAGTGTGTGTGCCCAACCCGGGTCCTTTGAAAGGACGGGAACAGCAAGTGCTCCTGACCACTGGACCATCACTCCGGCCCCTGCTTTCTTTTTGTTTTTAATGGTTTCTGGGAATTGAACTGAAGTCCTCATGCTTGCAAGGAAGATCACCATTTTACCACCCAAACTATCTCCCAGACCTATCCCTAGTTCTTCAAAGTAATTTGTTTTTTTGTGTTCTATTTGTACTAAGTCTAATATGAAGGTACTGAAAATGATGTAGGACTCTATCAATACATCCAGCAAAAATGTTGGCTTGTGGGCCAGGCATGGTAACACACAGGCCTTCGGGAGACAAAGGCAGGAGCTTCTCTGTGAGTTTGAGGCCAGCCTACACTACTTAGTGAGACTCTGCCTTAAAAACAGAAACAGGAAAGCAAAGGAAAACACCCACCCACTGCACTTGCTTTAGTAAATGGACCTTTATGGTTTTGTTGTTTTTTGTTTTTTGTTTTTTTTGTTTTTGTTTTTGTTTTTTTTTTTTTTTTTTTTTTTTTTTTTTGTGAGACAAAGTCCTTTGCTCTCCCGGAAGGATATCCCAGCCAGCGTAGACCAAGAGGACCTGGCTTCAGACTCATGAGATTTGCCTCATAGAGCTGGAATTAAAGGCTTTTCCCCATGCCCGGCAACTGAAAGGATATGAGATGGCAGAACTTCCCTGGGAAGGTGGTTTTTGTTTTGTTTTGTTTGTCTTGTTCATTTGTTTTGTGCACTTCTTGGTCTTGTAGACCAAGAAAGGTAAAACAAGAACAAAACTTTAGTATAAGCAGGTCCTCTACAGATGCAGTGTGTCCAGATTCCTCAGAGTGAAAACATGCTGGGCGTGGTGGCGCATGCCTGTAATCCCAGCAGTCTGGGAGGCAGAGGCAGGCGGATTTCTGAGTTTGAGGCCAGTCTGGTCTACAGAGTGAGTTCCAGGACAGCCAGGGCTATACAGAGAAACCCTGTCTCGAAAAAAAAACCCAAAAAAAAACAAAAAGAGTGAAAACATGAAGAAGAAAAAAGTCAGTTTTGAAATGCAGAGGCTTCTGGAATAAGAGATGAGTTACTGTTTTCATGTTTCAGTTGCTTATATAAAAACTCGGAAGTACCCAGATATGAAAATACTACACAAACTATCACTAAAGAAATGGTAACTTGGTTAATTTCATGAATATATGGTGAAACTCAGAGCTAAACAGTCTAACAGGTAGCAGTTTAGTGTTTAAAATCTTTAACCAAAGTTATCTGGCATGTGTATATTTATAGCATGCATTAAATTAAAGTGAATATTGGGGAAATCTCGTTCTGTATGGCGTGAAATCAGTTTTCTTTCTAACATAAAAATAGCTTTTGTAATTTGAAAATGTTAAAATTGTATGACAAAAATTCAGATTATGTTTAAAAAGGGAGGGATGTGTGTTGAGATTTCACAACCCAGATATCCCTATTTAAAAACTTATCTTGAAATATTTCCAGACTTATAAAAGTTTCAAGGATAACGTAGACCCCTGAATGTAATTTGTGTAGATTTCCTAATCTCTTCCTCTCCTGACACACAGTGCTTGCATGTAAGTTGTAGATATGATAGTGACAGTTGCACGCTTCATATGCCATATAACTCTCTTATAAACTGAGTGCTTTTTCAGTGTAAGCGCATCTTATATAACCATGGAACAGTTAACCAATTCAGGGCATTTAATATTATCGAATGTAGCACAGATGTGGCTTTTGCCAGTTCCCCTCAGCAATGTAGTGCAATTCGTTGTCACACATGCCTTTAGTTGGCACCTCTGAGTCTATGTGACAGAATGCTCCTGTTTTTGAAAAGAGTGCCGTTTGTCTTGTAACTTGTTTTACTGGATTTGTTGTTGTTTTGACACAGAGTCTCTATGCATAGCCCTGGCTATCCTGGATCTCACTTTGTAGATCAGGCTGGCCTCAGACTCACAGAGCTCTGCCTGCCTCTATTTCCCAAGTGATGAGATTAAAGGTGTGGGCCACTCACTGTGCCTGCCCCTGTTGCATTATTCTTTTTCAAGTTTCCTTACTGCATTAATTTTCTCCTTTTAATTAGAAGGCAAGCCATGGCCTTGGGTGGTGATGCATGGTTGCAGGATTATAGTGCATTGGTAGCAGTTTGGGTTGTCCATGAAACTCCAGTAAAATAAAACAAAAGAGCCAGGGATCTGTGTGATGCTTGACGGTCTTCAACAGACTCTCTCCAAGTATTTTTAGCAGTTAAATAGTTAACAGTTAGACTGATTTAGAACATAGGACATAAATAGTTTGAAGAATTTGAGATCAGCCTAGGTTATATGAGATTTGCCACAAAGAACAACAACAAACAAACAAACAAAAAAAGATAGCCGGACCTGATAGCATAGAACTTTAATCCCAGGACTGGAAGGTGGATCCCTGATCAGGGCCAGTCTGGTCTACAAAGTGAATTCAGAGACTACACAGAGAAACTGAGAACCTAACCAGAGAGAGGGGTGTGTGTGTGGAGGGGTTAGTTTTAGATTATTTTTTAGTTTATGGGTAGAAAATTTTCCCTGCATGTGTGTGCGCGCATGCGAGTACCATGTTGTATCCCCTAGAACTGAGATTGCAGTATTGGTGCTGGTAATCTAACTGTGGTCTTCTGAAAGAACAGAAGTTCTCTTAACCATTGAGCCATCGCTCCAGCCTGGCCAGACCATTTCAAACAAAAGCAAATTCCAAACCAGACAATGCGCTAGAACTTTCATTATATAAGTTTGTTATTAGGCCTTTTCTTTCTCTCTCCCTCCCCCCACCAGCATTTATTCATTTGGGGATGCTTGTCTGTGCATGGAGGTCATAGAACAACTCTGATTAGGTTTTAATATTGGTTTGTTCTTAAGGCTTTTAAGGCTCTTATATCTGGGAAAAATAACCTTACGAATTGACGTAGACAAGGCTGACCTTGAAACTCAGATATCCCTTGTTTCTGCCTCTGAAGTGCTAGGCACTTTAAATAAAGGCCACCATGCAAAATTCCTTTTCTTTTCATTTTCTTTATTTTTTCCCCGAGATTTTCAGGAAAGTTTCTCTGTGTAGCTGTAATTGCACAGTTACATCCAACGGGTTACCTGGAAGGGACGCTGGGGATGTATGGGAAGGCGGCAAAAAAGAGATGGAGACCAAGATAACACCTGCTATTCAAGGTCTCAAAGTTTAATGAATAACTATATATATGTACACACATATATGTGTATATACATATACATATACATATACATATATATATACATATACATATATATATATATATATATATATGCGCGCAGGGGGAAAAGTCTGGAAGCTTCTCAGCAGAATCAGTTTAGTTGCTCCACAGGTGGCTAGTGCCTCTCAAGAAACTGCAGGTCCTTGAAGAACAATGGGCTTCACCTTGGTCTGAGCACTCCACCCTAGTGGAGGGGATTATGGCTGACACAGGAATTCCCCCTCAAAGGCTGGGAGAGGAACTTCACATTAGTTGATGTCAAGTTCCTGCCAGGTGGCCTGGCACCCCAATAAGGCTCTCTACATCTCCCTTTTTATTAGTTTTAAGATGAGAAGATAACCAAGTGGACAGTCATCCGTCAAAGGATGGTGGGCATTAACCACGGCGGGGGTGAGGGTGGGGTGGGGGGGGTGGGGGGGTGGAGGTCGGGTGGGGAGGTGGGGAAAGTAGTGACCTGGTCCTCCTAAATACTTTATGGTGTCTCTTTCTGGAGGAGAGGATCTAGGCTTCCTTGTCATTTTAGTCTAAGGAACGCCTTTAAACAACACCCTCTATGCAACAGGTGTGCTTCACAGGGGGCGGAAAACATGGTCCTCCCCTTGCAGTGCTTTGCCCCGCACCTCCCACTGGTGCCCACGTCTGCTCATAAGCAGACACACATAGATGTGAGTTCTGTGTAGCTCCCGTAAGAGGTCCACTTGGTTGGTTTTGATGTCAGACACCCTGCAAGTGTCTTTAGTAGACATGCCAGTTTTCAATCCAGGCGAGCCTGAGTGGAGACAGCCAATCTGCTTATAATATAAGGTAAAGAGTTAGAAGCAAAACAAAATTGACTTGCAAGTTAGCCACCTTCAGACACAAAGCCTGGCTTCCCCGCGTTGGGGAAGTGGCTTTGAGAATCAACAAAGAGACTGTTTTTTCAGGTAAGCACCAGATAAGCTGGCTGATAAAGTTTTTTAACCACCCTTAGTGATCGGTTATTAAGTGATCATACTAGAAGATCCAGGATCTGTGTCCACTTGACGAACCAATCTTTCTGGCAGCCATCGGGCTGTCTTCTTTTTGTGAAAAAATGCAAACAGACCCTCTTCCCCGTATTAAAACAGGGTCTGGACCATTCCATGCATTAGTTAAAGGGTCCTGCCATTTAGCCATGGCATAAGAATTGGGAGTGACAGATGCCAGTGGCGATCCGCTGCAGCCTGACCTTTAGCATCAGTTTGCAAAAAATCCAAAGCAAATAAGACTAAAGCACAATGTGCCTGTGGTGATCTTGGAGGGTATAATTCTCCCTTTTTTGTTTTTAAAATCCAGTTTTTCAGAGTGTGATGTCCACACTCAACAATTCCTTGACCCATGGGCTATAAGGAATTCCAGTTTTATGTTCAATACCGAATTCTTTACAAAATGATAAAAAGTCGTTGCCAGTATAAGCTAACCCATTATCTGTCTTAATGACTTTAGGTAATCCCATAGTTTCGAAGGCTTGTAAACAACGATCAATTACATTTCTAGAAGCCTCTCCCGGATGTAGAGAAGCAAAAAGGAATCCTGAACAAGTATCAATACAAACATGTATATATTTTAATTTTCCAAATTCTGCATAGTGAGTTACATCCATTTGCCAAATATGATTGGGCATAAGGCCTCGTGGATTAACCCCTAAATGAGGACCTGGAGATAATGTAAGACAGTCAGGGCATTGTTTCACAATCATTCTTGCTTGCTCCTTAGTGATCTTATGACGGAGCCTTAAGGTGTGGCTAGAATGAAGAAACTTATTAAGGTCACTTCTAACCAACTCAGCAGGCTCTGAAACTAAGGCCTCTCCTATTAGAGCTCTATCAGTGCAGTCATTCTCCAGGAAGATTGGAGTGAGCTCGTATATGGCTAATTTTATATAATTTATATAGGGATATTTTTCTAGCAAGAATGATGTTTTGCAATTATGAAAACAAAGATCCCGATGGTGTATTAAAATTAAATGTGCCACAAGTTTCCAACAGAGGAACAGTTTAGCAACATAAAAAACTATCAGTAAAAATTAGATTAAAAGTATCATTTACAGATTGAAAAACATTTAGTACTGCTGTCAGCTCTGCTAGTTGAGCTGAGAGCCCAGGGGTCTCTATTACCACCTGTTTATTATTCATAAGATATCCAGCTCTTCCTTTAGAGAAGGCATCCGCGAAAATCAAAAGAGCATTATGCAGTGGCTGTAAAGATGTCATTTTAGGAAATACAACCTTATGCACATTCAAAAATTTTATCAACCTATCTTGAGGATAATGATTATAATTCCTTTAAGTCCTATTTGAGCAAGTAACCAATCTGTGCTATGCGCTTCAGCCAAGTGTCTTGATCTACATTAAAAGGCTGAATGATGATATCTGGTTCTTTGCCAAAATAAGTCACACCTGTTTCCTTCCAAGTATAATCATCTGGGCCACTGCCTTATAATATGGCAGGATATTATGTTTAGGAGACACCCTCAAATGAATCCACATAAGAGGAGCCTTTTGCCATAATAATCCTGTAGGCATATGAGTTGTATTAAAAATCAACAGATGTAAAGGCAAAGAATAATCAATCTACATAGGTAACAAATTTGTTTTCAATAGCTCTTTCTACTTGCTGTAAGGCCAGTAGCCCTTCTGGGGTTAAAGATCTAGGGGATGTAGGATCAGGACTACCTTTTAGAATATCAAATAAAGGTCTTAATTCCCCTTTAAATGTGGGCAAAGCCAATTAATATCACCTAACAACTTTTGAAAATCATTTAAAGTTTTTAAACTGTCCCTGTGAATAATTATCTTCTGGGAAAAAAAAAACGGCTTTATCTGTAAATCTGAAGCCCAAATAATTATAAGGATCCTGGGTTTGTACTTTTCCTGGAGCTATTTGCAGTCCTTTATCAGCTAAAGCCTGTTGTAAATCTCTGTAACTTAACAGCAAGTCCTGAGGATTTTTTCTGCTACCAGAATGTCATCTGTGTAATGAAGGTAGGACTGTTGGCCATGTCCCGAGGAAGAACTGTCCATTCGTATCTTTTCATAGGTCCCATGAAGTTAATAGAAGGAACACTGAAAGCAAATCTTCTACAATCCTCAGGGTGCAAAGGAGTAGTAAAGAAACAATCTTTCAAATCTACTATTATTTTATAATATCCTCTAGGAATAGCCACTGGAGATGGAAGTCCAGGTTGTAAAGCTTCCCATAGGTACCATGGTCTCATTAACCTTTCTTAGATCTTATAACAATCTCCATTTACCAGGTTTTTTCTTGATAACAAATATTGGAGTACTCCATGGTGACTGGGATTATCTCAGATGTCTTGCCTCTAGTTGCTCCTGCACTAGTGAAGAGGCAGCTTCTATTTTATCTTTAGATAAAGGCCACTGATCAACCCACACTGGATTACCATTAATCCTTTGAATTTTATCAGCATGCGATGCAGGCAAGATAGTGGCCATTATGGAAAAGACCACAAACCTCCATTGTCAGTGTGAGCTTTAGGACTTTCAAACCTATTAACACCTTGTCCTTCTTTTCCTAGCCCCTGACCAGGCTAAAATCCTTGTTCTAGCATTTGCTTAGCCACTACCTCATTAGGACTACACATTATAAGACCCATCTGTGACAAGAGATCTCTTCTCCATAGGGTAATAGGTAAATTTGGCATAACATAAGGCTGAATTTGTCCTGAATTGCCTTCATCTTTCCAGGTTAGAAGTTTAGCGCTTTGCTTTGGGTTGTTGGCGTTAGATGACATGAGTATATCTGACAAGGGCCAAGTTGAAGGCCAGTCTTGTCCTCTAATAATCGTCACATCAGCTCCAGTATCTATTAATCCTTCAAAGCTTTTCCCCTCAATTGTTAATTTAAGGTTAGGTCTCTTTTAATCCTTCAAAGCTTTTCCCCTCAATTGTTAATTTAAGGTTAGGTCTCTTACTAGTAATAGATTGAACCCAGTACACACCAGAAGAACCGAGGCCACTCTGTCCTCTCTTACTCTTAATGAATCTGGAAGGTAGTGGATGTAAGGGAACTAAGACAAGTTGAGCGATTCTTTGGTTAGCAGGTACGGTTATAAAACCATGAGGGGAAGCAGCCATAATTTTAATTTCTCCCTCATAATCATTATCTATGACACCTGGATAAATCTGCAGTCCTTTTATAATAGTACTGCTTCATCCTAGAAGTAATACCCAAGTTTCTGCAGGCAAAGACCCAAAGACTCCTGTAGGCAGGATTTGAACTCCCATTTCTGGGGTTAATACTGCATGGAAGATGGAACAGATATCCAATCCTGTGCTTCCTGGTGTTGCCCTGATAAGGTCAAAAATGGATTTCCCTGGCCTGGCAGCAGCTTCAGGGCCCCATAAGCTGCTTGCTGTGGGTGTCTGGGGGCCTGAGGCTGGCCCTTCTACCCATTTCCCGACACAGGACAACCCTGAACATGTAATTTAGATTTACAATCTCTAGCCAAGTGATTACCTTTCCTGCACCTAGGACAAACTCCTGGGGCATAACCTGATTGCCCACTTATAGCGCCTCTGTTCCTAGGGCAGTCACTTCTAAAATGATCCAAACCTCCACATTTAAAACATGTTTTATTCCTTTATCTCTGTGAAAGTATCTCTTGTACGGTGGTTCCTTGCAAAGCTGTAGCCATGGCTAGACCTTGATTGTACGAAGGCCCAATCTCTGCACAAAGGTGCATATATCCAGGTAGGTCTGTCTGTCCCTTGTAAGGTCTAATGGCAGTGTGACAAGCTGCATTAGCATTCTCATAAGCCAATTGTGTGACAAACAGATTTTCTGCTTGAGAATCTCCAAAAATTCTATTAGCTGATTTCAGTAGCCTATCCACAAAATCCTGAAAAAGTTCATCAGGAGCCTATCTAATGCTAGCTAAATTTCCACTGAGATCCGCTTTAGTCGGTAATTGATTTCAAGAGCGGCGGACAGCCATTGCAACCCGCGCATACACTCCAACAAGAAACCCAGTCTGCTTAGCACTGCCTTCATCTCGATCCTCTCGTAGTAGCATGTCAGCAGCCCACTCTGGATGGCCTGCCTGAGCGTTCACTGCGGCAGCTCTCTTACTAGCCTCACGCCATGCAGAACTCCAGAGCAGGAAGTCTCCTCCTGACAGAGTATCCTTCCATAGGATCTTCCAATCTTGTGGGGTTAAATTTGACTCCATCACAGTATGCAATAAAGCTTGTCTAAAAGGAGCCGAAGGGCCGTACTGTGCTACAGCTGTTTTTAATCCTTTCATCACTTTGAACTCCAAGGTCTTGTATTGTCTAACTCTGTTCTGCTGGTCTATGATCTCAATGACAGGGAAAGGCCGCAGGTCAGATGTCTCCTGTCCTTCCCTGCGAGCCTGACTCACAGCTCTTTCTAGCGGCAACTGGTACATCTCAGGATCACTGCTCCTTCCTGCTCTTGATACCCTTTTTAGCTCCTGTAGCTCATTAGTCAATTTCTGCAACTTAATTTCAAACTCCAATTTATGTAGTTGCATATCCATCTGATATATAGTTAGGGAATTTGTCGATGATTCACAATTTGTTGTCCAACTCCCCAACAATGGTCAGCAGCAGCTGTGGATGGAAGTCCAAGGATCTAGCAGTTGCTCAGTCCCACGTGGCAAGCAGGCAAGAAAGAGTGCGAGTAAGTCTTCCTTCTTCCAATGTCCTTATATGTCCAGCAGAGAGTGTGGCCCAGATTAAAGCCTTGTGTGCCGCCATGCCTTTAGTCCCAGGTGACCTTGAATGTGGATCTCCTTATCTTAATCTTCTGGAATTCATAGTCACTATGCTTCAAGATCTCCAGGCCAAGATTCAGGTCGGAAACTTGTATCTCAGCCCCCAGATTAGGATCATAGGTGGGCCTTCCAATTCTGGATTGTAGTTCATTCCAGATACAGTCAAGTTGACGACCTGGAATAGCCACTACACAGGGCATCATGGAAGCTACAAAAGCACTCTGCTAATCATATTATATTCCTGGTCCCATGACTCCATTTTTTTAAATTCATCATTGAATATAAATAAATGTACAAGCCACAGAAAGTCATAAGAAGTGTAAAAGCCTGCAGCATAGACCATTTGATATGAAAAAAAGATTTTGTATATTAAAAAGCATTGTAAAAATAATAATTTTTTGGTCTGAATCTTATTTTCGTACTTGCCATTCGTTTAAGTGACTACCCTATGTGATGAGATTACTGGGAGGTGAGGCTGTCTAGTGTTCTAGTTAGTCATATTAAATCAAGCTTTATTAGATGTGGTGATTTTTCCCCCTTACGAGACCGTCTGCTCTCTCTTCTAATATGACTTTTAATTCGCTGTGTAGTTCAGCTGACCTCAAGCTCAGCTATCTGCTCAGCCTGGCCGTCCAGTTGCTGGGGCTCAGCACTTGTTTTACCTGCCGGGCTTGCAGTAGGACTTTGAGGAAGATAACTGAACCTGTGTTCTGCTTGGACTCTTTTTTTTTTTTTTTTTTTTTTGGTTTTTTGAGACAGGGTTTCTCTGTGTAGCCCAGGCTGTCCTGGAACTCACTCTGTAGACCGGGCTGGCCTCAAACTCAGAAATCCGCCTGCCTCTGCCTCCCAAGTGCTGGGATTACAGGTGTGTGCCACCACGCCCGGCTTTCCACTTGGACTCTTAATAATTGGTGAACAATTGTTTTATACATGTGGTTTTTGGTGACTGTCCATTCCCAGAGCTCTAATTAACTGAAATCTTATCATGGTTTTAAGGCTTATTTAGTTATCCCTGAGGTCATTAGCACAAATCCCAAAACAGAATACATTAATGAGTTGAAAAAGAAAATAGAAACAGCTTTGGCAGTGAGCAAGGAATGAACCATTTCTAATGTGGCTGGACTGTTGCCTTTTACAGGTGTGTGTGTGTGTGTGTGTGTGTGTGTGTGTGTGTTAAGTATTAAGTATTTAATTACAATGTTTGTTCTTTGAATTTTTGTTTTTGAAACAACCTATAGCCCAGGTTGGCTGTAAACTCAATAACCTCTGACTTAGCTGCGTGCTTAAGAGTACCCAGACAGTTTTGTGTTTTATTTTGTTTTAGATTTATTTTATGTGTATGAGTGTTTTATCAACATTTATGTGCATGCCTGGGGCCCGTGGAGAACAGAAGAGGGTGTTCAGTTCCTTGGAACTGAAGTTAAGGACAGTTTTGAGCCATGTCAGTGCTAGGAACGAAACCCAGACTTCTGTAAAGGCAAACAAGTACATCTCTCCAGCCCTTCCTTATGTATTTTAAATGATGCTTTGATCACATGGCTTAAAAGACCTCTCAGTACAATGCTCAGAGGCAAGGACTGCCTTGATTGCTTGATAATTTCTGGTTTGGTCTGGCAATCTAGAAGTGCAGGCATATATCAACACGTAGAAAGTTTTATTGTGTACATTGTGACACATGCCTGTGTAAACCCAGTACTCAGAAAGATGAGGAAGGAACAGTCCTTCTGACTGTAGCTCTCCAGTGTGAGCAGGGCTCTCTGTGGAGATGTGTATTGTCCTTCTGACTGTAGCTCTCCAGTGTGAGCAGGGCTCTCTGTGGAGATGTGTATTGTCCTTCTGACTGTAGCTCTCCAGTGTGAGCAGGGTTCTCTGTGGACATGTGTATTGTCCTTCTGACTGTAGCTCTCCAGTGTGAGCAGGGCTCTCTGTGGAGATGTGTATTGTCCTTCTGACTGTAGCTCTCCAGTGTGAGCAGGGCTCTCTGTGGAGATGTGTATTGTCCTTCTGACTGTAGCTCTCCAGTGTGAGCAGGGCTCTCTGTGGACATGTGTATTGTCCTTCTGACTGTAGCTCTCCAGTGTGAGCAGGGCTCTCTGTGGAGATGTGTATTGTCGGCTTGTCGAGAAGCAGGTGGCTGAAGGAGTGTGAGCTTTTGTCTGAGTCTTCCTTGTCTACCTATCCGTGTGTCTGTTTTTATGCCAATGCCATGTGGTTATTACTGAAGTTCTGTAGAAGTCCAGCAGTGTTTTTATTGCTCAGATTGTTTTAACTATCACAGGTCATTTTTATTTCCATATGAGTTTTGAGATAATTATTTTCAACTTCTGTGAAGAATTGTGTTGGGATTTTGATGGAATTTCATTTAATTTGGAGGTTGCTTTTGAGAGGATGTCCATTTCATGGTATTAATCCTACCGACTCATGAGCTTGTGGGATTTATTCTATCTTCTAGTGTCTTTTATTTCTTTATTATCCTAAGGTTTTTATTATACAGATCTTTCATTTGTTTGGTTCTAAGACATCTATATCTCTATGTCTTAGAATAACTATATTTTGAATATATACTTCTAAGAATATAAATTTAGAGCTGGGCGGTGGTGGCGCACGCCTTTAACCCCAGCACTTGGGAGGCAGAGGCAGGTGGATTTCTGAGTTCAAGGCCAGCCTGGTCTACAGAGTAAGTTCCAGAACAGCCAGGGCTACACAGAGAAACCCTGTCTCAAAAAAAAAAAAAAAAAAAAAAAAAGAATATATATATTTCAAACATTTATATGTATATGTGTGTGTGTCTGTGTCTGTGCGCGCGCGTGCGCACATGTATGTCTATAATCTGAGGTTGTTGTGAATGGTACTGTTTCTCTTGCTTTTTTTTCTTCTCAATATGTCACTTGTATATAGGCAGGTTGTTAATTTTGTTATTTTGTTACATTGCTAAAAGTTTACCAGCTGTAGAACTTTCCTGGTGTTTTTAAAGGTCTTTTATGTATCAAATCATATTATCTAACAGCAGTGTCTGTTGACAGAACTCAGAGAGCACCTTCCTCTGTTTAAGCAAACACTGTAGACTGGCCCTTGCTTCCAGGTCCTCAGTGGCACACTCTCCTTATCCTCAAGGTGCTAGGTGGAACTAACATCTGTTCTCATAGAAGTTTTAAGTACTGTTCCATACCAGTTTGCCACAATGTAAAACAGGAGTTAATAGCATGTTTTTCATAATTTTCACCAGGCACGGATGGGCAGAAGCCTTTGCAGGTATCAAAAGCTCCCACATCAAATACATCTGTCCACATGCGTGAGTATTTCTAATATTTAGGGTTGTTTTTTTTTCTTCAGAACCTATGGCAAAATTGTGATAGCTTTGCTTTTCCAGAAAAATATTTGAATATAATTGTTTCCCTTTTAAATAAAAGAAGACTAGTAGCAATTCCATAAAGCTAAAATATTCTTTTAGTTAAACTGGGGAGGGAGGGTTGCTTTTTTTGAAATTTAAGATATTCTTCTAGAGCTCAAGTGAACTTAAAGCCAGAGCAATTCTTTTAGATATGTCAGTGCCTATAAAGTTCAATCTTTATTAAATTGAAGACACTTACTTGGCTTTTATTAATTAGAGGCAGCGTGATATGCTGCTGTAGGTAGGGCTTTAGGACCTGGTTCTGGAAAGGTTGGCTGGCTCAGTAAAAAGCTACCAGGTTTGAGCAAACTCAATCAGTAGGCTTTGCTGAGTTGAGGTGAAAGGTTACTAAGTGCAGCCATGGGGGACACGAAGTGCTGGGGCAGTGCCAGTGCCAGTGCTCACTCCTCAGACAGGACAGCAGGACAACTGAGAAGAGTGTCAGGGAGTGAAACCTGAGGGTCTCCTTGTGCTCAGCATGCAGCCGCGGGTCTGACTTGCCTCTGTCGACAGAGGCAGCTGAATGCTTGGGCTAGCGTGCCAGCCCACACAAGAGGCTGGATTCTTGACTGTTTGCCCCTGAGTTGAACTGCGCTAAGGCTGTGTCCTGATCTGGGGAAGTTTGTGTTGTCATAGAATGTTGTTGGTTTGTCACATGAATCAGGGGGACCGTGGCATTGGTAATAAGAGTGTATTCACACTCCTTTCCTCTTGTACCAGGCTTTTTTGCTTACTCAGCCTATTTTCATTCCAGACTAGAGTCGAACATAATGGACACTGGGGTAGAGCTTATATTAATTTATAGGTCTCTTAATCACGCAGGCGTGTGACTAAGGAATAAGCAAAATGTAATCCAGGCATATGGGAACTAATGGTACAGGAGCTCGGCAATGAAATGCTCTTACTAGTCTTAATTGTTTGTGTATTTCTAATTGTCTCAGTTCATAGAAATTACAGGTATAAAGGAAGGCCGTTGAGACAAAAAGTACTTGTTATAATGCAGTTTTAGTCCTTGGCAACAGCTGCTCTGTTTTCAGCAGCAGTTGCTGGACAACGGGAACAATCCGGGCAGGGGGAGTGTGAGCGCCAGTGCATGTGAAGGCACAGTGTGGGACACGGCTGTTAGCTGAGGTGCTGTTGCTTTCTTCCCACATAGGCCGATCATGCCAGTCACATTGAATATGAACATGGCTATGCCTTCTTGGTAAGTAAGAGTTTCCTTCCTCATTAAGGACCTTGTAGCCTTTGCAGGAGGGCTCTTATGTGCATCCTTCTTTTCCTCCCAGAAGTTGCAGCTCATGGTCTTGTGCTGCTCTCCAGGAGCTCCTGGTATCCCTTGTGCCCCTGCTCTGGGTAGCATGGTGTCGTACATGAGTTAGAACTGGGCACAGACTGGGCTCTCCCCTCATGGACTGTCAATTCAGGGCCAGGACCAAATAGAGGCAAAGAATATCCGCACAGGCACAGCATGTAACAGCTACAGTGAAATTGCTGGGCCAAAGAACAAGCTTTTTTTTTTTTTTTTTTTTTTTTTTAACTTCTGTGTACTATATAGCCAGCAGTGCCTTTTGTTTTTAAGATTTGTTTATTTACTTTATGTATATGAATATACTGTAGCTGTCTCCAGACACTCCAGAAGAGGGCGTCCGATCTCATTACAGATGGTTGTGAGCCATGTGGTTGCTAGGAATTGAACTCAGGACCTCTGGAAGAGCAATCGGTGCTCTTAAGTGCTGGGCCATCTCTCCAGCCCCCTGTGCATCCATTTTTTAGATATTTTTTAAAGTACAAGAGAACATTTAAGCTTAACCTTTATTCTAATATTCATACTTTATAATTGTGAGTTAAGAGAAAGGTAGAAAAGCCCTTTTCTGGGAGTAATGAGACATGTCCTCCTCATGTGTTCATTTATCAGACGTTTGATTCATGAGTGGCACACTGATTACACCACAGCCTCTTCATTCTGCCGACTCCTTATCTTCCTGGCTGGCTGGTTGGATATTAAGGTCATTGCCCTTGTCGCTCTCTCAGGGTACCTCTCCTGCCCTTCACAGCCAGAAAAGTAGTTAGTGAGGGTCCCTCTGCGACTTCTGGGTTTCGCTCCACTGCTGGAACGATTGGTCAAACAGTAATGTTTTGGTAGTTCCTACTGTTTTGTCCTTTGGGTACATTTACAACCTTGACTGGTTTGTTTTTCTTTTGCTTCTTCTCCAAGAATATTTTTCCTTCTCTCAGATTTAATTATGCAGTCATTTCTGTAGTGCTGTCAAGTAGAACTGTTCCAACTCTGACGTCATTTAATTCAGCCCAGACAAGTAAGCGTAGTGGTTGGGCTGGTTTCCCACTGTGAATTGTGAGACTCCACCAGGACCTGCAGCCCACGTCTTCTCCCTCTGTTTCCTGCTCACCCTACTCTTCTGCTTGGCTGCTTTGTTTCTTTAATTCCTTGACGGCCTTAGGAGTTGCTACGCCCCTTGACTCTGGGTTCTTTCAGCTACTCTATCTGGCAAGATTCCCATCTGTGAACTGACAGTTGTGTTCGTTGTTGCTGGAGGCCATCATGTCAGCAGAGAAGCACAAAGGGCCAAAGCATGGCTTCCCTGACTTCTGATTTGACGTGGCGCTATAATGAAGAGTTCTGGAGAATATGGGTCATTATAAATAGCTGTCGATAGTGCTTGCAAGAGTGATGTGAGCCGGGCGTGGTGGCGCACGCCTGTAATCCCAGCACTTGGGAGGCAGAGGCAGGCGGATTTCTGAGTTCGAAGCCAGCCTGGTCTACAGAGTGAGTTCCAGGATAGCTAAGACTACACAGAGAAACCCTGTCTCAAAAAACCAAAAAAAAAAAAAAAAAAAAAAAAGGAGGGGCTAAAGTTTACCACAGACTTGTTAGCCTCGTTAGCTGAAGTCCTTCCCTGAGTGAAGGTTGGATTAAGTACTTTCTAGGTTGTTATGATGTTGCAGGTGTGGAACACTGACTTTCCAGCATTAGAACCAGTGTCACATAGAGTAAAAGGAACATACAGAATGTCACTTCACATACTTCAGCTAGTTGTACCCAGTGCATTTTAAACTGAGCCTCGTTTTTCCAGAGAGTTCTACTGTATGTCATTTCTCTGTAAACCACCTTGATGTCAGTGAACATACGTGCCAAATAGTTCCTTTTCCTTGGCCTTCTTTTTTTCTGTTTTCTAAAATATTTTTATTTATTAGTTGGGAATTTCACACTTGTGCATGTATTTTAGGTTTGATATCATCGGACTTTCACCAGATTCCCAGGAGGATGAATCTGGAATTAAACAGGCAGCAGAAACTGGTGAGTGACAAAAGCATTTATAAAGGCAAAAATATTCATAAGTATTTTAGTAGGTTTGGTAATTAAATTTTGATGAAATGCTTGATTAAAAGTGACCTAGTTATGTGATCAGAAGCTAATCCCTCTGTCCCTGTCCTCTACTCCCTGCCTTTCCCTTCTTCCCTTCACCATGCTGGGGACTAACCTAGGAGCTCACAAATACTGTCCATGCATTCTACCATTGAGCCCAGTCTCTTCCTCTCCCTTTCCCTCTCCCTCCCCCTCCCTTCCCCTCCCTCTCCCCCTCTCTCCCTTCCCTTCCCCCTTTCCTTCCCCCACCTTCCTTTCCTTCTCCCTCTCCTTCTCTTTGGTTTCTCTGTATAGCCCTAGCTGTTATGAAACTTACTCTGTAGACCAGGCTGCCCTTGGAACTCAGAAGTCCACCTGCCTCTGCCTGAGTGCTGGGATTACAGGCGTGCGCCACCATCACTGGGCTGCATATGCTTTCCTTATGTGCCACCACCACCAGGCCCAGCCGCACTTCCGTTATCTCTGTCTGTGGTAGTCATCAGACTGGACTCCGGTGTAGACTTTGTTTGGATTGACACAAGCAAAGCTGAGCATGTTGGTGCATCTATAATCCCAACTTGTGGGAGGGACATTGAGGCAGGAGGACCGTAAGAGATAGCCGATCTAGACTGCACAGCAAACTGTCTCAGACAAAAACATGGAGAGAATAGGACTTTATTTAATAGTTGTATGTAGTCATAAAGAGACTTGAAGTAATGATGACATAAGAATGTAATAATGTAAAGATAACAGTAAGAGTGACATTGGTGGTTAATATTAGTGGAGGAGTGACAGCGCTGGATAGTCACGTAGCTTCTCACCAGCCAGCCAGTGCCTGTGACCTGGCTCATTCATAACGCCTGTGACGTCAGTACTCCATCCTCCACTATAAGCACTGTGTTGTGGGTGAGGGATGTAGTTCTTAAGAACCGCACAGCAGCGGCCTTTTCTTTTATTTAGATGCATGTGGGAGTTAGAACATCCTTGGTTTTTCATGCAGTGCAATGTCCTGAAATGACTTAGACTAGATGCTGACTCTGTGGGCCACGTTAGAAACCATCCCAGCTGAGAATTGACAAACACAGAATCTTGGAGCTGTGTATATGAGCTGTTCTTTCTACTTTTATATTTATTTGAAGTTTTCCAAAATAGATTAAATAAAACCAAAATCCAGAAAAATCCTTTTATTCTTTTAAAAAATCTTTAAAATATGAAATAGAGAACATACACTTAGAACACATTAGTTCTTTGGGATATGAAATCATGACCACTGAAGTTTTAGATATTTAGAGTGAATATTAAAGCTAGAACCCTAGAGCTAAGGTTTTGTGTTGAAATAAGTTGCTAGAACCTATGGAAGATGAAAGAACTGTCCTGGTTAGGTAAGCCCTGTGTAAGTGATTCTCTTCTAACAGCAGAGACTGTCCTGGTTAGGTAAGCCGTGCTTAACTGAGTCTCTTATAACAGCAGAGACTGTCCTGGTTAGGTAAGCCGTGCTTAACTGAGTCTCTTGTAACAGCAGAGACTGTCCTGGTTAGGTAAACCCTGCTTAACTGAGTCTCTTGTAACAGAGTTGGCTACCTTGGTACTTACTATGTAGACCAGACTGGCCTCAAGCTCATGGAGATCTGCCTGCCTCTGCCTCTGCCTCTGCCTCTGCCTCTGCCTCTGCCTCTGCCTCTGCCTCTGCCTCTGCCTCTGCCTCTGCCTCTGCCTCTGCCTCTGCCTCTGCCTCTGCCTCTGCCTCTGCCTCTGCCTCTGCCTCTGCCTCTGCCTCTGCCTCTGCCTCTGCCTCTGCCTCTGCCTCTGCCTCTGCCTCTGCCTCTGCCTCTGCCTCTGCCTCTGCCTCTGCCTCTGCCTCTGCCTCTGCCTCTGCCTCTGCCTCTGCCTCTGCCTCTGCCTCTGCCTCTGCCTCTGCCTCTGCCTCTGCCTCTGCCTCTGCCTCTGCCTCTGCCTCTGCCTCTGCCTCTGCCTCTGCCTCTGCCTCTGCCTCTGCCTCTGCCTCTGCCTCTGCCTCTGCCTCTGCCTCTGCCTCTGCCTCTGCCTCTGCCTCTGCCTCTGCCTCTGCCTCTGCCTCTGCCTCTGCCTCTGCCTCTGCCTCTGCCTCTGCCTCTGCCTCTGCCTCTGCCTCTGCCTCTGCCTCTGCCTCTGCCTCTGCCTCTGCCTCTGCCTCTGCCTCTGCCTCTGCCTCTGCCTCTGCCTCTGCCTCTGCCTCTGCCTCTGCCTCTGCCTCTGCCTCTGCCTCTGCCTCTGCCTCTGCCTCTGCCTCTGCCTCTGCCTCTGCCTCTGCCTCTGCCTCTGCCTCTGCCTCTGCCTCTGCCTCTGCCTCTGCCTCTGCCTCTGCCTCTGCCTCTGCCTCTGCCTCTGCCTCTGCCTCTGCCTCTGCCTCTGCCTCTGCCTCTGCCTCTGCCTCTGCCTCTGCCTCTGCCTCTGCCTCTGCCTCTGCCTCTGCCTCTGCCTCTGCCTCTGCCTCTGCCTCTGCCTCTGCCTCTGCCTCTGCCTCTGCCTCTGCCTCTGCCTCTGCCTCTGCCTCTGCCTCTGCCTCTGCCTCTGCCTCTGCCTCTGCCTCTGCCTCTGCCTCTGCCTCTGCCTCTGCCTCTGCCTCTGCCTCTGCCTCTGCCTCTGCCTCTGCCTCTGCCTCTGCCTCTGCCTCTGCCTCTGCCTCTGCCTCTGCCTCTGCCTCTGCCTCTGCCTCTGCCTCTGCCTCTGCCTCTGCCTCTGCCTCTGCCTCTGCCTCTGCCTCTGCCTCTGCCTCTGCCTCTGCCTCTGCCTCTGCCTCTGCCTCTGCCTCTGCCTCTGCCTCTGCCTCTGCCTCTGCCTCTGCCTCTGCCTCTGCCTCTGCCTCTGCCTCTGCCTCTGCCTCTGCCTCTGCCTCTGCCTCTGCCTCTGCCTCTGCCTCTGCCTCTGCCTCTGCCTCTGCCTCTGCCTCTGCCTCTGCCTCTGCCTCTGCCTCTGCCTCTGCCTCTGCCTCTGCCTCTGCCTCTGCCTCTGCCTCTGCCTCTGCCTCTGCCTCTGCCTCTGCCTCTGCCTCTGCCTCTGCCTCTGCCTCTGCCTCTGCCTCTGCCTCTGCCTCTGCCTCTGCCTCTGCCTCTGCCTCTGCCTCTGCCTCTGCCTCTGCCTCTGCCTCTGCCTCTGCCTCTGCCTCTGCCTCTGCCTCTGCCTCTGCCTCTGCCTCTGCCTCTGCCTCTGCCTCTGCCTCTGCCTCTGCCTCTGCCTCTGCCTCTGCCTCTGCCTCTGCCTCTGCCTCTGCCTCTGCCTCTGCCTCTGCCTCT
This sequence comes from Apodemus agrarius, assembly GCA_964023405.1. Lineage (NCBI taxonomy): Eukaryota > Metazoa > Chordata > Mammalia > Rodentia > Muridae > Apodemus > Apodemus agrarius. The sequence goes on from OZ030009.1 coordinate 150,313,099, forward strand.
GCCTCTGCCTCTGCCTCTGCCTCTGCCTCTGCCTCTGCCTCTGCCTCTGCCTCTGCCTCTGCCTCTGCCTCTGCCTCTGCCTCTGCCTCTGCCTCTGCCTCTGCCTCTGCCTCTGCCTCTGCCTCTGCCTCTGCCTCTGCCTCTGCCTCTGCCTCTGCCTCTGCCTCTGCCTCTGCCTCTGCCTCTGCCTCTGCCTCTGCCTCTGCCTCTGCCTCTGCCTCTGCCTCTGCCTCTGCCTCTGCCTCTGCCTCTGCCTCTGCCTCTGCCTCTGCCTCTGCCTCTGCCTCTGCCTCTGCCTCTGCCTCTGCCTCTGCCTCTGCCTCTGCCTCTGCCTCTGCCTCTGCCTCTGCCTCTGCCTCTGCCTCTGCCTCTGCCTCTGCCTCTGCCTCTGCCTCTGCCTCTGCCTCTGCCTCTGCCTCTGCCTCTGCCTCTGCCTCTGCCTCTGCCTCTGCCTCTGCCTCTGCCTCTGCCTCTGCCTCTGCCTCTGCCTCTGCCTCTGCCTCTGCCTCTGCCTCTGCCTCTGCCTCTGCCTCTGCCTCTGCCTCTGCCTCTGCCTCTGCCTCTGCCTCTGCCTCTGCCTCTGCCTCTGCCTCTGCCTCTGCCTCTGCCTCTGCCTCTGCCTCTGCCTCTGCCTCTGCCTCTGCCTCTGCCTCTGCCTCTGCCTCTGCCTCTGCCTCTGCCTCTGCCTCTGCCTCTGCCTCTGCCTCTGCCTCTGCCTCTGCCTCTGCCTCTGCCTCTGCCTCTGCCTCTGCCTCTGCCTCTGCCTCTGCCTCTGCCTCTGCCTCTGCCTCTGCCTCTGCCTCTGCCTCTGCCTCTGCCTCTGCCTCTGCCTCTGCCTCTGCCTCTGCCTCTGCCTCTGCCTCTGCCTCTGCCTCTGCCTCTGCCTCTGCCTCTGCCTCTGCCTCTGCCTCTGCCTCTGCCTCTGCCTCTGCCTCTGCCTCTGCCTCTGCCTCTGCCTCTGCCTCTGCCTCTGCCTCTGCCTCTGCCTCTGCCTCTGCCTCTGCCTCTGCCTCTGCCTCTGCCTCTGCCTCTGCCTCTGCCTCTGCCTCTGCCTCTGCCTCTGCCTCTGCCTCTGCCTCTGCCTCTGCCTCTGCCTCTGCCTCTGCCTCTGCCTCTGCCTCTGCCTCTGCCTCTGCCTCTGCCTCTGCCTCTGCCTCTGCCTCTGCCTCTGCCTCTGCCTCTGCCTCTGCCTCTGCCTCTGCCTCTGCCTCTGCCTCTGCCTCTGCCTCTGCCTCTGCCTCTGCCTCTGCCTCTGCCTCTGCCTCTGCCTCTGCCTCTGCCTCTGCCTCTGCCTCTGCCTCTGCCTCTGCCTCTGCCTCTGCCTCTGCCTCTGCCTCTGCCTCTGCCTCTGCCTCTGCCTCTGCCTCTGCCTCTGCCTCTGCCTCTGCCTCTGCCTCTGCCTCTGCCTCTGCCTCTGCCTCTGCCTCTGCCTCTGCCTCTGCCTCTGCCTCTGCCTCTGCCTCTGCCTCTGCCTCTGCCTCTGCCTCTGCCTCTGCCTCTGCCTCTGCCTCTGCCTCTGCCTCTGCCTCTGCCTCTGCCTCTGCCTCTGCCTCTGCCTCTGCCTCTGCCTCTGCCTCTGCCTCTGCCTCTGCCTCTGCCTCTGCCTCTGCCTCTGCCTCTGCCTCTGCCTCTGCCTCTGCCTCTGCCTCTGCCTCTGCCTCTGCCTCTGCCTCTGCCTCTGCCTCTGCCTCTGCCTCTGCCTCTGCCTCTGCCTCTGCCTCTGCCTCTGCCTCTGCCTCTGCCTCTGCCTCTGCCTCTGCCTCTGCCTCTGCCTCTGCCTCTGCCTCTGCCTCTGCCTCTGCCTCTGCCTCTGCCTCTGCCTCTGCCTCTGCCTCTGCCTCTGCCTCTGCCTCTGCCTCTGCCTCTGCCTCTGCCTCTGCCTCTGCCTCTGCCTCTGCCTCTGCCTCTGCCTCTGCCTCTGCCTCTGCCTCTGCCTCTGCCTCTGCCTCTGCCTCTGCCTCTGCCTCTGCCTCTGCCTCTGCCTCTGCCTCTGCCTCTGCCTCTGCCTCTGCCTCTGCCTCTGCCTCTGCCTCTGCCTCTGCCTCTGCCTCTGCCTCTGCCTCTGCCTCTGCCTCTGCCTCTGCCTCTGCCTCTGCCTCTGCCTCTGCCTCTGCCTCTGCCTCTGCCTCTGCCTCTGCCTCTGCCTCTGCCTCTGCCTCTGCCTCTGCCTCTGCCTCTGCCTCTGCCTCTGCCTCTGCCTCTGCCTCTGCCTCTGCCTCTGCCTCTGCCTCTGCCTCTGCCTCTGCCTCTGCCTCTGCCTCTGCCTCTGCCTCTGCCTCTGCCTCTGCCTCTGCCTCTGCCTCTGCCTCTGCCTCTGCCTCTGCCTCTGCCTCTGCCTCTGCCTCTGCCTCTGCCTCTGCCTCTGCCTCTGCCTCTGCCTCTGCCTCTGCCTCTGCCTCTGCCTCTGCCTCTGCCTCTGCCTCTGCCTCTGCCTCTGCCTCTGCCTCTGCCTCTGCCTCTGCCTCTGCCTCTGCCTCTGCCTCTGCCTCTGCCTCTGCCTCTGCCTCTGCCTCTGCCTCTGCCTCTGCCTCTGCCTCTGCCTCTGCCTCTGCCTCTGCCTCTGCCTCTGCCTCTGCCTCTGCCTCTGCCTCTGCCTCTGCCTCTGCCTCTGCCTCTGCCTCAAGTGCTGGGATTTAAGACATGACCCATTACATTAAGCTTAAGTTTCATTATAACCTAGAAATAACGTTAAATTTGGGGATAGCTATCTACAGCTGCAGTTGTAAAAATTCTGACACCCTCTACTGGACTCCATGAGTACCAGACACATACAGGGTACACATAGAATTTAAAATATTCATTGAATATATGAAATTCCTTCCCCCATCATTTACTATTTCTGTTTATACAAAATTCTAATAATTTGACTTATAGGAAAAAGTAATATAGATTTTAGAAACATGACTAATGGTTTTAGACAATATAAAGTCATAAATTACATAACCTTTAAATGTATACTATTTTAAAATAACAAGTTTTACCTAATTTCCATTTAGTTTATTGAAGAAAAAAATATAAATGTACATGAGAATTAACCGTAAATAACAAGACATATATCTCTGTGATAAAAATGTATATAACAAGAAGTTATTGGGGGCTGGAGAGGTAGCTCAGCAGTTAAGAGCACTGACTGCTCTTCTGAAGGTCCTGAGTTCAAATCCCAGCAACCACATGGTGACTCACAACCATCTGTAATGGGATCTGACACCCTCTTCTGGTGTGTCTGAAGACAGCTACAGTGTACTTACATATAATAAATAAATCTTTAAAACCTGTTTAGCATGAAGCCTGTGAGCAAGGCAAACCTGTTTAAAAAAAGGAAAAAAAAAAAAAAAATATATATATATATATATAAAGTTATTAAAGTGTTAAGCTATGCAGCTCCTATAAATTCTGAGGAGTCAAACCATGAAACTACATGCCACTTTGTATTTTTGTAAAGTTTTTTTTTATTTTATATATGTGAGTACACTGTCTTCACAGTGTACAGCTGTTTTTGTCTTCAGACACACCAGAAGAGGGCATCAGATTCCATTACAGATGGTTGTGAGCCATCATGGTTGCTGGGATTTGAACTCCGGACCTCTGGAAGAGCAGTCAGTGCTCTTTAACCCTGAGCCATCTCTCCAGCCTGCTACTTTGTACTTTAAAATAAAAATATTTCAAGGTTTTCATTCATTTCTGTCTTTAATATACTTTGCTTCTGTTATTTATTTCCAATGTATAGTTATCCCGGTGTACTTAGGAAGGATGTATGATGCTTTTCTTACTTTTAGTAAAAGCCTTGATAGATCAAGAAGTGAAGAACGGCATTCCTTCTAACAGAATTATCTTGGGAGGATTTTCTCAGGTAAGTCAGGTTGGCATGCCCATCCGTCAGCACAGTTATCAACAGGTATGTGACTTCAGTTCTACTTCTTTAGAAGAGTCCCTTTTGGAACCGTTACAGAATCTTAGCTAACTGGAATGAAGCTCGTTAACTGAATTAAGTTGGATTGGACTGGAAATAATTTCTTCCCTATATACTTTCATTTCTTTATTCATCTATTATTGCCTTTCCTAGTTTCTTATCACCGTTGCCTTTATCTTTTAGAGTGCCTTCAAAATTGATTCATTAAATAATCGATTGGAATTTAGAATGTACTTTGGGGTTTTGTTGTTATTGTTGTTTTGTTGTTGTCTTGTTGTTTTGTATTTCTGGTGTTGAGACTGGGTTTTACTGTGTAGCCCTGGCTATAATGTACTTTCTCAAAGTCGCCACAGTGCACTGCAGTTAGGCTTCTGTTAGTGAAAGCACTGACTGTTCGAGGACAAGGGTAAGTGCCTCGGTTCCTGAGGCAGAGCTGATATCAGAGTCCAGGTTCTCCCTCCAGCTTGATCCTTTCTCCATGGCTGGCTTCTCCACGATGACCTTGTTCTGGTTTGTTTTGTGGGGCTCGTGCTTGCTCTAGGTCCTAACCCAAGCGGAACAAGAAACTCTGTATCCACATCTTGAATTTAATTTTTACTCTCCAGTTTTCATGTAGCCTGCTCTCAGAATGCTCTAGTTTCTACTCTCCTTAGTGAATTGCTATGAGAAATGTCAAAATTCTGGAATCAGCTGTGACAATAAAATTCAGTAGAATGTATAATATATGGTAACATGGTTAATGTATTAAAGGTGTTATTGTTGGGGCTGAAGAGATGGCCAGCAGCTAAGAGCACTTGCTCTTCCAGGGAACCCAGGGTCAGTTCCCAGCACCCACATGGCAGCTCATGACTGTCTGTAACTCCACGCCAGGGGATCCGACACCCTCTCACAGACACACACATAGGCAAAACACCAGTGCATAAAATATGAAAATAAATTGTTTTAAAAAACAATTTAAAAAAAGGTGCTGTTGATATATTATGGTCTTTGTCTACCTAATACAATATATATCACCAACATGCATAAGGCCAAAAATCAATGCTTTATTTGAAGCATAATGTACACATAATTATTACATTATTAGATACTGATTACAGCCTACAGTAATTAATTCCTAGGGATGGGAGATGTCTCAGGCAGTAAAGTGCTTTCCATACAACTACAAGGCGCTAAGTTTGTATCCGCAGAACCTGTGTAAAATCTGAGTGTGATGGCACCCCTCCACAGCCCTCCCTAGTGCTAGGGAAGTGGTGAGAGACAGACAGCTCCCCTGAGCTGCCTGGCCCCCAAGCCTTCAGTAGTTCCAGGTCCAGCCAGAGATAAGAGGCCATGCCTCAGAAAGTCAGGTGGAAAACAACTGTGGAAGGTGCCTGACTTTAACCTCTGACCTTCATACTAACACTCGATACACCTAAGGAAACTAGTTCTGAAAACCTTCAGCCAGAAGTCAGTTATAAGTCTATGGCATCATTATATCAAGGAAACGGAAAATAAAACTACAAATCAGGAAATAGATACTGTTTGGAAGGCAATCAGGACTTCCCATCTTCATCTTTTTCTGTTTATCTGTTTATTTGCCTTTCTATCAACCATTGGCATATAAGCTTTTACAGCTCTGGAGTTTACATGTTGCATTTCCAGCATTTAGGCCAGAAGTGGCCTAAAAGTAACTGAATCCCAGTTCCACAATCCTGAGAGAAAAAACATCACTGCTGAGATCTGAAAGTTTCCCATATCCGCATGTAGTACAGCAAGTTGGGGCCTGGTCAGGATGATGGCATCTAGATGGATGACAGAATTATAGTTCCCAACACAGTGTGTTGCGAGTTGTGTGGGCGAATCCTAGGGTGTCTGGTATATACCATCTGTATTGTCTCAAATTCCTAAAATCTAATTTAGAGTTTCTATCTAAGACTTCATGAAGAGAGGACAATGAAAACTATAAATTCAGACTATTCCTTAGCCATCCTGTACATGAAAAGCTGTATTGGAAAGCTGTATTGGTGTGCTTTCTTGGAGGCGGAGGTCCATACTCTCTGATATATGCACTGTCACTCTTCACCCATTTGAGTTAACATTGCTCATACAGTATCCTTTCGTAAGGACACTGCTAATGAGAGTTCTGTGACGCGCCCTCGGCAGAGCTGCTCCGTTAACCCCTGCTTCTGTTCCAGGGAGGCGCCTTGTCGTTATACACTGCTCTCACCATGCAGCAGAGACTGGCTGGGGTCACTGCACTCAGCTGCTGGCTTCCTCTTCGGGCTTCGTTCTCACAGGTAGCCTGCATGGTGGGCATAGACGGGATCACAGAGCTGGGCCTTGGCAGATGCTTAGGAGCTCTCGTCTTTCTTATTTTCATTAATGAGCTTTTTAGGTTTGTTTTTTTGTTTTTTGTTTTTTTTTTTTTTGTTTGTTTGTTTTAGAAGTTTAAGATTATAGAAAACTGAGTGAGAAATATTCTCATATTCCTTGTTTGCTCTCCACACACAGCCTCCCCTCGGGTAGACATCCCACACGACAGTGGGAACTTTCTTCAGTTGGTGAGCCTACCCAGAGTTCATGGCTCACATCAGGCATCTTATTTTAAGGCATTTCCTTAGACCTTTGTGATGTATTTCTACATGTGTTCTGTATGTCCTTTCTGTGGTTTATAGAGTACAATGAGCTCATTATCCTGTCTTATATTTAATTATTTGATACATTCTAAGACACATATTCACATGCACACATTTCCATTTATATTTCAAATATTCAATGCAGTCATTTGACAGCAGAGTCTTACTGTTGTTTGTCACTAATGGGCATTAACCCTAGAGCCTGGGACATTGTTAGTCAGGTACGTCGCTGCTGCTGTTGAGGCAGAGAATAGACCAGGCTGACCTTAAACCTATGACCTCTCGTCCCAGCCTCCAGGTGCTGGGATTGCAGGTGTATTAGTAAGCCCACACCCTACATTCATTTCTAACCTAGAGTTTAGTCTCTTTGCCATGTAGTAACTTTTCAGTGTGCTATACATAACAGATTGCTAACTCTAATTTAACTCAATTAAATAAAGTCCAAGAGAGCCTCACCTGTGTGCTAATAGTTATTGATTACCACTCATGTCAAAATACTAAACATAAAAGAGGAATAAAAATGTAATTGGCTTAAAGAAACTGATTCATTGGAACATGGATTAAAATACATGCAACATAATCATGTATGCCATAGAAGTTTAAAGTAAAGATGTTGGAGGAGCATAACGATCGAGGGGGACTTTACTTGGCCAAGATATTTGACTGAATTATGAGTAATAGCGCATGCACACATATCTGTAGTTTATAACATCTGGCACAGTGCTTTATGTCCTTGATACATAACATTGCTTTTGTGTTTGTTTTGCAGGGGCCTATCAGTAGTGCTAATCGAGATATGTCTGTTCTCCAGTGCCATGGAGATTGTGACCCTCTAGTTCCCCTAATGTTTGGTTCTCTTACTGTTGAAAAACTAAAAGCATTGGTAAATCCAGCCAATGTAACCTTCAAAGTCTACGAAGGCATGATGCACAGCTCGTGCCAGCAGGTAGGCGTCTGGGAGCAGTGAGGAGAGCCACTGTCTTCATTTCCTCCAGGTTATGTTTCCAAGATAAATAGCACGTGGAGGTTGGTGATTTAAAGGAGTTAGTGAATTCACAATAGAAACAAGTTAACAAAAAATTTTAAGTATCTTATTCAATTAAATTTTAAAAATCTGATCACCTTTTACAAATGAGCATTGGACATAATCCAATGGCTATTTATTTATTTTAAATGTTTTGGTTTGAAGACTATCATAAAAAAATGAAAAGAATGTAATAAAATTTGTCTTAGAAGGCACTGAGGCCATGATATGACATAGCTAGAACATGTAGGCAGGTTGTAGATAACAAGTATGCAGGTAAAGTGCTGGCAGGAAAAGCAAAATGCCCAGTGTGGCTGGAGTCTTAGACAAATCTTTATATGGGGCTGGGGGTATAGTTCACTTGGTAGAGTGGGTGCCTGACAGGGACAAAGGGTTCCATCCTTCACTTCCTACGATGTTGTCTTAGGGGTTTACTGCTGTTCACAGACACCATGACCAAGGCAACCCTTATAAGGACAACATTTAATTGGTGTTGGCTTGCAGGTTTGGAGATTCAATCCACTATCTTCAAGGCAGGGACATGGCAGTGTCCAGGCAGGCATGGTGCAGGAATTGCCGAGAGGTCTTCGTCTTGTTCCAAAGACAAACGGAAGACTAGCTTCCAGGCAGCTAGGATGAGAGTCTTCAAGCACACACCCACAAGGCTACACGTCCTCTAAACAAGCCCACACCTACTCCAACAAGGCCACACCTCCTGTGCTATTCCCTGGACCAAGCATATTCAAACCACCTCAGTGTACTCACAACATGTCACAGCTGTAATCTCAATACTTGAAAGGTGAAAGCAGGTCACAAGTTCAAAATTATTCTGGCCAGCCTCAGGGGCAGGAGTGGGAGAGAGAAAAACAGAGGTTTCAGGGTAGGTCATAAGGGAGTCAGGGCTCTCTTGTAGAAATGTGTGGTATACTGAGGAGGACGTGTTCTCCAGGCAGCAGGAAGCGATCCTTTATTGAAGTGAGATGTGGTCTGGATGATGAACCAGGTGAGGCATGGAGGGGGCTGAGGACTCATAGCTCACCTGACTAGCCAATGTGCCCCCATAAAGTAGGTCTAAGGAAGAGTTAGTCACTGTAACGAGGAGGAGGTGAGGGTGAGGTTAATGAAAGGAAATGAGGGCATAGACACAGTATAGACAGACCTCCTTTTAGAGGTTTTGTTGAGGGGGAAGGATTGTAGGTAGGAGTGACCAGGAAGGGAGCAGCTAGCAGGATATAAAGTGAATAAGTAATAAGTAAAATTTAAAAAAAGAATTTCAAAGCATTTAACTTAAAGTTTTGTTGAGATAGGGTTACACACTGCTGCAATCCCAGCGCTTAGGAGACTAGGGCAGAAAGACCTTGCTTTTAAGACCAGCTTGGACTGGTCTTAATTCTGGATCACTTTAGCAAAGACTCTGTCTCAGAGAAGATAACAAATTTTAAATAGGAAGAACAATTGGGAGTATTTTTTTTTCTTTTTTAATGAAATGGGGAAAAGGCATCTGTGAGTAGGAAGTGATAAAGATATTTGATCAGGGGATATCTTAGATCATGTGTCATCTGGGACCATAGCTGGGTTCTGCTACCTTACAAGTGGAAAACATTTTGAATTGAGATAGAAAAGGATTGGATAAATATTATCAGATGTCAAGAAGGGGGAACAGAGTTCGTGGGAGCTTGCCTTACATGCTTGTTGTCTTCATGAGGAAGTAGAAGATGTAGTTACTTAGATGAGAAAGACCTGGATGAATTTAGAGTACTTGTAATGGCCTAGAATAAAACTTGATTGATGGCTAATCTCTGGGGTATAGTTCACTGTTACACAACCACTAAGTAAGGTTAAATTATTTGCTTTAGTTAGGCATAAAGGAAGTGGATAGTAATATGACGCACCCCAAAAGGCCAGTGTGCCTTGGATCCACAGAGCCCCCCACCCCCACCCCCACCCCCAACCCCAACCCCAACCCCAACCCCACCCCCACCCCCACCGTGAAAGGAGAGACTCGGGAATGCCGGAGGAGCCAGAGCTGCTGAGTCCATGCACTCAGATGAGTGCCTACGCTGGCCCTTGAGGACTTTGGCAGAGCGAGCCAGAGTGGTAGGATGAGGTTGGAATAGCACACGAAACTGTTAGGTCGAGCTCTAGAGTGTCGTGCAGTAGATCACGTTCGTATGGTGGCTCCTGTCAGTGACGCACACACAAGGTTGGAAGTTCACTGCATGGCTAGCTTGTTGACCAGTAAAGGCCAGAGACGTAGGAAAGGAGGAAAGTGGATTAAGACCTGGAGGCTTCCAGGAGAAAGCTACTTTCCTCTTCCCCAAGGTCTGCCTTACATACTTTCTTTCAAATATATAGCTGTATGTAATTCTTCATGAAAGTCAGGCATACAAAAAAGATTAGCTGTGTATCATTTCCTTTTACTGAGGAAACGGGGAAGCAGAGCTTTCTCGCTCCTGTTCAGTTGTCGGTAAGAAGACATTACTGAAAGTTCCCTGTAGAGGTAGTCTCCTGAACTTCCGGACTCCCCAGTGTTTTATATACGCATCAGAAAACACAGACTTTGCATGGAACTAGATCATAGGGAGCTTTTGTTTCGGTGTACAATAATAATCCTAAGACATGTTATGAAATTTCTGTTGGTGCCTCATCCTTCTTACCTTACCTTTTACTGTAGTCGTAAAACATCCTCACCTACATGGATTTTATTAGTGGCATTCCTGGAAATTAATTTCTGACTTATGTAGCTGTTCATTAAATCATTTTTTCCAAACAGGAAATGATGGATGTCAAGCACTTCATTGATAAGCTCCTACCTCCAATCGACTGACGTCACTAAGAGGCCTTGAGTAGCAGGTCACCAGCATCACAGGAGTAGAGTATAAACCTTTTCCCATGACTGATCATAAAACTTCTAATGTTTGCAGTGTTAAAATGTTTTGCAAATACATACCAATGATACAGAGTAAATGATGTCACCCTCATGGGAACTATATAATCCTTTTAAGTTTCTATGCATATATTTGTATTTTACAATTCAGAGTATTCTAGTATTCTAGTAGGTAAGTGAAGCAACTAGCTTCTTTGTCTCAAATTAATTCAGCAAAATAAGATAACACAAGCAGAGTTTTAGTACATCATTTGAAAATTATTAGTATGCTCTCTGAAAATTTGTTCAGGTCTAAACAAGCTGTTAAGATGACAGTGACTTCTTAATTCTGTGAGTTAGACTGTAGTTTTACTCCACAGTTGTTTAGTCACTATACAGTTGTTTAGTCACTCTGTGCTTTTATGTTTGTATTCACATAGACGTGACTGTAACACCTAAGAATCAGATGGTATTATATTATCCCTAATAGTAGGGATAATGCTTTTAGTGTCAAAAACAATACTGCTTTTTTCATTTAATAGTCCTTCTATTGGAGGACTAGGCTTTTTTTCCCTTCTATGTAATTTTTTTCCTCTCAAGGAAAAAAAAAAGGTTCTTTTTTTATTTTCCATAGAAAACTAATATTGCCTCTCTGTCATTAAAAAAAAAAATCTATCATTATATATTATTTTGACATTTTGAAACAGACATACAGTATTTCTAATCTAGGTAATGTGAAAAGAAACCAAACATTACATAAGCTTATATATTTCAAATAACTGTACCTTAGTCCAACTTTAGGCTGTAGAGTTATCAGGATCTCCAGTCCTGGTAAAAATTCTGTGGTTTTATTTTTCTGTAAAAACTTAGAGGGTAAATAATATGTTGGCATATTTAGAAATACTTGTGACTGGTTTTAAAATAATTTAAGCTTACATTTCTGTACATGTTATGCTTAAAACAAAATACTGTTCAAGATGAACAATCAGACTTTTGTTTTATTTTTATCTGGGTAACACTCATTTGAAATTTTCATCTTCAGTAAAGGAGCTTTTGATAATCAGTCTGCTGTGCAAACATTAAAATAATAATCATTTGATTTTAAATCATCAACATGTTCAAAATTATTTAATATATGAGTAATAAGGACTGGTTAGAGCCCATATTTATAACTGTTTCCACACAGTTGAATATGTTATAAAAATTATGGTTGTTTCTGAACGGTTGCTTTTCTGACTGTTTTCCAACCGAGCAAGAAGAAGTGCTAACTGATACGGAGATCGTTTTGGTGTGTCCTGGATAGAATGCTAACAATGAAGCCGAATGTTTATGTCTGGATTTAAAACAATTTCAAACAATCATTCACTATTTTGCTATACTTTGAAGAACATAAATTTATTCTATCTGTAAAGATTTATTTGGGATAAGAAAAATTCCGTTGAATTTGTGTGCTGTAATGTGGAAAAGTGTCATGTTTTCCACAGTTTATATCAATGTGAAATAAAATTTAATTTTGGCTTTATCGATTCTTTTTTTTTTCTTCTGATTCTTTTTTCTTTTCTTTTCTTTTCTTTTTTTTTTTAAAGATAGGATCTTACTACATATCCTTGCTGGCCTGGAACTTGCCTAAATTACCTCATCTAAGTCGCTTTTGGTCATGGTGATAGTATCACAGCAACGGAAAAGTAACTAATCATGCTGGCCCACAGCTCACAGACTCGCCTGCCCCTGTCTCCCAAGTGCTGATATTATAGATTTCTGTTTCCATGGCATGATGCTTTTTCAAGTTGTTTTTTTTTTTCTTTCTTTTTTTTTGAGGCAAAGTCTCCCTTATAGCCAGCCCAGCCTTGCCTTGAAAGTCTCAATCCTCCTGCCTCCACCTCCCTAGTCCTGAAATAATAGGTGTATACCAGCACAGCCAGCGTCAAGCATTTGGGCTTATTTTGGAATGATCTTCTATGTTGAAAGGAGGATATTAAGATACAATCATGAGAAAATGCATTGGGAGAGAAATTTTGGTGTGAAATGATTAGCTTGGAATGGCAAAAAAAAAAAAAAAAGTATTTTACTTAATTTTAATCTGCTAAAAAATTCATAACCTATTTAAAAACTCAACCTATTGAGAAACTTTATTGGGTGTTTTCATCTTTTAATGTAGTTATCACTAGGAATTTTAAATAACTACCGTATGTCAGTTATCCAAATATTTTTTTCTCTTATGTATTTTTTTCTTTTTAGTTCTAACTTTTACCAGTACAGGGGTCTATTCTTTTGTGTTAAAAATTGTTTCTATTTCTGGTTTTATGTACTTGAAGTTGACAGCTTACCTTTTTGTGATTCTGCCTGTTTGATTTTGATACAGTCCTAATGGTAGGAGAGTTTGTGGTGGTTTGAGTAAGGACTGTCCCCACAGGCTCCGTCCCTAGTTGGTGGTGCCGTCTGCAGAGGCAGACTAGCGGGATGAAGCGCATCACGGTGGACAGGCTGTGAGAGTGTGAAGCCTTGCCCCCCTCCCCGTGTGCTTTCCCGGCTTCAGGCTGTGGCCGAGTTGTGCTCTCTCAGCCTCTAGATCCTGCCACCAAGCCCAGGGCTGCTGCAGTGCCTTCTCGTTTGTTTGTTTGTTTGTTTGTTTGTTTGTTTGAGACAGGGTCTCTCTACATAGCTTGCCTGACCTCACAGAGATTAGCCTGCCTCTGCCTCCCAGGTGCTGGGACACGGATGGGTGCCCCTATGCTTCGGTGGACTCAACCCTCCAGAAGAGTGAGGCAAAGGAAGCTCTTTTTTTTTTTTTTTTTTTTTTCCTATAAATTGATTTTGGTTACTGTTGTATCACAGCAGCAGCAGCAACAACAACAAAAAACAACCAATGCAGAGATGTGTAACAAAAATACCGTAATTTCTAACATCCAGTCAGCAGATTTACCCTGCAGAGCAGCACCACATTTCCTGTGGTTTTTATTTTTGAGTCAAGGTAGGTTGTAATATACTTCTGGCTGTCCTGGAACTCAAAGTAGTCCTCCTGCCTCAGCTTCCACAATACTTATAGATGTGGGCCACCATACCCAGCTTTTGTTGTATTTTTTAGTTATTTGCTTATGCGATGCTGAAGATCAAACCCAGATTCTTTTTTTTTTTTTTAAGATTTATTTATTATTATATGTAAGTACACGGTAGCTGTCTTCAAACACACCAGAAGAGGGCATCAGATCCCATAACAAATGGTTGTGAGACACTATGTGGTTGCTGGGATTTGAACTCAGGTCCTTTGAAAGAGCAGTCAGTGCTCTTAACTGCTGAGCAATCTCCCCAGCCCCAAACCCAGATTCCTATGCATGCACTAAGCAAACAGTCCGCTGAAAAATAACCCTAACTTCAGGTGTTGATACTTATTTCATCCACCTAATTTTGAAAAATATCCATTCCATGCTTAATTAATTGTTGTCCTAAATAACAGAATTTTGCCAGCTTTTGCAGTAGGTCTTAGGTTCCTTTTTGGAAATAGATGTATGCAACCCTTGCCACACTCCTAATAAAAACATTTCAGTTTTGTAGAAGTTCTTAAAAACTGACAAAAAGGAAAGAGAATGAGACAGGCTGTGCGTGGGACCAGAACTGTCAGCACTGAGATTAATTTGCCTAACTCCATGGTCTTTGCCATCTTACTCTGTACCCCCATAGGATAATATGTTTTAAACAAAAGCATATTCCATATACTACAAAACACCTTTAAAATGCTGAGTCAGATTATGATGCAAATCATCGCATCATACAGAAATTGTGATCTCCAGAGCCTTAGAGAGTTAATGAAATGGCTCATGTGGTACATTTAACTGGGCTCAGATGAGGAAAGATGTGGAAATATTACCACTACGAACCCATGATCCTCTAGAGGTTCCACACTAGGTGAACTAGAAAAATGACCTCGCTTTCAAAAAACATAGAGGACACTTGTCTCTTTGGGCCTGTACACTGAATTATAAAAGGGGAGAAATTGTCCTTCTGAAATTCTCTAACCAGAAATTTATTTGTCGATCTTAAATTTATAATATGCATTACAAATCTAATATAGTATTATGTAATATAAATATTACACACACACACACACACACACACACACACACACACATGAATTGGCAATGCATAAATTTATAAATTACAAACAAGACCCTCCCTGGGTCAGCCCTGCCACTTGGACATGTGGAAGAGGGAAACATTTAAAAATGCTTCATGGAAGCTGGGCGTGGTGGTGCACGCCTGTAATCCCAGCACTTAGGAGGCAGAGGCAGGCGGATTTCTGAGTTCGAGGCCAGCCTGGTCTACAGAGTGAGTTCCAGGTCAGCCCAGGACTACACAGAGAAACCCTGTCTCGAAAAACAAAACAAAACAAATATCTATCTATATATCTATATCTATATCTATCTATCTATCTATCTATCTATCTATCTATCTATCTATCTATATATATATATATATGCTTCATGGAGAGTTCCATATGTTTAACACTATTAGAAGTGCCGTACAGAACCTGCCAGCAAGGAGTGCCCATGAGGAAAGAGGAGGTAATGATCAGAAACCCAGGAACTGAAGAAATAGAGTCTGGGGATAGAGTATAAGAATATTAAAGACAGCAGGGAGAAACAGCATTGAAATGCAGATTTGTGGGCAGTGGGAGGTGGTGAAAATCAGCCACTCCAGTGAAAGATCTCAGTGGAGAAGTAGCAAAAACACCTGAAAGACTCGTGTCACAAGTGGGCCAGATAGACAGAATGCCATAGAATGAACTGAAGAACCAAAGTGGTTTGCAGGAAAGAAGGAACAGGCATTGTCTTCGTTTGGAACCAATTCAGGGCACACTCAAACAGGGACTATTTAAAGTATGCACAATGTGTGGTGTAGAGACAGCTCAATTAAGAGCACTTGGGATTCCAGAAGACCCAAATTCAATTCCCAGGAACCCTTGTGTAGCAGCTCACAATGCCTTGTAACTCCAGCTTCGGGGCAGCCGACACCCTCTACGGGTTCACACACTTGCACAGTTTAACTCAGACACACACACAAATATATCTGTGGAATATGTACAAAGAAATGAGAGTCAAAACCATGGGAACGGGAAAAAGAACATCTGCCCCTGGTAAATTGATTTTTTTTTTTTTTTGATTTTTTGCTGGGATTAAAGGCGTGCGCCACCACCGCCGCCCAGCGGTATATTGATTATTAAACCAGATATTTTTATTAGGCTTACCACTTTATAGATTATATGCTAGCAATTAGTTTATAGGAGTAAAAATTAAGCCATCATTCACAGTTGCTTACAAATGAATAATTTTAAATCACAGGATTTGGAGGCCAAAAACTTCTACAAAGTAACGGCAGAAGATATGAACATCTACTATATGGCGTTTGTGGATTAGGTTATGGATGGAATGAGGTTCATCTATTAAAATTTAACTCTGCCGGGCGTGGTGGCGCACGCCTTTAATCCCAGCACTTGGGAGGCAGAGGCAGGTGGATTTCTGAGTTCGAGGCCAGCCTGGTCTACAGAGTGAGTTCCAGGACAGCCAGGGCTACACAGAGAAACCCTGTCTCGAAAAACCAAATAAATAAATAAATAAATAAATAAATAAATAACTCATTTTTGGTTTCCTGTTGCTATAGTGGACTGCTTTGACTATTTCAGGTTACAGCTCCTAAGTTGCGATCCACTGTAGTGTGAAAGACACAACAGAAGTTTAAAGGGAGTTTGGTCACATTGCATTCAGTGCTCAGTAGCTTATTCTACTTTATGTAGTTCAAAGTTTTGCTCAGAGGCTAGTCTGGCTGGTTATTCTAATTTCTGTCAGGTTAACTATCACAAAAGCAGAAATAATGTCTGATGTTTGGAGGGAGGACTTTGGTGGCATGCTCAGGATTGGCCATTAGGGTGAAAACCCTATGTTGCAATCACAGTGGCTTTATAAGAGGCAGAAAATAGTCACATGTTCCCCTGCCTCTTGATATACAATGTCCTGCACCACCTTGGTAATCCCAGCCAAGTAAGGTGTCACCACGTGGACCTCTGCCGTTTTAATGTTATCCTGTATTTTATTGACAAAAAAAAATTGATTAGCAGAAACTGGAATATTTTGCGTAGTAAATATCTTCATTCTCCCCACATTGCTGCACAAGTTTAATGCAATCCCTAAACATTGCCAAGGGGTTGTTATGCACAGGTATTTTGAAGTTGATGTGGAAAGACAAGAGAACTTAGACTGCCTGTGACGATGCTGTAACAGTAAAGTGTGGAGTCTAAGAAACTATTAACTAGGGACTGGAGAGACGGCTCAGCGGCTAGGAGCACTGACTGCTCTCCCAAAGGTCCTGAGTTCAAATCCCAGCAACCACATGGTGGCTCACAACCATCTGTAAGGGGATCTGGTGCCCTCTTCTGGTGTCTCTGAAGACAGCTACAATGTACTCACATAAACTAAATGAATCTTTTAAAAAAATATATTAAATAGTGCCAGAAATTCATACTGACAGATAAGCATTCAGATGAACGGGACAAAATAATGCTGACAGTCTTACAGAAGCACACAGGGATGAACAAATGGATAAACACCGACAGCGTTTCTCTCTAGACCTTAATCTTGGACAAAAGTTAAAAACCTGGCGCTCTCAGCAAGCTTGTCCAGAGGAACAACGAGCAAGAGTGGGTGTGGGGCTCACATTTAACCCAGAGAGGTGGAGGGATTTCTGTGAGTTCAAGACCAGGCTAGGGCTGCATCGTAAGACCCTGTGTGCAAAAACACAGAAATGCTTGCTGACTGTTGATAACTAATCATAAATTATGTAAATGGCACTTCAAACATTAAAAAATCTAATTCTTAAAGCATTTCACTGAGCTATATAAATGGTTAAAAAAAATGACTGCTAGCACAAACCATAGGGAATTGTAAGTTAGAACCACAGTAAGCCTGGCATACCTATTAGATCTTATAAGATAAAATGACAATGGCGCTAGTGGCATTGCTCAGTAAGTAAATGCATTTGCTACAAGTCTGATGCGCTCAGGTCAATTCCTGGCACCACATGCAGGAAGGAAAGAACAGATGTTAAAAAAAAAAAGCAAAAAGAAAGAAAGAAAGAAAGAAAAAGAAAAAAAGGGGACATGTGCCATGGACAGAAATAAATGGGAATTTTTAAAAAGATAATAATGCTAAGTATGATACGTATGTAGAGAAAGTGGATGTCTAGTATAGTGCTAGTGAGAATGTAAAATGGCATAGTTGTTTCAAAAATCTTTGACTGTGTAGCAGTGCCAGTTAATCTAGGTTGATGCAGGCGGGACTTGCTCGACTACCTGCCCCAGTGTCCTGGGTTCCCAAATGAAAGACACACAGCGCAGCCTTTATATTTTGATGTGCCTACAACAACCCAAAGGCTGGGCCACTTCCCAATCTCCGCGTGGCTAATCCACCCCCTCGGATATTCCCACGTCATTACTAAAACCCATATTCCATCTTTGCTGCCCCGGACCCAGTCAGACAGCCCTCTTGGGGCGCCTCAGGCTCCCACATGAGCTCTCTGACCCGCACCTTCTCAGGCATTGTGTCCCCTCTTCTCCACCTTATCCCAGCACGGTGGCTCTCCTCCCTCCTCCTCCTCCCTGTCTGCCCCTAGCCTAAAAGTCCCACCTCTGTCTGCCCTGCCCAGCCATTGGCTGCTGCACCTTTATTTACCAGTTAGAACCAACTTGGGGGCAGGGTCTCTCAGCGTCTTACCTGGGGGAACGTAACTAGCAGCTTCACTTAAGCTGTTAGAAGGAAATTAAAGATGAGACAGAAAAGAAGTAAAATTAGAGGAGCAATCAAAGGGTTTTTTTTTTTTTTTTTTTTTTTTTGAACAGCTTTTGTAATAAGGAAAGGAGAGACTTGCTTTCTTAGTTTGGGTTACTATTGCTGTGATAACACACCATGACCAACTCAACAGGAAAGGTTTACTTCCGTTTCCAGCTTACACCACCAGGTAACAGTCCATCACTGAGCAGATAGGGCAGGAATTCAGAGAGGGTGGAGACCCGGAGGCAGGAACTGACGCAGAGGCCACGAAGGAGTGCCGCTCCACAGGACTGCTCAGCCTGCTCTGTTTTCGAACCCAGGCCCCCCTGCCCAGGATGGCACCACACACACAATGAGAAAATGCCCGACAGGCTTTGCCTACAGCCCAACCATAGGGGCATTTCCTTCATTGAACCTTACTCCTCTCAGATGACTTGTATCAGTTGACAAAACTGCCTGGCATACTCTCTGAAATAATACTTAAGATACTATGAACAACTCTAGGTAAGAAGAGTGGGCAATGTATGAATATGTAGAATGAATGAAGCCGTGGGTCCAGTCCACAGTGCTGCAAAACTACTAGATAACATAGATAAAAATAAACGAAATGTCTAGAAAAATACAAGCTGCCCAGACTGGCTCCAAGAAGATAGAAAGAAATGAGCATGAATCCATTAAGAGAGAAAGGAGATTCCGAGCCGGGCGTGGTGGCATGAATATAGTTCACCAAACCCTTCTTCCTGCCTCCTCTAGGGCTGTTTAAAAATAAATGAATGTAACAACACTATTAATGTTACATATGTATGATTGGCTTTGTATGTTGATCTACTCTGGATAGCCTAGACTTTTAAATATGCTCTTAGATTGGGTTTACTTGTATTTTAATATTAAAAAACTTTACTGGCGGGCAGTGGTGGTGCATGCCTTTAATCCCAGCACTTGGGAGGCAGAGGCAGGTGGATTTCTGAGTTCAAGGCCAGCCTGGTCTACAGAGTGAGTTCCAGGACAGCCAGGGCTACACAGAGAAACCCTGTCTCGAAAAACTCAATTAAAAAAAAAGAGAGAGAAAGGAGAGAGGTGGGGGGCGGGTGGGGGGAGGAAGCAAGAGAGGAGAAAAGAAAGGGGGGGGGAGGAAAAAGCAAAACAAAAAGCCCAAGCCCAGATGGTTAACCCTCCCTGACCTGAGCCCCTGAGTGTAATTAAACCCCTTGTCTGGTCTCCTGAGCTCAGTTCATTACTTGCTTGCTTCATGGTCAATTTTTCCCCTAAATCACTTCAAAGTACATCCCAAGCAGGCCTTTGCAATAGGCAGCCATTCACAATTAGCTCAGGGCTTAGCAGTGATTGGGTGTGATTTTAGCACTTGGTAAAGATGTGTCGATATTCCTATACAGGGAACTCTGAATTACAGACATACCATTCCCACTCTAGCAGGAACTCAGTCTGGGATTAAAGAAGTGATTGAATTCTATTAACTACAGAGAAATTGACAAGACACCATTGTTTCTGGCTAGTCTAGAGTACGCTAGAGCCCAGCACAAGACCAGAACGCTTATCCCAACGTTTTCAGCTCTCAAACTGAAAACTATCTGACCTTTCCAGATTTGGGCGGGGGGGGGGGGCGGGGGGGGCGGGAGAGGAGCAGATTTACCAAATAAGCCAGTTTCAGTTAAGCTAATAAAATTCACGATCCTCAGTCTTCATACAAAGTAACATAATGCTGACTTCTTTTTAAAATTATTCTATCCTAGTTTATAAGGAAAGTAACTGACCAACCTGATTTTTTAAAATGTTTTTAATTTCTTCTCTCTTCAGAAATGTTTTTCCTGTCTATGTAACAGCTCTGTTAGCCCATCTGAACACGTGTTTTTCACCCTCAATGGAATGGACTTTTATTGACGCTAATAAGGTGCTGCAGATAACTGAGACGTTTCACATTGTAATTCTGACCTTCCTACAAGAATACCTTTCAGCATACCAAACTGCATGAAAGAACACTTTTTGAAACAGTCTATGAAACCAGTATTACCAGCTACGGAGGCCAAACTATATATATATATATATATATATATATATATATATATATATATATAATGTTTTTTTTTTTCGAGACAGGGTTTCTCTGTATAGCCCTGGCTGTCCTGGAACTCACTCTGTAGACCAGGCTGGCTTCAAACTCAGAAATCCACCTGCCTCTGCCTCCCAAGTGCTGGGATTAAAGGTGTGCACCACCACTGCCCGTCAGTAAAGTTTTTTAATATTAAAATACAAGTAAACCCAATCTAAGAGTATATTTAAAAGTCTAGGCTATCCAGAGTAGATCAACATACAAAGCCAATCATACATATGTAACATTAATAGTGTTGTTACATTCATTTATTTTTAAACAGCCCTAGAGGAGGCAGGAAGAAGGGTTTGGTAAACTATATTCATGCCAGGGGGGCATCTTGTCACCCCTGTGTTCAGATGTCCAAATGGGTGAAAATGACTTAGTCCGTACAGGAAGCTGGGAAATATATAGTTAGTCCTTCAGCAGGAAAACTAGGAAAAATAGCACCTAATCATCTCAACACCAAATTATGATAGAAACAAATTAGAAATAGGAATATCACATGTGTCTCTAAAGAACAGTGGACTTTATATTCCACAAAAAGAAATAAACTTTTCACTCTATGGTCAAAGATAAGGGAAAGAGAAGTATTTTTATTTGTATAGTACAGCATACTAAAAGTTGTAGGACTCCAGCTATTCTTCAGAGATTGAAAGACCAGGCAGAACTGCAGTTCTGTGAAGACAGTGACAGAGTACTCATATAACTAAATCTTTTTTAAAAATGGTCAATTGAACGTAAAGTAACTTCAAATAAAGAAATACCTTTATTTTAATGCATTAGAAGACAGTATTAAAATGGCATGAGTCGCCCTGCATGACCTTGGATCTGGTCATGCTTCAGAAATGTGTCTTTGTTATAGGGTACCTGAAGAGAAAAACTCCCAAGAAGTCTAAGTAAGTCATATGGAGTTTTTATTCACTGCCCGTGGAGCTGTCCCAGACACAGTATTGAGAAGCAACCTCAACCTTAAGTCTGTGTCAAGGCCCAGCCTCAGCTTGGAGAGGGGTTCTGAGGAAGGGGTGTCTGGAGCGGTGCGACAAGACTCAAAGTCAAATCATGGGTCCAAGATGACGGCCTATGTTCTTGTGAAAGTGTTAACTCAAGGACTTTAAAAAAGGTCACAGGCTAAGTTACATTCCTCAGACCACAAAGGGGAGGGGTAGACTGACCTAAGAGTGGGGACACATTCTGAAGGACTGATCGCTGGCCATCTACTTCATCACCTAGTTAGTTTGAATGTAACCCTGTTCTGCCAATCACATCGTGGTTAATGCAAAGTGGCCCTGAGGGTATAAAGGCCTGGGCAGCAGCACGAGGGTCGGGTCATTCTCTCTTCATGTGCAGAGCGGCCCCAGCATGCTGGTTTTAATAAAAACTCCTCTTGCATTTTGCATCGATTTCCGTCTCAGCACGGTCCACTCAGGGGGTCCAGTAAGTTAAGACTGGTCGAGTCTTACACTTGCTGAGGACCCACATGGTGGCTTACATCTGTAAGTCCAGTTCCAGGGCACCTGACACCCTCTTCAGGCTTCTACAGGCACCAGGCATTCACACATAAAAAAATCTTAAAAAAAAAAATCAGGCAAAATTGTGCATTATTTTGAGATGATAAATGTATAAAGTGAGGGTGTGACCCCTATTATTGTATTGTAGAGGGGAAGGTCTTTATCGTAGGGAGAATACAGCCAGAAGCATCATGAAGAGGCAAAAGTGCAGGGAGAGAAAGTCGTGGAAACTCCACTGCCAGCAGACTGGACTAGGCCATGAGAGGGGTGGGCAGGGCAAGAGGACCACGCTCCAAGCTGGTGCACGCTGTGGGGAAGGAAGCCCAGGAGCTGGAGAATTTGGGGGTAAGGGCTAGGATGCCAGATGTCTGGCCTCTGTACTGGATACTTGTGATGCTGAGAGTGAGAGACCCCAACTCGATATTTCTAAACCCCTAGCAATTAGCCCAACACAGAAAAGTTTGTTTATTCTGTTCTCGGAGAAACTGTTGGCCTTGAGAGAGCACTCCCGGCTTCTGCTCTCAGAGAGGCTATTGGCCTTGGGAGAGTGCTCCCCGCTCCAAGAACTGGCTTCCTGAAATGGGCACTCCCAGGCACTCCCCCGCTCCTGAGACACCTGGCATCTTGCTCAAGGTTTAACTATGTTTGCCTGAGATGACCTGTAACCCTCCGCTGAGCCACAAATTGCCGCCTGACCTTCCCTGCCTATCCCTCTCTTTTTTCTTTGTAGTCGTTTCTTTAAAAATTCCTGACTGCAGCTGCTCGAGATCGATGTCCTCTGCCCCAGCGCGGGTTACTAGCTCGATCCCAGTGCATTGGCTCCCTAAATAAACCTTGTGTGTTTGCATCAAGAACGGTCTCATGAATTTTTGGGGTGTCATCTTATCCCGAGACTAGCGTGAGGGACTCCCCGATTCGGGGGTCTTTCAAGAGAGCATAGAGGTATACTAATAGGCACCATAGTTAGCCCCTTGTCCTCAGTCTCCTTTGGACCTGATAATAAAAGGATGGGAAACTTGGAAACTGTCAGTGGTCATAAAGTACTTGTGGGTCTGGAAACGTCTTATACTTGTACTTGAAATCAGTTAAACAGTACGGTGGGGCTTGTCTATAATCCTAGTAGATCAGGATTTTATGGCTAACCTGGGTTACACAGATAACTAAGGCCAGCTTAGGCTACAAAAGACCGTCTAAAAAAGTTAAAATGGTAAACTTCATGTTTCTCTTACCATAGCTAAAAATTAGCTTGGGGCTAATTAGCTGGGTAGATGGCTCAGTGGACGGTAGTACTTGTTTGCCAAGCAAGAGGACCTGGGGATCTGAGATGGAATTCCCAGCACCTGCCCAAAAACCGCTGGGCATAGATGTGCATTCCTGTAACCACAATGCCTGGGAGTCTGAGAGAGCCCCATCTGGAGAACTTGCAGGCCAGTCAGCCTAGCTGACAACCTCAAACTTCTAGTTCAGGGAGGGACCCTGTCTCAAGGCAGTCAAGTGGAGACCAGATATCTTGAACCATAAAAGCCGGTTATCTTAGTATAGAATCTTTTTTGTTTTGTTTTGTTTTGTTTTGTTTTTACGAGACAGGGTTTCTCTCTGTAGCCCTGGCTGTCCTGGAACTCACTCTGTAGACCAGGCTGGCCTCGAACTCCCACCACTGTAGGCAAAATTTACCACTTAATAAGATTCTATACTGCCGGGCAGTGGTGGCGCACGCCTTTAATCCCAGCACTTGGGAGGCAGAGGCGGGCAGATTTCTGAGTTCGTGGCCAGCCTGGTCTGCAGAGTGAGCTCCAGGACAGCCAGGGTTACACAGAGAAACCTGTCTCGTAAAAACAAAACAAAAAAACCAAACAAGTGGTAAATTTTGATTAATGGTAATAAACTTTGAAATGCTGTTAAAATTGACCATAGTATGAATAGGTAGTAAATGGTTTAACTGGGCACAGACCTACTTTCTCATCTGCAAATGAGAAAATGATTGTCCCCTCTTTATTACCTCACAAGGAAATTGAGGGAACAATGAACAGCACGAGTTATGGGTGAAAAATGGTACTGAGCTATTTACTTTCTTCTTCTTCTTCTTCTTTTTTTTTTTTTTTTTTTTTTTTTTTTTTTTTTTTTTTTTGAGACAGGGTTTCTCTGTGTAGCCCTGGCTGTCCTGGAACTCACTCTGTAGACCAGGCTGGCCTGGAACTCAGAAATCCCCCTGCCTCTGCCTCCCAAGTGCTGGGACTACAGGCGTGCGCCACCATGCCCGGCTATTTACTTTCAATAGAAACCTGTCAAAGTGGAATTTACTGTTACCCTGGGGAGTACTTTATTTGCTTAATGAGTTTAAAGTGTGAAAATACACATTAGTTATACACCACAGCCTTCTTTCATGCTTGGTGACACACGTTTAATTAGACACAAAATGTGTTTTAGTTAATTTTTTTTCATTGGAAAGAACACATTTTGAGGCTTAAAGTCTGTAATGTTCATTGGCCCTGAGTTATCAACTTCCACACAAGGAACAAAGTAAAAACAATCCCTGACACTATATATGTCGGTTTTCTACCTCGGCTTTTTGTTAGCCACATTCTCGAGGCCGCCTTCTTCTAAGTCCGTTTTCATCAGCAGGCGAAATGGTTTGACTATCTGAAGCCAAAAGTGAGCCTCAGTGCTCATGCGCTTTAAGCCCTGGGCTACGCCTGCCCTGCGTCCCACAGAGCGCCCGCCTGAGGGGTTGGCACCGGGAGCGGGACCGCCCGGCGCCTGCAGCCCTCGGGCCGAGGCTAGTCCAGTTCCAGCTCGCCAGCAAGGACAGGGCCGGAAGCTCCAGACTGCGGGGGGCGGGAATAGGTTAGGAGGACGGCGCGCGTCGGAGCGAGCCACATCTACTTTCCAGTCTCCTGCGATCGATTGGTAGCGCCTGCTTGGCGCGCGCGGTACTCGACTGGCTCAGCCTAGGGGGCGGAGCCTTCACCTCTGCCGCCGCGGGCCGGGTCTGTGAGGAAGGCCTAGGCCGTCGGCTTCGCGGCTTGTCGAGCGTCTGCGCAGCTTCTCTCGCTTCCCGTCCTCTGCGGCCGGGCGAGGGGAGGCCTTTCGGAGCCATGGAGGACGAGGTGGTTCGCATTGCCAAGAAGATGGACAAAATGGTGCAGAAAAAGAATGCGGTGAGTGAGCGGGCGGGCGGACGGGCCCCCGGGCAGGCCGCGGCCGAGACCGCGACACCGGCCCACGCGGAGTCAGTCAGGGCCGGGCCGGGCCGCGCGCCCTCCGGGCTTGTAGGTCCGTGCCGGCGACGGCCGCAGTGAGCCCGGGACTGAAGCCCTCAGCGGCTGAGAGAATGTACGGTGGCGTCGCTGGGTGCCGCGGTCAGTCCGAGGCGGGCCGTGAAGTGTGTTTCTCCCTCTAATTACAAACAGAAAACACGCCGTCCCTTACTTAGCACGGAGGCCTGGGTGCGGTGTGCCGGACAGCCAGGGTTTGAACCTCGGTCGCCAGCCGCCGGCTGCTGGCCGGTGGGGACGGTGCGGAGGCAGTGGCGGGACGGGTGACATCCCCCGGTCCGACATCGGTCTGTGTGTGTGTGATGATGAGTCCACCGGTGTGTCCCACTTCCCGTCCCTTCGCGTCACGCGTGACCTCTCTTCAGCCACCTTCTCCCGAGTCTGTTCTTCCGTGCTCTGCAGCTTTGCATGGTCGAAATCCCAGAGACGGTTCCCGTTTGTGCGTAGCAGCCGTGCAGAGGTGCTAACCTCTGCGCGGTGCTTTAGGGTTACAAGCCTCTGCAGAGTCCCACTGTAACTGGGGCACAGCTGTGCGAACGTGGTCTGTGTGTCTTAGGAGTCGAGAAACCGAGTCAAACATAAAGTACTTTCGCTTAAGTGCTGGGTAGTTTTGGTTGAGCCAGGAGCTCGCTGATTTGTTTTCTGCTCACTGTCAGCTTAGGAATTAGTGTTAACGCCAAATAATTTAAGACTTCAGACACCCCTGGTTCCTCTTTCTTCAACAGGTGCGTTGGCCAGCATTTAATTTCATGCCCTGTTAATCTGTATGTACAATTTTGGTCCGTTCAAATATTTCCTGTTTGTTTTCTGTTCCAGATAGTAGTAGCCTGTGTTGTTTATCTTCCTTATTAATTGAGCCATTTCATTCCGTGGTGCAGGCTGAACATTTTTTTATTAAATTGGAAAACTTCTTTTTCTGTCTGGAGGTCCCCCGATTGCCACGGAGGAAGCTCTCAGGGGGGAAAATGTCCATTAACTTGGTCACTTATTTTCCCAAATACATCAAGACAGATTTTAAGTCATTCTCAGTTCTGTTTTCTGTTAGTGCAAAACCTTAACTAGTTTGAAAATTTGCCTTGAAAAAGAAGACAAAGCTGTTTCTTTTAATTGCTTTTTCTTTCATTTTCCTGTCCTGAAATTCAAACAGGCTGATGAAATGCAAAGAAAGATCAAAATGACACTATAAATGCTAAAATTTAAAAACTTGTGTGTACACAACTAGGTCAGAGGACAGCTTGAGGATTTCTCTGTGTGGCCCTGATTGTCCTGGAACTTACTCTGTAGATTAGGCTAGCCTCAAACTCAAATCCTTCTGCCTCTGCTTCTTGAGTGCTGCATAATAGGCATTGGCCTAGCACTGAACTCACATATTAAGCTTGAAATCAAGTGCCTTTACCTGTTGAGCCATTTCTTGGGCACCCCTCCTCCCCCCAAACACACACACACACACAGCCGGGCGTGGTGGCGCACACCTTTAATCCCAGCACTTGGGAGGCAGAGGCAGGCGGATTTCTGAGTTCCAGGACAGCCTGGTCTACAGAGTGAGTTCCAGGACAGCCAGGGCTATACAGAGAAACCCTGTCTCGAAAAACAAAAAACAAAAACCAAAAAAAAACAAAAAAAACCACACACACACACACACACACACACACACACACACTTTTTGAGATTGCATGTCATTTTGTCCTGCTTAACTAAGACCTTATTCTGTAGACCAGGCTGGCCTTAAACTCCCAGAGATCTGCCTCTGCCTCCTGACTGCTGAGATTAGTCTTGGGGCCACAGCCATGCTCACCCCCAACCCCTATATTTTTTTGTTTGTTTGTTTGGGTTTGTTTTAAATATGGCATTGTCCTATGTAGCCAAGGCTGGCCTTTACTTCTCCTGACATAAATATCTTTTTTTGTTTGTTTGTTTGTTTTTTTGATACAGGGTTTCTCTGTATAGCCCTGTCTGTCCTGGAACTCACTCTGTAGACCAGGCTAGCCTTGAACTCAGAAATCCGCCTGCCTCTGTCTCCCAAGTGCTGGGATTACAGGTGTGCGCCACCATTGCCCGGCCTCATAAATATCTTTATAAATGGAATTATAGGCATGAACTGTGACAGGAGCTATTTTTAAGGTATTTCAGACCATAAAAATGAAAACTGCTTGAAGCATGATAGTTGTCACTATTTTTGATATTATTGCATTTTAATAAAATTGTGGAGTGGGTGTCAATTTTTGAATTAGTACTCCAAGTTCTGCTAACTCCAGTAGTTACCAGTCTTACCTTGTTTATTACTCAGGTAATTTTGCTAGGTTAGTAGACCCATCCTGACTAGTTAAGAGCTCTTTAATCTTTTTTTTTTTTTTTTTTTAATATCTTGCCTGGGACTCTAGGCACATGCCACCATGCTCAGCTTATATACTATAAGTGTTTTAATGTTCAATCTGTATTTTGTTAGAATTTTATTCTTTTCTATTGCAGAATAGTATTTGTACTGATGGATTTTGTTTCATCATCATTTGTACATCTGTGCTGCTCCAGCTTTGGGCTATAAAACTAATGTTAATAATCTTTTATCTGTGCTAACTTGTTTTTATTTCTGTTAGGTATATACCTAAGAGTAGAAGTACTGAGCTATGTAGTGTCTATGTGTAACTTGTATTTTTAATCCTGGACCTGGACTCTTAAGCAAACATTGTACCTACACCCTAAACTTATGTAACCATTTGAGAAACTGTTCAAAAATAATGCAATTCTTTTTTTTCCTTCCTACAAAATGCTCATACCATTTTATATTAACATCAGGAGTGTTTGACTATTTCTATCTCACCATATTGTTTTAATATTTGTTGATATTCGTCCTTCAAATTACAGTCTTGTAATGAAATGTTATGGGCATCTTTTCTGTATTTACTGGAAATGTGTGTCTGTTTTGGAGGAACATCTATCTATACAGTTTCTTTATCTTCCCCTGCCCCTCAGCTATCTCCACTATCAGGTGTTTTCTGTGTTATAATGCTTCACTGTGTGCCCGACCTTTTTATCTACTTACTAGCTGTGTTACTCTCTTCATTATGTGAGAAGCCTGAAAAGGACAACTTTTTAAATTAGGAAACAAGAGTATGGCTTTAAATCTGGGTCCGGGGTAAATATAGACATGTTTCTACCTGTAAGTCCCTGTATCTCTCTTATTTTTGTATGTGGAGAAGGATGTTTGTAGCCTATAGTTTTATATAGATTAGGTTCCCTGCAATTTTGAATACTTTTGTAAAAGCATTTCTGCTAACACTCCTAAAAAATAAAATAAAATAGTGTGATAGTTTTAGTTGATTTTGTAGTCAGTACTGTGAACGAAAGGTGACTTTGAAAGTTATAGTTGGGTCTTTCTTTCTCTTGCATCATCTATAGAAGATGCTGCAATGGACTTGATGCTAGGAGGTAGGTAACCGGGAAGGGATGAAATGCAGCTTCTTTTTTGGTAGTGAGTTCAGAAAGCACAGCTGTCAGTGGCAGGCCAGAGGAATGGAAAACACAGTTGTGCTAGGTCACAAACAGTAGAGGTTTTGTTTGTTAGAATTCCTGAGGCAGGGTATACAGCTTGGTAGTTGAGTACTAGGTTAGCATGTGTGAGGCTCTGGATTCAATTTTCAACATCAAAATAAAATTCTCTGAAGTCTGAAGGGATTGCTGTTTTGTTTACTGCTATGTGCGCACACAGACTGGTTCTGCTGCTCCTGTAGAGAACCTGCATTTGTTTTCCCAGGGCCCACATTGGGGGTTTATAGATAACCTATAAATGGATCCTCCAGTTCCAGAGGATCAATGCTTTCTTCTGGTCTCTGCAGGCAAAACACCTTCCCCACACATATAAATATGCAGAAACATGACTACACATAAAACATAAATTTTTGAAGTGTAAATACTTCATTGAAGCACAATACCTGGTACACAGTAGCTCTCAAAAGTAAGATGTCACTGAATTATATTCATATGGTTTTTGCTAGTTTCATTTAGTTCATCATAGTTTATTTTGTAAATAACCTTGAGTGGAATACTCAACTGTTTGGAACACATTGTAGTTGTCAAGAACAGTCATAGTTGCTGCATCCCATCAGTCACGTAGTCTCTCACCAGAGATCTGAGTAGAAACAACGTCAAATTCAGGTAAATCTTTTTACCTCTACTTGGAAAATGACTTAAATTGTATATTGTATTACAATACACAATAGCCCAGCTGCGAAGCTGCTTTTAAGATCTATTTAGAAGTTTGATTTGAGCAGGGCAGTGGTGGCAAACACCTTTAATCCCAGCACTTGGGAGGCAGAGACAGGCGGATTTCTGAGTTCAGGGCCAGCCTAGTCTACAGAGTGAGTTCCAGGACAGCCAGGGCTACACAGAGAAACCCTGTCTTGAAGAAAAAAAGATTGATTTGTTAACTTCTTATTGATCTTTAGAAATGGATAAGAAAGTCCTTGGAGATATGAGTAGAAGAAAAATGCTATCGTTACAGAGAATACATATAGATGCACCATTTATTATATACCTTAGGACTCTTGAGAATTCCAGCATTTTTCAGATTACCAAGATACTATGATACCTCATCATGTATTATGTGATACCCCAAAAGGGATTTGAGCAGCTCCTAGTAATCAGACATTAACATTTCAATAGTAATACAGTACATCTGTTAAGATTAGCCTTTGCTGCCAAATGAATTTAAGACTTTTAGCTTTTTTGTTTTGAAGTTTTGATCTGGAGGGAGGTTAGATATATGCATGTAAGGAATTAGACCTCATTCATACAGAAAAAGTTCGGTAGAAATTCTTTAATATGTATCCATTTGTGTGTGTGTGTGTGTGTGTGTGTGTGTGTATGTGTGTGTGTTCCTGAGTATGTTCCTGCATCACATGTATGCGGGCACCTGTGAAAACCAGCATATTAGGTGCTCTAGAACTGGGGTTGCCGGTGAGTATATGCTATGTGTGTACTGGGAAGGATCAGGGTCTTCCCAGTGTGTGTACCAAATCAGGATCTTCTCTGCAAGAGCAGCACTCGGTCTTAACTGTTGAGCTAACTCTCCCATCCCTAGAATTTTTTTTAATTCATATTGAACCTTAGACCAATGTTCTCTAACAGAGTTTCACTGTATATAGTTCACTGTGAATAAGACATGTATGAATTTCAGCATAAAAGGGGAATTTGTAAGCCACAAATTGTTAAAATCCTTTATAATAACCTGCTTCATAATTCTTGTGTTTTAACTATAGTTAAATTAAAATGTTCTATATTGATATTTCTAGAAGAGATGTTAATACCATTTTATTCTGGAAGGTCAAGTCAGATAATTTCAAATAATCATGCCTGGAAATCTTTTCTTGGTTTTATTCTTTTTTTTTTTTTTTAAATAACAGTACAAAAGGTTGGAGAGATGCCCCAGCAATTGGCTGCTCTTCTAGAGGACTCAGGTTTGATTCCCATTATCCATATGATGACTAACAACTGGCTGTAATTATAGTCCCAGGTTATCCAGCACACTCTGTGGCCTCCAAAGTCACTGGGTATGCATGTGGTGGTCAGGCACATGTAGCCAGACCACTCACACACATTTTTAAAAAATACATTAAAAGCTTTTTTTAAAAGCATGCAGTATAAAAGTCCTTGCTTTTTTCTATAGTGTGCACTGTGAAGAGGCTTTTTTTAAAAATTATTTATTTATTTTATATATGTAAGTACACTGTAGCTGCCTTCAGACACTCCAGAAGAGGGAATCAGATCTCATTACGGATGGTTGTGAGCCACCATGTGGTTGCTGGGATTTGAACTCAGGACCTTTGGAAGAGCAGTCGGTGCTCTTAACTGCTGAGCCATCTCTCCAGCCCCGTGAAGAGGCTTTTATCGTTCCTAAGTATGCTATAATTTTATTGATTTGTAGGGTGCCTTGTTTTTATATTTTAAGAGTTTGGAAGGCAGCATGAATTACATAGCTAGATGGCTATTTGTAGTGTACTATGTACTCACAACAGAATGTCAAAACTTAGAGAGAGAGGAGAGCTCTGGTGGGATGCCCAGTGGGCTTGCTGGACAGGCCTAACAGCATGAGTTCTATCCCCCAAACATGAAGTGGGAGCAGAGAACCAGTTCTTGAAAGTCGTCCTCTGCCATCCATAAGTGCACTGTGGCATGCATGCACCACCACTCACCCAGCAGAGTAAGAAAACTAATGATTTGCAGAGTTGGTATCATAAGCATGGAAGAAAAGTCAGATACATTGGTAGAATACCCTTTGACCCCAAGGAAGTAAATAGTTATATAAAGAGTGGAACAAAAGCCGGGCGTGGTGGAGCACGCCTATAATCCCAGCACTTAGGACGCAGAGGCAGGTGGATTTCTGAGTTCAAGGCCAGCCTGGTCTACAGAGTTCCAGGACAGCCAGGGCTACACAGAGAAACCCTGTCTCGAAAAACAAAACAAAAACAAAAACAAAAACAAACAAACAAACAAACAAAAAAAGAGTGGAACAAAATACAGTTCTCCATGCTGCAAAACGAGCCTGGCACTAGTTTTCTTCTGGATTCTTTTATGGAGTTTTTCATTACATTCATGTCTGTCTGTTTTGAGATAAGGTATTCCTGTATGGCCCAGTTGGTCTTAAACTGGTGATGCTCTTTCCTTAGTCTTCCAGCTCTGGGATTATAGGCAGGTGTTACTACTACGAGCATTATCACCCCAATCTTTGCTGTTCTGGAACCTGCAAAGAGCTGTCTGTTGGCCCCTTGGGATCTAGGATTGTTATGTGCCACTTCATCCAACCCTCTGTAGAAGCAGACATTATCAGATCTGAGTCAAAAGGTGATATGGCAGATATAAATGTCTGGTTCTGAATATGAACACCTTAGCTAATTAATTTCATTCATATTTTTCATCTTATATATGAGGTAATATATGATAAAAATAAAAAATTAACATATAAAAGAATTCTTCAGATTTGTTTTTTGTTTTAACAGTATCTCACTACATAGCTCTAGCTGGCCTGGAATTCTCTAAGTAGGCCAACTCTTGGAAATGCATCTGTCTTATCATCCTGAGTTCTAGAATTAAAAGCATATATACCATGTGTGGTTAAAATAATTTTTGTCAATAAGCAGAAGGAAAAGGAATTATAAGGAAATGTACTATAACTTAAAAGTTATATTTGAGCAGAGGGGCAAGGAGTAAAGCATGACACATAGTTCCCCCTTACCCCCAACACCCCCCCCCCTATAAAAAGGACCGGAAGTGGATTTGGTAGCTGTCCGTAACCCCGGTGCAGAAGGTACAGACAGCGAATCCCTGGAGGCCTTGCCTGAGTATGGGGAGGGACTGCCGGAATATACCTGATGTGAGCCCGGGACTACTTAGGGCTCTCTGACATACATGAAAATCCACACATAGAAAACCAAATTGAAACATTTAATTCTCCCCCCCTTTTCTGTTAAAATGTAGTGCATTAATGAGATGATTAAGTGATTGTTTTAGGTGAAATGAAATTAAGTGAATACCAGTGTGGTGTCTCACACCTTTAATTCCCTCACTTAGAGGGTAGGTAGAGGCAGGTGGATCTCTGAGTTCTAGGCCATCCTGATCTACGTAGAGAATATCAAGCTAGCCAGAACTACCTACACTGTCTTTTTTTAAAAAGAATTATTTTTTATATATACATACATATACATACACACACACACACACACACACACACACACACACAGTCACTGTCCTCAGACACACCAGTAAAGGGCATCAGATCCTGTTAGAGATGGTTGTGAGCCACCGTGTGGGTGCTAGGAATTGAACTCAGGATCTCTGGAAAAGCAGTCAGTGCTTTTAACCTCTGACCCATCTCTCCAGTTTCCCTAGACTGTCTTTAAAAAAAAAAGGCAGTGGGTAGGATGAGGGGTGGTAGTTGATTAAAAGATATTGGTGGCACTGTTGTCCCTATTCCTCTTTAATTCCAGGCTTTGAAATTTTTTCCCATTGGTTTTGCCCATTCTTCAGCATCACATACGAGGTTTGACTCCAGGTGGTAACTGGCAGTAGATAGTCTTAAAAGCATTGCATAGATGTAAATTCTGAATTTTCTTTCAGAAATTGCTCCTTACTATTCTTCAAGAATCAGTGTTATTGTGAGCATTGAAATATAGAGACCTCATACAAATTCTCAACAAAACAATGCCTTTTCCTTGTTGCCCTGTGGACAGATAAATACTAAAGGGATTGTAGCATTTGTTGGGCATCCCATTTTCTTAGTCTAGCTTTTACCTCATGTAGCTATATCCTGTGGAATTTGTAGGTATGTTTTTTTTATTACAGTAATGTTATATTTATTACATTACATTAAGTATTACATTATTAGAGAAATGTTACATTTCTTCCCAGAACACATATTTGAACGTATACTGTTGGGAATACAACTCAAAATTGTTTCACAAGTACTAGCTATTACTCAGAAATCGGATGTTAGGTACCTCTGACATTTCGATCTCTATTGTAAGATGGTGTGTGTGTGTGTGTGTGTGTGTGTGTGTGTGTGTGTGTTTGTACTTGTGTGTGTAGATAAGCCACTGTAAGTTGAGGAAGCTAGTCCTTGCTTTACTGCCCTGGGAATTCAATAAACCTGTTTTATTTTATAGGCTGGTGCATTGGATTTGCTAAAAGAGCTTAAGAATATTCCCATGACCCTGGAATTGCTACAGGTATGTGTTTTTGTGTTTCACACAGTATTTGAATTGATAATTGCCATAAAGTAATGAATTATCTTGATTACATGTTCCTCAAACAGAAATTTCCTAGGTTGTGTGTTGTTTTTGACAAAATCTCAAAATTCGATTTTGCCGATAGAAACTAGGAGGCCATATTTGAGAGGCAGAGAAAGTACCCAACTGACCTTTCTCTATAGCCAACATCCCTCCCTTCTCCGTGGCATCTCAAAAACCCTTTAATGTCCCTCCCTTCTCCCTAAATGTCAGTTTTCTCCTCCTGACTTCTTTCTCTGTTTTTTCTTTCCCTATGTTTTCTCCTTGTCAACTGGTTGTGTCCTCTGCCTCTTGACCTATGGTTGTTTAAAATAAAGAGAAAGCTCTTGAATTAAAGGTGTGTGCTAGGACAGAGCCACACCCCAGTTACCAACAGATTTCTCCAGTAAATAACATAATCTCGGGGTTCACAGTGTGATAAATATCCTGCAGCAGTTGTGGTGTCATGAGATCTTACTGTAAGGGGTATACCTAGATTCCTGGCCCAGGTTTGGCGTTTCAGATGTAGCTTAGTGTTAGAATAACAGAGAATCACCGCTTTTTCTCCCTCTTTTCAGCATCATCCATATATGCAAACTACTAAATATTAGAATGAGTACTGAAGCCTTAGTGTTTGATCTAAAATAGAAAAGTAAGTCAGCATTAAAAAGGAAAGTGTGATCAATAACCTGAATAAAGCTTTTTCTAGTAGACATATATTATTAATGAGCATCTTCCTTGATGCTTCAATTTTATTAAGTCAAAATTCAAAAAAGAATTAGAAAGGTATATCAACCTCACTAAGGAAATACATATTCAGGAAAATCTAACTGAAATGGAACACATTTCTTATTATAATGATGATAAAAATATAACTACAATCCTTTTAGTAGCATTTATGACTGTAACTAAAAGAAATCACAAATATTTTCACTTTTGTTAACTTGTTAGTTATTGCAGATATATTAAAACCCATTTGCTTATCCTGATGGCTATTTATGTTCCTTATTCTAGGTCTTAATATTTTAATAAAGAAGCAAATATATTACTGTGCTTAATATATAGTTGCTCTTTTTCAACCTTACGTTTTTTATTTAATGTGATTTAAAAGGGTTTTGAGGAAGATGTCTGTAAGTTTTGCCACATGGACAAAAAGATCTATAGTAGAAAACAAAACCAAATAAAAAGAACTACATGCAGACTCTAAAACTAGCCATGAAATACGAATGTCTGGGTTCTGGGATCAGCAGCCCTTTCCTGTTGGATAGTACCTTACCTCTCACCTAGGTGCTCCCTTCATAGTAGAAAGTAGTAAGTCTATGTGGGAAAAATATATCAAAAATAATCTTAGTGATCTCATCCTGTAATTAGAGATGTGTGATTTATACAAGCATAGAAGCTGGGTAGGGTGTGTATTTTATTTTATTTTATTTTATTTTATTTTATTTTATTTTATTTTATTTTATTTTATTTATTTTTATTTTATTTTATTTTATTTTATTTATTTTTTTGGTTTTTTGAGACAGGGTTTCTCTGTGTAGTCCGTGCTGTCCTGGAACTCACTCTGCAGACCAGGCTGGCCTCGAACTCAGAAATCTGCCTGCCTCTGCCTCCCAAGTGCTGGGATTACAGGTGTGAGCCACCACGCCCGGTAGGGTGTGCATTTTATATCCACCTCTAATTTTTTTTCTTTCAGTCTAATTATATAACAGATTATTTGAATTCTTATTATGGTTAACACTTGTGCTAGATTTGTCAATGTCAGTAAACTATGATCTTTTGCCCTCTGATCTCAAAGACTAAGAGAAGAAATTGTGCTTAAAAATCAACAGTGTAGGTACCCACATAACGTCTAAGTAGGGGTAAAGTAGAAGGAAGTTTATGTTTCTTAAGTTTTATTATTTTATGTGTATGGCTCTTTTGCCTACATGTATGTCTACACTGGACGCCAGAAGAGAGCATCAGATCCCTTGTAACTCGAGTCAACAAATTCATGTGGAAGTAGGAATTGAACCTGGTTGTTCTTCAAAAGCAACAAAACAACCTTTACCACTGAACTATCCAGCCACAGAAGTTGACTTCTTAATACAATCACTTAATCTTAGAGCCTACACATAGGTGGTCTCCAAAGATATTAAGGTCCTCCCTCAGTATCCAGGACAGAAGGAATATTCTAACAAAAGTAGCATGAGGAAGCAGTGTAGCATCTTGGAGTAGTGCAGGTCAAGGAAAAGCTAGAGGCAGGATGGCATACAGTCCTTCATATACTCTCAGGAGAAGCACTGCCTGGAGGCATTAGGAGAATGTTTAACAGGTCTGCACATTGAAAGAAATGGGAGAGTTGAAAGACAGGAAAACCTGCTGACTAGTGAAGTTATCCAAGCATGCTCGGGTAGGGGAATAAACAAAGGTATTGTCAGAAAAAGTAGAAAGAAGAGAATTTGAGGAGGTGGCAGTATGGGGGTGAAGGTGTGGGAGCAGTAAGTAATCCAGGATGGTCTTAGTTTCACAGCAGTCCTACTGTTTAGCCTCTTTGGTTACAGATACCAGGGATGTGCCAACATACCAGGCAAAACAGGTTATTTTTTTAGTGTTATTTAAAATTTGAGACAGAATCTCAGCATGTATTTGAAGTAGGATTTGTCCTTATGATGCCTCTAGCCTCCCCTTGCAAGTGTGGAAGCACAGGCACGTGCTGTCCTGCCCAGCATGCCCCCATGCTGGATCAAAGCAGGGTCTAAGGCTTTGCACAGGCTCAGCAAGTGATTTACCACTAAGCTCCATCCTTAGCCTGAGGGGGAACTTGCTGATAGGCAGTCTATAAGAATTGTTAGCTGATTGAACATAGGGAGGGTGAAAGGAAGAATTTAGGATGAAACCTAACAAAAAACCCACTATGGGCTTAGGGGGAGCAGTTTATTCAAACCACCACATAGAGAAACAAACAACCAACCAAACAAAAAAGCCTCAGAGAGCTAAAATAATTCTGAATAATAAAAGAACTGATCAAGTATCGCCATTCTAGATTTCAACTTGTTACAAAGCTATAATAATAAAAACAGCATAGTATTGGCATTAAAAAACAGGTTGATCAGTGGAACTGAATAGAATAGACCTTATTGAATAGGAGACCCAAACACAATTCCATACACCTATAGACACCTGATTTTTTTTTTTTTTTTTTTTTTTTTGAGACAGGGTTTCTCTGTGTAGCCTTGGCTGTCCTGGAACTCACTCTGTAGACCAGGCTGGCCTCGAACTACTCAGAAATCCGCCTGCCTCTGCCTCCCAAGTACTGGGATTACAGGTGTGCGCCACCACCGCCCAGCTAGACACCTGATTTTTGACAGAAGCCAAAAATGCACACTGGGGAAATGACAGCATCTCTAACAAATGGTGCTTTAAACTAGATGACTGTGTGGGGAAGAATGCAAATAGATCCATACTTACTTGAGTCGGATCAAGGACCTCAGCATGAGACCAGATGCCCTGCATCTAATAGAAGGGAAAGTGGGGAATATTTTTGGAACTCCTTGATACAGGAAAGCACTTTCTGAATGGGACACTAATAGCATAAGGCATTAAGATCAACAATCAGTAAATGGGACTCCATGAACTTGAAAAGCTGTATGACAAAGGACATCATCATTTGGGCAAAGGGTTAGCCTAAAGAATGGGAAATACAATAATACATTTGACAGAGGGTGAATATCTAGTATGTATAAAATACATAAACATAAAATACCTAAACATAAACCCAATTGTAAAATGGGGTGTAGAGCTAAACAGTGTAGAGCTAAACGATGAAAACACAAATGACCAAGAAACAGAAATGTTCAACATCTTTATCGGGGAAATACAAATTAAAATCACTTTGAGATTTTTCTCTTACCCTAGTCAGAATGGTCAAAGTTAATTATTTAAAAAAAAAAAAAAAAAAAAAAGCACTTGCTGACTGTTAGGAATGCAGACTGGTACATCCACTGTAGAAATCACTGTGAAGTTTCCTCAGGAAGATAGGAATAGATCTACCTTAAGATCCAGTTATGCCTCTTGGGCATATTCCCAAAGGATTTGTTGTTGTTGTTGATGTTGTTTGTTTGTTTTTTTGAGACAGGGTTTCTCTATGTAGCCCTGGCTGTCCTGGAACTCTCTCGTAGACCAGGCTGGCCTCGAACTCAGAAATCCGCCTGCCTCTGCCTCCCAAGTGCTGGGATTACAGGCGTGCGCCACCACCACCCGGCCTTCCCAAAGGATTTTTACATTATACTACAGAGATAGTTGCTCATCCATCTTCATCACTGCTCTAGTCATAATAGCCAGAAATTGGAAACAGCCTGCATGGCCACCAACTTATGAATGAGTAATGAAAATGAGGAATAGTTACATAACAGAGTACTTAGCTGGTAAGAAAATGAAACTTATTGGTAAGTGGATTGAGCTAAAAGAAAAATTATCCTGAATAAGATAACCCAGACCCCAGAAGACGAGTATTGTGTGTTTCCTCTGTTAAGTGAATGTTAGTTTTTAAGCCTTTAATATGTATGCTACAGTTCAAATAACCACCTACCTAGTAAAGAACCTGGGAGGGAAGAAGCTCCCAAGGAAGGCAAAATAGTGTTCGAGAGAAATAAAGGTGATACTAAAATAGGAGGACTTAGTAGGGAGGGGAAAGGAAGTAGTAGGGGGCTACTAACACTAAATGCTGTCTGAAAAACCGTACGGAAACCTACTGATGTAAATGCTTCCTAAAATGATGTATGGAAGGAATCTAAATGGAGTCATCAAATAATAGTGGAGACCGTGCCCCAACCAGACATCTTACCCTGTCATGTTAAACTTCTAGTCTTGTTGAGTTATTGGGCAAAAGGTTCCTATGGAATCTCGCAAACATCACAGGACATTGCCAAGCCTCTTGTTCTACACAACCTGATGTTAAGACCCTGCTGCTAAAGACACTTGAAAAATGTGGAGAAGTTGAGCTGGTGCCTGACTAGGAGCTGCACTCCTATTGTTTAGGGTGCTGGTATGATACTGAAGGAGAAAGGTAGTCATCAGTATCATCCAGCTACATCCTGTGACCTGCTTGCAAAATATCACTGGTATAGTATTGGTACAAGTGTTAATGGAAGTAAGTAATCAATTTTTGTAGGATTTGAGACCCCCTCTGTGAGGTGAAACCCATATTTGAAACTGATAAAGTGGCCAGAGACTTGAGACTAGATAGATCATAGACTTAGCAGAAAACCTAATACTATTATTTCACCAAAGGAACAATAATAATTTGTAATGGCGCACACATTGCTATACCCAAAGATCAGTTCCTCACTTCACTCAGCCCACATCAGAGAAGGTTCTTTTTGTAATAGATGGTAATTAATACAGAGACCTACAACTGGACAATGTGTAGGAGTGAGAGACTTCTGGAGTCCTAAGTGGGATGTCCTCATCAGACCCTTTTCAAAGCTTGGGAGAGGAAGTGAAAAGATTATTAATAAACACAGGTAATGGATGACTTCAGAGAAACAGTGTCTTCCAGACACAATAGGACTAATGCACATATTAATTCAACAGAGACTGGCAACATGTATTGTTTCAAGCCAGATGGGGTCCCAGCACTGAGAAAGTGAGGTCGACATAGAGTTCCACCATAAACTCAGAGTTTTTCTGCCAATTGGTACCTGGTGGGAAAAGGGAAATCTTTTTTTTTTTTTTTTTTTTTTCCCAATGGAATATCACTTTGGTATATCAACCACACTCCAGGTCAGGTCCCATGTTCAGGAGTAGTTGACCAACAGAAAAACTCATTGGTAGTTTTGTGAACTTATTTTGTTTGTTAGTTTTGGTCTTAGTAGTTTTTTTCTCATTTCAGTAAGTTTTATGCAATTTTTCCTTTCTCTTTAAGGGAAAAAACATAAAGTTAGGTGGGTAGGGAGGTGGAAAGGATCTGGGAGGAGTTGGGGAAAAGGGGAAAATAAAAACAATATATGCAAAAAAAAATAGTTAAATTATTCAACTAGGAGTTTAGCATTTGCCTAATATATAAGGTCTTGGGTTCTGTCCCCAGAACTTGAAGCAAAGGGGCTTATGAGTGATTGATGGTGAATAGGATTTATGTAGCTACCAGGCAGTAGTGGCGCATGTCTTTAATCCCAGCACTTGGGAGGCAGAGGCAGGCGGATTTCTGAGTTGGAGGCCAGCCTGGTCTACAGAGTGAGTTCTAGGATAGCCAGTGCTACACAGAGAAACCCTGTCTCGAAAAACAAAGCAAAAAACAAACAAAAACAAAAAAGGATTTATGTAGCTTGGTCTAGGTGTGCAATCCAGTTCCTAGTCTTCCTTTCTTTCCTCCTTCCCTTTTCTCCTGTGTACCTGATTTTAAATAGAAATGGTACAAGATGGAAAATCCTGTTACAGCATCACAGGCCACTTTTTAAACAGCCTGTTTATTACATCTGTTAACTCTTAGATACCAGTTTTAGGAAAAGTCTTGATACAGAAATCCAGACCTGGCTGCCCAGCTAAATACCATATTCTTCTCCATCCTCTGTTTTCTTACATTTTCCATAGAGTATACTCTCTGTAGGAAAAAAGAAATATGCTGTAGTCTTTATTTTTCACTCCACTCTAGAAGCTTTATCTCTTATTATGCAGCTAAATTGTCTCTTCCTTAAATAAGTGTGTTTATTGTAGACAGCTCCATTTTAAGGTGTTTTAGTAATCAAAGAAAGCATCCTGTGATAACTACTCAACAGCAGTCACCCAACAGCACAGTCTATTCTCCTTATACCTTGATTTCCTGCAGGACCTTCTGTGATGCAAATTTCACACTACTGTCAGTCACACTTTATAACAACTCAATAATTTAACTTATTTCCTCCATGCATCCAAAGTTAGATTTTCATTTAGAAAACTTGCTTTACTAGCCCCAAATATTGGGGCCTTTTTTATTGTTCTGCAGTTTAACCTTATTTGCTTTGCTCTGCTTTCTGTGAGATACAATACAGGCTACTGCAGCTCGCTACATATTCTAAATTCTTGAACAAAACTTCTGCTTTTATGCAGAGTGTTGAATAATTTAGAAGGAAGCTTTTAAATACTTAACTTTTGTACCTTAAAGGTATCAGCAGGGATTTTTTTCCTTTATTTTTTTAAATAACTAAGTTCTTTTGTCATGCTTTTCTCCCATAGACTACATTTTGAAAGGTTGTCTACTAACAACTTGAACCTACTGAATAATTTACTATTGTTATTTGCCGGTCATAATTGAGCTGTCATAGCTTTAATGGTTTTTAGTGAGTTGGAAAGAACATTCATTCTGGAGGTGGTCAAGCATAGATGAGAATTCCAGGCTTGCCAATTAGCAGTGGTATAATGCTGGGCAGGTTATATTGGTATTTCCAGTCTCTTTGTCTTTACAAATAGTTATAGTGATCTCAGTGTTAAAAGATTTATATACTTATTTATTCTAGTATAATCCTATATAATATTATTGCATATTAAATTTTATCTGTATTCTGTGAAGTCCATTTTAGTTTATATGCTGATTATATAGGATCAAAAAGATTCCTTTTACTCTTCTCTAGGTGGGACTTTTTGTTTGGATGGCTTTGTTAGAAGTTACAGGCAGTGCTTGGAGGTAATCTCTGTAGAAGAGTAGTGTAAAGACAGGCATGCAGACGTTGGCCATGAGTATCTCAGTTTACTTTCTATACAAGTACGTTTTACATCTTAGATCTCACCTTCATTTCTCCCTGAAAGACTGATTTCATTTCAGTAGTCGATTGGTCTTGATCTCACATTACAGGGTTGTTATCTTGGTTGATCATGAATTGATCAGACTAGTGCATGATCTAAAGATGTTTGTACTTCAAGTTTATAGTGTGTGCTTCCAACAGAATGCAAATAATTGAAGTTTTAAAATCTGAAGTAGAAAGAGTTTGAAAAAGAAGAAAGTGAGCTAGGCCGTGGTGGCGCACGCCTTTAATCCCAGCACTTGGGAGGCAGAGGCAGGCCGATTTCTGAGTTCGAGGCCAGCCTGGTCTACAGAGTGAGTTCCAGGACAGCCAGGGCTACACAGAGAAAGCCTGTCTAAAACAAAAAAAGAAAAAGAAGAAAGTGTTGTTACTATGCTATATTGTTTGAAACAGCATTGATGGACAATTTGTTGTTTTTGCCTTGCAGTCCACAAGAATTGGAATGTCTGTCAATGCTATTCGTAAGCAGAGTACAGATGAAGAAGTCACATCTCTAGCCAAATCTCTCATCAAATCCTGGAAAAAATTATTAGGTAAAATTGATCATTGCTTGCACATGTTTATGGTGTCCTGGCTTGTTCAAATGCTTGCTGCTTTATTTTTTTTAAAGACCTATTAATCAAGAATTAGTGAAATCAGTGCTTTGTAATAAGTATGAGGAGCCTAGTTTAGTTTGCTTGAAATATGTATGTAGCCTGGTTTATTAATTCTGTGGTCTCTGGCAATTTTAACTATAGATAAGCTCTTTAGGGGATAAATTTTCTGCGAAAGGTTATGCATTCTTTCTTAAGTGATTTTGAAATAACTGTTTTAACTTTTAGGAACTTTAACTTTTAGCAAGGATACAATAATGACTGCCTATATTTCTTTCGTTCAGATCAGCTTTTATTATTTTCCATAGTCATCTCTTTTTTAATTTTAATTTTTTTTATTTTATATGCATTGTTGTTTTGCCTACATGTATGTCTCTGTGAGAGTCTCAGAGCCTCTGGAATTGGAGTTATTGAAAATAAGTTACAGACAGTTGTGAGCTGCCATGTGAGTGCAGGGAACTGGATCCAGGTCCTCTAGAAGAGGAGCCAGTGCCCTTAACTACCGAACCATCTCTCCAGCCCCCATTTCTTTTCTTTTTCTTTTCTTTCCTTTTTTTTTTTTCATTTGAGAGTAGACTCAATGTGTTATTTTCTTTTATTTTGTAATATTTAAGTATATATCTCAGAACAAGCTTTTCCTTCTCTATCTTTGTTATCCTTCATTTATTTCAGATAGGCTCCCATTATGTTGGTAAGTTGGCTTGGGACTTGGGATACTGCCTCAGTCTCTAGAGTGTCTACAGAGTGACATTATAGGCATGTGCTGGCATTCCCAGCACAAGCATATTTTCTTATACAATTTTAATAAATGAAAACAAGCCTTGGTATAATACCAAATTTTGGTGTAATAGAATTTAAAGGCCATGTTCTATTTTGTTGCTATCTCTATGCACTTCTTAATTTTTTTGTTAACTTGATACAAGCTAGGGTTATCTAAGAAGAGGGAACCTCAACTGAGAAAATGCCACAACTGATCTGGATGCAAGTGTGTAGAGCATTTTCTTGATTAATGATTAATGTGGGAGGGCCCAGCCCAGTGTGGAGGTGACAGCACTGGACACGTGGTCCTGAGTTGTGGAAGAAAGTAAATAGCCACGGGGAGCACGCTAGAAAGCCGCATTCCTCTGGAATCTCTGCTTCCTTCTAATCCCTACCTTGCTTCAGTTTCTGCCTTGGCTTCCCTCAGTGATAGCTGGGAAGTCAAATAAATCCTTTCCTACCTAAGTTGCTTTTGGTCAGTCTTTTATTAGAGTAACAGAGAAGCAAACTGGGACACACAATAATGTCTTTCTACTTTATACTTTTTTGACCTCCAATAGTCTAGAATCAGGTTTATGTTTTGTTTTTTGTTTATTTGTTTGTTTTGTTTTTTCAGTTTGTTATTTTACTTATTTACATACTGGTCACTGTCCCCCTCCTAGTCACTCCTTCCCATAGTTCTTTCCCCATCCTCCCCACTTCAATCTGAACAATTCTTTTTTTGTTACTGTTATTGCTTTTGTTTTGTTTTGTTTATTTTTTTGAGACAGGGCTTCTCTGTGTAGCCCTGGCTGTCCTGGAACTCACTTTGTAGACCAGGCTTGGCCTCCAACTCAGAAATCCACCTGTCTCTGCCTCCCAAGTGCTGGGATTAAAGGCGTGTGCCACCACTGCCCTGCTGAACAATTCTTTAAGCCTTTTTTTTTTTTTCCCTTCTGTGATGGACAATATAAGAGACTTGTTTTGTTTTGTCATTTATTATTTATTTAGGTAAGGTGTCATTTAATCCAGGTTAATCTTGAACTCAGTGTAGCAAGTTATGACCTTAAACTCCTGATCTTCCTGTCTGTACCTCTCAAATACTGGGATTACAGGCATGTGGGCTACAGAAGCCAGAGAAACATGTATGTGCCTACACAGAGGAAGGGCATAGCAGAGTCCAGAGAAAGCAGATAGAGGGAAGCAGCAGTTTGAAGAACCAGACTCTAGAATTTGGAATCAAATTCTGTGAGTAGCAGAAGCCAGCAGAAACCAGTGATCCATAAATACCTTAGGAGTGTCAGATAGGCAGCTTGGTTCGGAGAAGTTCTTTGGGAGGGAACTCATTTATTCCTATCTCCAGTTTCAGCACTAAATGAATGAAAAAAGAAATTAAATGGAAGGACCTGACTGCTCCTATGTACACTGGAAGAGAAAGTTTAGACAAAAGGAAGGCATAGCCAGAGTCAAAGACATTTGGGAGAGTCGAATGGTAATCCTAAACCAGGAGGAGGTGGGTTAGGGGAACCAGGTGTAGCAGCTAGGAAGCCCAAAAGAAAAGCAAGCAAATGGCGGGATTAATGTAGGGAAGAACACCTGGGGGAGGGCAGCCCAGCCCTTGACTGGAGAATTTAGGGTAGGGGTTGTGTATGCCAGTCTGGAAGGTCCTGTAACAGGTAGGGACTAGAGGGTGCAGGGAGAACCTGGCAGCCATGTCCACTTTGATATGTTATATGGCACCTCAGCCATTTGGGTTTAAGACCTAACACACTCCCCCTTTGTTTCTAGTGGCATGTCCCTTTTTCTGATTTGTCTACTGTTTTCTCATGATTAGATCAGGCTGTACATTCGCAGAGTACTCCCTAAGTGTATTAGATTCCTAAGTCTCAT
This sequence comes from Apodemus agrarius, assembly GCA_964023405.1. Lineage (NCBI taxonomy): Eukaryota > Metazoa > Chordata > Mammalia > Rodentia > Muridae > Apodemus > Apodemus agrarius. The sequence continues at coordinate 150,357,958 of OZ030009.1, forward strand.
ACCCAGTAAAATGTATTGTATGTATTTTATTGTTCCTCTTGTAAGAGTTATTCTATGAGAGAGATTTTAAGACTCTGAATCTGTCTTATATTTTATCAGATCCCCTCGTAATTTAGTATCCATTATTTTTGCTCAGCTCAGTCTTTATAGTAATGATTACAAAATTTTTACTTCTTTGCCCTTCGAAACATCACTAAACATAAGAAAACATTGTCTTTCGTGGACCCTGTGTGATGGGCTGCAATCTAATACTATTCCTTTGTATTTATATTACCCCAAATATGGCTTCAGTGCTTTTACAAACTTAGTAACATTCTGCATCCAAAGTATGTATTGGGCTTATATTGGTCTATACTGCTGTGGCAAAATACCATGACCATAAAACAACTTGGGGAGGAAAGGATTTTTTTGTTGTACGCATTCTGATCATAGGCCCTCATGAAGGAAAGTCAGGGCATGAACTTAAGCAAGAATCTGGAGGCAAGAACTAAAGCTGCTCTCAGAGGCCTTGAAGGAGAACTGATTTCAGGCTTGATTCTCATAGTTTGCTAAGCCTGCTTTATTACACACCCAGGACCACCCACCCAGGACTGACACCACTTACAGGCAGCTAGGCAGGTGTCAATGCATTGCCTGGGCCCTCCCACATCAATCATTATTCAAGAAAATGCCCCACAGACTGGCTTACAGGCAATTAGATGGAAGTATTTCCTCTACAGACGTTCATCTTCCCAGATAATTCTAGCTTGAGTTGACAAAAGACTATAACCTGCTAAAGTTAACTTTTATTCACCTGATGTAATTGTTCCCTCCGAGGCTTATTGCCTCAGTCTGCTAACCCAGACCTAGTCCTGGAAGCTTCTAGCCTCCATACAATCTTATCTAGGCCTAGAATGTTTTCAGCTTCTGGTCTTACTGCTGAATAAGCTCACCCTTTGTTTTTTTCTGAATTCTGTCTGACTGGTTCAACTCAGCTATTCTGGCTCAAACTCCTCTCCATGTTGGCTGATTCATTCTGCCCTCTCTCTCTCTCCTGGCCTTCCTTGAATTGCTCTGCTTGACCCCATACTAACTGTAGCAAACTGTTCTAATCTTCTAGTTCCTTCTCATTCTCTGACTTGTTCTGTCTTCACCTCTGTCTAGCTTTTTTTGTCCTCAACCAGTAAAACTGTCCTGGTAAAACTGCCCCCTTCCTTTTTCTTTTTCTCTCTTTTCTGTGGTGCTTTCTTATGTAGCCTCTTTTTCCTATCTGTTCTTAGGAGAGTTGGACATATCCTATCAGATACTTCTCTGATTTGTCACTCAATCAGACATCACTTTCAAACATGGGTACTTCCATCTACAAACTAATTTTACCTTCATTGTTTGGGACTAAAAGTGTGTACTAAGGATCTGTCTGTATTCCAGCCAGAGGGATTAAGTATATGTGCCAAGGCTGAGCCACACTATAACTAGAAACAGGTTTTTCCAGTAAATAACACAATCTCAAGGTTCACAGTGTGAGCATATATCCTACAACACTAATCAAGACAAGGCCCATCAGTTGTTCTTGTCCCTGATGGGTATGGCTACCTGGTTCTATGTGTGTATCTATTTGTGTTATTTTTATATATGAAATACTTTTTTGTTTTTCATTGTAATTGTCATTTAATTGGCTTCAGAATAATCCATTCAAATCACAATGCAGTGATTTTATTGTTGGCTATTGTTAGCTTTGTTATTGCTGCTTTTAACCTAGTGGATGTTACATCCTTATGAGTTTCTGCTTAAAACTGTTTTTAAAGGCCGGGCGTGGTGTCGCACGCCTGTAATCCCAGCACTTGGGAGACAGAGGCAGGTGGATTTCTGAGTTCGAGGCCAGCCTGGTCTACAGAGTGAGTTCCAGGACAGCCGGAGCTATACAGAAAAACTCTGTCTCGGAAAATCCAAAAAAAAAAAAAAAAATTGTTTTTAAAGATTATTAATTTGGTTTAAAGAATTAGAACTCCTAGCCGGGCGGTGATGGCGCACGCCTGTAATCCCAGCACTTGGGAGGCAGAGGCAGGCGGATTTCTGAGTTCGAGGCCAGCCTGGTCTACAGAGTGAGTTCCAGGACAGCCAGGACTACACAGAGAAACCCTGTCTCGAAAAAAACCAAAAAATAAAAATAAAATAAAATTATTAATAAGAATTAGAACTCCTACTAGTAGGTGGTGCTTTTTTTTTTTTTTTTTAAACTTTGGATATGTCAAAGCATTGACAATTAAGCCACATTGTAATCCACTGCTTTAGGTGCTATTTATAAACTCCGATTGTATGGTGAGAAAGTACAGACCAGTGCAAATATCTTGGAAACATTGGGTCAGTGGTAAATAGCTGGGCTTGAACTATAGTCATAACTATAGGTGGTCTAAGTACTTTTCCCTGCCAGTCGTGCTGTTCTGGCACAACACTGTTGAGTATTAGGAATGCCCCCACCCATCACCCAGGCCGTGACCATACTAGGTGTCTTAGTGCTAGGGTTTACTACTGTGAACAGACACCATGAGCAATGCAAGTCATAAGGGACAACATTTAATTGGGGCTGGCTTACAGGTTCAGAGGTTCAGTCCATCATCATTGAGATGGAGCAGGGCAGCATCTAGGCAGGCATGATGCAGTCAGAGCTGAGAGTTCTACTTCTTCATTTGAAGGCTGCCTAGTGGAAGACTGACTTCCAGGCAGCTAGTATGAGGTCTTAAAGCCACACCTAAAGTGACACACCTACTCCAGCAAGGCCATACCTCCTAATAGCTCCACTCCTGGGCCATTGAGCTCTATTACATGTCAGTGGGAATGTTTGTGAAGCTGTTCGTGCTTCTTAACTGTTCTGTCTTGGAGGATTGAACCTGTGCACTGCCAGAGTGCTGAGGGCAGTGTATTGTTGTAGTCCCTATTTTTCTCTCTCTTGGTTTTTTGTTTGTTTTTTTGTTTCTCTTTTCTTTCTTTCTTTTTTTTTTTTTTTTCTTCTGTTTTTTCAAGACAGGGTTTCTCTGTGTAGCCCTGGCTGTCCTGGAACTCACTCTATAGACCAGGCTGGCCCTGAACTCAGAAATCCACCTGCTTCTGCCTTCCAAGTGCTGGGATTAAAGGCGTGCGCCACCACTGTCCAACCTTGATTCTCTTAAATACTTTCTACTGTACAACTCTGGGGCTGTCTCTTATTCCCCATAAGTCATTCCTTATTTTTTGTTTGAGACAAGGTTTCACTGTAGTCCTAACTGGTCTGGAACTCCCTATGAAGACTAGTCTTCTCACTCAGATTTGTTTGCCTCTCCCTCCCACATGCTGGGTGTGCACCCTACCGCACCCCTACGCCATTATTAATATTGGTGTTCTGCTTCAGAATACTAAGGCATCTTAGGATTTGGGGCTTTCTCATTTGCTTGCTTTGTGTTTAGGAGACAAACACTTGCTATCTATCCCAAATTCTCAATCCTCCTGCCTCTGCCTCCTGGGTTTTGGGATCATAAGGGTGTAGTTTTTCAGGCTTTTAAGGAAAATAATAGACAATAACAATGTGATACAATTTAGATTTATGTAAAAACTAAAGTATATGAGATTTAAACTGAATGGGTTTAGACTGAAACGCATGCCTGTAGTCCCAGCACTTGGGAGGCAGAGGCAGGCGGATTTCTGAGTTCGAGGCCAGCCTGGTCTACAGAGTGAGTTCCAGGACAGCCCGGGCTACACAGAGAAACCCTGTCTCGAAAAACCAAAAAAAAAAAAAAATTGCTTCCCAGCATTTTATGCAGAGAGTAGATGAACATTAAAGGGGGGGGGGCGGGGGGAGTAAATATATGGCCAGAGAGCAAAGTGAAATAATTTCTACAGTAGACCTAAATATTTTCTAAACCTAACTCCAGGACAGTTTTGGCTGACTTAAGATGAGTGTTTGTTGTTGCAAAAATAATTGCTTTGACTGTTACATATATTCACAGTGTTAAATCGATTTCTTCTAAGTCAGTGGCTCTCAGCCTTCCTAATGCTGGGACCCTTCAATACAGGTCTTTATGTTGTGGGAACCCCCTCCCCAACCATAAAATTATTTCATTGCTACTTCATAACTGTAATTATGCTACTGCTGTATGAATTGTAATGTGACTATCTGATATGCAGGATATGCAACCCACAAGTTGAGAACCACTACCCTAATAGAGAGTGTGGAATTAGTGTGGAATCTGCTGCTCTGTTGACAGATAAATGCTCACATTCATCCACAGTCTTTCCTTTGTATGTTTTTCTTTTAAGCTTTCAGGTGCCATTGGCATATGAATTTCTGTTTGTTTTTTTTCCAAGTGACAATTTAGGAATGTTGATTATAAGCCTATTATGAATAATATCCTAGTACATATGTTAATATAATACTTTGCTTATATTTATATAATTGTGGAAAATTGAAGGTTTTAATGCTCTTCTTTGGGACTTGATTATTTATTGTATATTGTCTATTAATGTATAGTACTTTGATTGTTTTCAGTTTTAACAAAAGTAGACTGTTTAGAAATTTGATAAATTTTTCAGATGGACCATCAACTGATAAAGACCCTGAAGAAAAGAAAAAAGAACCTGCAATTTCATCACAGAATAGCCCTGAAGCAAGAGAAGAAAGGTAGTTCACTTTGTGTAAATTAATTTCTGCTGAGGTTTCTGTCTTAGGATTTCTATTGCTATGATAAAGACCATGATCAGACTTGGCAGTGGTGGGTAATACATGCCTTTAATCTCAGTACTTAGGAGGCAGAGTCGAGTGAGTCTCTTAAGCTTGAGGCCAAGGCAACAGAGAAACCCTGTCTTAAAAAAAAGGGGGGGGGGGAGGACAAATAATCAGAAGGGTATATATCCCAGGACAAGTTGGTTAGGGAAGCCATAGCAGGAAGCCATGGAGGAATATTGCCTTATTGGCCTAGTACTTAAGGCTTGCTGATCTCTCATACAACCCAGGACCACTTGCCCAATAGTGACCCCATCCACAGTGAACAGGACTCTCCTACATCAATCACTAATAAAAAAGTGCCCCATAGCCTGACCTGTGTGCAATCTAGTAGAGACCATTTCTCAGTTGAGGTTCCTCTTACCTAGTTTGTGTCATGTTAACAACAAACAAACAGCCAGGATAACTAGATAGTTTCCCTGCTCCATCACTTTGTTTGGTCTTTTGATCATGCCTGCACTCCTCTTTAAATCATTGCGGTCAGAGCTCAATGATTTAAAGTTGAGCAATGTTTAGTATTTTGGTGCAAGAATTTGAAAAACAGTTGAGTTAAATGGGTCACACCTAGGCATCACATTTTAAGAGGTACAGTTGGTAATAGTGAAGTTAGTATTCATTAGTTCACACAGGCAGTTTGCAGTGCATTGGCTAAGTCTGGCCATAGGCAAAGAAGTGAAAGCTTTTAAAGTACTTAAGACGTTTTTTGTTCATTTTTTTAACATTGTTTTGGGCCTAGAGTTGTAGTTCAATTTGGTGTAGTGCTTGCTGAGTATATGCAAAGCCCTGGATTCAGTTCCCAGAACCCCATAAAATAGGGCATGGTGGCACACGTCTGTAATCCCAAGTCAGAAGGATGAGAAATTTAAGGTCATTCTTGGTTTACATGCAGAGTTCAGCCAGGCTCAGCTACATGACGCCCTATCTCAAAAATAAACAATCCTTTTTTTATTTACTACTTAAAGATACCATGCTATACCTTGAAAATAGACACAGGATTAAATCCTATCTCCTGCTTTTAGGAAACAGTCTTACAGGGGAGCATGTTTGAGAAGCTATGTGCAAATATCTGCATAAACAATATTTTCTAAGTAAAGTAGTTCATGAAAGATGGTCTCTGAAGAAACTGACTAAAGTTAGATGACTGTCTTGTCTGTAGTGGCCAGTCCTGGTATTTAACAGTTCAAACTCAGAGGTCCTCCTGCCTCTGCCTCTTGAGTACTCCAATTAAAGTGGGCACCACTACAGGCCTTGTCTTGGAGAGAAGGGGAGGAGTTGCATTCTTTTTGTTTGTTTGTTTGTTTGTTTTGTTTTGTTTTGTTTTTCGAGACAGGGTTTCTCTGTGTGGTCCTGGCTGTCCTGGAACTCACTCTGTAGACCAGGCTGGCCTCGAACTCAGAAATCCACCTGCCTCTGCCTCCCAAGTGCTGGAATTATAGGCGTGCGCCACCCCGCCCGGTTGAGGAGTTGCATTCTTAATAGCAAACACAGCAAGCTAGTTGTACAATGGACAAGAGGGCACAGACAACTTACTAGTCTTTGAAAAAGATTTGTGATAGATACTATTAATATGACAAAACTTAATTGAAACTAGACAGAAACATTTTGAAAATAACTTGTTTTGGTGAATGTCCAACAGAAGTTAATCAGATGTAATTGAAATTTTGGAGTTGATTAGAAAATTATTAGACTATTCAGGTGACACTTATTTCTAGGAAGAAATCTTTACAATTCTGAAACTTAATTTATTAAACCTGCTCTTGTCTGAAAGAGTTTCTTTAGAACCTTATTGTCTAACTACAACAGAGGTTTTAAAGTAATATTTTCTCTCTATGTTGCCTGCAAGTTGCCTCTAGTCCTCTCCCCTCGTCCCTTTCTTAAGCCAAGATCCCTGCTTTTTATGTACTATGCTGAGCTATAATATATATATATATATATATATATATATATCTGTTAGAAATAGTGTAGGGCAGGCCTGTAGTGGTGCTGACTTTAATCTGAGCACTCAAGAGGCTGGTCTACTTAAGAGACCCCAAGTATTTCTTTTTAGAGAAGTGATGATAATGCTGTTATGAAGGGTTTCCTGATTGTATGTATAGCTGTCACGGACCACCCCAGCCGGGTATGGGGGTCCCTGGGATATGGGTTTCCAGGCCAGGTGGATAAAGATTCCGTGGTAACAAACAAACAAACACAGAGGCAGTCTGAATCTGAGTGTATTTTGCAGCTCTCAAGCAAGGGTTTTTATACATAGAGAAACAGGTACCTTAACACTGAAAAGCTATGTTCAGTGAAGCAGTATAACAGAATGGACATTGCAATAATCATTTGGCACAGCAAACTACAAAATCATTCAGGTATTACAACTTCAAAAAGATATATTTAATGAGGCAGCCAAGTAGAATGGATATTATTATGATCATTTGATACATCAAAATACAAAATCACCAAAGAGTAGTGGCAAATTTCCAAAAATAAACTAATACATTTTTATGATCAGTTACTATTTGACTTCTAGTTCCTGTTTTTCTATAACTATTCAAAGCATAAATTTAAACTATTTTGAATTCTTTTCTATTTAAGGCTGTTAGGTATATTCTTTTGGTATAAGGCTTTTTTCTATTTGGTATATTCTTAAACAATATATCAAAACCTACTTTCGATGAAACACATGCAGCCATATAAAATATTATTGTTGGGAAAGTTTATATTTATCAATACTATCTTATAGATGATTTATAAAGTGAAAACTTCCACATATATCTGTTGTGTTTTTTAGTAGTACCAGCAGCAATGTAAGCAGCAGAAAGGAAGAGACAAATGCTCGAGATACTTACGTTTCGTCTTTTCCTCGGGCACCAAGCACTTCTGATTCTGTGCGGTTAAAGTGTAGGGAGATGCTTGCTGCAGCTCTCCGGACAGGAGGTAAGTTTAGAGTTTATGTGTCTTTAGCCTTCTGCACCCCTATGTTATCTCTGCCTTTGTGTTAGTATTTTGTAGGTATGGTCCTGCTGATAGCTGCCACCCACGGTTTAGCTTAGGAGTTTGTGGTTAGGAGCAGTTATTAGAGGGCAGTAGAAAGAGGAACACAGGACACTGGGACCTCCAACAAGCAGAACCTTCTAGGGGGTTGATACCTTTTCTGATTTATGCTAATTTAAGCTTTTCCCACACAAATCTTTAATCTGCAAACTCATTACCCTGACCTTAGGTTGAGAGGTAATAACACTGAATTGTCAAATGTTATATGACATATAGTATTTAAGATTTACATTAATAATTTATTTCTATACTTTTTATAGTTAGAAAAGCAGTATGTATTTATAGTTTGTACTTATATAGAAAGTACTGCAAAGGACCTATCCTTAGACTTAACATGTAAATTTTAGACTTTAAGGATTCATATACAGTGTGAATATGGATAACACAATGTAGTATCCCTAAAATATGTCAAATGTACATGTATTAGTTAAGAAAGTGATTGGTAGGATATGCATAGCTAGGGTGACCAATTCTGTTCCTTATTTGGCTCTTTGTATTTTAGTTTCCTTACTAACTTTGTGTATTTCCCCCCTTTTTCTTTCTAGCAGTTCTGTTTATTCTTTCTGCCCTGTGAAGTTTTTGTGGAACTGTTCTGAGTATGTCTGTGTATGTGATTGGCAGATGAAATGAGTAGTTTTGCTGTGCTGAAGCCTGAGTCACAAGAGACAGGACAGTTCTTCCTAGTATCTGTTCTTTCTCTTCTCCCTGTTAGAACACCCAGCATTTATGGTCTTATGAAATGAGGGATTGCCTGGTCCTGGGAACTGTCGTTTGGCCATCAGTGCAGGAGAACTGGCAGAGATCTTAGACAAATGCACAAGGAAGGAGTAGTGCGCGTCACAGACCACATCTGACTCAGGCTCTTTACAGAGGCAAATGGAGTGGAAGAAAGAGAAACGGTGTGCTTACACTTTACAGTAATGAGGTTCTCATTCTTATTCCTAGATGATTATGTTGCTATTGGAGCTGATGAAGAAGAACTGGGATCTCAGATTGAGGAAGATATCCTTTGCGTGCACATCCATAGCTATGTTTAGTAATCTGTGAGGTTTTCTTGTCCCTTTTCTTCTGCTATGTAAGTCAGAGATTTATCCTATACTTTCTTAGGAAGGAGAAGGTTACATTAATTTATTTCACTTGTTTCTTTGTCATTCAAATCTTAACAGCCTATGTTTGGTAGTTTTGTCTTTCTGTCTTTGCAAATTGGGAATGTAGCATTTGAATTTAAGTTGTGTCAACTGGCAGGAAAAATATAGATTGCTCAGTGGAGGGCCTCAGCAGAGGACTCAAATCCCCTGTTCTTTCTGGCAGAGCATGTATTTATGCCTGGCAGCATAGAAAAAACTCTGTGAGAGGACTTAGATGTGGAGTACTTAGGTGGCAGTAGAAGATGGGCCTGTTCTTTTTGAGGAAGTGGTCTTTGTAAAAAGTGAGCTCCTCCAGGCTGTATTTTGAACTGGCCTTCTGTGGAGAAGCCTGCTGTCATAATTTTGTTACTGAGCTGGTAAATGAAATGAGCCTCCAGTACCGCTGCCAGTGGTCTCTTCTCAGAAGACCTCCAGGGGAGCTGTGGCCATGCTCACAGAGATTTGAGGTCCATAGTGGGGTTCAGACTTGGGCAAGGTAGAAGCTTGAGTAATTGTGATTTCTCAAATACTTGCTAACTTGGATTGTGGCAGGTACTCTTTGAAGTCATGTTGATGCATGCTTCTGACATTAAGCATTAAAAAAATAAAAAGTATTACTTAGTCACAGTTGTAAAGAGTAACACTGTGACCAGTAACAGATGAAGGGTCTCAAAGAAGTGTTGTCTTACCATTTATCTAAAGTAGAAACCATTTTTGCAAATTGCTTAAAATTTTGAGAATTATGAATTTGGTAGAACAAGGAAAGTTCTTATCTATATAACTTATTCTTTTTTCCTTAATGGCCAAGTACCTATATATCAAGAAATAAGGAATACAGACATGAAGTACAAAAACAGAGTACGAAGTAGGATATCAAATCTTAAAGATGCAAAGAATCCAAACTTAAGGAAAAATGTGCTGTGTGGGAATATTCCTCCTGACCTCTTTGCTAGAATGACAGCAGAGGTGAGCAAGTCTGCATATAAGTGCTGCATAGATATCTCATGTGCTGCAGAAACAGTTATGGTATATTATATATTAGGAACACTCAAGATTATTTGCACCATTGATATTGTTGGTTTATTCCTTTTGTCTTGATCTGTCCAGGTGTTCTTTGTGTGGTACATAATCATCTAGATCCATTTATCATGTGAATTTATATGAACTGTGAATCTTTCAGTTATGAACAGTCTTTGTATCCTCTGGGCCATTTACCATGGTTAAAACTGTAAATATAGTCAACTTACTGCTTATTTCCTAAATATATATAGAGAACTATGGGGTAGATTCATAGTCTGCCATTTATAAACATTAGCCATAGTGTATCTACAATTTTGATTTTATTAATCATCCAACAGAGTAATATTAACTTTTTGAAATAGCTAGTAAAGTTTTCTATTTTATGAAATTTTGTTTTAAAATCCTATTAAAATATCTAAAACTTCTCCAAAGCAGAGCACAATGTAATCAGTTTCTACATATCCACCACCTGGGTTCTAACTACTTTTTGAGGATTTGTCTTCCTTTTTTAAGCATACTTTTTTCTTTTTCATTCCTTTCTCTTGAATTTATGTCAGGCATAATTCTTTTGTATGTACATGCCCTCCACTAAGTACTGTCGGGGACTTGGAGCCTTACCGACCTCCTGGGTATTGTTCCTTATAGTAATTATTTCAGTGACTGAAGAAGCTCTCTAACTATGGACCACCAGACTCTTTGATGCTACTTTTTCTGACACGGAAAGGAACCCTGGCATATTCTGTGTAGCCTCAAAACAAATCCAGATCTTCCTCCAAAGGTCCCTGGCTTCTTTGGAGGATGGCATGGGTAGTGATAGTATTTAGACCACTTTGTGAATATTAGAGTTGCTGATTGCACGTTTGCATTGTTAGTTTAGAAACAATATGTGGGTCTAATTTTTACATAAATATTTACAAGTCTTTAAAGAGATTTTGAAAGGAAGCAAATTATTTTAAGTCTTCTGAGGTATAATAAAATTTTATAAGCTGATTTTACTTTTATTGTTGATTATTGTTAACCTTTGTGAACATGAAAACATTCAGGATATAGAATAGCTATAGAAAATATCTAACTTATTGATACTGCCATTTCTGTCATAGGAAATGGCTAGCGATGAGCTCAAAGAGATGAGGAAAAACCTGACCAAAGAAGCCATCAGGGAACATCAGATGGCCAAAACTGGTGGGACCCAGACCGACTTGTTCACTTGTGGCAAATGTAAAAAGAAGAACTGTACTTACACACAGGTTTGTGATTGAATGTGGTCTCATGTTCACACTAAGAATGTTTCACTCCTGTTTCAGAGTAAAGATAATTACAGAATCTGTTATTCTTCTGACCTTTTAGTGAAAAAGTGCTTTCTCAGTAGATTCCAACTAATTGAAGATAAGTTAACACACTTATGTGTCATAAAGACATTTACTGTAAGAACAGTAGTGGTTATATAAAATAAAAGATTACAATGACCAGGCCGTTTTCAACAGCTCATAAGCAGTTACTGGTTACTGTGTCAGAGTAAGCAGAACCATATAGTTTAAGGGAAGTTCTCCACTCTCTTCACACAGCCTGTAAGTACTTTAGGTTTAACTGCCTTACAGAGAGATGTTCACAGAGAACAGAAAGTTGTCTACTTCAGGGGCCTAGGTACTATTGCCTTTGTGTACAGAATAACAGAGGATTTTTTTAAAGTGAGAGGTAGGAGTAGGGGTGTGTGTGTGTGTACATATGTGGAGACCAGAGGGGCATTTGAGTCTCTCCTTCCACCATGGATTTGGGGCTTGAACTCAAATTGTTAGGGTCGATGGCAAGCACATTTACATACTGATCCATCTCACAGGACCAGAAGGACTTTTTTTTAATCAGAAGGTCTTGTATACTACTACTTATAGAGTGTTTGCTTCCTCCTCCTCCTCTTTTTAGATTAATTTATTTTATGTTTTGTGTATTGTTTTGCCTGCAAGTTATCATGTATCATATGCATCTTCATGCCCTCGGAAATCTGAAGAGGCTGTCAGATCCTCTAGAATTGGATTTATGGATAGTTGTGAAGTACCAGGCCGGTGCTGGGAATAGAACCTGGGTCCTCTGCAGGAATGGCAAATGCTCTTAACTGCTGAGGCATCTCCTCAGTCCTGATTAGAATATTCCTTTACTTTTATGTTGCTGTTAGTTTGGTTGGTTTTTTGAGACAGGATTTCTCTGTGTAACTGCTCTGACTTGTCCTGGAACTCTGTAGACTAGGCTGACTTAAAAGTCAGAAATTCTCCTGCCTCTGTCTCCTGAGTGCTGGGATTAAAGACCTGCACAAACACAATTAATCTTGACTTTTAGAGGATTTTTTTTTCCCACTTACCTGGATAAATTACACATGAAAGACAAACAGATTTAAAAAAATGAAGTTTAAAAATATATGCTTTTTTGCCAATGGTGTATTTGAACTTGTATAAGCTCTTACACATATTAAGGTAATATCACTGGAGTTATTGTATATGTGTATGTAGAATGCTCTTATATGGGTTAGATTATTTTTAATGGCCATTCAAAAAGTAATGATTTTCATTTAATTTTACTGCAGGTGCAAACTCGTAGTGCTGATGAACCAATGACAACATTTGTTGTATGTAATGAATGTGGAAACCGATGGAAGGTATGGTACCCCCTGGCATGTATGTCATAACCTTGTAAACTGACTAACATATAAATCTGTACCCTCCTAGGACTTGATCTTAGCAACACATATATTTTAACACCAGAGAGATATATTAAATTATTTTCACACATTCCCATGTGTATATGTTTTAGCCTATGATATCAGTGTTTGTTTTAAGAATTGTAGTGGGCAGCCAGGTGGTGGTGTTGCACACCTGTAATCCCAGCACTCTGGGAGGCAGAGGCAGGCAGATTTCTGAGTTCAAGGTCAGCCTGGTCTACAGAGTGAGTTCCAGGACAGCCAGGGCTATACAGAGAAACCCTGTCTCGAAAAACCAAAAAAAAAAAAAAAAAAAAAAAAAAAAAAAAATTGTAGTGAGCTTAGTTGGGGATTAGTAGCTTTTCAGTAAGTGTTTCTTTAGCTTTTGTATTTGTGAATTTGTCTCATAAAACAAGTTTATGTTTTTTAAAGAACATATTTTTAAATGTTTCTCTATTCTGATGTTTATTGTTGTGTGTTCTTTGCTGACTTCACGCATGTATATGATGTACTCTAGTTATTCACCTTTAGCCTCTCATCTCTCTCCTACCCTCTGAGTCCCTTTCTCACGTTAATGCTGTTTTGTTTTGTTTTGTTTTGTTTTGTTTTGTTTTGTTTTGTTTTGTTTTGTTTTGTGACCCTCTGAGTTTAACCAGGGCTGTCTGTGTGACTATAGGTTTTGAACTGTTCATGAGAGTTTCTATTGCTTCCGCCCAAGAATTTACTAATAGTTAAGCAAGGAATAGGGTTCTGTGATTCCCTCCTGACTTCAGATTGACTGTTGATGACACTCTCCTTTTTGTAAAATTAGGAGGATTGCACATCAATCCCATTTTTTTTAATTAAAGTATTTAAAGTTTTTTATATATATATATATACACCATTGCTTGTATTTTTAAATCTTACAAACATATTTCTTTTGTCTTTACAGTTCTGTTGAGTTTGGAAGAATTGGCACAAGGTATCTGGACCATTAAGAAAAACTAATTTTGTAATTAGCTTAAAAATTAAGCCAGGCAACTTGTTTCCCTGCAAGTGAAATTTGTAAACAACATACATCTCATGGGTTGGTCTTTGTTGTTCACCTAACAGTCTTTCTTCAATGCCTTCTGTGGTCTCAGATCAGCTAGAAGACCATAAAATAATTATGTAATGTGTTGCTTTGTTTTTCTTTTTTATAAGTTGATGTTGCATTTTATTAAATATTAACTTTTTATAGTCTAGAACACAAAAATCCTGTTGACCTATTAATGAGTAAAGAAATTGCTTTCTCATTGGTATGTATCAAAATATGTTAAAGGAAGAGAAAAGGCATAATATAAATTTTAGAGTTACCAAATATAGTGTGTGTTCCAGTAGTATGTGGCCAGCTTACCAAAGTTGTGCACACAATTTGAACTCTTTTTTTTTTTTTTTTTTTTTTTGGTTTTTCGAGACAGGGTTTCTCTGTGTAGTCCTGGCTGTCCTGGATCTCACTCTGTAGACCAGGCTGGCCTCGAACTCAGAAATCCGCCTGCCTCTGCCTCCCAAGTGCTGGGACAATTTGAACTCTTAATTACTGTGCTCACAAAGTCTCAGATCCTTAGATCTCTTGCATTTGTGACTAATCACAGAGATCATTTCTTGTATTTCTCATACATGTATATTACCATTTTTAATAGATTTTACTTTGAAAACTGACTTGTTTGCCATCAGTTTATTTTATTTGACTTTGTGCTGTATTTTAGTTTTACAGAATTCTGTTATAATTTCCTAAGCTTTTCACAAAGCCCATCACAGGCATACTTCTGATGAATTTTCTCCCATTGGAAGACATGCTGTAAAGAAAATGTTCGTATCTTAGTAGAGTTCCTGGAGGCAATATGACTGTACTTGCACTTGGAAACCTACTGACCAAGGATTAAGCCTGAGAACGGTGTAAATCATTAAGCTATGCTCTTTGCATATGGAGGTTGCAAAAAAAAAAAAAATCCTTTAGACTGAATCTTTTGTGCTGAATTTTTTCTTACATGATGATGTCAAGCCAGCTGAAATGTAGGCTGTAGCAAGTAGTTTTACAAAACATATTTCACAATTAAGTTTTAATTTTGTTTAAATGTGTCCCACTTGTTTTGCTAGTAATGAGCAGTGGTTTTCACATTGTCTTCTTGACACAGGTGTTCTAATGCATATAGTAAAGGCCACTGCTATAAAGCTTACAACTTAAGTGCTTCTGCCTGTGTTCAGACGTCTCTGTAAAGACCACTGCACACAAGCTTTGCACTCTCCTATGCTCTGCTTTGCAGACCGTTTGACATAACATAGAAAACACTTACTATGTCCATGTTACAAGGATTGGTCCATGGGTAATTTCTGTCACTTTACAAATAAAGTACATTTTGAAAGAATTAGTATAAAAGTAATAAGGTTAAAATAGTCCCACTTTTAAGTGATCCATTTTAAAATTTGTAAATCAATAAAGTTTTTGTTGTTAAACATACCTGTTTTTTGTCATTTATTTTGATGTTGAAACATTTCTGAAAGTGTAAGCCAGCCCCAATTAAATGGTTTCCTTATAAGAGAACTGATGCCCCCCTCTGGCCTGAGTTCACTGCACACATACGGTACATAATCATGTGTAAATCAGTCATACATATACTTTTTTTTTTTTCGAGACAGGGTTTCTCTGTATAGCTCTGGCTGTCCTGGAACTCACTCTGTAAACCAGGCTGGCCCCGAACTCAGAAATCCGCCTGCCTCTGCCTCCCAAGTGCTGGGATTAAAGGCGTGCGCCACCACGCCCGGCCATACATATACTTTTTAAAAGTTAGGATATTTTTGAGGTCAGTTGTTTTAGAACATAATAGGTCTGGGTAGAGTAGGTCTTTATCTACCCTGAGACCATGTCAGCAAACGCTAGAACATCATATGTTTTCGACTGGACTCATCTATCCTTGCTTTAGCTGCTGGAAATGTCCTAGTTTGCCATGCTACACCTTTTGGCTGGACAATTGTGATGGTTTGAATGAGAATGGTCCCCGTGAGCTCATCTATCTTGAAGGCTTGGTCCACAGTTTTGGGAAAAATTAAGAGATGTGATCTCTTTGGAGGGTGTTTGCCACTGGAGCCGAGGCTTGAAGTTTCAAAAACCCTGCCATTCCCAGTTAGCTCTCTCTGCATGAAGTTTGTGGATCAAGACACGAACCCAAAGATAACTGCTTGGGGCCATGTATGCTTTCCTGTTGGCTATGGTCCCTGCCATAGTGGTTAAAAACTAGCCGTCTAGAACTATAATTTTTTTTAAAAAAAAAATGTTTTATTATAGAAATAGCAGGGCTGGAGAGATGGCTCAGAGGTTAAGAGCACTGACTGTTCTTCCAAAAGTCCTGAGTTCAAATTCCAGCAACCACATGGCGGCTCACAACCTTCCATAATGAGATCTGACGCCCTCTTCTGGAGTGTCTGAAGGCAGCTACAGTGTACTTACATATAATAATAAATAAATCTTTTTTAAAAAGCCAGATCATGAAAAAAAAAAAAAGGAGGGCTGGAAAGATGGCTAAGACATGAAGTAAGTTACGGGTCTAGGAATGTTCTCTTTCAGACAAGGACTTCCAAGATATGCTTTCACTGGTCTGTGAGGGCAGTTCCAATCCTGGGATTGACAGGTGTAATTCCTTTTTGCATTGGGATGCTCTTTTTTAACACTTGCCAGTATGTAATTTCATTTGATAAAGTGATCCTCAGTTATTGAATAAATCAAAGAATGAAGTTTTATTATTGAAGAAAAAACATGTATAAACTTGTTAAGAGTCACCAAGGTAGGGCTAGAGAGATGACTCATCAGTTAAGAGCATGTATTACTTTTGCAGAAAACCTGAATTCAATTATCACACATGCTAGATGGCTCAGAACTATCTGTAACTCCAGGGGATCCAACATCTTCTGTGGCTAGAGGACTCATATGCATCTACGCCTTCACACATGCACAAACACACAATAAAATCTTTAAAAAGTTACATAATCACCTGAGGTGCCTCAATGGCCATAGCCTAATTTAACAGTGAAGATCTGAGTAGTCTTGACAGGTATCAACATCATTTTTAAGTAACCTTTTTTCCTCGTTGGTTTTAAATTTGGGCATGAAAAGAACCCTGGAAAGTGTGGGCTGTCTTGTTGATGGGTATTTTGATGATGTAGTGATAATGAAAGAGGAAAATACAGATAGACTAGCCATTGGTCTTAATGTCATAATTGTAAATTAAAATTTCTCTTTAAGATGCAAGATACTAGTTTTGGTAGGTTTCTTATTGTGTGTGCCATTTTAATAGGTTTTTAAAAGTTAATCATAAGTCAGTTTATAAGATAGTGCATTTTATAAATTGCTTTGGGGACTTCTGGAGGAGTGCTAAGTTTTGTTTCATGTTGTCTTAGACACATTGACATACATGAAGTTTTTCTTATGGACACATGGTGCATGAGCAAAGTAAAAATGAGGGGTCTCTGATCTGTACATGCACCTTCTGTTTCACTGTCTGCAGGCCTCATTGAGTATTTTCAGTTGTGTAGCACAGTCCTGTCTGAGGGTGTTCTAGGAACAGAGACAGTCATCTGGGTTCTTAGATAAGAGGTGTGACCACAGGATGGCAGGGAATAGTATTCAAGTGCTTTATGGGCTGGGTCTTTGTTTTTGAAGCAGCTGTTCATAGTTTTATCAGAGAGATCCCTTGGATGGGCCTGGCCAGTGCTGCCTACAAGGACAAGTGTAATCATCTGAATCCCTTCTCATTTTCCCTATTCTCTTTCATTCTCTTTCACACTGAAAAATCAGTCTCACAACTGAGTCTGGGGTTTGGGATTCCATCAGTACCTGCTGAAGCTGTACAGATGTTGAAGGCTGACAGGTTGATGAAATGGTGGCCCAGAAGAGTTTGCCTTTGAGAGATGAAATCCAGGTTGGTAATTCTGAATGCCTCAGCCTGCTGAAAATCAGGTAGGAGTTTCTTCCTTGAGTATGTCTCTGATTTGCCATAAACAGGTTTAATGCAGTTTCCCCTCCTATACTGAGCCAGTCATTATCATATGTCTTACTTCCCTTTGGTGATTGACAGTCTGAGGCAATTGGTGACTTCCTGATCTAGGAGAACTTACACCCGCCTGACAAACAGCCAGTAGGATTTTAAGCAAATAGTTTGTATGCTTTTTAATTCTGCTCAGAATTAAACAGGATTCCTTTGTTTCACCCAGGGTTTGCAGCAAATAGAACAGTGATGGTTTGTATATGCTTGGCCCAGGGAGTGGCACTATTTGGAGGTATGGCCTTGTTGGAGTAGGTGTAACCTTGTTGGAGTGGGTGTGTCCTGTGGACATGGACTTTAATACAGTACCCTCTTCCTAGGTGCCTGGAAGCAGTCTCCTAGCCTTCAGATGAAGATGTAGAACTCTCAGCTCCAATACCATACTTTCCATGTTCCTGCCTTGATGATAATGGACTGAACCTCTGAATGTGTAAGCCAACCCCAGTTAAATGCTGTCCTTACAAGAGTTTCTGTGGTCGTGGTGTCTATTCACAGCAATGAAACCCTAAGACAAGAACCCAGGATAAAGGCTTCTATGTACAATCATAAGCCAAAGTTAAGATCTGAAAGCCACAGGTAAGTTGAGATGAGGCTTTAGCGACACTTCCTTATTTTTCCTCCCTCATTTTTGCAGGTCCATGACTGAAAAACGGACATGGGCTCTTAACTGTTCATGTACTTCTGCTGAAGGAAAATGTTGAGGGGGTGGTAGTAGAGAGATGACAGGAAGTGCTGTTTATTGAATACTCAGCCTAGGGCTGAGTATCCTTTTCTCTGGTAACCTGGATAAATAGGAAGGTAAGGAGAGTGGGAAGATACTTCTGAGACCCATTGCCCAGTGCTTTCAATTTGGAAAGCAGGGTTTGGGAACAAATAAGGCTCATCCAAGAAATCAGAGGTGTCCTCTTTTGGTTTTTCATAGGATTGCCCCTTTTCCCAGAAGAAGGCCATGAAAGTTTGAATATAAGGTATTTCAGACTATTTCCCCTGATTTAAAAACAAAACAAAGGCCGGGTGGTGGTGGCACACCCTGCACTTCAGAGGCAGAGACAGGCGGATTTCTGAGTTCAAGGCCAGCCTTGTCTACAGAGTGAGTTCCAGGACAGCCAGGGCTACACAGAGAAACCCTGTGTCGAAAAAACAAAAACAAAACAAAAAATAAAAATAAAAATAACAAAAACACAACTGGTAGAGGTCCAGGATGGTGTGGTAAACTTCCCCATCACCTGTCTCATTGAGGCCAATGCTAATGTCTTATTGTATGGATTCTCAGGACCAAACACGCACCCATTCTCTTTAAAATAGATTTATATTTTTAATTTTATGCATATGGGCATTTTGCCTGCATTGTATGTCTATGCACCATATGTGTACCTAGTGCCCATGAAGACCTGAAGGCCAGAGGAGGACAATGGATCTGGTGAAATGACTAGAGATGGTTGTTAACCCGTGTGAGTGCTGGACTTGAACCCGAGTCCTCTGGAGAACAGCCAGTGTTCTTCATTGCTGGGCCCTCTCTCCAGCCCCGTGTGTCCACATGAAGATCCATGACAGCAAGAAGTCCAAGTGTGTTTATGACACTCATAAGAAGAGACAAGGATTGGCCGGGCGGTGGTGGCGCACGCCTTTAATCCCAGCACTTGGGAGGCAGAGGCAGGCGGATTTCTGAGTTCGAGGCCAGCCTGGTCTACCGAGTGAGTTCCAGGACAGCCGGAGCTACACAGAGAAACCCTGTCTCGAAAAACAAAAAAACAAACAAACAAACAAACAAAAAAAAACCAAAAAACAAAAAAAAAAAGAAGAAGAGACAAGGACTTTGAGAATGAGGAGACAACCCTCTCGTCCATTTTCAGAGTCCTCGGGTAGATCTGCAGCATTGACGCCAAGAGGCTTCCCATCGTCCGAGCTTTCACAGGACCACAGATTCACAGCACTGGTTTAAGCACTCACCTCTGATCGCTGTTGTCCAGGGTTTGAATTTGAATACTGGGATGCAAGCTCCTGTTATGAGTGTCTCCGATGTTTATTCTCTCAGTCTCTCTTCTAAGCAGCTCAGAAGGGGGCACAGGGATGGATTAGATTTGGTATGTGGCCAAGTTCAGAGAAGGTTTTCTTGTGTGAATGGTTCTTCTTTTCTCAGATTGCCTCCAGGTTAAGATGGAACTGTGCTGGAGTATTTGGCCCCATCCGCTGACCTCACGCTCAAGGGGGTGTCTTAATACTCTAGGACTAAATCCTTACCATCAGATATGAGATTACTTACTGTGCTCACACATAACTTGGAAATGGGAACAGAAATACAGCATATAACACTGAGAATGTTGGAACTCTGCCCACTGGGAGCCTATGAGGGAAAGCGCACCGCCTGCACCTTCAGTCTCTTGCCCTCTGCCACTTAGCCATGCACAGTGGTGGGCACGGCCTCCCTGCCACCCAGCCAATCCAGCGTTACAATCTTGCTATCCTACTGAAGCAGGCACACAGACCCTCATTCCAGCCAGGATTTGACACTATAGAATAGTGTCATCGATAGAAACATGACTATCAGGATTCTGCAGGTGAAGTCAGTCTTCAAATAGCATCTGTCTGTCCCCACCCCCCACCCCCACCCCCACACCAATCTCTGAGGAAGTTACCTCAGGTAAGAAGGATATGGGAGCCCCTGCAAGTGTTGGGGCCAACAGCAAAGCAATTAGCAAGGAGGCAAGAAAATTCGGTGCAGCCTGACTTAATCAGCCAAGCTGGATCAAATGTCTGAAGTCTGATGTCAGGCAGTTCATTGTAAGCTTATTTAAACACAGTACAATTTGGGGAAAAAAATTCCTGGTAAAAATGCAGGATGTGGTGTACAAGGAGGGATAATTACATAAGAAGTCAAAGTACATGTCATTTCTTCTGGAAAGATGGCTTCTAGGGATAGACTGCTTGTATTAGCTCAAGGGCCTAGGAAAGGATCTGGTATGACCCATCAAACAGATAGCAGAGTTTATTTGGGCTGCTAGCTTTTGTTGTGGAAGCTTAGGGAAGCCCCTAGTTCTACAGATAATGTAATGTAAGGGCCACTTGGACTATTATGTATTTCTAGTCCTGGTTGTGGGAGCTTCATATGGCCTGTCCCTTAATGGCAGATCAGCTAAGGCTCTAATTCCCAGCCTTCTTCTGGGACCTTAAGGGCTCAGAGATACAGAGGAAGGGTCATCAGAGGAAGGGTCAAGACAGCTTCAACCCCTGACACCTCAGAGTCAGGACAGGGGGAGTTAGCTATTTCCTCTCCTCCCAGCTTTTCTACCATTAACCCTAGTAAGAATTTACTACCCTAAGAGTTATCAGATTTCACTCCTTGTTTGACCTTATAAGGTACTCCCAACTCCCAATCCTCCAGCCTCTGAATATGCAGATGAAGTTTCTTCCAACACCCTTGTCCTGGCCAATTGTACATGACCACACAAATCTTGCCTCAGAGATCCTGGGCATAAATACCACGCCTCCACCCCCAAAAAACTGAATCAGTTCTCTGAAGCTGTTTCCTGAGTGTTTTCTTTACCTGTGTGCTCCCAGCAGACTGAGATCCTCCTGTATTGTACTCGCCTGCTCTGACTAAACTCCTTTTCTGCAGTCTAGCCTGGTGCACAACAGGCCTGACTATCCCCACCCCACCCCCACCCCTGGGGAAGGCAGTCTTCTAGGTGAAAAAAAAGGTCTTACTTTTTTTTTTTTTTTTTTTTGGTTTTTCAAGACAGGGTCTCTCTCTCTGTAGCCCTGGCTGTCCTGGAACTCCCTCTGTAGACCAGGCTGGCCTCGAACTCAGAAATCCGCCTGCCTCTGTCTCCCAAGTGCTGGGATTAAAGGCATGTGCCACCACTTCCTGGCCCTTATATCTTTTGTGCTCCCAACAGCAGGGCATGAGTGAAAAACGACATCACCACTGTAGCAGCCCAGACCTCTCAGGCCCAGGCTGGACATCCAGGAAGGCGAAAGGAAGATTTAAAAAGGCCTGAGAAGAATGGAGTGCGTCCAGCAGCACAGGAAGCGGGGAGAGCAGAAGTGTTGGGAGGGGCTCTGTCCGGATGTGCCTGTGACCTGTGTGGTGGTTCGAATAGGCATGGCTGCTGACCATCCAAGCTTGCCCAGTATTTTCAGGAACTCTGGGGAAGGTAAAAGGTTGAGGAGAAGGAACAAATTGATTAGCTGGTGAGATGGGTACCCTAGTTAAAGAAACAAGGAAAGGAATACACTCAGGTTTTTGTGTTTTTTGAGTTGATATTTTTTACAAGATTAGACACATAAATCTTAACCCCTAGATGTCTCGCCAGCAGTTATAGATATGGCTTACTTCTTGAGGGGACCCTCTGAGACATGTAGAATCTTTGGTCCAGGGACAAAGAACTGGACCAGGAACACTTGGATAGTGGCAGAGAGAGAGAGAGAGAGAGAGAGAGAGAGAGAGAGAGATAGTGATAGTTAGTTATTAAGAAGAGCACTCCAGAGGGTGGCAGCAGGCAGCAGGCCTAGAGCCAGGATAGCTTAGATACTAGCAGGGATCAAGCCAGGGTAGTGGAGAGAGCCTGTGGAGGTCATTTACATAGCACACACTTTCTCCCATATTTGGAGTGTGAGCTTTTCTGGAGTGTGATCTGTCCCTTGTGTAGCCCTGATGCAGAAGGGTTTCCAGCCTTTCTTTCAACTGACTTCTTTCTTATATTTATCTTGATACCTCTGGAGGCCTGCTACTGCCACAGGACTGTGCAACATTTGTCCAATGTCTCTCTTGTTTCACTGAACATACTGTCCTTAGGATTCAGCCACCATCAAAATCAGCAGAATTTCCTTTTCTATGCATGAATACTCCCCCGCCCCTGTGTATGTATGTATGTTATAGACTACATTTTCTTTTTTCCACTAGTCCACCATTGAATATTTCACAACTTAACTCTTGTGATAGTTGTTGTGGCTAGCCCTGGGCTTGTATTTTGATGCTAATTCCACTCCTCAGAGGGGCTGCAGATGAGGAGTTGCCTTGTGAACCTTCTTCCACCTTAACTTTTCAAATGAAGGCTTGAGCCAATGATTGATTGGGCAGGAGGAAGGGAGAGGAGCAGAGAGTCTAAACAGGAGGGGGAGGAGCAACGGAAGGAAAAACGGAGAGGCGGCAGGGAGAGAAGCTGGGGGCCTGGAGAAACCGCAAGTTGTATGGGATAAAATAGATGGAAACAGAGTAGTGGAGTGGGAGGCCTGCCCAATCTGGTTTGTAGCTTGTTTTGTTAACTGAGTTGAACTTTCTTTTACTGGGGAATTGGGTTGGAAACAAAGTAACAACAAAATGGCGCCGATGTGGGGCACGAACCCACGACCCTGAGCTAGCCGGGCAATTGAAGATTTACATTTCTTTTCAAGATCCTAATTTTATTTCTTTTGAATAAAAATTCTTTTGAATAAAAACTAAAAAATGAAATAAGATTTCTAAATTCTATAGTAATAATGATTCTATTTTTAATTTTTGAGTAATTTTTGTGATGTTTTCCAAAATTCTCCAGCAATGCACAGGTTCCACCATTTCCTCCATTTCTCCCAGAGCTTGTTACTTGTATATTGTCAAGAAAATGTCTGACTTTGTAGTTCAGACATTAAGTTTCTTATCCTCCTGACCCAGCATCTGAGTCAAGATTACAAGCCTTGCCCCTTGGCCCTTGACTATTTTTTTATTTTTCTGAAGCCTATTCATTGTACCAGATAGGAAATACTTATTAACAATGATAGCTTCTTTTAATTTATACATCTTTGGAGAAATGATGACTCAAGTATTTCTTCTTGTCCTATTTTAAAGTCTGGCTTTTGTTGAATATGTGTTATGGAATTATATACAATGTGTATGCATGTACCACACTTAGGATTGTTGTGGGGTACTCACTAGAGAAGACTGTTTGGACATGGGTTTAAGCCAGTAGAGCGTTGTTGTTAGACAGCCACAACTATACAGAGTGTTTGGGATCCCAGTAAAGCACCAAGCCTTTCTCAGGATGAGCTTTTAAGCACAAAAGCATATTCTGGGCCGACATACTTCAGTTACCAAGAACAGTTAGCCAGAAGCTCAACTGTAGAGGCCAGAAAGCAAGTTTAGTGCTTTTAGATTCTTTCATAGAGCTGTGGGCTTTGATGGATTAAGTGTAGGTTTTTTTGTTTGTTTGTTTGTTTGGTTGGTTTGGTCTGGTCAGGTGGTACTATCTACATGCTGAGTTTTATGTCCCAAATGGTACTTCCATCATGGAATCAGTTGTGCTAAGTTCTGGGCCCTGATACAATATATTTTATACATGTGGGTGCTTGGGTGTGTGTCCTCTGAAAGGCAGAGGATGATGCAGGACGTCTTTCTATCACTTTCCCCCCTATTGCCTGTGTCGGGCTCTTCACTGAATGGAGACTTGACATTCTGACTAGGTTAACTGGCCTGCAAGCTCCCAAGATCCATCCCTTTGATCCCCGGTGTCCCTACATTCTCATGTCCAAGTCCCTGAACTTGCAGGATTGGACTAATGAACCCGGAGTTTTACATTGGTACTGTGGATTAGAACTTAGGTTTTCACACTTGCACAGAAAGTACTTACCTACTGAGTCACTTTTACATATGTTTAATATATAAATAGGCAGCTGCATGCTGGAAGTGGGACATGCCTGGCCTGGAATGACTTGAAGTGGGACACAGCATGGAACATGGCTTTAAAGACTGATGCTTCCAGATGGAGTTATAAAGACTGATGGCCTCTGGCCTTCTAGCTCACTAACTATACTGAATGCTTGCTGATAACTTCTAAAGGACTCTAAAAACTTTCTTGCTTATTTTATGGTTTAAAAACACTGACTTCTTTTCTCTTTAACTCTGTACTTTATTAAGCATTGTAATTCTCTGCTTTATTTAACTCTCTATACTTAAATAAGCACTAGGGAAACTAAACTCTTACTGATCTGTGCTAAGAACTTACCTCTTAACTCTTTCTTGTACTTTAGGAAGCGCTAATATCTGGCAATTAACACCTACTGTTTAGCAGCAAGGAATTAAGTGAAAAGATTTGTTGCTGGTGCTCCTTTCTCTGGTCAGTCAGCCAGAAGCCTCTCTGGCTAAGCTAGTTAACTCTTTGTGAACCAGAGAAGGAAAGGAAAAGAATTGAGATGAATAATACTGGCAAATATGCACAGAATTCAAATATTCATACACCCACATTCTGGTCAGGCCTGACTGTCACAATCAACTCCACAAGTATTCATGCATGCTTACATACATACACATATGCCTACCCACAAACATACAGACAAACAGACATATACATTTGGATGGATAGATTGAAGGGTGAATGGGGCAAAGTTCCCCAAGCCAAACCACTCAACCAACAACTTTTTTTCCCCCCAAGACAGGGTTTCTCTGTAGCCCTGGCTGTCCTGGAGCTCCCTCTGTAAGCGAGGCTGGCCTCGAACTCGGAAATTTGCCTGCCTCTGCCTCTGCCTCAAGTGCTGGGATTAAAGGCATGCCACTGCCTGGCAACCAACAACTTTATTTCTGTTCTCTTGTCTTTTTATACCTTCTTAGAAAATTACCTCAGAGATAAAATGTTCCATAGAATGTATGTTACAGAAGGATTTGGTATTAAGTTTCAAGCAGTGCTTCATTATAATACACTCATTATAAGTTCAAAGCAGCAGTTTTGACATGGCCCTGCCTTATCATAGTGCACACCTGTGACTTTATCCTTGGACCTAAATGATTTCTTGAACACAAATTTGTCCCAAGTCTATTTCTCTTTAGTATAATTATGAAAGCTCATTGAATTTCTTACTATGCAGGAGGAGTGGGCACATTCTATTCTTGATTCTAACTTTATTACATCTCTCTAGCAACTAAGACCATTTCTAAAAAACTTTCTTTATAAATTATTTAAATCAAGTCAGGAATTCTGTAGAATCATTATGTATTTGTCTATATAGCATCACTACAAGTTAGTAAATCTTTGTAAGTCTATAGAAATCTGCTCAAAAGGGTAAGTCAACACCTCACCCTTAATAACAGGAAAAACATATTCATAGCAGGAATCTTTCCTCAGATTTAATTTTCTTAGCCTTGCCTAGAGAAGCGAATCTGTTGGAGATTTTAGTCCATGGTGGAACTGTCTCAGGAAGATCAGCTGCTAGCTTTTAGTTTCTCCTAAGACAGCTCTTGACAGATGCATAGTTTTGAGCAGGCTCTCCCACTCCATCCGCAGGCAGCTTTCCTTCTGTGGACTGTTTCCTGTGTAGACAGGAAGTGCTTGATTCTCAGGTACTGCCACTTCTCCACTTGTGTTTGTAGCTTCTGCTTTGGGACCATCATCAAAACCCATCAGCAACGCTGAGGTCCTGGGTCATTTCTGTTGTATTTTTATCTAAGGGATTTACAGTTTAGGGCCTCAATATGTAAATCTTCAATTATTTTGAGTTGGGGTTTGGGCGTTGTATAACATGAGGGTGCATCTTCAACAGTAAGTCCATTTTATGGAGCACATCTGTTACAGACCCATCTCCCTTCGATGGCTCTTCTTGGTTGTCCACTTGACTATACATCTGAAATGAACTAAAACTAAAAAGAAATAGAGGTCACACCTTTGAGCAATTTTTGTGCAACTTGAGACAGGAAGATCCACTTCGAATCCAGATCTTTGAGGTTGGTAGACACATCTTGAGTCCAGATCTTTAATGCAAATCTAATCTGGGTCATGCTCTCTGCTGGAGGCCTATGTAAAGGACGTAGGATGAGGAAAACTTCTGTTCTTCATCTTCTTGCTCTCAACTTGCATACAAGTCTATTCTTCTCTGTCCTTAGAACCTACTCCTTCAGGATTCCATCATATACTCAAGACCAGATGAGGCGTCCAGGCTCATGGACTAAACAACTACTATGGATTCTTAGAGAATCTGTTCATAAATGTAAGCCCCTTTAGGCAGGGAGTAGCCAGGCCTTTCTACTGTATTTATGCCAAGTGGCAGGGAAAGCTTTCCCTGACGTGGACTCCCTTTGTAAACCTTGTAAACCCTCAAGGCAGGAAAGTGGCCCAGGCCCCACCTAAGGAACTCCAGCAACCCAGACCTGCCCCCAAGACATTCCTCAAGGCCCCAAGAGTCCTTTTCTAAAAGCTGTAACTGTCATTTCCAGCCCTGAGGCAGTAGTGGCCACCCCCTTAAAAGAAAATAACAGATCCCACCAATCTTTGAAGAGAACAACCTGCCAATCCCTGAGCTCCCCCAAGCTCAGGACTTGAAATGCCACCAATCCTCACCTGGAAAGCTCTGCCCCGGAAAGCTCCACCTCCTAGAAGTCCTATCTAAGTTCTGCCTATGCTCAGTCCCCTGCGGTCCTCTCACCCAGAGGCAGCTGCCCTCCTAAGTTCCTCCCTCCCAGTAAATCTCTTGTGTAAGGTCTGTTGTGTGCTGTGACTTTGTGGTATTTCTTGGTTCCTGATTGTCAAGGTACCTCTCCCTTCAGATCTGCAATACTTAAACTCTCCCCCTCACTCCCCCCCCCCCCCCGCCCCCAGGACTTCCAACTTCCAGATTTCACCAACAGAACACTCTAACTGCTCTAATGTACCTCTTCGGTATTCATTGGCTTTCAACTGCTAGGATGCCTTTTCATCTGAGTTGTAACATGGCCTCAAACTCACAGAGATGTCGATACCTACCTCTGCTTAAAGGTGTGGGCCACCACTGGCTGTGTGGGGGCTCTTAGCAGTGATACAGTGAGATGCGCTGGGTCAGAGAAGGAGAGAGGCTGATCATCACACAGGCAAGCACAGGGGTTCCTCTGCCAGTTACCCCAACTCCACAGCATGCCAGTAGATGTGGGTAGAAAGCAACACTCTTGGGGCATGTCTTATCCTTGGTAGCACTGGGGGTTAATAATAGCACTCTGTGAGGATTTAGAACATATCCATGAGGAGACATGAGTAGTGACCAGCCTTGGGAAGAATACACAAGAAGAGAAGATCCAGAGTTAACACCAGCCGAACACTCAGAAGACTGGCTAGATTAGGTGAAGTAGGCTTAGAGGGCGAGGGGGGTCAAGATTAAGACAGGCTAAGTATTCCTCATTTGTGAGATATACCAGATGTCCAGACAAGACCCTTATTGGTAGATATTCAGTTCATTTTAAGTAAATAGGAACATCAGGGAAAAGTAAGCCAAAAACCCAAATTTCAGGGGCCACTACTCTCAATATACAGGTGACAGCAGGCATTAATTAGCATGTTGTAAGTATTTACTGTAGACTGAAGTACAAGGCTCAGTATTCTCTGAGGTGAGCTGAAGGAGGTGAGGAGGGATGCCGGGCTGTGTGTGTCCGTGCGTTCACAGACAGTGGAAGGGGTGAGGGCAAGCTTCATGAAAGGTAGAGGTGAGGGGGTTTGTTGAGAATGAGGGAAAAGAGTCTTATTTGGGGTTGAGCTGAGTAGCAAAGCCAACCAGGCTCTTCCAGGACCAGGCAAAGGGGAGGCCAAGACTTCTGCACAAGGGTGGAGCTGGTGCGTTCTCTGTAGATTAAGTGGCTAACCTGCTTCTGGAATCTGTCCAGTGTGTTATAGTTCCCATTTGTCGTAGACATGGGATTGTTCAGGATGGCTTAGGTCTATAACTACTTTTATCTGTAAACGACGAGGTCATCCTATTTGCTGTGACTAAAATAATATCTTGGGATCTAAAGACAGAACACTCATCTGGAAGGTGAAAAACATATCGCATGCATCCCTGCATGGTCTGTGTTTCTCAGCAATTCCAGCTGACATAATAAGATTGATAGAACACTCTTGGGTTTCATTTCTTTCAATAAAAATGAAAATATGTTTATTTGAGGAATTGTGAACATGACAAGCTATGAACTTCAAAGTTCACTCTTCAGCTTGATAGATTCTGATAACACAGTCGCCCTTTCACTTAAGCGTTGCTTCATTTACCAAACATCTGAGAGTGACCCAAGGAGAGCATGGTGTATTCCACCAAACATAACAGACACACACACACACACACACACACACACACACACACACACTCAGATGCATGCATGAAGAGAGAGAGAGAGAGAGAGAGAGAGAGAGAGAGAGAGAGAGAGAGAGTCCATTTTTACAAGGAATAATCACATCTTTGTGAAATAGAACTCTCAGTCCTGGCATGGTGTTCAGACTGAAGGAAGGGTTAGTTGAAAAGGACTTGAATGCCGTTTCTTTGGAGGGTAATAGAGTATTGAACTCATGCAAAACAAAGTGTTCCCATTTGCTCTTTGTACATCTATGCTGCAGGCAGAACAGAGGCTAGTGCATGCCCTGCCCTGGAGAACATGCTACTGTTATATGAATGTGAGCACACTATCTTTCTAAGGCAGTCATACCCCACCCCTTTTTTTCTGAGAAGTAGCACTAAAGGTGGCTGCAGTTTCTGTTGTGAATCTATAGCTTTCTGTGGAGGAAGAATCTGTTATTACAACCGTCCAAGAATCACTGTAGCACAAGACATCATGTCTCTAAATTCCCTGTGCTAGATGTAGTCCATGAATTATTTTCTTGTTTTGTTAATAATAAATATATTTGAAGCCACCTATGCTTCAACTGATTTCTCAGCTAAGGACTTAAGCAAATCCTTATAGACTGTGGAGTTCATGAAGCGGGGATAGGAGTCTCTGTGCATTAGAGTGTAGATCTGCAGCTGAGCGTCATCGAATATGTGTTGGGATGGATCCACCATGTTTCGGTTGATAACCTCTCGTACTCGGGAGTCCAAGCTGACCTGGGGAGAGAAGCAGAAGCAATTATTTCTTGTTGTAAATTCATACAACCTCCCAGAACCATTTTATCATTCAAAAGACCCCCCAAGCAAACAAAGTGCTCTAACAGTCTGAACCCCAATGGTCTGAACCGCTGAGAGAAACTAAGAGGTGAGTGGAAGGGAACTCGGCATTTCAGCAGCCCCGGGGGCCCCGGAAGGCCGGGAGCAGATCGCTGGCCCAAGGCCAGCGGACTCAGCCGGTCATACTGAAGGGTCAGCTCATTATTTCTCTGGAGTTGGAAGGAATGCTAGCTCTTTAGAAAACCACGCACTGCTTCACTTTATTAGATGAGTGTAGGATGGCCTTTGGAGAGAGAAGGCAGCATGCACAACACATCCCTGCTAATGAAGGCAAAACCCTGGGCACTGCAGGCTTCTGCCTGACTAGAAACTGGGTGTTGGTTTCTGGTGCCAGTCCAGGTTAACAGGAAGCTGTCTGTAAGTGAAGTGCTCAAATCACAGGGCCTGAGAGCCAGGGGCATCCAGGTTCCTATCCCAGCTGTCCCTGCTGTATCTATAATAAGTGCAAATTCCTATTAGTGAACTCACACTGGAAAATGAAATAATGGTTGTTTACAGGCCTGTTGGTTTATGCATTTTTATTAGAAATAAACTGCTTTCATATGTAGCAGATGTGTAGCTTGGCCATCATGCAGGTCCCCTAACAACTGGAGCTGGAGGTGTCCCCAAGTCTGTTGCCAGCCTGTCTGCACATCCCATTCCCCTAACTGGGCCAGCGTGTCTGGCCTCAGTGGAAGAAGATGCAATTAGCCCTGCAGTGACTTGATGTGCTGGGGAGCTGGGGATGGGGAGGATTAGTGTGTGGGGTGATACCCAGGGGGGGGGTCTCCCCTCTCAAAGGAGAAGGGGAGTGAGGAATGGGGGAAGGATCTGCATGAGGGGGTACAGGGAGGAGAGGGGATGCATAGTGGGATGTAAAGTGAATAAATAAATACATCTAATCTGGGCAGTAATCCCAGGCAGAGGCAGGCAGATTTCTGAGTTCAAGGCCAGCCTGGTCTACAGAGTGAGTTCCAGGACAGCCAGGGCTACACAGAGAAGCCCTGTCTTGAAAAACCAAAATAAATAAATAAATAAATAAATAAATAAATAAGTTTAAAAAGAAAAGAAGTAAAGTGCTTGAAAACTAGCAAGCTTTGTCAACAGAACTACCATTCTCCCAAATTAGTGTGTCCTGTGTATCTCTCATCTTTCTCTGTTCCCTTCCCCCACTCCCAGTTCCTTTCTATCCTGTCCCTCTCCTCCTTTCTGGACAGTCTCACTATACAAGCCTGAGCTCAGTGTCCAGGGCTCATTTGATAGGCAGGCAGCACTACCCCATCTCCTTACCACACCAGTCTATCTCCTTCCCCCTGCTGTGCGCCTGCACTGGATCTGTCATAGCCTCCCAACGTGGCCTTCTGAGTCCGCCGCCGCCTCTCCCCACACATCAGTGATTTGGCCCATGGGTTCTTTCTAACGTGCAAACTCTATCCTGTCACTCAACCGTGCCTCCTCCTGGTTTGTTGACGCTCAGGATGAAGTCCAAGTGTGCCAGCCCCAAGGTTAGGCTTTCGAGCCCCTGGTCATCTAATTCGTGTATTTTCCAGCTCGGCTTTACTATTCAGCTCAGAAGGTGTCCGAATCACTTGGGATTTAAAGGAATGAGCTAGAATGCTCTTGTTCCCTCTTTCTGGGACCGGCATTTTGTCTGCTCTGCCTGATAAAGTCCACGAGAAGATCCTCATAGTAAGCCGGAACAGCCTAGTGGGGAGTCCTGCCGTCGAGCCAAGCTGGTATTTTTTACTGCAGAAAACTTACAAATGTCTATAGTTCTCATATAGGCACAAACGGTTCCTCATTCTGTATGCCTTTGCCGCGAAGAATGTCCCTTTTCTCGGTCTGCTGCTGTTCCCCGCAGCTCTGACAGTGTCCGGCACCCCGCACTGCAGGGGCACCGGCTGCTGCCATGGTCAACGCCATGCGCAGCCCTCTCACCCGGGGCTCAGCTGGTCCTCGCCCCAGGATGTTTTCATTTCCTTGAGCTTCTGGTAATTTCCTTTTCCTTACTCTTTGTCCATCTTCATCCTCCCTTCTTCATGACTTACTCTGCAATCTCTCGCTGAGGATGCTAGGCCCTCACCCCAGGGATGCTCCTCCTCCCTGAGGTCTTCCTGCCTCCGTGAGGTCCCTGACTCAGAACGCAGAGGACGGCAATGTTTGGGAAGTGGGTAATACAAGGCGGCGCCGGAATTAAAACTCAAGCTAACCTCCAGGGCTGCTGATTGGAGGGCCAAATGCTAAGAGGCAGGGGCCCATTCCTCCCACTCCTCTGGCATTTTGTGATATTAGGAAGATGTCATGAGGGAAAACGTCACAGTCCCGGCACTCTGTCAGCAATGCTATAACTAGCAAGACCCCCCCCCCCGAGAAAATAATTTACTCAAGATAGGGGGATGATTTTATTTATATGACGCTGTTTTTAACAACAGGAAGACTTGAGAACTCAGACTCAGCATGAGAGCAGCCCTGGATTCACCCTTAGAACCACAAAACAAAGGGAACCCAATGTTGGTGTGAGAGCACCTAGACGCCTCTGTGAAAAATTCTGAGAATTATGGATACGTTTTCTATGAAAAAAAAAAAAAGCTTCATACTTTTTCAGGGTGTCCTGGATGGGTCTGAATGCTACTGAGTGTGTGACCATGAGAGGTAGCAAAGGCTAGACACCCCCCCCACCCTTCCCACCCCCGCCCTGACCCTGAAGGGACTGTCGGAGCTCTGCCTGCTCCGGGGTGCCGGGCCCCTGTCATTGACTTCAGCCTTCCATAGAACTGTGGCCGTCAGTCATGTAGGGCAGCGCCCCAAGCTCCTCCACGTGTAGAGGGCGTGACCTGTGGTTACATAGGCTCAAGGCAGATCTCCATGCAAATGGGGTACATAGAGGCCTGGAGGGCATAGCAATAAGTTTTCCTTCCCAGACACTCCTCCCTGCAAAAGGTATTTAATCTCAGACCCACAATGAGAAGGGGGGTGGGGTGGGGGGTGGGTACTGTTTTACACATCTACATTCCGCTATGGCAAGAAAAGATTTGGAAACACAGACTGTCTCTTTTCATCAGGATCTGCTGTGAGGAGCCATGGGAAGGCCTTTGCCGCTGTCTAATCTCCTGTAGAGGGCTTCCCTGCACTCCTAGCCATGACTGCCACCAAGCCCAAGACTGCCCCCAGACAAGCCAAGAACTCTCCCTGAGGGACCAGCCAGAGTTCCTGCTTCTCCACACCCTCTGCCCCAGGCTAGATCCAGCCCACACCCGGATTCCGTTCTCAGCTCTTCCTTGACTTCCTGTGGTGCTTGGGTGTCCAAGAGCCTGAGAACCCCACATCCCCAGCCTCTTTACAGGCCTAGGACCCCTGAACCAGTTCCTGCTGTCCTGCGCCTTAGACTGTGCTTCCCCACCTCTGGAGTGGTGTCCTGGGACTTCCCTACGGCCCAACACCTGCCCACGATGTAGTGGGGTTAGCGCAGTCAAACCCCCACATCGAACCTCGCTCGAGCTCTGACAGAGCGGACACAGGACCCACCAACCCTATAACCGAGGGGCAGAGCCCAGGACTGTGCAAGCAGCACTTGACCAAACACAGACCCAGGCGGCTTAGCAGTGGCTCTGATGAGACACACACCTCTTTAGGAGAGAGAATAGAAATGTAGTCTTCATATATTATCCGTGCTTTCTCCTCAATAGTGCTTTTATTGGCTTCCTTTTTCAGTTCTTCACAGGCCATCCAGAAAAGCATGTTTTCTTCACTGAATTCTGTTCGAAGAAATTCCCGGAATGCATTTCTTCCAGCTGGAGTGACCATCAGGTTATCAAAAGACTGGGCCCAGGCACAGACTTCTTCCAGAGTGGGCGTGGGGCTGAACAGTTGTCAAACGAAAAGGAAGAAAGGGAAGATGTTAGTGGTGGTGAAGCCAGCTTTGTCACCTAGCTTCTGTTTCTGATATAAAATAC
Organism: Apodemus agrarius; assembly: GCA_964023405.1. Lineage (NCBI taxonomy): Eukaryota > Metazoa > Chordata > Mammalia > Rodentia > Muridae > Apodemus > Apodemus agrarius. Next base: position 150,391,467 of record OZ030009.1, read on the forward strand.
ACCAACGTTTGACCCTTTTGGGAAGGGAGTGTACCATTTTTACTTCCTTAAGCCTTTGTCAAAACACAAGATGGATGCCGGCAAATGGCTTGCTGCTAATGGCTCTGTTGGTGTTACAGCATGCTGCACCACTCCCAGAACAGTGTGACTTTCTGACCAACCTTGTCCCCATACTTTGTTTACATCTGACAATACTTTTAAATTACAGAAATGAAAAATCCTGCAACCATCTGATAAAAAACGTCTCAAAAGCATCTCAATTAATTTTGACAAGCTAAGCCACACCTCACCAGGCCCACCAGACTATGCTACGTCCACTAAATACCTCTCAAGGTTCATGCAACATTTTTTGAGAGAGCATAGAATATACATGATACAGATCCAAGCCATGAGGGACAGTTGTGAGATGATCAGCGAGGAATGTGTCCTTGGCTAGAACATCATTCGCAAAGGGAAGCCACTGAGACAAGGGCTGGACTTGACTTTGGGCTTACCATCTTTGATTTTGTTTTAACTGTACCGAGACCAGAAAAAGCCTAAACAATAGTGATCCCTAATATTTTGCCTTTCACAGTTCCATATTTATATGTTTCCCTGAAGAATATATTCTGTGGCTTTATGTGGCATATATATGTGTGTGTGTGTGTATATATATATATATATATATATATATATACATATATATATGCCAATCCACTGTCTTCTGTGACTTGCTTTTCCCTCCTCATTAAGTCTCTGAGATTTACCGGCTCTGTGAAGAGGACTCCAATCTCACTCTGCTTTTGTACAGATTTTGGTATCAATGGTAACAGGAGCCTCTTAGATATCATATAGGCCAAGAACAATATACTTCTGAACTGCTTTGTGGAAGTGGTCTATAAAATCTTATGGGTACAATGTTGATTCTGAATACAATGTTAACTGGTTGAATTGTGTCACCTAAAAGCAGTCCAAATGCCAAGAATATAACCTTATTTAGAAATAGTTCTTTGGACTGGAGAGATGGCTTAATAGTTATGAGCACTAACTTCTCTTCCAGAAGACCTAGGTTTCATTCCCAGTATCTACATGTTGGCTTATAACCATCCATAATTCTAGTTCAAGAGGATCCAATACCCTCTCTGGCCTGCTGGGGCACCAGGCACAAACAAACATGCAGGCAAAGCATCCGCCTGTATATCTAAAAATAAATTATTAAAAAGAAAAAAGAAATGGGTTGACGACACTCTGGATCTTGGATTTTTGGTCTTGGAACTGTGAGGTAAAATTTTTCTAATGTGTTAGGCTACCCATGTTTGCATAGTTTTGTTTTGTTTTGTTTTTTGTTTGTTTGTTTGATTGTTTGTTTTAGTTTTTCGAGACAGGGTTTCTCTGTGTAGCCCAGGCTGTCCTGGATATTACTCTAGACCAGGCTGGCCTTGAACTTAGAAATGTGCCTGCCTCTGCCTCCCATTTCTAAATTAATGACAATTGATTTAGAAAGTTATTAACTGCTCATCCAGCTCCACCCCACAGTTACCTGGCCTGGCCTACTATAAAGAGGGCTGCTCAGCCCCTCCTCTCTCTCTTACAACTCTTGCCTCTCTTATTCTCACACTCTCTTAGCCTCTCTCTTGCCCCCTCTTGGACTCTCCTCCCCTCCCCCCTCTCTCCACTCTCCCAAGCCCGGCCTCTGCTTCTCTAATGTCTCCCTCTCTCTGCCTTTCTCTGCCTCTACTACCCCCTTAATTCTCCTCCCCATGCCCTGAATAAGCTCTATTCTATACTATACCATTGTGTGTCTGGTCCCTCAGGGGGAAGGGATGCCTTGGCATGGGCCAGCTAAGGCACCCCCTCCCCCCACACCGCTGTAGAACATATTCTCTCCCATCTTTATCTTTTTATGATCACAACAATGTTTACTAAAGAACTACAACAAATAGAGTCACATGTGGTGAATGCAACTCAGTATGAGTAACTAGTACTTCAGCCTATAAAGTCAAGTGCATCTAAGTAAGTACCTGGTACCTGAGCAGATTGACAGCAAGTACAACCAAGTGTATGAATACATAGTACCCGAGCTGATCTTCAGTCAGAGAAAAGACTGTGCTACAAGCCTGGGGCTATGAGTCCATGGAGAAGCACCTGCCTAGCTGGTGAGCATCTGCACCAAAACGCAGGTATTTTATCACTTTCTGTGTTTTAATTGAATGTGACTTAGAACAAATCCAGGCCAAACTACACTGGACACAAGTGCCCTGTTATAAGTGCCTTCCCTTGATTGACTTAGCTACAAAAACTGTTATTAAACCTGCTTTATACACACACACACACACACACATACACACACACACACACACTGGAGATAGAATATGACCATTCTTTTTTTAATTAATTGATTGATTAATTTAGTTATTATGTTTTTTTCTATATTCTTTATTTACATTCCAAATGATTTTCCCTTTCCCAGTTCTCCCCTCCCTCTAAGTCCCATAAGCCCTCTTCCCTCTGCCCGTTCCCCAATCAACCCCCTCCCACTTCTCTGTCCTGGCAATCCCCTACAATGCTGCATCAAGCCTTTCCAGGACCAGGGCCCTCTCCTTCCTCCTTCTTGGGGACGATTTGATATGTGAGCTGTGTCTTGGAATATGACTATTCTTAAGTCGAGGCTAAATGTTGAGATACTGCTTTTTGCACCCTGTCCGTGGCACAGAATACAGTGGCCTGGGGTCTGTGAGACACTGGCTCCTTCTGACAAGGTCATATAGTGTGGGAAGTGGTGCAGGGGTGTTGCTGTATCTCCCAGACTTTGAAAACCTGGGCAAATACACATAAGGTATCTAAGATGAAAGGAAATTTACTTAACCTGGATGGGCTATTATTCTATCTGCAAAAATAAACGTTAATAATATAAAACTATTTGAACAATGCTATTTGTATATTTGTTAATGTGTACAGTTATAAAGGCATAATATTAAGAACAGAAGTGAGGGGCTAGAGAGATAACTCTGAATTTAATAGCACTTGCACACTAGGGATTGATTCCAAGCACCCACAGGGTGGCTCACAACTTTTTGTAACCCCAGTCCCAGAGGACCCAACACCCCCTTTGGTATCCATAGACACCAGGCATGTACCTAGTATACATACATACATACATAAATACATACACATATGCATACATACATGCTAAGGAAACACTCATATACATAAAATAAGTATTTAAAAAAGAACAAGGTAAGGAACAGATGTAAGAATAGTTAAAGGAAGATAAATCAACAGGAAATTTGATAAGAGAACTACAATAGTCAGGGGAAGAAATATAAAAATAAAAGCAATGCAAAGCCGGATTGTCAGGAAAAATCAACTTCTATTTGTGATTCACTATTGGAACTGAAGAGTGGGTTGACTTTTCTTCCCTGTTATGAAATAAATAAAAAGGAATTCTGCCGGGGAAATACAAAAGCACACTGAGATCTGATGTTACTAAATAGTAGTTATGGGGAAAATGCCTGTGTTTTGTTGAAATTTACAATGCCGAAAGGAAAAGGGAGATGCTCGCATCTCTGTCAGTAATATGAGCTAATAAAATGCAAGAGTTCACCTTTCTTCACATGCTGGAATATCTGTTCTGAGTTCGTGGGAAGCTCTTTGGGGTCTCTGGTCTTCTTGGTTTCTGACAGTGAGGCTGTAAGAAATAAGACAATTATGTCTAAGATGTTTGAAGGAACATATTTTCTAAATGAATATTTTAAGGGGCAATTTTAGATACTCAGACAGAATCGCATTTTCAACAATGTGATCCTGAATGTTATTTTAAAGAAAACCATAAGTGGGTGGGAGAGATGGCTGAGTGGCTAGAACACTTTTTGCACAGAATCCAGGTTCAAATTCCAGTGCCCACATGGGGGCGATGCTCCAGGGGATTGGATATCTTCCTCTGTCCTCTGTGGACACCAGTCACACATGTAGTACAGTAACATATATGCAGGCAGAACACACACATAAAAAATAAAAATACATTTTTACTAATAATAAAGAAAACAAGGGGCTGGAGAGATGGCTCAGCGGTTAAGAGCACTGACTGCTCTTCTGAAGGTCCTGAGTTCGATTCCCAGCAACCACATGGTGGCTCACAACCATCCATAATGAGATCTGACGCCCTCTTGGGGTATGTCTGAAACAGTGTACTTATATATAATAAATCTTAAAAGGAAAGAAAGAAAGAAAGAAAGAAAGAAAGAAAGAAAGAAAGAAAGAAAGGAAGAAAGGAAGGAAGGAAGGAAGGAAGGAAGGAAGAAAGAGGGAGAAAAAGAAAGAAAGAAAGAAAGAAAGAAAGAAAGAAAGAAAGAAAGAAAGAAAAGGAAATAAAGAAAGGAAAGGAAAGGAAAGAAAGGAAACAGGGGTGGTAACAAGCACCTTTAAAACCAGCATTTGGAAGGCAGAGGCAGTGGGGAAGTGGAGGGCTGGTGAGAGGGTAAACGGTCCCACTGCTGAAATGCCAAAATGCTCTCCACCCATAGCTGTGAGGCAGACAATTCCTTCCTACTATCTGAGGAGCTCTCAGTCTGTTTTCCCTGGCAGCTGGACCAGTGCACACTCCTTCTGAAATGTCTTGGATGCTTTCTCAACAGCTGTTAGCTTGGTGGGTATGAAAGGCCGCGTGATTTAGATTTGCATTTACTACCGACTGATGGTGTTGAGCCTCTTTCCATATTACTAGCTGTCACAGGTTTTCTCTGAAGACTCGTGTTCTTCTATTCCTTGACATTTAAATATCAGTTCATCTTTTACTCTCTTGAGATGTATGGCTTTATGTATTTTAAAGTTTTTTTGATTTTTAATGTACATGGGTGTTTTGCCTGTATGTGTGTCCATGTACCACATGCAAGCATGCTTGGCGTCTGCAGAGGTGAGAAGACGGCATTGGGTGGATCCCCTGGAGCTGGTGCTACAGGTGCGTGGGAGTCGCTTTGTTTTTGCGGACGCTGGGAACTGAGCCCATGTCCTCTGCAAACCAGGGCTCTTAGCTGCGGTAGCTTTATACATTTTATTTTATTTGCTTTTGTATATTTTAGATATGAGCTCTAATGAGAGCTGTTTTCATAGGTTATATATTTTTCTTCTTTTCTATCATTTAAATAATGGATCTTTAGGACTTTTGAGGTGTTTTTGCAGCATCTAAGCATAAGGAGGATTTTTCTCTCTTCTTTTCCACGCTCTAGGCTCCGTCTCTATGCTTTCGCTTAGCTGATGCCCCTAACACAGTGGTAAACAGTGGGCGCAGCCGGGCCGTCCTTGTCCTACTCTGGACTTTAGCAGGTCCGCTTCAGCATTCCAACAGCTTGAAATGTTTGCTTTGTTTTGTTTGTTTTTGTTTTGGTGTTGAAGAACAGACCTAGTGCTCCACGCATGCTGTGCGCACGCTTCACCACAAAACAGCTCCACCAACCTCTGAAAATACATTTTTATCATTCTTTAAAAGGTTTATTTATTTATTTTATGTATATGAGTACACTGTCGCTGTCTTCAGACACACCAGAAGAGGGCATCAGATCCCATTACAGATGGTTATGAGCCATCATGTAGATGCTGGGGTTTGAACTCAGCACCTCTAGAAGAGCAGTCAGTGCTCTTAACCACTGAGCCATCTCTCCAGCCCCATTTTTATCATTCGCGATTGAGACCTTTTGTTTTGCTATGGTATTGTTAGTGCTTCTGGTCATTTTCCTATGTGTCTTCTTAACCCTTTATTTTATAAAAAGTCTTTCAGCCTGCTTTTAGCAATCAGCTTTTTAAGCTTTTGCTGAGGTGGAGCGGGGAGGGAGGGAGAGGGAGGGAGAGATAGATGGAGCTCTATTTTCCTGTAAAGGCAAAATCATTAAAAATTCAGGAATCCTTTGGAGTTATTTCTTTTATGATGTAAAGGCTAAAGCATCTCAATAAATAATGGTTTTTAAAAATGAAACAAAACACCAAAAAAAGACCCCCTGAGAGGCACTGGAGTCGCATCCTGTCTGGGGGCGCATTCATCCTGCCTGACATCCTGGCTTCTTTGTAAGCGGAATGCATGCGTGCACAGTGGGTCTGAAAAGAGCAAAGAGAAAAGGGGATTGTGACTCCGACCCAAGGCTACAAAGAGAATCGGAAGCTATGCGGCGAGCTGACTCATGCAAAATTTACTCACACTTTGTTGACATTTCTCCATCTTATTTTGCTAAAGCAGAAATAATTTAAAGGGGACGGTGCACTCCAGAGAAGAGGCTCAGAGGATGCTCGCGGAGCGCCCTTGGTTAACAGGGTCTGCTGTGGCTGTCACCCCAGAGGACAGTGAGCCAAAGGAATGCTTGGCATTACCTTAGCAGTGTACGCAGGGGCTTCCCTCTTCAGGGAGGAAGGAGGGAGGGACGCCCTCCAGCTTACAGGGAAAAAAAAATTAAGGTTTATCATTTCTATTAGCATATTATAATTAAACATGCAGGTAATGTATGCTGGTCATATCCACCCGCTACTCTACCCTCCCTTGTGGGCTTCTTGCTCCCGCTGACCCCCTCCCTCTTTCCAACCAGTCTGTCCACTCCCACGGCCCCTTCTGCTGCTGCTTGGTGGCCCAGCCAGTTAGAGTTCCTTACACGAACACGGGAGAAGTGCTAGTTACAGAAGCAGTTCACCAGCGGCTAAAGCATTGATATTTTAGAGACTAAAATTCGGAGTGCTTCCCTTTTTATTAGAGGACTGAAATTCTGAGAGAAATGTCATTGCTTAGAAAAATAGTGCTAGTTCTCTTTCTAGAAAATTCGCTCTGCTACATATACCAACATAGACATCTCTTAAGAGAATGCCGAGGAAAAAAAAGTCAAGGGAAATCATGTTGCTTTCCACTGATGGTGAAAAAGACACATTATATTTTGGGATAATTATAACTTCATTAATTTTTGGGAAAAATTCTTGTCAACCCACGTAGGCTTTGGTGTGCAGCCCTGCTCTACCTCAGAGAGAACCACGCCTAACTTGCTCAGCGTTCCTGTCCACAGTGAGTTTGGCTGGCCGGCTGGCCAGTGAGCCTCAAGGAACTATCTGCTGCAGTATTCTCAGATGTTGTGACACAGATTGGGGATTATAGTCACCATGCCAATTTTAGGATTATTTAGGATTATTGTCATTTCTTTCTCCTCCTCCTCCTCCTCCTCCTCCTCCTCCTCCTCCTCCTCCTCCTCCTCCTCTTCTTCTTCTTCTTCTTCTTCTCTTCCTCCTCCTCCCCCTCTTCTCTTCCCCCTCCTCTTCTCCTCCTCCTCCTTCTCCTTCTTCTTCTCCTCCTTCTTCTCCTTCTCCTCCCCCTCCTCTTCTCCTTCTCCTTCTTTTTTTTGGGGGGGGGGTTTCGAGACAGGGTTTCTCTGTGTAGCCCTGGCTGTCCTGGAACTCATTCTGTAGACCAGGCTGGCCTCCAACTCAGAAATCCCCCTGCCTCTGCCTCCCAAGTGCTGGGATTAAAGGAGTGTTCCACCACTGCCTGGCTCCTCCTTCTTTTAAATCTTTTTTCTTTCTTTTTTTTTTATATTTTTCTAAAGCATATTTCAATTTATTTATTTTTATTTTATATGTATTGATATTTTGCCTGCATGAATGTCTGTATGAGGGTGATTTCCTGGCTTCTCCCTGTAACTGGAGTTAGAGATTGTGAGCTGCCATGTAGATGCTGGGAATTGAACCTGGGTCCACTGGAAGAACAGCCATCTCTCTAGTCCCAGGGGACTTTTTCATTATAGCGATTGTTTTTATTTTCAAAAACTAATCCTTTTCTATTGTAGACGCCAGAGTGGCAAGTACACCACAAGAAAATACAGAGTCAACTCAGTGTGGACGGAGAGAGTCGACTCAGTGTGGAAGGAGAGAATCAACTCAGTGTGGACGGAGAGAGTCAACTCAGTGTGGACGGAGAGAGTCAACTCAGTGTGGACGGAGAGAGTCAACTCAGTGTGGACGGAGAGAATCAACTCAGTGTGGACGGAGAGAGTCAACTCAGTGTGGACGGAGAGAATCAACTCAGTGTGGACGGAGAGAGTCAACTCAGTGTGGAAGGAGAGAGTCAACTCAGTGTGGACGGAGAGAGTCAACTCAGTGTGGAAGGAGAGAGTCAACTCAGTGTGGACGGAGAGAGTCAACTCAGTGTGGACGGAGAGAGTCAACTCAGTGTGGACGGAGAGAGTCAACTCAGTGTGGACGGAGAGAATCAACTCAGTGTGGAAGGAGAGAGTCAACTCAGTGTGGACGGAGAGAGTCAACTCAGTGTGGACGGAGAGAATCAACTCAGTGTGGAAGGAGAGAATCAACTCAGTGTGGACGGAGAGAATCAACTCAGTGTGGAAGGAGAGAGTCAACTCAGTGTGGACGGAGAGAATCAACTCAGTGTGGACGGAGAGAGTCAACTCAGTGTGGACGGAGAGAGTCAACTCAGTGTGGACGGAGAGAGTCAACTCAGTGTGGACGGAGAGAGTCAACTCAGTGTGGACGGAGAGAATCAACTCAGTGTGGAAGGAGAGAATCAACTCAGTGTGGACGGAGAGAATCAACTCAGTGTGGAAGGAGAGAATCAACTCAGTGTGGAAGGAGAGAATCAACTCAGTGTGGACGGAGAGAATCAACTCAGTGTGGACGGAGAGAATCAACTCAGTGTGGACGGAGAGAGTCAACTCAGTGTGGACGGAGAGAGTCAACTCAGTGTGGACGGAGAGAGTCAACTCAGTGTGGACGGAGAGAGTCAACTCAGTGTGGAAGGAGAGAGTCAACTCAGTGTGGACGGAGAGAATCAACTCAGTGTGGAAGGAGAGAGTCAACTCAGTGTGGACGGAGAGAGTCAACTCAGTGTGGACGGAGAGAGTCAACTCAGTGTGGACGGAGAGAGTCAACTCAGTGTGGAAGGAGAGAATCAACTCAGTGTGGACGGAGAGAGTCAACTCAGTGTGGACGGAGAGAGTCAAGTCAGTGTGGACGGAGAGAGTCAAGTCAGTGTGGAAGGAGAGAGTCAACTCAGTGTGGACGGAGAGAGTCAACTCAGTGTGGACGGAGAGAGTCAACTCAGTGTGGAAGGAGAGAGTCAACTCAGTGTGGACGGAGAGAGTCAACTCAGTGTGGACGGAGAGAGTCAAGTCAGTGTGGAAGGAGAGAGTCAACTCAGTGTGGACGGAGAGAGTCAACTCAGTGTGGACGGAGAGAGTCAACTCCAGAGGTTTTTTTCTTTTCTGACTTCTGCACATGGGCTGTGCCACATAGGCCCACGTATATACATCATGTGTGCGCAATGCACCTACATATCATAATGATCATGATAGAAATTTCTAAGTGATGCCAAGCTTGGCTGGCACTAAGCCTAACCTTACATTCAAGCCTCCGTGTCTCTCACATACAACCTTCTGGACTTCTCTTTCCTAAGCAAAGTGAACTATATATTTTTAAAATTTCTGTTTCCATTTTAAGGACATAGTTTGTCATTTATCTTTATCAAAAAACAAAAGTAGCAACATGAAAGCAAAAACTGATAAAGATCCAGGCTTCAAACCCCTCATTTTAAAGATACATCTTCGATTTCCAAATCCTCCACAAAGCTGTTAGGTAAAATGAAGGCCTCGGTAGCCATCCATGCAGTGTTTCTACCCAGATGTTAACATGTGCTCATAACTGTTTTACATGTCCTCCATGTTAATCTATGCTAGCCCTGTCTGAAGTGTTGATTACTTTCTCAACAATTAGATGTAGCCATTTGCTACATATATATGTACTGGTGTATTTCACAGGCACCCGGTAGCTGTTTAAAACATATTTGCAGGCCAAACATGGCACATGCTTGTAATCCTAGTATGTGGGAAATAAAGACGGCGGTGGTGGGGGGTGGGGATCTGTATCAGGAGTTCAGTGTCCTCCTAGACCACAGAGGTTCTGAGGGCAGCCTAGGCTACAAATGAGCATAGCCAAACCCCACTTGCTAGATATGTCATAAACAGGCTGAACTCAAAGACTCCTCCCAATTAACACCTTAATCAAAAGCTCCCAATTTACCAAGAACAGCTGCAGCAGCAGCACCAGCAAAAGCAGCAGGCATTGGAGCCCCGGCCACCCACGCCCTGCTGGCTTGGGACCGAGTCCTGGGTCTCAGTTTCGCTGCACATCGGCCGCATCCGCATTTCGGTCTGCTCGGATCCCACAGGCTGCAAAAGAAAGAGAACAGTAAGACCGGGATGTAGTGCTCTCGTGTCTTAAACCAGGGTCTCATCTGTTCGGCTCACGGAGAAGACACACCCTGGCTGTTTTTTGCAAACTGGTGAAACATGCTTTGACTCTGATGATGCCTTATTTAGCCAAGCTAATGGAACAGGGTGTGAACTTCCGGGAGAAAAATGGAGACCAGGCTTGCCCTCAGGAAGTTTACTGCTAAGTTATAACCACAGAAGCGTTTCCCGCCTCCGGGTGCTCTCTGGATGGAACCACAGCAGCGCAGTTACAAGGGACAGTACAGCCGCTCTGCCCAGGAGACTGAGCATGGAGACGGATGGATACAATCTATGCCAAAACGATCCGCCACACTAACCAGGCCCCCCCCCCCCGAGACTTCTCAGAGGAGGTGGTGGAGTGTGGTTCAGGTCTAAAGCCAGATCGCGCACACTATTAGCATCTTCAGTAGGCGTGTGGCGTTTGATAAAAGCCCTACCTTTCCTCCATCAGGGTAGCACTAAGAATACTGCGCACTAGCTAGCATTTGCTTAGTATTTCCCGTGGGAGCCAGACCTAGAGCCAGCCTGGGGCCGGCCCAATCCTTGGAGAGACGGGTCCATGAGTTCGAAGCTATCTAACAGATCTATGGCCTTCAGCCTAGGTTTTTGTTGTTGAAGATTAGAAGATCACGTGACAGGTGAGCATGCAAGCAGCACAAGAAAAGAGAAATGTGCTATACGCAATTTTGCTTTTGATAACTATCATTCAGTTCTTGATGGCGCTAATTGAAACACACACACACACACACACACTCACCTTAAATAGGACTTTAGAATTAAGTACTAGATTTCTTTATTCCTTTCAGTGTGATATAATCCTATATGTGATTGGATTAATTAATTAATTAATTCATTCATTCATTCATACATACATAAGGTCTTGCTGTGTTGCTCAGGCTAGCCCTGAACTCACAAGCTTCTCCCCCTTAAGTCTTGTTTTTTTTGTTTTTTTGTTTTTGTTTTTGTTTTTTTCGAGACAGGGTTTCTCTGTGTAGTCCTGGCTGTCCTGAAACTCACTCTGTAGACCAGGCTGGCCTCGAACTCAGAAATCCTCCTGCCTCTGCCTCCCAAGTGCTGGGATTACAGGCGTGCGCCACCACGCCCGGCTGTGTCTTAAGTCTTATTTATGAAGAATGACATCTGGATTTCTCTTAATAGCTTAGCGTGTAAGCTTTAGGCTAGCAAACGAGAACTAGCCAACAGCTTCTCGGCCCTTCATATTCACAGGACTCAGATGCTGCTCCGTAGCACTTTAGCCTGGACTGAGCCAGACAAGGCTCACTGCCTGTGTGCAGCCTTCCTTGTCAGAAGGCAGAGATGTTTGCCAAATTCTCTATCATGTTCTGTGGGCACCACTGAGAGATGGCTCAAGACAGGCAGATTCTCAAATGTCCCCAGGATGAAAACACTGCATATAATGATCTCAGCTCTTCTATGACATTGCAACAGAAACACGGATCTACAGTGGTTTATTTCACATCGGGACACTAAGGCATATAAGGATAAACCAGCACAATTCCCAAATATGTTTCGAGCCCAACATCTCCAGATAGCCATGTCCTAAAAGATCTTGATATAACTTTTGGAGACAACAAGGAGGATCTGCCTTTCTCTGGGATGCCCAGCAGGTTTTCAGCATAGGCTAAAGCCGTGGGGAACACGGTGAAAATCAAAATCAATGTTGATATGCTCTTATTTTAAGAATTCTTTCCACATTTAGTTTCCTGTAAATCAAGAAAAAATGTTGGTGGGTGAGACACACTGGCTCTCCCACAATGTGGACTCTCCACAGTGCCCTGGACGCCTCAGTCGAGGACTTGGTCAAGCAGTCGGCTAAGTCAACAGACCAATCCCAGCAATTCTGAAGACATTGCCTGGAGAAACTCCTAGGGAGCAGCCACAACTTGTTGCTCCTTCTCCGGAAAGGCCAGCCCCAATCAGAACTGCTTCCAACAGTTGGTACTGGACAAACCCCAACAAATTCTATCAAGAGCTGAATCCATTTTGAGTCAGGCCAGAGGGGACCACGCCCCTGGTGGCCACGCAAAGGGACAGTGGAGACTGATGGAAAAACAGACTGTCACTTGCCGGAGAGATCTGATGTGACTGGTGCATATGATCTCTTCAGCAGTGGTTTAACCCTTCAGTTCAGCTCATCACATGACCGGAGGAAACCCTCCTGTGCCGTCTCCCCCGTGGCAACAACAAGCCAGTCTCTCCTTGCCTGCTTTTGGGAGACCGAGGCTGAGCTGGTCACATAAGGAAGGCACCATGGGCAGCAGGAACAGCGGAGCAGTGGTACATGAGGCAGAGACACAGGAACTCACTCCATCCTGACAAGCAACAGACGTGGACTGAGCAACTACAGGCTGAGCCGGAGAACTCGAGTGCTACAGAACCGACTGCTTCGGTGTGCAGAGAGCTGCGAAACCAGATGCGGGCCGAAGCAGAAGCCCGAAGTACGGCAACTATAGCAGTAGCCATAGCAACAGGAGGAAGTTAAACACTGTAAAGCAGCAACCAGTATATGAATAAGAAGAATAAGAGGAGGAGGGAGAGGAAGAGGAAGAGGGAGAGGGAGAAAAGGAAGAGGAAGAAGAAGAGGAAAAGGAGGGAGGGAAGGATGAGAGAAGAGAGAAGAGGAGACGGAAGGATAAAAGGCTATAAAGAGCCAGAGAAGAAAACCTACAGGTTAGCCGGTGGGTGGTGGTGCATGCCTGTAATCCCAGCACTTGGGAGGCAGAGGCAGGCGGATTTCTGAGTTCCAGGCCAGCCTAGTCTACAGAGTGAGTTCCAGGACAGCCAGGACTATACAGAGAGACCCTGTCTCGAAGAAAAGAAAGAAAAGAAAAGAAAAACTACAGGTTGTGGCAGTTAGAAAAGCTCAAGACATCTGTCAAGCTCTTGGAACCAAGGGTCGCAGCCCCCCAGGCCCGGGGACTGTAACACGAACAGCTGAGGACTCCCGAGGGGCACACGTGCTGTAAACCTGGAGGGCGTTGCTTACTGCTGATCCTGCCTGTCTGTTGCACTGGCTGCTGTCAGACATGGGAAGGTACAAACACTGCCTAAGCCTAAGTCTACTACATGAAGAGCGCCCTTCACAACCCCCCCCCCCCGATGTCCAGGGGGGCAAAAGGACTCTAGCCAGCTGTCTGCTACTCATCTTTAAAAAGCCTTAATTGCTTCCTAGAACGGGGAAGGGCTGTTGCACATAATGTTCAAGAATGGTGGCTTTTGTTTGCCTTTTAAGGCAGAGTCATTTCGGCCAGGGTGAGGACTGAAGTTATTTCCTGGTACACTGTGGAGGAGATCTTGTGGATTTAGTTCAGGGTAACCGTGGAGAAGATGGAGTAGGTGGTGACGCACACAGCCTTGGTGGGTGAGGCTAGATGCAATGAGCACCAACAGCGAGGGAGAAGAACCTCAGGGGAGACCTTCGCTTGGACACCTTTAACAAGGACCAGACTTTCCAGATTACCGAAGGCGGTGAGGAAGAAGATGAAAAGGCCAGAGCCCATAGGTACCCATAAAAGAAGAGCCTCTTGATGCAGGCCAACTGGCAGTTGTGTGCCTGCATCCTATTCAAACCAGGTGGTGATTTGAATAAATGTTCCCTCTCCATAGACGCGTGTGTTTGAATGCTTAGCCCATAGGGAGTGGCACTATTAGGAGGCGTGGCTTGTTGGAGGAAGCACGTCACTGAGGAGGCGGGCTTTGAGGTCTCCTATGCGGAACACAGTCTCCATCTGCTGCCTGTGGATGAAGATGTAGAACTCTCAGCTCCACCACACCGTGTCTGCCTGCAAGCTGCCATGACTCCCGCCATGATGAAAATGGATTAAAACTCTGAAACTGTAAGCCAGCCCCAATGAAATATTTTCCTTTATAAGACTTGCTTTGGCCGGGTGGTGGTGGCGGCGGCAGCAGCGGAGGCGGCGGCGGCGGCGGCGGCGGCGGCGACGGTGGCGCACGCCTTTAATCCCAGCACTTGGGAGGCAGAGGCAGGAGGATTTCTGAGTTCGAGGCCATCTTGGTCTACAGAATGAGTTCCAGGACAGCCGAAACTACACAGAGAAACCCTGTCTCGAAAAACAAAAAAAAAAAAAAAAAAAAAAAAAAAAGAGTTGCTCTGGTTATGGTGTTTCTCCACAGCAATAAAACTCAAATTAAGTCATTATCAAAGAGGATCATGGGGAGAAGGCAGGGCTTCTGCCAAGAAGTTGTCAGCACTGAATACTGTCATGGTTCACAGTGAGTACCACTCATGATTATAGCAGAGAAAAAGATGCCGGAGAGTTTCCAGGACCTCATACTTTAGTACCCACAGCACAGGATCAACTTAATGTATGAAGGACCAATTCACAAAAAGACACTTTTCTGTATAATCTTAGTTTTCGTTCCACAGCTCTCACACGTTTTTATAGACTTGCTCCTGAATGATTTTCAGACAGTGTTGCTGCTGCAGGAAGCCATTTGTGTGCTATTTCCTCTGCGTTTTCTTACTAGTTTTTGGAGCTTAAGGGATTTAATAACACTGAACTGCTTTACCTGACCTAATGGCTTTAGAAGTCCTTCAGGAGACACTCATTCCCTGCACGATTCACCACTTGACTCTCCTGATCCTTTCAAAGGTATGAATATCTATCTCATTTTACTCATTAAAAAATATAGAAAATGGCCACAGGGCTCCATACCCAAATAGCTCTGGGAGAGCGCTAGCCTCCCAGGAGCACAGACAAGCCTGTGAGTGCAGGTAAAAACACCAGTCCTGCTCTGAGGGATCCTCTCGGAGCCCTCAGGACACAGGAATCGAGGAGTGTCCTGGGAAGGAGCCTTCCGGTTTCTGTCTGCTCCCGGAGCTGATCCTGTGCCACAGCGCTATATAAACAAATACTGCCAGGAGAGAGTTGGTCTCCCAGGAGTGCTGACATACCTTCAAGCACAGATAAAACCACCACTTCTCTTCAAATTCCTGGCCCAAGAGGGACTCTT
Source organism: Apodemus agrarius (assembly GCA_964023405.1). NCBI lineage: Eukaryota > Metazoa > Chordata > Mammalia > Rodentia > Muridae > Apodemus > Apodemus agrarius. The sequence goes on from OZ030009.1 coordinate 150,406,706, forward strand.
CTAAAGCCACTCCTCCAAAGTCACAGGAACCAAGGAACTGCTGGGGACAGGATCCTTCTGGTTTTTGTCTGCACCTCAGAGTTGACCCTGTACCACAGCTCTCCATACCTAAATACTTCATGACAGAACTGGTTTCCCAGTTCTACTGACACAGAGGCTTACAGGAGGGACAAGCCACAGTCAGAGACAGTAAGACCAGTTAATACCAGAGATAACCAGATGGTAGAAGGCAAGGGCAAGAACATAAGCAACAGAAACCAAGGCTACTTGGCATCATCAGAACCCAGTTCTCCCACCACAGCAAGTCCTGGTTACCCCAACACACCAGAGAAGCAGGACTCTGATTTAAATTCATGTCTCATAATGATGATAGAGGCTTTAAGGAGGACACAAATAACTCCCTTAAAAAATACAGGAAAAGGGCTGGAGAGATGGCTCAGTGGTTAAGAGCACTGACTGTTCTTCCAAAGGTCGTGAGTTCAAATCCCAGCAACCACATGGTGGCTCACAACCATCCATAATGAGATCTGACACCCTCTTCTGGGGTGTCTGAAGACAGCGACAGTGTACTTACATATAATAAATAAATAAATCTTAAAAAATAATACAGGAAAAAAAACAGGTAGAAGTCCTTAAAGAGGAAACACAGAAATCCCTTAAAGAATTACAGGAAAATGAAAACAAACCAGCGAAGGAACTGAACCAAACCATCCAGGATCTAAAAGTGGAAGTAGAAACAGTAAAGAAATCACAAAGGGAGATGACTCTGGAGATAGGAAACCTAAGAAAGAAATCAGGAGTCATAGATGCAAGCATCAACAACAGAATACAAGAGATAGAAGAGAGAATCTCAGGTGCTGAAGATACCATAGAAAACATTGACAGAACAGTCAGGGAAAATGCAAAAAGCTCCTAACCCAAAACATCAAGGAAATTCAGGACACGATGAGAAGACCAAACCCAAGGATAATAGGTATAGAAGAGAGTGAAGATTCCCAACTTAAAGGGCCAGTATATCTTCAACAAAATTATAGAAGAAAACTTCCCTAACCTAAAGAAAGGGATGCACTAAACATATAAGAGGCCTACAGAACTCCAAATAGATGAGACCAGAAAAGATGTCATATAGTCCCTAAGAGAACATAAATGCCAGCCCAGACTACTATACCCAGTAACAGTCTCAATTACCATAGATAAAGAAGCCAAGATATTACATGACAAAACAAAATTTACATGATATCTTTCCCCAAACCCAGGCCTTCAAAGGATAGTAGATGGAAAATGGCAACACAAGGAGAGAAGCTATATCCTAGAAAAAACAAGAGACTAATCTTTTAACAAAGTCAAAAGAAAATAGCCACACAAACATAAAGATAACATAAAAAATAACAGAAAGCAATAATCAATATTCCTTAATATCTCTAAACATCCATAAACTCAGTTCCCCAGTAAAAAGACATAGAATAACATACTGGATATGTAAACAGGACCCAGCATTTTGCTGCATACAGGAAACATACCTCAGTGTCAAAGATAAACACTACCTCAGAATAAAGGGCTGGAAAATAATTTTCCCAGCAAATGGTCCCAAGAAACAAGCTGGAGTAGCCATTCTAATATCTAATTAAATTAACTTTCAACCTATAGTCATCAAAAAAGATAATAAAGGACACTCATCAAAGGAAAAATCTACCAAGAAGAACTCTCAATTCTGAACATCTATGCTCCAAATGCAAGGGCACCCACATTCATAAAAAACACTTTACTAAAGCTCAAAGCATACATTGAACCTCACACAATAATAGTGGGAGACTTCAACACCACACTCTCAGCAATGGATAGATGATGGAAACACAAACTAAACAGAGACACAGTGAAACTAACAGAACATAGGGACTAAATAGATTTAACAGATTTATAGAACATTTCATTCTAAAACAAAAGAATATACCTCTTCTCAGTACCTCAGTACTTTCTCCTCCAAAATTGACCATATAATCAGTCACAAAACAGACCTCAACAGATTGAAATAATCCCATGCCTCCTATCAGATCACTACAGATTAAGGCTGGTCTTCAATAGCAACAAATACAACAGAAAGCCCTTACATGTGGAAGCTGAACTATACTCTATTCAATGATAACTTGGTCAAGGAAGAAATAAAGAATGAAATTAAAGGCTTTTTAGAATTAAATGAAAATGAAGGTACAACATACTCAAACTTATGGGACACAATAAAAGCAGGGCTAAGAGGAAAACTTATAGCCCTGAGTGCCTCTAAAAAGAAATTGGAGAGAGCATACACTAGCAGCCTAACAGCACACCTGAAAGCTCTAGAAAAAAAAAAGAAGAAGCAGATACACCCAAGAGGAGTAGAAGGCATCAAATAATCAAGCTTAGGGCTGAAATCCACCAAGTAGAAACAAAAGAACTACACAAAGTATCAACCAAACCAGGAGCTGGTTCTTTGAGAATATCAACAAGATAGATAAACCCTTACCCAGACTAACCAGAGAGCACAGAGACAGTATCCAACTTAACAAAATCAGAAATGAAAAGGGAGATATAACTACAGAAATGGAGGAAACTAAAAGATCATCAGATCCTACTACAAAAGCCTATATTCAACAAAACTCAAAATATGGATGAAATGGATAATTTCCCTCAAATACCAAAGTTAAATCACGATCAGATAAATCATCTAAACAATTCCATCACCCTAAAGAAATAGAAGCAGTCATTAAAAGTCTCCCAACCAAAAAAAGACCAGGACCAGATGGGTTTAGTGTAGAATTCTGTCAGAAATTCAAGGAAGACCTAATACTAATACTCTTCAAACTATTCCACACAATAGAAACAGAAGGAACACTACCCAACTCATTCTATGAAGCCACAATTATCTCACAAAGATCCAAAAAAGAAAAAGAACTTCAGACCAATTTCCTTAAAGGACATTGTTGCAAAAATACTCAATAAAATTCTCACAAACTGAATCCAAGAACACATTAAAATGATCATTCACCACGATCAAGTAGGCTTCATCCCAGGGGTGCATGGATGCTTCAATATACAGAAATCCATCAATGTAATCCACTGTATAAACAAACTCAAAGAAAACAACACACATCACCATTTCATTAGATGCTGAAAAAACATTTGACAAAATTCAGCATCCTTTCATGCTAAAAGTCCTGGAAAGAACAGGAATTCAAGGCCCATATCTAAACATAGTAAAAGCAATCTACAGCAAACTAGTAACCACATCAAACTAAATGGAAAGAAACTTGAAGCAATCCTGCTAAAATCAGGGACTAGACAAGGATGCCCACTTTCTCCCTATCTATTCAATAGAGTACTTTAAGTTCTAGCTAGAGCAGTTAGACAACAAAAGGAGGTCAAAGGTATACAAATTGGAAAGGAAGAAGTTAAAATATCACTATTTGCAGATGATAGGATAGTATACTTAAGTGACTCCAAAAACTCCACCAGAGAACTCCTACAGCTGATAAACAACTTCAGCAAAGTGGATGGATATACAATTAACTCAAACAAATCAGTAGCCTTCCTATACTCAAAGGATAAACAAGCTGAGAAAGAAATTAGAGAAATGACACCATTCACAATAGTCACAAATAATATTACATACCTTGGTGTGACTCTGACAAAGCAAGTGAAAGATCTGTATGACAAGAACTTCAAGCCTCTGAAGAAAGAAATTAAAGAAGATCTCAGAAGATAGAAAAATCTCCCATGCTCATGGATTGGCAGGATTAATATAGTAAAAATGTCCATCTTGCCGAAAGCAGTCTACAGATTCAATGCTATCCCAATCAAATTTACAATTAAATTCTTTATAAAGTTAGAAAGAGCAATTCTCAAATTCATTTGGAATAACAAAAAGCCCAGGATAGCAGAACCTATTTTCAACAATAAAAGAACTTCTGGGGGAATCGGCATTCTGGACCTCAAGCTGTACTACAGAGCAATAGTGATAAAAACTGCATGGTAATGGTACAATGACAGGCAGGTAGATCAATGGAATAGAATTGAAGACCCAGAAACGAGCCCACACACCTAGGTCACTTGATCTTTGACAAAGGAGCTAAAACCATCCAGTGGAAATAGACAGCATTTTCAACAAATGGTGCTGGTTCAACTGGAGGTCAACATGTAGAAGAATGAAAATTGATCCATTCTTTTTTGTTTTTTATTTTCTATATTCTTTGTTTACATTCCAAATGATTTTCCCTTTCCCGGTTCCCACCTCTCCATAAGTCCCATAAGCCCTCTTCCCTCCATCCGTTCCCCAATCAACCCTCTCCCACTTCTCTGTCCTGGTAATCCCCTACAATGCTGCAGAAAATTGATCCAATCTTATCTCCCTGTACAAAGCTCAAGTCCAAATGAATCAAGGACCTCCACATAAAACCAGATACACTGAATCTAATAGAAGAAAAAGTGGGGTAGAGAGTTGAACACATGGGCACAGAAGAAAATTTCCTGAACAAAACACTCATGCTCTAAGATCAAGAATCTACAAATGGTACCTCATAAAATTGCAAAGCTTCTGTAAGGCAAAGGAGACTGTCAATAGGACAAAACAACAACCAACAGATTGGGAAAGGATCTTTACCAATCCTATATAAGAGGGCTAATATCCAGTATATACAAGGAACTCAAGAAGTTAGACTCCAGAAAACCAAATAACCCTATTAAAAAATGGGGAACAGAGCTAAATCGAGAATTCCAAATTGAGGAAACTTGAAGGGCTGAGAAACATATAAAGAAATGTTCAACATCCTTAGTCATTAGGGAAATGCAAATCAAAACAACCCTAAGATTCTACCTCATACTAGTCAGAATGGCTAAGGTGAAAAACTAAGGTGACAGCAGATGCTGGTGAGGATATGGAGAAAGAGGAGCACTCCTTCATTGCTGGCGGGATTGCAACCTGGTACAACCACTCTGGAAATCAGTCTGGTGGTTCCTCAGAAAATTGGACATGATACTTCCAGAGGACCTAGTTATACTACTCCTGGGCATATACCCAGAAGGTGCTCCAACATGTAACAAGGACACATGCTCCACTATGTTCATCGCATCCATATTTATAAGAGCCAGAAGCTGGAAACAACCAAGATGTCCCTCAAGAGAGGAATGGATATAGAAAATGTGGAATTTACACAATGGAATACTACTCAGCTATTAAAAACGACATCATGAAATTCACAGGCAAATGAATGGAACTTGAGACTGTTACCCTGCGTGAGGTAACTCAGTCATAAAGGAACAAACACTATATGAATTCACTGGTAAGTGGATATTAGCCCAAAAGTTCGGAATACCCAAGATTCTATTCAGAGACCATATGAAGCTTAAGAAGAAGGAAGAACAAAATGTGGGTGCTTCAGTGCTTTTTAGAAGGGTGAACAAAATACTCACACGAGGAAATATGGAGACAGTGTGGTGCAGAGACTGAAGGAAAGGCCATCCGGAGACTGCCCTACCTGGGGATCCATCCCATATACTGCCACCAAACCTTGATGCTATTATGGATGCTAAGAAAGGCTTGCTGATGGAAGCCTGATATGGCTCTCTCTTGAGAGGTTGTGCCAGAGCCTGACAAATACAGAGGAGGATGCTTGCAGCCAACCATTGGACTGAGCTCAGAGGTCCCCGATGGAGGAGCTGAGGGGGTTTGCATCCCCATGGAGGGAGCAACAGTGTCAACAGGCCAAACCCCTGGAGCTCCCGGGGACTGGACCACCAACCAAAGAGTACACATGGAGTGACCCATGGTGCTGGCCACATATGTTGCAGAGGATGGCCTTGTTGGGCATCAGTGGGAGGAGAGGCCCTGGGGCTTAAGGGTGTTCGATGCTCCAGTGTAGGGGAATGCAAAGGTGGGAGGCCAGGAGTGGGTGGGTGGGGAATCACCCTCATAGAGGCAGGGGGAGGGGGATGGCATAGGGGGCTTCCAAAGGGGAGACGTGGAAAGGGGAAAACATTATAAATGGAAATAAAGAAAATATCAAAAAATACATTATATATATGTAATACTTTGTAGCTGTAAATAAAAAGGAAAATAAATTTTTCAGTTGAATAGACAGAACTAGGGAAAAAAGTAGTTTAAGAAAATAAATGTCTTTATCAAAATACAAAAAAAAAAAAAACAAAAAAAGAAATATAGAAAATACCAGAAGTAGAAATACTTGTAACACCTTTGACTTCTTTATAATATATATTCATATAAATATAGATATAAAATATATTTTACATATTTTCAGATGACTTTTTTCACATTGTGTTGAGGGGTATCTCTGTATTTTCAATAATTGATTCTGTGCCAGCAGAGAGCTAAGTACTGGCAGAATATCGGTATTATCATTTCTATGGCCCATAGGAAATACAGGCTTTCTATTTTGTAAATATTTGTCCTTCCTTACCTGCCTAAGGACAATCTAGAGAGGGATCAGAGGTTGTCTTGCTGCTGATTGGTTATAGTAACTGACATCCACTAGATGTCAGGAAGTAGAGCAGGAAGTAGAGGGTTAGCATGGAGAGGAACAGACTGAGAAAGGTGTGCAGCTGTCCCCTTGGCAGGGCGTGGGTGAAATAGTGCAGTTGCGTTTAAATGGTCACTGAAGACTGCCCCAGAAGAAGGTCTAAGCTTCAAACTTATTTAGCAGCATCTGTGTCTTACTGATACTGCTGGTGGGTCTGATAAAGTTCCATGAGATATGTGTGTGTGTGTATAAAGTATATGTACATACACACATATACACATAGTATATTTATTTATGTGTCTATGGCAGCATATATAGCATGTATGTCCATGCATCACCTGTGTGCCTGGTGCGTGAAGAGGCCAGAAAAGCCCCTCCAGACTTGCTTACCAGACAATCTTATGGAGACATTTTCTCTATTAATAATCTCTCTTCCTGGGTATGTCTAGCTTTACATCAAGTTGACAAAAATAACCAGGATGAAGCAGGGGGAGAGAGGATGGGATAGGGGGTTCCTGGAGGGGAAACTGGGAAAGGGGATAACATTTGAGATATAAATAAAATATCCAGTAAAAAATCTAAACTAAACAAAACAGGGTGCTGTGGCTCTCTCTGAGCTTACTGTACTGTATAAAGCAATAACACAATGCTGGAGATTCCTGCTTTATTTTCTTTGTTTGTTTGTTTGTTTGTTTGTTTTTTTGAGACAGGGTTTCTCTGTGTAGCCCTGGATGTTCTGGAACTTACTCTGTAGACCAGGCTGGCCTTGAACTCAGAAATCCTCCTGCATCTGCCTCCTGAGTGCTGGGATTAAAGGCGTGGGACACCACTGCCTGGCTTATCTTGTTCTATTTTGAATACTGCCTGGTGATTACACTTACTTGTCCCTCTATAAGGTTAGATTTCCTTTATTTTATTTTTTTATTTATTATTGTTATTGGTAGTGGCTTTTTGGAGACAGGATCTCTCCATGTAGCCCTGGCCCTCCTAGAACTCTCTTTGTAGACCAGGATGGCCTCAGACTCATACAGTCCTGTCTGCCTCTGTCTCTCAAGGGTTGGGATTAAAGTCATGGCTCAAGATTTGCATTCTAACATAAATTCTCTCACTTTTCTTTCTCAGTCTGTGGAGTTTTTGCTTTATAATCATGACCTACTTAATCTTCCTGTGTTATTAGCACTTCTTGTATAGTTTCCCAGATTTGTACATATGGTTTGTCAATTGTGACGTCTTAAATCATGCAAAGCTTCTAAAAAGAAACGTACATAAATATATAGATTATCTCTGTAAAAACTGCTAGCAACTGAGCCGGGCGTGGTGGCGCACGCCTTTAATCCCAGCACTTGGAAGGCAGAGGCAGGTGGATTTCTGAGTTCGAGGCCAGCCTGGTCTACAGAGTGAGTTCCAGGACAGCCAGAACTATACAGAGAAACCCTGTCTCGAAAAACCAAAAAAAAAACAAAAACAAACAAAAAAAAAAAACAAAAAAACTGCTAGCAACTTATCAAAAATTCTCAGCTAATGGTCATGAGCTTGCTCAGCTGCTATGTGCTAAAATGTTTGGTGTATTTATATTATACCCAGTGGAGCTGTGGTGAAATATGGGAGTGAAATCAGAAACTGGAAGTGGTGAAAGAAATGAGTGTTTGAAGGAAGAGAACTCCAGGACTGGAGACGTCTCAGGCTTACAGAGTTTACCTGATACAGGCACCAGGTACTTGGTTTGATGCAACCATCAACAACAAACCAGGAATACTGACAATTGTCTAACACATGGACCCTATTAAACTATATTTACATATGCTTGTGATTTTTCTTAATAAAGTTTTAAAATTTTGAATTCAATTAAATTTAGGCATATGATTTAAGGAGAAAGTTTAAGCATTTTCTTCTTCAGACAGTGAAGCAAATTATACAAATGCATTTCTTCATGTTGAGTCATGAACTTAAATAAGAAAACTCTATTTTAGGACTTATAATAAGTACTATTCTTCTGTTATTTGACTGAAACCTACTTGGTGACATCGGAAAGAGCTTTAAAATCTACCCACCTATCTACCAACCTATCTCTACCCACCTAACTACCCGCGCATCTACTCACCTATCTCTACCAGCCTCTCTACCCACCTGTCTCCACAGACCTATATATCTACTTGTCTTTACCTATCTATCTACCTGCTTATCTACCTACCTAACTTTTTTATAAGGCAACTTTTTATTCTTTGAAGATTTGGTAGAACATGATTATAAAATTATTGGAATCTACTAGAAGCAGTTTGTTAACTAGGGATTCAATTTCTTCTACTTCTTTAACTAGTGTGTGTGTGTGTGTGTGTGTGTGTGTGTGTGTATCTGCCATATGTGTGAAAGCATCAACAGAGGACAGAAGTTGAAATCAGCTCACCGTTGGCCAGAGTTACATACAGTTGCGAGCCTCCTGAGGTGGGTGGCTTCCAGGCAGCTATGATGAGGGTCACGCCCACAGTAACACACCTTGATGGAGGACATCAAGGAAAACAGGCCCTCTAAATCAAGGCCTGATTACATGAAGGCACAGAGATGGAGCAGCATGTGCAGGGCCTGCACGGGTCTACACCAGATGGGTTCCTAGAGCTGAAAGAAGAAGTGGACACATGTGCCCCCTCCTAACCCAGAAGCTATCTCCAATTGATAGCCAACTGTAAATGAAAAGTTTGTTTTCTCTAAAGGCATCTCACTGGGAAAACCAACCACCTTTAAGGGTTGGTCCCAAGCCAACACAAAACCTATGGGATGACATAGTTGGAGGTCCTGTGTCTCCTAAGTCAGAGTGGCGGGCTCATTTGTTTCCTGCCTTTGGGTCTATGTCATGGTGTACAGCCTTGGGTGCTATGGCGTCCTAAGCGTGCAGACATGAGTCTCTGCATCTCTAAGCATTTCTTTGGCTTTTTTTTTTTTTGTTTGATTGTGTGGTCATGATTCAGTCTGTTTGCTTTGACTGGTATTATTCCTTAGATGCCTGTTTGTTTTCTAACAAGACACAGAAAAGGTGTGGACCTAGATAGGAAAAAGGTTTAGGAAAACAGAACGGAGTGGGGAGGGGAACTGTAATCAGAAAAAAAATGAAGAAAAAAGATCTATGTTCTTCGTCTCATTTTTGGTCACTGTGTAGATAGCCAGGGCTGTCTGAGAACTCACTTTATAGACCAGGCTGGTCTCTAACTCAGATCCACCTGCCTCTGCCCCCTGAGTTCTGGGATTAAAGGCGTGTGCCGCCACATCCAGATGGGAAGAAAAAAAAAACTATTTTCAATAAAAGAAAAAAAAATGTAGTTAAGAGTTGTCTTTTTTCCCCTTTTTTCTTTAATTTTCTATATTCTTTGTTTACATTCCAAATGATTTTCACTTTCCTGGTTCCCCCCCTCCCCATAAGTCCCATAAAGCCCTCTTCTGTCTGCCCATTCCCCAATCACCCCCTCCCACTTCTCTGTCCTGGTAATCCCCTACTATGCTGCATCAAGCCTTTCCAGGATCAGGGCCCTCTCCTTTCTTCTTCTTGGGAATGGTTTGATATGTGAATTGTGTCTTGGGTATTCAGAGGTTCTAAGCTAATATCCACTTATCAGTGACTGCATTTCATGTGTATTCTTTTGTGATTGGGTTACTTCACTTAGGATGATATTTTCCAGATCCAACCATTTACCTAAGAATTTCATGAATTCATTGTTTTTAATTGCAGAGTAGAACTCCATTGTGTAAATAGACCACATTTTCTGTATCCATTCCTCCATTGAGGGACATCTGGGTTCTTTCCAGCTTCTGGCTATTATAAATAAAGCTGCTATGAACATAGTGGAGCATGTGTCCTTATTGCATGCCAGGGAATCCTCTGGGTATATGCCCAGGAGTGGTATAGCAGGGTCCTCTGGAAGTGTCATGCCCAGTTTTCTGAGGAACCACCAGACTGATTTCCAGAGTGGTTGTACCAACTTGCAATCCTACCAGCAGTGGAGGAGTATTCCTCTTTCTCCACATCCTCACCAACACCTGCTATCTCTTGAGTTAAGAGTTGTCTTTTTTTTTTTTTTTTTTCGAGACAGGGTTTCTCTGTGTAGTCCTGGCTGTCCTGGAACTCACTCTGTAGACCAGGCTGGCCTCGAACTCAGAAATCCACCTGCCTCTGCCTCCCAAGTGCTGGGATTAAAGGTGTGCGCCACTACCGCCCGGCTTAAGAGTTGTCTTTTTTTAAAAAGTGATTTATTTATTTTTATTTTATGTGTATTGGTATTTTGCCTGCATATATATCTGCCGGAGGGCGTCAGATCCCCTGGAATTGGAGTTTTCAGACAGTTGCGAGTTGCCACATGGGTGCTGGGAATTGAACCTGGGTCCTCTGGATGAGCAGCCAGGGCTCTTAACCACTGAGCCATCTCTCCAGCCCCCGACTTGTCTTTTTTTTTTTTTTTTTTAATATCATAGATTCTTGCTGGTCTAGGCTGGCCTTGAACACAGGACCCTTCTGCCTCTGTTTCCTGAGTCCCCACATTACAGGTATATGACACTATGCGTAGCTGAGAGCTACATTTTAATATCAATAGTTTTGGTAAGGAATATCTTAAATGAGTTAGTTGTGAATATGAAGTTTAATAGTATGTATTACATTTTACATGTTTATAAGGTATTACTAATATGCTATTTGTTGCATATCTTAACGCAGCTTGTTTTGGGGATTACTGTATGATATTGATTAACTATCATCTTTTAACTTTTAAAATATTTACTTATTTATTTTTTTTTAATGTAGGGATGCTTTGTCTGAATGTATACCTGCATGTCAGGAGAGGGCATCAGATCCCATTCTAGATGGTCATGAGTCACCATGGGATTGCTGGAAACTGGACTCTGGACCTCTGGAAGAGCAGCCAGTGTTCTTTTTTTTTTTTTTTTTTTTTTTTATTATTATATATGAGTACACTCTAGCTGTTGTCAGACACACCAGGAGAGGGCATCGGATCTCATGAAGGATGGTTGTGAGCCACCATGTGGTTGCTGAGATTTGAACTCAGGACCTCTGGAAGAGCAGTCAGTGCTCTTAACCGCTGAGCCATCTCTCCAGCCGCAGCCAGTGTTCTTAACCACTGAGGCATTTGACCAACCTATGGATAACTGTCTTAGTCACTGTTCTGTTGCTGCAAAGAGACACCATAAACAAGGCGACTCTTTTAAAAGAAAGAATTTAATTGGGGCTTGCTTATAGTCTTGGGGGTTTTAGTCCATTATCATCACAGTGGGGAGCGTGGCAGCACACAGGCAGACATGGTGCTGAAGAGGTGGCTGAGAGTCCTACCTCTGGACCCATAGGCAGCAGGAAGACAGACAGACAGACAGACAGACAGACAGACAGACAGACAGACACACACACACACACACACACACACACACACACACACGGCCTGGCACAGGCTTTTGAATCCTCAAAGCCCACTCCCAGTGACATACTTCCTCTAACAAGGCGACACTTCCCAATCCTTCGACTCCTTTCAAGGAGCTTTATTCTCGAATGACTAAGCCTTAGAGAATATGAGGAGCCTATGGGGCATTCTCACTCCAACCACATTAGCAAACTGCCTCCCGATGCTTTCCTTTGCTGTCATCACATCCACAAGAATGCCCTATCCGAGCTCCACGGCTGCCGATTCTCCCCCCCCCCACCCCCCCACCCCCCCCTCCCCCGTCTCACAGAAACAGCACTGCGTGCCAGGTGCTCTGCTTCTCCTCTGCTGTGTGTTTGGTGTCATTTTGCTGTTGCTGGACAGCGAGGTCCTAGGACCTAGACACTGCATGTCACAGGCAGCTTCCCTCACACACTGGCCCATCCATCAGCGGAGTCCAGATTCCGAGTGTGAAATCCACGTTGGCAATCTCAGGTGCTTTACTTATACCTGTGGCATTTCAAAATTACAGAGGGCACGAGGTCCTCGTGCTCACAAGGGGCATCGGGCAAGCTGAACTCCGGCTTCTCTCTTCAACGGAAGGGCTTCGCACCTATTTTCACCCAGAAAGCTGGGATTTGACAGAGTTAATAACCTGGAGATCTGGAGCAGAATTTGCCAAATTCCCCAGACTCCTGAGCATTGTTTCTCACGTGTCCCAGGCAGTTTGCAAACGAGTCTACTATTATGAATATCTGAGGTCCTTCCTGCCTGGACCTTTATCCTGAACATTGTTTCTCAGTCAGTAGAACCCATTCTTATGGAAGAGCTCACAGGTGCTTTGCAAAAGACATGTATTTTGCAAAGGAATTTCAATGTCTTGCCCTAAGCTTTGTTGTGATAATTGTCATGAGGAAACTTTTTTCCAAAGTTGTACAATGCTGAACTATGTTAGCAACTGCTCCTAAACTGTGCTCAGCCAGATTTCTTTCCTGCTTCATCTGGACTGTTTCTCTGCCAGCTGTGTGTTTCCAGGGCTCCCCTCCCCCCCCCCCATAAAACCAACCTGGGGAAATGGGACTCTTTTTATTTCAGATCTCAATTAAGAGATAATCCAAGGCTTAAAGAGTCTGAAAGTTCCTAGGAACCTGACATTTACGGGGATCTTTCAAAAGTTTATCTAAATGCCAGAGCAAACTCTTAATTGAAAACATTATTATTTATCTTGTATAGGTGAGGTACTGTATGTGTGTGTGTATTTAAGATATGGTATGTCTGTATATGACATATGTATGTGATATGTGTATACATGATGTGTGTGTGTGTATGAATGGTATGCCTATATATGATTTAGGTGTGTGGGTGTGTGCGGTGTGGGGGTGTGACATGAGTGTGGAGGAGACAAGTGCCTTTACCTGATGAGCCCTCTCGTCAGCCCACGCTCTTAGTCTTGATTGCATTCTTCTATTAATTTGAATTAAAGCAGTGTCACTAGACACTTCTCACTAGTAGTGAGAAGAATACTTAGTTATAATTAGCTCGGCAAAGTTATTTTGAACTTTCTGATGGATGACTTTATTTCATTAGCTATTTTCATGATGGCCGTTAGCATTTCGTTTAGGCTCTGGCCCAGTTACCTGGCAACAGCCAGGCATGCCTGACTTATTCTAAAAGGGGCTGCTCACCCCCTCCTCACGCTCTCGCTCTCTTCTCTTCCTCCCTTTCCCTCTTCCCCCTCTGTCTATTCTCTCCCCATTCCCTTCCCCCCACTCTCCACGTGCTCATGGCTGCTCCTTGTCTCTCGCTGTCTCTCTGTCTCTGTCTCTCTGTCTCTGTCTCTGTCTCTCTCTCTCTCTTCCTCTCTCCTCTTCTCTCCCTCCTGAGGCTGGTACCTCCCAGGAAAGGGATGCCCTCGTATGGGCCTGCAAAGGTACTCCCTTCCCCGACTCCATACCACACCTCTATCAAATGTATCCCTGGCTTCTTTTTTTATAAAATACCACAATAGCTATCAGAGTTTCCAATTTTTGAAAATAGCCACTATTAAATCACACACTGAGAATATAATCAATATAATAAAATAAAGTACTATGGGGGAAAAATAACTCTTGTATTTTGTTTTTTAAGATAGGGTTTCTCTGTGTAACAGAGCCCTGGCTGTTCTGAATTCACTTTGTATACCAGACTGACCTCAAACTCTCAGGGATTCGCCTGCCTTTGCCTTTGCCTTCCAAGTACTGGGAATAATGGCGTGTGCCACCACACCTGGCAGGACACAGGACCTTGTTTCATGAGCTTATTGATGAGGTTCCAGTGAAGGGAAACAGAGCAACGGAAAGGGCAGAGATTCAAAGACCCTCAGAAACAGGATCCCACTCCAAGAGGTGCTGTAGCCCCCCAAATTTAGATCAGCCTATAAAGGCTTAAGGATATGTCCCAGGAACATCCAAACCACAAATCCATTTGTAGCACCTCTAAGTAACGTTTGCTTTGCCACACCATGGCTCTGGATATCCGGGGCTGCTCGTATAGCAGGGTCTCCGCTAAAAATGTGCCAGTGGGAAGGACTTCTCAGAGGATTTTCAAGTACTTCCTCTGTTGCCAGCATCAGGTTGGTTTGATCTGAGCTCTGACAGCATGCCCAACAGGCCAAACGGATCTCAATTTACTCATGCTGAAGTCCTCACCAACATGCAAAAGCTGGGTTGTTCTTGTAACCTTCAGAGGGGTCAGGAGAAAGAGCAATGGTTGCCAAGTTTCCAATCAGGTCAGTTCTAGTCACATGAGAAGATCCCTCTGTGTTAGCCTTCACAGGAGAAGGGACTTTGATAGAACTTTGATTTTGTTTTTGGGCTCTTTTCCTTTGCCCTTTCCTATCTATAAACCCTTTTACCTTGGTTGGTGGGAATGCTAATTCCGTTTCACAGAGTGAGTCTAGAATCACAGATGTAGCTACCAATGAAGAACTTCACATCTTTTTGTAACTTCATGCTTTGACACTTATTTATTTCTTATTATTGTTTTACTTTTACTTTTTACTTTTACTTTTACCTTTAATATCTTCTTATTATTATTTGTTATTTTATTATTCTGCCCAGAACCCAATTTCTGATTCATGTTCTTCTGCCACAGGCTTTGCTGTTACTGTGATTAAATTCTGTTCCTACAGGCTGGAGAGATGGCTCAGTGCTTAAGAGCACTGGAGCTTATAAGAGCTCTTCTGGAGGTCCTGAGTTCAATTTCCAGCAACCACGCGATGGCTCACAATAATCTATAATGTGATCTGATGCCCTCTTCTGGCATGCAAGTGTACATGCAGCTAGAGCACTCATACACATAAAATAAACAAACCTTACAAAAATTTTGTTCCTAGATCTTTCACTCTTGGCGCCTGTGTTCTGTTGATATATCACTATCCATCCAGAAAACTATTGAGAAAAACTGTAGTTAGACATATATAGCCTAGAAATCTGAAGTTTTTAAATCCATATTTCAGTTGGGCTGGGGAGTCTAATCAAGCTGAGGTTCCAAGTTTCTGCTTTGATCATCCAGTGCATCCAGCCAAAAATCTAGACATATGGCTGAGTTTATAAACAAGGTAAATGGTAGAGTGCTTAGTTAATGCGCCAGAAGGGCTGAGTTCAGTTCAGTTCCCAGTACCCTGTAAAATCTAGGCATGGTGTAACACTTCCCAGCATTAAGGAAATGAAGGCAGGAAGATCAGAAGCAAAGGGTCACCCACAGCTACACAGTAGGTTCAATGCCTGTTTGGATTACATGAGACCCTGCTTCAAACAACAACAACAACAACAACAACAACGACAACGACAACAACAACAACAAGGAGCAAGAAAGGGTTAGTCTGGGACAGGAAGGAAGGTTAACAGCACTTATATCACAAAAGATAACGATGGATGTGTACTGCGTACTGTAAGAAGGAATCTGGACATCCACACTGCAAATCGCTCAGTGTACACTGCTAATTCCCTCTCTGTTCTGAGTTAACCTTTGACCTAGGCTGCATTTGGGGAGCAATGGATGTGAGAACCCCATAGCCCAGAAGCTGTCAGAAGTGAAGGGACAGAGACAGAGATTTCCACTGTCACCTCATCAGCCCGAGAAGTCCCATAGACTCTGATGGACCTCCACTCGGAACCCGGATTCATTGCTTCAATACTGGCATAATGACAGTTTGTGAAGCAGAGTTGGAAATTTTATTAAAATATTTAATAAGAGGCTTAAAGAGCCGGGCGGTGGTGGCGCACGCCTGTAATCCCAGCACTCTGGGAGGCAGAGGCAGGCAGATTTCTGAGTTCAAGGCCAGCCTGGTCTACAGAGTTCCAGGACAGCCAGCCAGGAAACCCTGTCTCCAAAAAAAAAAAAAAAAAAAAAAAAAAAAAAAAAAAAAGGCTTAAATGTAAGGGTTAAAAGAAAGAGAGGTTCTCAGAAGAGTCGGACACCCAAGACTATGAGTGTGGGCTTCTCAAAGAATGAGCTGGAGAGGGCTGGAGAGGTGGCTCAGAGGTTAAGAGCACTCTCTGCTCTTCCAGAGGTCCTGAGTTCAATTCCTAGCAACCACATGGTGGCTCATACCCATTTATAATGAGGTCTGGTGCCCTCTTCTGGCCTGCAGGCAGAATGCTATAAACGTAATAAATAAGTCTTTAAAAAAAGAAATTAAAAAAGAATACGCTGTAGAAAGAAAGAGGTGTTCTAGTGTGGTGTGAGTTTCTTAGGAAGAAAACAATTTGCCATTAGTGTCAGCCATACATACTGTTTGATGACTCCCAAGTTACATCTCAAACAAACGGTCTGAGCCCTCATCTACCACTTCTCGTTTAATGTGTGGGGCGCTGGAGATGCTTAGACAGAGCCAAAATCAGCTAAGGTGAAATCGGGAGTTGCTGGGTTTGCAGAAGGTGGGGTGCATGCCCTCTGCCCGTACATGAGCTGCAGGTGAGATTCCTGGAAGACCTGAAGCTGTTGGTAACCGCGCCTCAGTCTTGGTCACTCAGCTGTTGGTAACTGGAATTCTCAGTTCCCTGCTGGCAAAGGCTTCGACTGGATTCCATTTCCCCCTCCTTTTTAGCTTTCGTCATTTTCCTCTCTGACATTTTGACCCCTCGAAGGCGTGAGGGCAGAACATCCATCTTCCTAAGGAGTCACGTGAACCCCACGGATCTCAGGCACGAGGCTGATCACATGACCAGAGACGTGCAGCCACTGAAATGGGCAGCTGTCCTGTCTGCCCCGCCCCTGGAAGGGCTCCAGATGGAGGAAGGGGAAAGGCATGATTCTGTTTGTTTCTGAGATGATAATTCTGTTTTCCCAGCTTGTCACCTTTCTGAATACTTTACAGCTCAACAATTCAACTGCTGTTTCTGCTCACTGGGGTTTGAGGTGACAGACGGCATAAGCTTTGCCATTCCAGCTACAGAATCTTTTCCTGTGTGTGGACAAAGCTTATTGGAAACAACAATGGCTGGGCTCTACTGTCCCTCCACGTGAGAGGGTAGGAAGAAGGAGCTGGAGTAGCAGTTTCTGAGACCAAATCACCCGTACCCCAGTACGGCATGGGCCAGAATTCTGAATTGTTCTTTGTTACCTTGATGGCAGGAATGTGATTTTTTTTTTTTTGTTGTTGTTGTTTTTGTTTTTTCGAGACAGGGTTTCTCTGTATAGTCCTGGCTGTCCTGGAACTCACTCTGTAGACAAGGCTGGCCTCGAACTCAGAGATCCGCCTGCCTCTGCCTCCCAAGTGCTGGGATTAAAGGCATGGCACCACCACCGCCCGGCTAGAATGTGATCTTATAAAGAGGCATATGTGTCCCTTCTTCTGGCTATCAGACTATTGAGACAACATAGCCAGTGGAATTAGAATTTCTGATATAGGGAGAAGGAAAAGGCTGGGGGGCCCTGGTGTCTGGCTGAGGAGAAGAGGACACTCCCACACAGGGCTGATGACTTGCCAACGCCTCACTGGAGAGTCTGGACCTAGACAGTGATAATGATAGTGTGCCTTGAGCAGGACTTAGTTAGATCCCTGACAGACTGACAGACGTCTAGAGACACCACACCTCGGTAGTAAAGATGGCGAGTGTCCGGAATGGCAAACTTCTGGCTCCTTCCTCACCCTCCTCGCTCAACCTCCTGACCTGAGACAAAAGCCTGGCAGCTTAGAACAAAGGCCTGGCAGGCCTTTCCGCCTGCTACTAGGGACCGCTTGCGATGAACTGGCCCTATAAATTCAAGGCCTGATTAGGACCTATTTACCCCCAAATTGAAAGCCTCTCTTTGCTCAAACTGACAAACCCTAAATTAGGGGAAGAAGATCCCTCAATGACTCTTAAATGCCCTAGCCCTCAAGGGGAGGCCAGGCTCCAGTCTCCAGGGTCCCAAGCTTCTCTCTGTGTGCCTTTCTCCATGTGTGTGTCTCTCTTCAGCTTGGGCTTCAGTTAAATGCATCCCCTCTCACTGACTGACTGTCCACTGCTGGCTGCAGGGTCAGCATTCCCTGTGCTTCTGCCTTCTGTACGTAAGATTTTTCCTGCCTTTTAATTTTTTGGCGGGCAGAAACAGAGAACCCCACCAAGCCCCCTGTGTGATAATGAGAGACCCTAACTCAATGTTTTTAGACCCCTAGCACCCAAGCTTAGCACAGAGTAAATTTTTTCTGCTTTCAGTTCAGCACAAAGTAACTCGTCTTTCTGATTTTGGCTTGAGAAAAGTAACATACCCTGTTCCAGGAACCCATCCTTGACCCACCCAGTACTCTGCTTAAAGTTCAACTATACATAGTCCCCAGGGTAGCTGTTTGAGATAAAATCTAAACCTTCCTTGAGGCATAAACTGTTGCCCGACTTCCTCTTCTCCACCCCTTGCCTTGTGACCCACCCATCGCGCCTTGTGATTTTCTTTACCCTCCAGCCCTTACTTCATGATTTTTTGTCCTCCCCCCCTGCCTTATGATTTTCCCCCTTATAAACCTCTGACTTCAGTTGTTTGGGGTTGAACTCCTCTGCCCCTGCGTGGGTTATGAGCTTGGCCCCAGTGCACTGGTCTCCCCTGAATAAACCTCATGTGATTGCAGCAAGATGGTCTCTCTTGAATTTCTGGGGTGTCGCCTTATCCCGAGACTAGAGCGAGGGTCTCCCCGTTTCGGGGGTCTTTCAATAACAGTACTGCTTACCTAGGCAGACCTCATGCATGTAATCCTGAACCTAATGTTTGCATTGAGAAATGGACTTTGGGGGGGAGGTGGGGGTTGCCAGACCTCTTTGTTCCTTTTGCCAATGTAGCCACATCAAATAAATCCCGTTTTAATAGTATTTACCATTACTCTGTCTCCTTAACTGGTCTGTTGGCTTATTAGGACTGCCAGCACCCAGGGTCTGATCCTAAGAGCTCTCATAACCTCGTCGGACTCTTAGTAGGATGCTCTCAAGCCCAGTGAAGGAAACGGTAATGTTTCTGTGCTGAAATCAGTGCAACCATGGCAGATGGAAACCCACCATCAACAAAGAAATGAGGAGAAAGAGCTAATTCACTGAAATGAACTTGTAACCCCGAAGTGCACAGTAAGTGGAAGCTGCCACTCAGAACTGCCTCTACCTACTCCTCTGTGCTTTTGCCTTTCCTTCTCTGTGCTTTGGAGCTGAGGCTCCGGAAAGGCCCGAGGATTGGGTCCTCTTTACTGTGTCCATAGCGAGGTGGAGGGCAGAGGTGGACACTTAAGCACATTTTTGCAACCATAGCATTGAGGCACCAGTCTGCACCCAATTTTTAGGTACCCGGTGGCTACCATGAACCAAAGCCAAGGGAACCCCAAGGCCACAAGGATCCACAGCAAAGGACATTCCCCAGGTCAACACAGAATAAAGATATGACCAGAAAGGGCCTTCTTTCAATTTCTGGTTATGGTTTTGACCTGATAACAAAGGAACACCACCAAAGCCTCAAACTCCAACCCCAAGTCCTCAGAAATCCAGTGAATGTGATATCAAGAATACAAATAATTTGCCTTAAAACCCCACTGAAAATGAGAATATTATTAGGGGAAGATAAAAAAGAAAATCTGAACCAAATGATGAATTGGATAAGAAAAGGAAAGAAAGGGAAAAAAAAGAAAGGCATTTCTTACTGTTTAAGAAGAAAGTATTTGTGCAGACTCTATTGAACTTATTTCAGACAAATGAGGAGAAACTGGAACTTTGGGGTTTAACAAGCTACATTGACAACAATGGTATATTGAACATGTTCTAGATATTTGGGAGAATAAAAACTCAAGTAGTCTGTTGCGAACATTTTTCTTTTCCCATGAATCTTCAAATCCTCATTCTTAGAATATATATATTCTAAGAATATATTCATATATATATGAATATGTATATATATATTTCAGAAATGATAAGGATTATATTCATGAATATTTTATAAATAATCAAGAGGATTTCTTTTATTTGTTTATGGAACCAAATGTAAAATGTCTGTGAGTTTTTCCCCCCATAGAACTGAATAGTTGTTACAAACTGTACAATGGCCAGGCCCAGTTGTACATGCCTTTAATCCTAGCATTAGGGAGGCAGAGGCAGGAAAAGCTCTGTGAGTTTGAGGCCAGCCTGGTCTCCATAGTTGTAGGGGCAGTTCTGATGCTAAGGTCCTGTTCCCCAATTGGGTTTTGATTTGTCAGTAAAGAAGCTACGGGCCAATTGCTGGGTGAAGGAATAGGCAGGACTTCTGCGTCCCAGGAGGCAAGTGGAGAGACACAAGAAGAGGAAAGACTGAGTTCATTCATCAGGCTTAGGAGAGAAAAAAACCAAACAGCCATGTGAGGAGAGGCAGCCTGGGGCTGCTCCTATAGGCGGGAGGTTGGAAGTGTTTAGCAGGGACTCGATGTAGATGAGCAACTAAAGTTTAGGGGAAGTGGAGAGGTGCGGAGATAAGAATACTGATAAAGGCATGCTTTTCTAGGCAGGAGATAGTAGCGACCAGCAATTGTGTCAGAAGACAAGTTGAAAATGAACAACGTGTGTGTGTGTGTGTGTGTGTGTGTGTGTGTGTGTGTGTTTTATCCATGGATTCAGGGGAAGCTGGGTGGGGCTGGTATCGTGGCCCATTGCTGGAGCTTAGGCAGGATAGCAAAAGCTACATGCAACACATAGTGAGTTCTAGGCCAGTCAGGGCTGTATAGTAAAACCCTGCATCAAAAAACAAAATAAAATAGAAATCAAGTCCCCATCCTCCCCCAAATCTACAATTTATAGAATGTGACTTATTACAAAAAAGAAAGAGAAAAATAAACCCCCAATTAGAGATCAGGAGCAGTGGGCATACCTTTAATCTTAACATGTAAAAGGCAGAGGCAGGAAGATTCAAAGTCTGAGGCCAACCTGAGCTACACATGAGAGATGGTCTCAAAATAAAATGTTAACTGAGACTTAGGTATACACTCTAGTTCTGTGAATTATAAAGGGAATTAGAAAACAAAAATTGGAAAAATAAAGTGAATTTGTTTATAATTTGCCAGAACTATTGGGAGACAAGTCCCTAGATTCTCACTGCTCTTCTTATGTGTTGTTGCTGAACGACCTGAGCTAAGCCGTCAGGACCGTGTGAACTCTCATGGCACCAGGATTCAGCCTGGCCTCCTCCCAGGATTTGCTTGCTGAGGACCATTGCTTTAGGGTACGGGCTTCATAATTTCGCCTCTACCTAACTGGGTAGAGACACTACTTAGACACACTACCAAACCAAAAAGCCAGGGTGCTCACTCCTCTCCAGCTCTTCTTAATACTGGTGCTGGTTTCCACCCAGTATCTTTCATCCATTCTTGGTGACTGTGGTGGTTTGAATGTGAATTTCGCCAAAGGCTCATATTTGGTTCCCAGTTTTTGGACCTTTGGGGAAAAGATTAGGAGTATGGCTGTCCACTGAAGGCTGGGTCTGTGGTCCTAATGTAACTGGGAGCTATGTTCAATGGTCTGTGCTTTTCCCAAAAACCAAGTGGTGGTCCATGTTCCCACTGTGAACAATAAGGGTGCTACTTTCGCTTTGATATTGATAATTACAGACACATAATTGAGAGGAAGGGACATGGAAGACTTCTCTGACACTCACCCCTACACACACACACACACACACACACACACACACACAGTAGCAACCTAGTTAGGAGGTCAATAAAGAGAACTCTTCTGTTTTTGAATTATTTATCTTATGTATATGAGTACAGTGTACCTGTCTTCAGTCATACCAGAAGAAGGTACCGGATCCCATTACAGATGGTTATGAGCCATCTTGTGGTTGCTGGGAATTGAACTCAGAGCCTCTGGAAGATCAGTTAGTGTTCTTAACCACTGGGCCATCTCTCCAGCATCTAAAGAGACTTTGTAAAAAATGTGATGGGATGCTTAAGCATAGCTCTCTACAATTGATGGCTTCTGGAGGGAGTGTGGGAGGGGAAAGACAGCTCTGTTTCAGGGGCAGGCCACAGAGAGTTTGACCATGTTCTAGCGAGTACACAGGTGATACAAATTGAACTTGTTTTTATTTTTCTCTCTTTTACTATTTTTATTTTTACTTTTTGTGGGAGAGGTCACAAGACTGGGGAGACAGACATGGAAAGGGTTGCAAGATATTTCCTATCCACCCACATTGAGGCAGTGAGAGGCCAGTGGGGGGAGAGAGAGAGAGAGAGAGAGAGAGAGAGAGAGAGAGAGCTAGCTCTCGGTGGACCACACAAGCCCAGAAGAGGGAGAGATGCAGATATCCAGAAGGCTTCAGACATATTTCTGGTGGTGTTTTGGAGAGGTTAGAAATATTGGGATAAGACTTTATCATTGTAAATTGGCATCATGCAATTGGGAGATTTATATACATAAAGATATTTGGTTAACTATTTAAGTTTGAGAGTAGGGCTTTACTAGGTATTTGGGTGCAGAGACAGGACATGGGACTCCTGCCCCATTTACAGAGGGAAAGATTGGTCCGAGGCGACAGTGAGAGCTGGCCTGAGTGAAACCCTCCGGGACTTGGTGCAGAGGCCTGGCGGCGTGGTACTCTTTCTTAATTATTACTACAGGAAAGTAATGAGATGGGGTGCATGATGCAAAATTCCCAGAGAATCAATACAAGTGTTGTGTTGGGGAAATAAAAAAGGATTTGGCTTTGGAGGAGGTGTCATTGGAAGGGGCTTTGGGGTTCAAAAGGCCACACCATTCCCAGTTAGCATTCTCATTCTCT
The DNA here is from genome assembly GCA_964023405.1 of Apodemus agrarius. Lineage (NCBI taxonomy): Eukaryota > Metazoa > Chordata > Mammalia > Rodentia > Muridae > Apodemus > Apodemus agrarius. The sequence continues at coordinate 150,429,864 of OZ030009.1, forward strand.
CTCTCTCTCTCTCTCTCTCTCTCTCTCTCTCTCTCTCTCCCCCTCTCTCTCTCTCTCTCCCTCTTGCATGTGGAGCAGATGTAAGGTCTCAGTCAATGCTGCAACACCATACCTGCTGGCCTGTTGTCACATTCCCTGACGGGATGGTCATGGACTCTAGCCTTCTAAAATGGTGAGCCCCCACATTAAATGTTTCTTTTATAAGTTGCCTTGGTAATGGTGTTTTGTCACAGCATTTGGGAAGTAATTAAGATAATGACTGAGGGTTCCCTTCTTGCTCTAGTCCCCCACACTTAGGACAAAAGCTTTAGACTGTTAATAAAGATTCTACAGGGGCTGAAGAGATAGGCGAGGAGACATAGGCTAGGAGAAAGAGATTAGATGCATTTTCTGCTCTTATGAAGGACTCAGGTTTCCTTCCTAGTACTCATGGGGTAGCTCACAACTATGTAGATCCTCATGTCAGGGGAATCTGAGGCCTTCATTCTGACCTTCGTGGGCACTGTACACATGTGGTGCACAGAAACACACACAGGCAAAACAAACAAATGAACAAACAAACCTTCTGAAAAATTCTACAGTGAGAGGAGCCAGCTGAGAAGACGAGGCTGTCCACCTATCTTCCCAGAGTAGAGAAGTAGCTTCAGGGAGGTACGCTGTGTGTGTAGGTCGCTCTTGCTAAGGAGTTCCAGGCCTTCAGGATGAAGACTTTGCAGTTCTACCTGAGGGAGCTACCACTGTAACAAAAGAGGAAATGCCCAAGGAAACTGTGAGAAGGAGGCGATTGCAGTGGCAATCAGTTAAGACGGGACCAGTACTCCCTGACAGCAGCAGCAATACACAAAAGGCAGACGGGGCCATGCTCAATAGCATTTGCAAGAGTGAAAGACATGGCTGGACAGAGTGGGAGGGGCATGTGTGCAGGAGACCCTAGGCCTTAACATGTTATGACTAATCACACAGATCATACTTTCCCTAGAACATATGTGAACTCTCTCTGCCCAGGAAGCCTAGTAGAGCCTTGGTGCCTGAGATTTTGGTGAAACACAGGGGACATTGGCATCCTGGCTGACAAAAAACAAAATTCCAGACTCCTAAAGTAAAAGCAGGTGTTCAGTATACAACACGTTGTTTGTACTATACCCCAGGGAAGAACTTCCATCACTTAACCGTTGACTACAAACACTGAAAGCCAAGTCCCCAGATGATAGCCAGGAGCCAGTGTTGCAAGCAGAACTGGAAAGATTCTAAAGATAGCAACCTACAGCTTGCTGGGTTAATTAGTTTCAGCACTGGGACAGAAAAGAATATTTGACTGGACATGGTGGAACACACCTTTAGTCCTAGAACTCAGGAGGCAGAGGCAGGTGGATCTCTGTGACTTCAAAGATAGCCTGGTCTACACAGTAAGTTCCAGGACAGCCAGGGCTACATAGTAGGACCCTATCTCAACAAACAAACAAAATAGAAGAAATAGTGTCTGTTACATTTCCAATATTCATGAAGACCACTGACACACATATCTAAGAGGAACAGTCAACTGTACCCACGGGAAGAAGGTCACCAACGTCATCTTTGGCAACGTGAAATACAGAACTCAGTGGAACGCCACTCCTTTCTAGGATGGGCAAAATAAAAAAGGACGGCATAATTAGTGTTCATCAGAACATGTTGCTGCTAGAATCCTCCTTTGTTACAGGTGGGGATGGAAAATGGCTTAGCTACTTTAGAAAACAGATGGGCAGGTTCTCCAAGTGTAAAACACAGAGTTTCTAAATAACCCATCCCTTCCACTCCTACACATACCCAAGAGAATTGAAAACAAGTTCACACAGAAACGTGTGCACAAAAGCTCACACTGTTCACAAGAACTTAGACAGAAAATCCTGTATCTAGCAACTGTCGAGAGGACCAACAAATGTGATGCCTCTACCAGTGTTTGCGGCAGTGATCTGTGAAGAGCAGGTGGACACCGCCACGCCGGGGGCTAACCTGGAAATACGGCATAGTGGTTGGAATAAGAACGGGGACCCCCACAGGCTTATGCATATGACTGTTTGGTTCCTACTTGGTAAACTGGAAAGGCTTAGGAGGTGTGGCCTTCTTGGAGGAGGTGTCACTAGAGGTTGGCTTCGAGGTCTCAAAAAGTCTATGCCAAGCCCAGCCTCTTCCCCACCCATGTCCACAACTTTTGAATCAGAAGTGAGCACTTATCTATGCCTCCAGGGCCGTGCCTGCCGCTGCGATGCTTCCTGCCATGCAGATCACGGACTCTAACCCCCTGAAACTGCAAGCAAGCCCCCAATTCCCCAAGTGTTCCTTTTTTTTTTTTTTTAATTAGCTGCCTTGGTCATTGCGTCTAGCAATAGAACAGTAACAAAGACATATGGTAAATGACTAAAGGTAGGTCCAAATTTGTTACCTTTCAAAATTGTCTTTACAAGACGTGTTTGTGTTAGGCATATCTACAGGGGCTGAAAATAAATCATCAGTTGCCAGGTGCCGGGGAGAGTGGAATTTGGGAGTGATACTTAATGAGTATATAGAGTTTCTCTTGGGGCCAGGAAAATGTTCTGGAATTAAAAAAAAAAAAAGACTGTTTCATAACTTTATAATAGTACTAAAACCCACACATTGTACCCTTTAAAATGCTGAAGTTTGGGCCAATAAGATGACTCAGTAGGTAAGGTTGCTTGCTGCAAACCAAGCCTGGCAACCTCCTGTGATCCCTGGGACTCACAAGGTAGTAGGAGAGAGCTAGTTCTTAGGAGTTGTCCTCTGGTACCCCTCTCCCCAACCCCCACACTGTGACACACGCCTGCATTCACACAATTCAATGAATGTAAATCATTTAAGTCATGAGTTTTAAAGGAACAACACAATTCATTCTAAGACGTAACTAAATCTTGAAAATGTTTCCCTAAATGAAAAGATAAGACCCTAAAAGGCACATATTATGTAACACCAATCTAGAGAGCGCAGGAACAGGTTGGTGGTTGTGTAGGAAGGGCTGCTAATGGGTACAAGTTGCCTTTAATAAAAACGCTCCAAACATATATAATCATGATGGCCGCACAAAGTGAACTTCATAGTGTATATTACAGTTTCAATATAAATGCCCCACCCCCACCCCTCACCCCCCAGGCTCTTGTCTTTGGACACTTGGTTTCCACCTGGTATGGCTATTTTGGGTGGTGTGGGGCCTTTTGAACAGTGCCTAGCGGGAAGAGAAGAGCCTCACTGGTGAGGCTTATGATTTATGACCTGGCCTTGTTCTGACACCTGCTTATTGATTGTGCAAGCTCTTATCACCCCTGAATGTCTCAACCACCATCCCCTCCCCATCCCCCATGAGTTCAATTAAATTAATTCTCCTCTAACTTGCTTCTTATTAGGTATTCGGCCAGAATGAGAAGAAAAGTAATGCTGTGTACACATTTATCCCAGAGCTGGAAATGTAGTTCGGTTGGTAGCACCTCTGCCTAGCATGCACGGCTCATGTAAGGATGAGTTTCCCTTGGGACAGTATATGGCAACGTGAATATAATCTCTATTCCCTCTTCTATATAGGGTCTCCTCATACCCATCTGTCTGGGTCTTTAAAACTCTTTTTTTCTTCCAAGAAGAATAGTTGTTGGATAATTAGGCCCACCTTCACCTAGCATGGCCTCATTTTATTTTATACTTGATCCTATTTCCAAACTGGTGAAATTCAGTTACTAGGGTCAGAACTTCAACATACGGAAGGGTATGTTCTAAGACCCCAGTACTCCTAGTTTGCTTTCTGTCTCTGATAAAACCAACTCATTTCATTTTACTGATTAGAGTACATCAAGAAGGGAAGTCAGTTCAGGAGCATGGTGAGGAACCCAGAAGCAGGAGCTGAAGAGGGAACCTGGAGGAACACTGCTTCTTGGCTTGTTCCTCAAATATTACTCATTTTGCTTATATATATTTTTAAAGATTTATTTATTTATTTTATGTATATGAGCACACTGTGGCTGTCCTCAGACACACCAGAAGAGGGCACTGGATCCCATTACAGATGGTTGTGAGCCTCTATGTGGTTGCTGGGAATTGAACTCAGGACCTCTGGCAGAGAGCAGTGAGTGCTCTTTAACCACTGAGCTGTCTCTCTAGCCCTCGTTTTTTTTTTTTTTTCAGGGCCATCTTTCCAGTGTTAGAACTATGTACAGTGGGTTGGATCCTCCCACATCAACCATTAATTAAGAAGGTACCCCAGAAACTGACCTGATAGAGGCCTTTTTTCAGTTGGGGTTCCTTGCTCCCAGATGATGCTAGCTTGTGTCAAGCTTCTAAAACCTAACCAGCACACTGATATGTCTAACACATGCCATTAATGATACCAAGAATATGTATATACACATTGTTAATTATTATGCATACTCATAATAATGTTTAATTCATTCATTAGACTTAAAAAAGCAATTAGCAATAATAATGATATAGAACAGTTACACTGTACTGTAATGAAAGATTTGTGAATGGGGTTTGATTCTGTCTGTGCTGTAACAGACAGCTGAATGATAACAGAGTACAGTGCATGCAGTGTGAATGAGGAGATGAAGAGGGGAACCCTGTCTGGGCAGGAGACTTTGCTACACTAATCAGAGTATCTACCAGCAATATCTGCAGACAGGAAGTGGAGGGGGCCGGAGAGAAAGGTGTGTTTTAGGCAGCAAAGCTGGGAGGGCAGCTTAACCTTTTGACACCAGACAAGAAGCGACAGGATTGGAACTTTGCCTTTTTACATTTTGGTCTTGCTTTGATCCAGTATTTCCTTACCACGTCCTCATTCTTCTCTCTATGAATGGTAACGTATATTCAGTACCACTGTATGCCAGAAGCATATGGTTTGCGTTTTGCTTTTACAGGGGATTACAATTAAGAAATTGACTCGAGTCTCAGAAGAGATCTCCACTTTGAACTTTAAAAGTGTTGTGACTGGCTGGGCAGTGGTGGTGCATGCCTTTAATCCCAGCACTTGGGAGGCAGAGGCAGGTGGATTTCTGAGTTTGAGGCCAGCCTGGTCTATAGAGTGAGTTCCAGGACAGCTAGAGCTACACAGAGAAATCCTGTCTCGAAAAACAAAACAAACAAACAAACAAACAAACAAACAAAGTGTTGTGGCTGTAAAAGCTAGGGAGATTTTTGAAGCTGCATTTTACCTTACAATATAGCCAAGAGTCTAGGAGGAGTAGGGAGTGGAATGTGATAATGTGAATGAGAAGGACTCCCATTGGCTCATATGTTTGAATACTTGGTCTCAAGTTGGTGGTGGACATGTTTGGGAAGGATTATGAGGTATGGCCCTGCTGGAGGTGTGTCATTAGGCTCAGACTCGGAGGTTTCAAAAGGCTCTTGATATTTAAAGTTAGCTCTCTCTGCTTTGTACTCATGAATCGAGATGTGAGTTCTCAGCTATTTCTGTCACCCTGGGTTTGCTCAGCCATCATGGACTCTGACCCTCTGAAACCCTTAAACCAACACGTTCTCTTATAATCTTCTTTGGTCATGGTGTCTCTTTGCAGCAATAGAACAGCAACTATTGACAGAACAGTAATCCAGAGCCCAACTATACCAACATCAGTCTCTGAAGGGTCTCCTATCATTTAAGGTGTTTTCTTACTCAATTACTGAATGTTACAGGGATTGCCCCAAAGCTAAGATCAGTGACTCATCCAGTCAATCAATGATCATCACCTCACATGGAAACATGGTTGTGCTATGATTATATTTTTGCTATGCTGTAGTATTTTTCTAGGCCTTTTCTGTATTACACACAGAAGAAAATCCTATTAATATTATATTGGAAGGCCTCAATTTGATGAGCAACCTTCAAGACTGACTAAAAGAAATTACTTTATACTGTATGTTTTCATAGATTACAAGAAAGTTTTATGTGTCATTTTACTTTTCCCTTCCTAGGAGGCTTAAGTATGCCTTCCTGTTCATAGGAAGAAACCAAGGATTAACTAGGCATAACTCACCTCCCTGATGTGAGACAGTATGCCTTTGTCACCGAGGTGCCAATCAAATGTTTCTTTTCATTCAGTTCACTGGCTCATGGTAGACACATTCACTTCCAAAACTCATGTCCTAAGAGTTCCGTTTATTTAAGATTCTACTGCTTATTTTTGTAGGCTAGGCAAGGCTTTTGTTTCATTATTTTGTTTCATTATTCTCTTTTGGTAGGGACAAGGGCTGAAACAGGCTTTTTCTGCATAGCTGTCCTAGAACTCTTTGTATACCAGGCTGACCTAAAGTCATGGAGATCTACCTGTTTCTGCCTCTTGAGTGCTGAAATTAAGGACTATACCCAGCTTTGAGACAGGATTTTGCCCTGTCATGGAACTTTAGTATTGGTAATGTATGCCACCACAGAAGAACTCCCTTATGCCAAGGGAGTTCAAGAACTTGTTGCTAATCACACAACTAGTCAAAAGTCTATGTGAGATGTCTTAGTCAGGGTTTCTATTCCTGCACAAACATCATGACCAAGAAGCAAGTTGGGGAGGAAAGGGTTATTCAGCTTACATTTCCACATTGCTGTTCATCACTAAAGGAAGTCAGGACTGGAACTCAAGCAGGCCAGGAAGCAGGAGCTGATGCAGAGGCCATGGAGGGATGTTTCTTACTGACTTGCTTCTCCTGGCTTGCTCAGCCTGCTTTCTTATAGAACCCAGGACTACCAGCCCAGAGATGGCACCACCACAAGAGGCCCTGCCCGCTTGATCATTAATTTTGAAAATGCCCCACAGCTGGATCTCATGGAGGCATTTCCTCACCTGAAGCTCCTTTCTCTGTGATAACTACAGCCTGTGTCATACATACTGTTGTGTTGACATACAAAACCAGCCAGTAGATAAAATTACAATCCTATAGACTTTCTCTCTACCCTATACACACTCTCTTATATATCACTCTCTTTTTCAAACATCAGTTTCCCATGAAACCACAAGTTTTTTTTATAAACATCAATATGAACTTCTGTCCTTTCATACTCTAACCAAGTTTTGACATTTGTTTTTGTCTCAAATACAGAATCCAGATAGAATTGATAGATATAATATCTATTCAAAGGAAAAACAATTTAAACTTGAGTTTGGGGCTGGTGAGAAGGCTCAGTCAGTTAAGGCACTTCCTGCCAAGCAAGCCCGGTGATCTGAGTTTGATCCCAGGACCCATGCTGTGGAAGGAGAGAGCTGATTCCTGCAAGTTCTCCCCTGACCTCTCCCACCTATGCATGCACAATAAATAAACGCTGCAATACATTTGAGTTAAAAATGAGCATGAGTTCAACGAACACGATCCCAAAGGCAAAAGGAATGCATGGTGCTTAGCATCGACTGCTCTTCTGCCCCAGACGTTTGCTAATGCTCTTCTTAGCCCCACAAGTAGTAATGTTAAGGTTTTAATATGACTCTTTCAAGCGCCATTTCTACAAGTTTAAAAACATAAATAACCTCAGTTTAAAACAGCTTAGGGCAGTTATTAGAGCATTTGTATATATACTTTTGTTTATACAGGCCCTGCTACTCTCTGATCTTAATGACTTGGGTAGAAGGGAGGCTAGGTGGCAGGCAGCTAGCCCCTTCCTTCTTTACCTTGTTCCTTTAAAGTTAGCCAGTCTTAAAAGGCCATGAGGCTGGCCCTCAGCCAATGGGGAAAGACACAGTCACCATTTGATCGAGAACAAAAAACCAAGTACAGATCCTGCCCCAGTGGGCTGGATCTTCTGCTTTTGAACGTAGTACATAGTTCTGAGGAGAATTGAAGTTTTAGTTGTGGGGACACTGTAATTCAAGTGGTTGTCTTTTCCCTTTGATCTCAAACTTATTTCTAGCACACATGCTTATATATTTACGGTACCTCTGCTCTGGTGGTGGTGGTGAAGAGTAACCCTGTCACCTCCAAACACCCTACCACCAAGGGTTACTTCTTGCATGCTTTTCTTTTTAAAATGACTCAAAAAAGATCTTTGATGGTTTGTATAGCTATTACATTCATTTTAATAGCTGGATAGTATTATATAGTTAAGATGTTTTAATATAAATCAGTAAACATATTTAATAGTTCCCAGTAGCAATATGTAATAAAGTGGCAGATTGATTATATTTAAATGCTAAATTTCTAATGCACAATTCTGCTGCTGATCAAGAATGGGCAAACCTAAACATAAATATTACTGGGTCTGGAGAGATAGTCTAGTGGTTAAGAACAATGACTACTATTTCAGAGGACCTGGTTAACGTCATGGTACCCACAGGATGGCCCATAATCACCTACAATTCCAATTTCCATTTGAGAGAGTAGAAATGTTTGCACTAAAGGATTTCCTAAGTATTGGTGATAGAAAAGAAAGATATGTGATTAAAGTATAAGACATAAAATCTATATGGAAATAAGTTATGGAATGGGGAGGGCTACAATTTAAACCAGGAATCACATTTTACCTATCAGATTTATAAAAAGTAAACAAAGATTAAAAATTAAAAAAAATAATCACACATTGATAAAAATTAGGATTTGAGGAAAGTGCTTCAAATTCCAGTTTCAAGGCTGATCACCTGAAGTTGCCACATCTCTGGGGACCCGCTTCTCTTAGTCACAGAACTTGGGAGAAGTAGGAATTAAGTGTAAAAATGCCTGTGAAGCAACTGAGTTATGCTGGTAGCATGCAGTGGTACTCAATAAATGTTTGCCAAGCAGTTGTTCCTATGTACAGGAATCACTCTCTTCTGAGTTCTGTGGCTCCTGTGAATAGGATACCCCTTCATGAATTTTCTTGTTCGGCCACCCTTACCTTATTTAAGCCTTTTTAGTCTATTCTGTGACGAACTGAGGTTAGAAGGTTTAGTCTATACTCTAGAACATTGGAATCACCTGTTCCTTGAAGATATGGAGCAACCCATGTGTTCCTCTGGGTCTGATGCCTTTCTTAGGGTCAGATTTCTAAGAATGTATGATTTAGATGTGAAAGGACCTTACGGGCTTATTTGAACGTTTAATCCTTAATTGGTATTGCCATTTGGGGAGGTTGTGGAACCTTGGGACAGTGGCCTATCTAGCAGAAGTAGGTTGCTGGTGATGACCACTTCCGATTCTGCCTGCTTTCTGTGCTTTCTGGTCCCTGCAGATGTGAAGAGCTCCAGCTGCACTTTTCTGGCCACAAGGGCCAGAGACTTTTTAAACCTGAGCTCAAATGGACCTTTCTGTCCCTATGTTGTTCTGTTAGCACCTGAGATTCTTTCTTCTATTTCTTGTATTCTGTTGTTGATGCTTGCATCTATGACTCCTGATGTCTTTCCAAGGTTTTCTATCTCCAGAGTTGTCTCCCTTTGGGATTTCTTCACTGTTTCTACTTACATTTTTAGATCCTGGATGGTTTTGTTCAGTTCCTTCACTTGTTTGTTTGTGTTTTCCTGTATTTCTCTAAGGGATTTTTGTGTTTCCTCTTTAAGGGCTTTTACCTGTTGACCCATGGTCTCCTGTGTTTCTTTAAGGGAGTTATTTATGTCCTTCTTGAAGTCCTCTATCAGCATCATGAAATGTGGTTTTAAGTCCAACTCTTGCTTTTCCGGTGTGTTGGGGTATCAGGGACTTGCTGTGGTTGGGAGAACTGGGTTCTGAGGTTGCCATGTAGCCTTGGTTTCTGTTGGTAGGGTCATTGTGCTTGCCTTTCACCATCTGGTTATCTCCGGTGTTAGTTGGTTTTGCTGTCTCTGGCTGGAGCTTGTCCCTCCTGTGGGCCTATAAGCCCGTGTCCATACTCCTGGGAGACCAGCTCTCTTCTGGCAGGGTCTGTGCACAGAAGGCTGTGGAGTTGCCTGGCTCCCTGGTGCACATGGTGGCCCTTGTTCTGTTATATATTTACCAATGAGAGTGATTATTAAAACAACTGAAAGAATGAGAATTACAGGCTAAGAATCCCCCGTGCCTAAGTCTTAAATGACCCCCAAAAGCAGAAGTTTAGCCCTCTCTTTGTTAGCCCAGGAGTGCACACCAGCCTGCAGGGTCCAGCTACGAGCCGCAGGCCTGGGAAGGTCCCTGACGTCCTTTCCCGTCTCGCCTCTGAGGAGCAGCTGGGGTGAGGGCGAACACAGCTGGACCGGCGGGGTCACTTCGAGCGGGCTGTGGGGCTCGTGCTGGGCCCATAACAGGAAATGCGTAACAGGAAATGCATGGGTGACCCTGGCCACGTAAGCGGAAATGAGCTAACTAGTTTCTATCTGGCTTCTATAGGAAACTGATTGGTTCTCAGAGCACGGACTTGGATAATTTAAACTGATTGGCTTAGAAGCTATGGTGTGGTACAAATCAATTGGCTCGCACTGAGCGGGCTCTCAATGCTAAGGGATGATTGGTTTGTGTTATGTGGGTTTGTTGTAAACTTATAAAAGCTGCCCTGATTCTGCACTTGGTGTTCACAATCTTCTACCCTGTGTGGTGTATGGCTGTGACCCCCAGAGCCTCTGGAATAAAAATCCTCTTGCTGTTGCATCAAGACTGTTTCTTGCGAGTGTTTTGGGTGTTGCATTCTGAGGCGTGGGGCGCTGGGGTGCCCCCGTTTTTCTTTCGGGTCTTACACAACATCCTTTCAATTTATCTGTACAGTATTTTCATGTGAATAAGGATTTTGAACTTTGATGGAACTCAAAGTTTCTTGCTGTTGTGTTGGTTTTGGCTATGTGTGTGTGTGTGTGTGTGTGTGTGTGTGTGTGTTTATTGTAGCTGAAGCCAGGATCTTGTGAATGTAGGCACTCTACCACTAAACTATATCTCCCATGCTATAACATTTTAAATATACTTTCTCAGGAAAGTGTCAATCTACGTAAGAGTTCCAAATATACCACTATAAACCTGCCCACAGCATTATTTTTTGCTTTAAAATGTTCCCATCTCTGGCCGGGTGCTTCTGGGCCCTTATTTACCACAGAGCTGCCCTCAGTCTTGTGGATCGCCCTTACTTTCTGTCAGATGAGACTTTCACTGACTGCAGCTCTGGGTCCCATCATTCCACACTTCCTGCTTTCTTTCTTTTTTCTTTTTTTTTTGTTTTTTTGTTTTTTTGTTTTTTTTTTAAATTTTTCTTTTCTTTTTTTTTTTAATTTTTATTTTCTATATTCTATGTTTACATTCCAAAGGCTTTCCCCTTTCCCAGTTACGCTTTCTTTACAGTCACGTCTCAGCTGGCCCGTGGCCATGAAAGCAGAGGCAAGAGGCTCACAAACCCGAGGTCCCTCCTTTCAAGGAAGCAAAACCAAACAACAGTCTCGTTTTCATAGCTGTATTTTCGGTGATTGTTGTTTTCTAACAAGAGCATTTGGCCCTAGCTGCAAACCAACAGGCTCCCCCCATGTCACCGGTGGGCGGGGGACTTTCTTGAGCCCGGGCAGGATGTTATCATTTTCCCTCATTTCCTCCGCGCTGCTGGGCTTTGGGTGGGTTCCAGTTATCAGTCTTTGTTGCTGTTCCCTATTAGGAACACAGCTTCATTCCTCCTGAGTCCCATTCTCGTTAATTTTCCTGCTTAGAGGGGCCCTGGGGACGGAGGTACCGCGGTGTGAGAAGCACACAGATATTCCAGGAACATCCCCAGCCCGTGGCCTTCAGAGACACCCTCATTTTCTTGTTCTCTGGAGCTACATTTCTGAGTAATTTAGCACAATATGTTCCAATTTGCTCCTAATTTTACCTCCTGTTGGTTTTTCTGCCTTCTAGGTTTGCCTTGGCCCTAGATGGCTTTTCCGGTTGTGTTTTGTCCTGGGCGCAGCGTGCTTTCTCACAGAAAACACGATTGCTAGTACATCCCGATGTGAATGAAAGGCGAGAAAGCAGACAAGTATGGACGGGCGGAGTGGCAGAGAGTTGGGTGTGAGCCTCACGTGTGCTCACTCGGGCGTGAAGGGAAGGACCCTACAACCCCACCTCTCTCAACCCACGCCTCTCATTTGGGGCAGAGCTGCAAGGGGTCAGAGGAACTGGAATTAGGAAAGGAAGGAAAAGCCAGCTTGCCACGGGACAGGAGACTGAAGCGGGTTGAGGGGAGGTACATCGGATGTATGGCCCTCAGCTTCCAGAGCCCAAGGAAAGGTCCAAAAGATGTAGGTGTCCAGGCCATTCAACCCATAGGAAGTCTTTTATGGGCTTCTCGTTGTCTCTCATTCAAGAATCCGCGCGATGAGGCTATAAGGCACCCCTCACCCGCAGTAGGGCAGATTGCAGCTCAGCCTCCTCTGGGTTTAGCTGCCTGCTCTGAAAATAGCAACAGGTGAAAGCGGCTTCTGTGAATCACATCCTCCCAGCTGGGTCACCTGATGCTAATTAAGTCACAAACAGGCACTCTGCCAGCCCAAGGCTGCCACCTGGTATTAGCTGCTGGGAAATAGTCGACCCCGATCAGCGGCGGGTTCTATTTTGTTTGGAAGGATGCTGAAATGAACTGATTTTTTAAGTTTGACTGGATGCTGGAACATTATCCTGCAGGGTGGCCATCACTGTGTAAAAGCCCATTTAGTTCCAGCTCATGAATATTAATGAAAACCTAGATGAAATGGACTTCAGAAGAAGTAGACCACAAAATCTAATAAAAGCGTTGTCTTTTACTTCGCATGATCCTGCAAGATGGACAGCCTTTGGTCATGAGTGGGTATTAGTAGCCCCTCTGTATGCAATAACGCTACAATGAATTTATTAAAGTGCTGCCTTTTGGATTTATTGTCTTTTGGGGCCGATATGAAGCAAAGGTTGGCTCACTGTTATTCCAGTAGAAGCCTGCTGACAGCAGAGTAATCGAAGACTGCTCTAAGTTCCAGTCGCTTCCAGATGGTTGCTCACACGTGTCCCCAGCTTCTGAAAAGCCACTTAAGCATGCCTCAGGGCCTCAGAGGGAAATTTTTTACAGTTTCTGCTATTGCCAAATTTGTAAGTCACTGCAGGTCTGAAGCCACTGAAGGCTCTAAGACTGTAACAGTTCTCTCTTCTACTCTCACAAAGTAAATGTTGTATGAGACATTTCTTACTGTTGTTTGGAGGGAATATCAGAAATAAGAATATTATCTGGAAGAAATTAGCAAAGTTTGCAATTTTATTCTTTTCTTTTTCTCTTGTGTTTTGAGGCAGGTTTTCATAAAGCCTAGGCTTCAACTGGCCTTCCTCCTTTCACCTCTCGAGCTCTTGGTATTCAGGCATGAGCTATCAACTGGCTACTGTCTTAGCAGCACCAAGTGACCAAGGAGCTTATGAATACCGAATGAAACCTTCCTGGCTTTCTCTTTCCCAGGAAATAGTGGGGATTTCTTGTGATGAATGCACAGAAGTTGCAGCTCCCACGACAACCTAGCTCAGGGTACTTCTGAAGGCATTTAGCACTTACTAAACTTTTGGTCTGAGGGAGAGCCTCAGGGCTCTTCAGCTGTCTGCCGAAGACTGTGCCCGGCGGGCTGCGATGCTTTGTGAGAGAATGTCTGTTAGCTTTTTAGGTTCCCAGCAAGGAAAGAACTCTCCTTTGAAAACTGTAATCACTGCAAACACACACACACACACACACACACACACACACACCTATATCCAAATTTAACATATATATTGAAATAGGACAAAATTCTTGCAACATAGAAAAATCAATTCGTAAAAATCACACAGCATGTCACTGGAAAAATATACCCTTTCTTCATGATTTCTCCTGCTTTTGTAAAGGACATTGCTGTTTGTCCAGTAATTCAAGAGAAAAGTGCGCCAGGCAGTTGTGGCACACACCTTTGATCCCAGCACTTGGGAGGCAGAGGCAGGCAGATATCTGAGTTCAAGAACAGCCTGGTCTAGAGTGAGTTCCAGTATAGCTAGAACTGTAAAGAGAAGCCTTGTCTCAAACAAAAACAGAAACAAAAAACAAAGCGGTAGCCGAGGCAGAAGGAGCTTGAGTTTAGAATTAGCCTGATTTATATACTGAGACCCTATCTCAAAAAAGGGGAGAAGGGGCAGAGACAGAGACCGAGAAAGACAGAGAGTTAGTTACCTTCAGCGTCTCCACCTCTAACTCAGCAAAGCCAAATGAAGTTTCTATAGCCCGGAGGCCTTTTGAGTTTATCTTGGCTCCATGCCTTGGGCCTAGATTTTGATGGGAATTTCTCTGCAATTCTGCTTCTGTTCTTCCTTTGAATAATTAAAGAAAATGTAAATCTGCTGAACTTTGAGAGCATTATACTCAGTCTTTCTCCCTCTGAAGCAGCAGAAATGAGACTTAGGTAGAAAGTCTCATTTATTGGTTTCTTATTTATCGGTTTCTTATTGGTTTCAGGGCAAGTGTGTACTGACTGGGAGGCACCTTTCACTGTGGGCAGCTCAGAAGGTGACTGCTAGGGGAAGAACACTCTCCCCTCTGTTGGTTTGCTTAGATTCTGAACTCAGGGAGCAAGCATCCAGTAGGCTGGGTGGTCTAGCCTAGACCCAAAGTTGGAAGGGGCTGGCTACATTATGGGCAATATGTAGTCAGATTTTGTTTCTTGTAGTTTTTTTAGAGCTGCCCCTGGGGAAAGGGACTAGCTGGGGACAGATGTAGCCACAGTAGGATGAGAGCAAACTCTGGGACTAGATCTCTAGTACTCTAAATTAGTCACTGTTGTATATTTCTCTAAGTGTGAGCTTCTCCTGTAATAACTGGGGAAAATCTCATTCTTGGTACAAAAGAGATGTACACGTAAACACTGGGGCACTGCTGCCTTTTGCGGTAGTAGATCAGTATTTATATATAGTACTTACACATAAAATTCTGTGTGAAGTGAGCAGTGTATGCATGCAAATGTGTGTGTATTTATATAAGTACAGGCATCCACTCATACATGCATAATGCTGATGCATGTCTGCTTCATAAATCAGTCTGTTCGTTCTAATTTAGAGGAAAGAGATTTATCTGTTAAAATGTATCATTTGATAGCCAGAAGAAAACATCAAACAGTCTTTATTTTCAAAGTTAAAGTCTTTTCTCTTTCTTAATCTCCAGAGCAGCAAGTATAGATCAACAGTGTGATGCCATGGTGTGAAGAGAGAACCATCAATACACAGAGGACAACACCCACACATACCCATACCCAGCCATACCTGTGCCACAACAGCTCAAACAGTGAGGGAAGCTCCGGTGGCAACAAGGACAGTGGCATCCAGAGCGTTTGCTTTTCTGGTAGGAATCCATTATGAATTGGTGCAATGGCTTTGTCAACACTCCAAGAAGATACCAAAGCTGACCATATATACATCTTATAATGCAGCTATTGCAGTCTTTGGAATAAACTCTCCAGGTGGTTTGCACCAAAACATTCAAAAGCCTACAATGTACTCACCTGCAAGAGCCTGACAAATCCAATGGGAGAAGTGTTATGGATGAGCGTGGTGCTGTTCTTGTGAACCAATCCCTTAATGAATAAAGGAGCCAATCACTGGGCAAGAAGGTGGGATTTCTGGGTTGGACAGAGGAAGAGAGGAAGCAGGAGATTCCTTTTGAGGCTGGAGCAGCAGAGGGGTAAGATGTAGCTGCTAGAGTTTCCTAGCATCATGGCAGATCCACAAAGGACACACCACTGAAGGAATCAGATTTTAATATGGCTTACAAGATTAGGTCTTAGTTGATGCACCCAGAGATTGAGTTACCATTGTTTCTGAACTAAGTTCATGTTGTATTTTCCTTCATGTGGTGGCTTGTCTAGGTTAAGAGAGAAAGGTACAGCAGCAAAGTGTGGGTTTGCCCTAAGTGTTCCACCAAGGCCTTGGGGGGGGGCGGTTGAAGCATGAGGTTGGTGTGGTAGCAACTTGCCAGTGGGAACAAAGCAAGCTGGGTGTAGAGATTGTGGAGTTCAGAGTCAGAATCTCTGGGAAATTAAAAAGAAAAAAAGGTTGGCCATTGCCTGCCAGTGCATGGCTGGGAAGGTGGTCAGGGCAGAGGCACAAGAGTAGGAGTGTGCTGGTTCTACTTTTTTAACATTTCACTCAACAGAGAAGGTCTGGAGAAGGGTAAAATAAAACTGCAGTACAGACTTACAGTAGACTAGCACTGACAGCATGAGACCTACAGTAACCTTAATTTCATCAACAGTATTGAGTAAAGGGAAATTCACAGGGAGGCTAGGGCATCTGTCAGTCCCTGGGTCTATAACAAGCATCCATAGTGCCCAGAGTTCATTCCCATGCATCCAGCCACAACAATGGCAGCGAGATGCTGATGACTGTACGTTGTCTGACTCTGTTCTGAGAAAACGTAGAACCTGGCAAACCTCTTTCTATGGATTTGCCTACAGGTAAAAATTACAGAGGCATTTCCTAACCTGTGAAAACTTCTTCCCAAATTACTCTAACCTATGTCAAGTTAACATCAAATTAACCATCACACTGATGGTGGAGGATTCTTGGTACTTGATTTGGATGTTTTTGTATAACTGTTTCAATTTATTGAAAGGTATCAAATGGCATATATATTTCTTTGTCACATGCCATACACATCCTCTTAAAAGCTCTGTGTCAATGGGAAGACTGGAGTAAGATGTGCTACCATGGTGGGAGGAGCTTAACAAAGATTAGGTTTGCCAGGTCGCAGTCCCCTGTGACATTCACAGGACAATAAGGCAGGTGGACACGCTGTCTTGAGAGCAGATCCTGACTCTAGCAGCCGACCCTCCACCATGTAAACACTCGCTTATCTCCTTCCCTACATTTAAATATCTCTCCAAGACTTTACTCTGCTACAACTTGTTTACTTTATCCCAGCAATGGTTTTGACCCTGGGGTCAAAAGGACTAGGAGGCATCATGGAAGAACTATTTCTTTTAAAATGATAAAGACTGAGACTGTATCTGTATAAATTAGAAACCCCATGTGGGTCTTTCATGAGTCTGGAGTCCAATCTCTTGCTTCCACATGTGCCTGTACTGGCAATTACATCTAAAAGCAGACATTCACACACACACACACACACACACACACACACACACACCACATACCTCTCTGTCTGTCTCTGCCTCTGTTGTTTTGTCTATGTGTGACATACATACACCACACACACACACACACACACACACACAGAGCTAGCTTTAGTGTCTCACAGCATCAACACCTGAGAGCACCCTCTGCTCTTCTCACTCAGATGAAGAGGAGAGGCCCAACTCAGAAGGAAATGCAACTCAAGTCCTGAATAGTATATAGTCATTAATATTTAGCAGATACTTAAATTAGTGTATTTGACAAAAATATGTAGGGAGTTACTTTTGCTGAGCATCACACTGCCAATATAGCACTTTCTTTTACAGACCTCGGTCTGCAAAGAGGAGGAGCCATAAGCTCTTTTCTTGAAGAAGGGCCCTTGATGTGCTCGCCTGTCTAGAAAGCGATGACATTCAGCCTTTCCTACACCTACTTGGGTAGAAGTGGATACCCACAATGCACCTGGAGAGAACAGCGAATAAAGCTGAACTAATTACACTTCAGCTTTTATTCAATAAAAAACGACCATGAATATGTGCAATTAATGCTGCATGATTCTTCTCTATCGTGTGTCTATTCATTTCCATCTCTGGTTTTGAAGTTTAAGTAAATCTAGAGCTCATGGGGTATTATGTATTATGCATGGTTCATATAACCCTAAGAATGAAAATGGAAGTTTGATATGAGATTAAATCCTCCACAAATCCCTACTTCTAATAAAGTGCTTGGCGTGAGGATGAAGGCAATGGAGCTGTTGCCTTCTCCAGTACTGAAGTGCTACAGGGGCACAGCCTTCCAAGACAATAAAGATGGAGACCTTCCAGGTCTGTAATTGCTAAACAAGTACCTATGAATACTAGGTACTCAGGGCAAGGGGCCAGACACATCTGCAGCCCACAGATATATTTCTCAAGACGGCATACTGTCCTTACCTAGAACATTTTCCAAATAATACAGAGAGGTATCATCATCATCATCATCATCATCATCATCATCATCATCACCACCACCACCACCCTTTTCCATGCCTGCAGGGAGTTACAACCAGAGGGACAGAGAACAATGTCTTATGGTATAAAACAAAGGGAAGGTGTGGAACCTATCCTGGGATCCTACTGAGGGTCAGGACTTCCAAAGGCAGCTTGAAAGCTCATTGCCAGCACCTTTGCAGTGCATCTTGAACCTGTCAGCCCCTCGGTTTCTGCTGAGTTGATGCACTGAGAATATGGGAATGAGCTCTGTATGCTCTTCATGGAGCCACTATGCTCTTCCTGTTGGTACAGAGGGAAAGACAAGCACACTCAGTGGGGTGTTTCCGCCAGTTGCTTATCCTAAATTTCCTGGAACCTTTGGCTCTAACAGCCAGTTTGCAGGAATTGAGGGGCCAGAGAAGGTGAGTACCGCAAAGAAGCAGCAAATAGACAGGAAGTGGGAGGTAACTGGGGCAGAGCTGCTCCGTGAAGAGGATGAGGAGATGGAGAAAAAACTAACAAAGAGTCTGAGAAAGAATGCAGCACGGGCATACATTACACTAAACTAACTGAGAATGTGGCATGGTGACATATTATACTAAACTGGTCATTAATTTTGCTTCTCATGACAAAGTTATTGTAGCTCCTATATGGACATTATTATTTAAAATAATATATCATGGACTGAGTTCTTTTTGTAAAGCGTTTTATCAAATTTGCTTTTTGACAGTTTTATACATGTGTATACTGCGTGCTGATTACTGTGTTCCCCACTCGTTCAGCAGGAATGGTTAGACCCCTGTGAGCTCCCCTCTGGTCCATGATGGACTGTTCTATAGGCCCAGTTTTGAGCATGACTGGTGTAGGCAGCCACAGGTGCTTCGTAGTCATGACTACATTGTCTGAGCTAAGCCCAGAACACAGCATCTCACAGCCCTCCTTCTTGTCTTCTATCTCTTACATTCTTTCTATCACCTCTTCCACAATGATCCCTAAGACTTAGAGGGAATGATATAAACATCTTGTCACTCAATGCCAGTTACTCTCAGCACTGGGAGCAGTAATATGTTTCTAAGTTCATTGAAAGGACAAGCTTCTCTGTGAAGATTGGGAGTCAATTCATGGGCATAAATATATTTAGAAGACAGTCTGGTGCTATGAGAATTTAGATAAACAGCAGTAGTAAGTTTGTTCATGGGGCCTGAGACTGACCCAACTGTATGTTTTTTTGTTCTTTCATTTTTTAGGATTATAGTAAGTAGCAGGCATGATTTCCCTCATGGAACAGGTCTCACATCTAACCAGAAAGCAGGTGGTTATTCCCATAACAGCTGTACCACGATTGCACCAGTGAACACATCTTTCTTGCAAGGTTGGTATTATAGTTTATAGGGTGCACAGTTAGATAAGACTAAGATGCCTTTCTTCCCCAATAGCCTGTATGTTTCTTTTAGAGTACCATGAAAGCTAGGCATGAGGAAGCTTCCAGCTCTGGACAAACTGACTTTTCCATCTTGCAACCAATATGTGTATTGCAGAAGAACAATAGTCTGCATTGATTTGGGGCCTCTGGGGCCTCCCTTACTGTGAGTCATAGCAGGTATCACACACATGGACTTTTTATTTAAGAACTTATGGCTTTCAGGAGTAGCACTATCCAGATACATAGAATAGTTTTCTTTCAGTGCTCTCTTCTAAAGACTTACATTTTGAATTGGCTTACAAAATTGTTTGTTTGTTTGAGACAAGAGCTCAGGTATCCCAGGATGCCTTTGAATTTTATAGGTAACCAAGGATGAGGACCTGAAGCTTCTACTCCTCCTGCCTTCATGCCCAACTCCTGAGTGGGGGATTACAGGTGTACACCACCAAGCACAGTTTATGCAACGCCAGGCATTCGGCCTAGGACTTTAAATGCTGGGCAAGCACACTGACAGTGGGGCTACAGCCTCAACCAGGCTATGGTATTTCTTAACAATTACATTTTACAATAACTGTCTTTAAAGAATAACATTTGTAATGACAGTTCTGGTCCTATATTCCAGCCCAAAGCAAGGAAACGCATGAACAAGGCTCCCTTGTTTCATCGCAGTACAAGTAGTTTTGCTTGTTCTGCAGGAAGACATCTTTTAGGTTTACTCTGTTGGTGACCTTCTATCTATACTGTAGAAGAAATTCTCCTTGACTCATGGCAGATGGACTGTGAAATTTGTTACATTCCACACAAATGCAGCATAATAAAAATATATACAAAGCTTCGATGTAAGTAACTAGCTTTCTTTATATCTGTTTCACCACAAATTATACTAATTCCTACAGAAAATTCTCTGTGATCCCTATGGATCATAGCTTGTCACCTCTAAGTTGGCATTATATCTACTGTTAGAATGTTCTACCATCAAACATGATTCTGTTATAGATGGTAACAAATAGTAAACTATTATTCTATTTAGAGCTCTCAGGCTTCAATGTGCTCCTCTGAAAGCTGTTTGGGTTCTTATGTGCCAAACCTCTGTGTATATTATTTCCCTGTGGTCCTTCTTCATTAGTACTTTTGGGACTTGTTAATTTCCATTAAGGTTTCCTGCTAATATAAAAATCTTGAGCGTGGAATGCAACGCTGACTGGTGACTCCCTCCATGACGTGCTCCTAGGCTCATGCTTGGCTCGGCTCGCTTTCTTATCAATCCAGGACCATCTGCCTAGGAATGGTGCTCCCCACAGCAGGCTGGACCCTCTTGCATCAATTCATAATCAAGACAATTCCTCACAGACATGTCTACAAGTCAGTCTTATCTATGCAATTCCTTAGTCAACGTTTTTCTCTTACATGACTCAAGACTTTGTCAAGTAGACAATGAAAGTTGTCTTTTTAAAAGCCGATCATTTATTTATTTTTTTTATCATGTGCATGTGTAGTGGCCTGCTTATCTGTCTGGGCACCATGTGCATACAGTGCTTGTAGAGGTCATTGGATCCTTCTGGAACTGAAGTTACAGGAAGTTGTGACTTGCCCAAAGTGTGTGTTGGGAGCTGAGCTCAGCTCCTCCACTGGAGAAGTAAGTGCTCAGCCACCAAGCCGCCTCTCAAGCCTCCAGTCTGTCTTTCTGGAAAAAAAATTCTTTTGAGACGGGGCTTAATTTTGTATCCCTGACTGGCCTTTTAGATGAATCTGGCCTCTCATTCACAGAGAACTGTCTGTCTCTGCCTCTTGAGTGCAGAGAGTAAAGGCATATGTCACCATGCCTGGCTTGGAAAAACAACAACCACCACTTGTTTCAAAGTATACTATCTCTGTAAAGAAGAGTATTATTTGAACTGCACATTGATGCTTCAGGAGCCTTGTAATGTTCTGTGACTCTATGTGTGTAATAGATCAGGGTTAGCTAAGTTTTTGCTGTGCGGGATAGGAGAGCACTAAATCTGAGGAACGTGTTCAAAAATGTGCAGCTGCCTACTTGATGCCAAAACTGGAGCTTTAGTGAGGATCTTTGACATTAGGATCTAAAAAAGACTCCTGAATCATTTTCTGCTTCCTCTTCTGTCATCTTCATGGCTAGACACACAGTGGCCGTCTACCCACACCCAAGGAGCTGCAATGATTCTCTCTTTTGTATCTCATCTATTGATGAGTCGGCTATATTGTCTGCACATTGCATCTATTCTGTCTCATCCTTAGCTTAAGTGGGTCCTGTCTCTTGCCTACACTATTATAATGAAAACTTAATACACTCACTTGCTTCTGTTGACAGATTTCCAGCTGCCGTGACAGAGTTAAGTGATCACCTTTTAAAGCTACTAGGCTTAGACTGTTTTCTCCAAGAGTCAAGTGGTTATAGTTTGGTCCCAGCATATAGCATTGTGAGGTATCTTCTTCTTTAAGAAATGGGACACTGAGCTGGGCGTGGTGGGGCACACCTGTAATCCCAGCACTTGGGAGGCAGAGGCAGGCGGATTTCTGAGTTCGAGGCCAGCCTGGTCTACAGAGTGAGTTCTAGGACAGCCAGGACTACACAGAGAAACTCTGTCTCGAAAAAACAAAAACAAACAAACAAAAAAAAAGAAGAAGAAAAAAGAAAAAAAAAGAAATGGGACACTGAAGAAAAAAAATGAAGAAAATATCAGAAGATGGAAAGCTCTCCCATGAATAGATTGGTAGGACTGATATAGCAAAAATGGTCATCCTAGCAAAAGTATGCTACAAATCCAGTGCACTCCCCAAAATTCCAACAGAATTCTTCATAGATCTTGAAAAGGCAATTTTCATTTAGCTTTATATAAAAACATGAAAAATCCAGGATAGATAAAACAATCTTGAATAATTAAAGAACTGATGGAGGTATCACAGTCCCTGATTTCAAGTTGTTTTACAGAGATATAGTAATAAAAACAGCATGGTATTGGCACCAAAAGAGACACATTGATTAATAGAGTCAAAGTGAAGCTCCAGAAATAAATACACAAAATTATGAACACCTGTTTGTTGTTGTTTTTAAGTAAAGAAGCCAGACATGCACACTGAAAAGAGAAAACACCCTTACCAAATGGGGCTGATCAAACTGAATGCATGCATGCAGAAGAATGCACATAGAGTCATGCTTATCACCCCCGAACAAAACTCAACTCCAAATGGATCAAAGACTTCAACACAGAACCAGATATACCAAACCCGGCAGAAGAGAAAGTGGGAAATATCTTTGAATTCATTGGCACAGGAAAAGACTTTCTGACTAGAACATCTTATGACATACACTGATTAATAACTAATAATAATTGATAAATGTGCCTGATAAGCTTCTGCGTGGCTAAGGACACTACCATTTGAACAAAGTGATAGGCTACTTCGTGGTGCAAGTTTATACCAACTACACATCTGATAGAGGGCTAATCTCCAAAATAAATAAAGAACTCAAAACTTTGATATTAGGAAAACAAATAACCCAATGTAAAAAGCGGGGTACAGCTGAGCATGGTGATGCATGCCTTTAATCCCTGCATTTCAGAGGCAGAGACAGGTAGATTTCTGTGAGTTCAAGACCATCCTGGACTACAAATCAGGTTCCAGGACAGCCAGGGCTGTTACATAGAGAAACCCTGTCTTAAAAAAGTTGGGTGGGATACAAATCCAAACAGAGAATTCTCAAAAGAGGAAATGTATATGGCTGAGAAACATTTAAAGAAATGTTCAACAACCTTAGTCAACAGGCAAAGGCAAATCAAAACTACTTTGAAATTACATTGTACATTCATCAGAATGGCCAAGATCAATAAAGCAAATGGCAGCTCATGCTGGTGAGGATGTGGATTGAGGGGAATGCTCCTCCATTGCTGGTGGGAATGCAAACTTGTACAACCACTATGGAAATCAGTGTGCTGGTTCCTCAGGAAGTTGGGAACAGATCTACCTCAAGATCCAGCCATACCTTTTTGGGCATATGCTCAAAGGACTCCACGTTCTACTGCAGAGACACTTGTTCAACCATATTCATTGCTGCTCTATTTATAACATCCAGAAATTGTAAAAAACCTAAATGTCCTCAACAGAGGAACAGATTATGGGCCATTTACACAACTGAGTATTGCTCGGTTTTTTTTTTTAAATAAAATAAAATCAGGAAATTTACAGGTAATCAGATGGGACTAGAAAAAAAAAAAACATCCTCAGTTAGATAACCCAGACCTAGAAAGATAAATACTGGATGCATTTGCTTATAGGTAGACACTCCTCACTAAACAACTTATAACCAAGTTATGGATAACTATAATCCATAAACTCACAAAGGACTATGAAAGACAGACAGGTAGGTCTCCCTAGGGAAGACAAATACAATATATAGTTATGGAGGGTGTTATGATTTGTATATGCTTGGCCCAGCGAGTGGCACTATTAGAAGGTGTGGCCCTTTTGGAGTAGGTGTGGCCTTGTTGGAGTAGGTATGTCACTGTGGGTGTGGGTTTTAAGACCCTCATCCTAGCTCTCTGGAAGTCAATATTTGGCTTGCAACATTCAGATGAAGATGTAGGACCCTCAGCTCTGCCGGCACCATGCCTGCCTGCCTAGACACTATCATGCTCCCACCTTGATGATATGGGACGGATTCTCTAAACCTGTAAGCTAGCCCCAACTAAATGTTTTTTATAAGATTTGCTTCAGTCATGGTGTCTGTTCACAGCAGTAAAAGCCTAACTAAGACAGATAAGGAATAGCTGGGTTGGGAGGATAAGTTAGGATGGGGAGGGAAGAGGGAAATGAGGTTGGGAATACAACCTCATTTGGTAAAATTAATGGCCATTTGAAAGATAGTATGGAAGACTAATACAGTAGAAGACTCATAGAATATATGCATATATGAAGGAGAACTAAATGAAATCACCAAATAATGGGGGCACAGAACCCCAACTGGATATCTATCACCAAATGTAGCTTCCAGTATAGGGTTATATTCCAGTATAGGTTATATTTGATTAAATTGTTGATCAAAGGGGTCCCATAGGAACCCCTAAACAACTAGACTGTTGTCAAGACTATAGGTTGCTCTTCAGAAATTGGTGGGCATGGCTCCATTGTTGAAGATGACACATGTCCAACTCATTGAACACAGCGAAGAAGTTGAGCTGGTGGCCACATACAGCCTTCACTCCTGCGTGCTAGCTT
The DNA here is from genome assembly GCA_964023405.1 of Apodemus agrarius. Classification (NCBI taxonomy): domain Eukaryota; kingdom Metazoa; phylum Chordata; class Mammalia; order Rodentia; family Muridae; genus Apodemus; species Apodemus agrarius. The sequence goes on from OZ030009.1 coordinate 150,454,482, forward strand.
CTTTGGCACAGGAATGTACACTGTAGACTACCGAAGGAGAAGCACACACACGCCAGCTACAAATCTTTTGATTTATAATGGTGTCTTGCCTGCAAGATTTGCTAGTACGGCAGTGACACAAAGCCAGTACGAGGAATGGAAGAGACTCTTGCCAGTTCAGGCATGATGATCATGGCTCTGGCAGGCCTTTCTCCTCTTTCATTCTCTCTGCCTTTGTACTGGCTAGTTTTGTGTGTCAACTTGACACAGGCTGGAGTTATCATAGGAAAAGGAGCTTCAGTAGGGGAAATGCCTCCATGAGATCCAGCTGTGGGGCATTTTCTCAATTGGTGATCAAGTGGGGGAGGGCCCCTTGTGGGTGGTACTATCTCTGGGCTGGTATTCTTGGGTTCTATAAGAGAGCAGGCTGAGCAAGTCAGGGGAAGCAAGCCAGTAAGTAACATCCCTCCATGGCCTCTGCATCAGCTCCTGCTTCCTGACCTGCTTGAGTTCCAGTCCTGACTTCCTTTGGTAATGAACAGCTGTGTGGAAGTGTAAGCTCAATAAACCCTTTCCTCTCCAACTTGCTTCTTGGTCATGATGTTTGTGCAGGAATAGAAACCCTGACTAAGAGAGCCTTGTAAAACTGTGAGATTACATTCCTAAAGCTAGCTCCAAATGTCTACTCCCTTCTTTGACCACTTCCTCCTCCTAAGCTTGACTACCAAGGTCCAACAATCAAAATTTCCCCTTAGGTCACCTAATTAACACGCCCAATTAACATTAAACATCCCATCCTAACACAGGGTTTCCCCTTCTTCACTATGGACTGCCATTTTCCTATGCACCACATCTGTCTCCTCTCCATACAGAGGCTGTCCTTTGTCCCCCAGGACAAATCCTCCTCTGTTCTCTTTCTTTTCTCCTAATTCTCTATATCTTATTTTTGTCTCTTATTCCTTATCCTCTATCTCTCTCTGGCAAATACATCTCCTTTGTGCTGAGAACTTGGTCTTGGAGGTCCTGAACTGATAGTTTTCCTTTTAGTATCTAACCGATATCTCTTCTGACTTACAGTTTACTCCACGAGCTGAAACCCATTCCTGACACTATTTGCATGACCATGAATGTGAGGCTAGATAGCCCAGGGATCTAATGGAAAAGCAAATCCTACTGTTCTACTAAAGAATGTAGCAATGAAATGTTTCTATTGGCATTCTTCTATATTCACAGATAGAGCCTTGATCAGACATCATCAGAGAAGCTTCCTCATGTGGAAGATGAGAGCAAACACAGAGACTCACAGCCAGACAATACGCAGAGAGCAAAAGACCATAGAAAACTCAGCCCGAAAAGGATACCTCCATCAAATCCCTCCCCTCATGCCTCCAGGCAGAAGAGGAAATGGATAGAATGATAGAGCCTTCGGGGATGGGGGCACCATTGAAACAAAGCCCGCTAAATCAACAGGATTGGTGCACAACTAAACTCACGGGGCAGGAGGCACCAAGCCAGCATGGGTCCTTTGTGTATATAGCACAGCTTCCAGTTTTTATGGGTTTGCTGAATATGCAAATGACTGAGTTTCTTTGTCTTTATCTACTTCTTGTGCCCTTTCTTGGTCTCTTTTTCTTGTGTTTGTTTTGTCCTATTCCAACTTGTTAGTCTTTGTCTTATGTTATTTTACTTTGCTTGATTATTATCTCTTAGAAGCTTGTTTTCTAATATGAGACAGAAAGGAGATGAGTCAGATGGGAGTGGAGGTGGGGAGGGACTGGGAGGAATAGATGGAAAACTGTGATCAGAATATATTATGTGAGGAAAATAATCTGTTTTCAAGAAGAAAAAAAGAAACACACACGCACACAAAACAAAACAAATGTATGTGATGCAAAAAGGATCCTTGGATCAACTATGGTTCTCGAAAAAAACTATGAGACTCTGGTGTTTTCTCTGCTTCCTGTTTCATTTTGTCATAGCTTGGTTTCTGTTGCTGTGATAAAACTCTGACAAAAACCAATTTCAGAAAAAAAAGGGTTCATTTCACCATACAACTCCCAGGTCACAATCCAACACTAATGGAAATCAGGACAGGACCTTGAGACTGGAAGTGAGGAGAGACCATGGGCAAACACTCTTTCCTGGCTCACTCTCGATTGGTTGCTTTCTTCTACAGCCTGAACCACCCATCCAGGCAGGGATGCCATCATCCACAAGGAGCTGGCTCTTCCCTCCTGCATCACAAATGAAGAAATGTCCCCAGAGACGCCCCACAGGCCAACCTAACACCACTAATTACTCAGTTGAAAGTCCTTCTTCCCAGGGGACTATAGTTTGTGTCAAGGTGACAAAAAACTAACCAGTATACAGGATGAAGTTCTTCCACACATGTGTGTCCACTATGACATAATGCATCTGGGAAGGCCTCCCCAGACAACCAACGTCAGCCAGGACCATGCTCTTGAACCTCCAGAAAACAATGAGCTAAATTAACCCTTTTCTTCATAGTTATGCTGCCTCACATGTTTTGTAGCATAGCATGAGCGAATGAAAGAGCAATGGCCTACAGAGTGTATTAAAAATGTAAGACCTTCAGTGGCAATCCATGACATTAGAATACATCTACATTTCTTATCAAAGTCTCCTTGTTTTTTTCACTAGCAATTTCCAATGAATGCACCACCTTCTGCATACACACTTGACTTGTTCTTGACTACAAGAACAAGTGTATTTATTACCCTGTGCTGGTTAGAGTTTGTTACTTTAACACAATCTACAGTTATTTGGGAAGAGTTGGCAAGACACATCCATCAGGTTGACCTGTAGGCAAGTTTTTTGGGCAACCTTTCTTTCTTTTGTGAGACAGGGTCTCTCTGACTATCCTGGAACTCACTATGTAGAGCAGACTAGCCTCAAACTCACAGACCTGCCTTGCTTCCCAAGTGCTAAGGTTAAAGGTATGGCACCTCACTTAGCAAAGAAATCTGTAACTGGTTATGATGAGTTAGTTGTAAACTCCAGTACTCCAGGACTAACTGTATTTTCATGATTATCGATTGGTCTTTGAGGGCCTAGAGAATGTAGGTAGTGCCGTCTCTGGGCAGTTGGGCCTGAGTTGTACAAGAAAGCAAGCTAAGCAAGCCTCCGTGCTCCTCTGTGGCTGCTGCTTCCGTTCCTGCCTCTAGGTTCCTGCCTTGGCTTCCCTTAATGAACTGTGACCTGGGATGTGTATGACAAATAAACCCTTTACTCTCCAAGTCACATTTGGCCAGTGATTTCTCACAGCAAAGGGAATTCTAAGACACATACATTACTCAGGTCTTATTTTTAATCTCAAGGAGATTTCAGGGTTACCCCCTACCCCCTCTTTTTTTTTTTTTTTTTAAATCACCGGAGAAACTCAGACTCACAGACCTCCCCAAGGTCCCTGATGTCTGTAAATCAGCCAATGAGAAGGCCTGAATCCAAGTATTTCCCCTTCATGTTTGGAAGTTCATCACTACTTTACAGAGCTATGCTGGTCATACCACAGGTACACACTGGTCACAGTTAGACAGATTTGGGTTATTTTCGGATGGCTCTCAGTGAGTACCCACAGAGTCTTTTCCTCAGCAGGTGTGCAGTTGCTTAGAACTGGAGAATGGAAACCCCCAGTGTATTACCTTACCCCCCAACAGCCTTATTGTTGCCAAGACATTCTCTGTGGGCTGAGCTGATGGAATGTTCTGGTTTGATTTGCGAAGGGAGGACCTGAAATAGTCTTTGTTCCCTGACACTTTCATTTTCTATACATGGAGCCAAAATGTGCACCAAGTTTTAGTGCCCTACACCTTAGGTATAAAGTGTTAAACAGGCAGAATAACATCTTAAATAAGCTGAATAAAAATGGGAAATGGAAAACACTTCAAAGAATTGAAATATTTAGTGGTTAATCATTTTGGACCCCCCCCTTGTTTTAAGAGGACCGGAACAACTTAAAAGTTTGTGTGCCTGTCTGTTGCCTGTGTGTATGAGAGAGAGAGAGAGAGAGAGAGAGAGAGAGAGAGAGAGAGAGAGAGAAAGAGAGAGGAGAGACACTTATAAGATGTGAGATTCAGGAAGAAAATCTTGTTATGGCTTTTTCATCATTGTAGTGAAATGCTTGAGAAGCAGCTTAAAGAGAAGGTGTCTATTTTGCTAGTCTTTGTGGACACTGACGCTGAGTCCATAAGGAGGAGGAGGAGGATCTTGGTGGCCGAAGTATGTGGCACTCACATCATGGCAGACAGTAAGCCAACTGAGACTGAGAGGACCTTCTGGAAGGTACCTCCCCCCCACCCCCAGAGACTCATCCCCAGGGGCCTAATTCCTGTAGGTAAGTTCCACTAACATTTCAAACATCTCTAAAAATAGAACCACCAGCTGGGCCCCAAGAGTTGAACATAAGAGCTGTACCAAAGGATAAGTAAAAAGACTCATGGCCAGTTTCAATAAAAAGAGAAATAAAACTTTAATCTTAACCTCCTTACCTTTTGTGGTGGTATGGTTCTAGGAGAGAAGACTAAACACTGCCTTGTGTGGTTAGGTGATTAGCATCAGAGTGAAAAAGAATAGATTTCTATTTCAAAGACAGAGAAGAGGTATGCAAATATGCTGGATCGATCCCACAGCTGAAGCAAGCGGGTTTTTTAAAGGAGAAAGACAGGCCTACCCATATATATGTCAAGGAAACTATGTTGCTTCCCCTAACCTCAGTGCACTTGGGAGGCACCCTCAGCTACAACATTAGTCAACCTGGGACACTAATGTCATTTTCCTAAAAGAACAGTATAGCTTTAAAATTTATTCAGTGAATGAAAAGTGAATTATTTGCAAAGCTTTGCTCTAGTGAAAATCTGATAAATTCCAGATTGATGTGTAATTGGAGGTGTAGCCTTGTTGGAGTAGGCGTGTCACTGTGATTAGGGTCTTAGGATCCTCATCCTAGTAGTCTTCCACTAGCAGTCTTCAGAAGATGTTGAATGCTCAGCTCCCTCTGAACCATGCCTTCCTAGAGACTGTCATGCTTCCTGTCTTGATGATAATGGACTGAACCTCTGAACCTGTAAGCCAGCCCCAATTGAATGTTGTCCTTATAAGAGTTGGCTTGGTCATGGTGTCTCTTCAACAGCAGTAAACCCCTCACTAAGACAGAACTGTTGACATCTGCCAATGGTTGTATGGAGTTCCGATCTCCTTGAATGTGTCAGAGAATGTGGCAGTGCTCAGGCTGCAGAAACAAAGAAGGTGATGTGTCCAGGCCTTGGGGACACATAGGAGAAGCCATTGTCATTGTGCCAGATGGGACAGCTCTGCCTGCTGTCTGCCTCCAGGATTCCTGTTTCCATCTCAGATTCAAAGCAGAATCTATACACACATGCACACATACCCCCACCCCCACCAGCAACACACACACACACACACACACACACACACACACAATGCCACAGTATGCTTAAAAAAGAAATGAATGATAAAGTCAAAATAAAAACTTGTTTTCAGGAAATTGAATGGTCAAATTAATTGTATTTAAATCATTAGTAGAGATAATGTTTAAATAACTCAGGGTGCCCACAGATGCTTCTGTGTAAATGACAAAGACATTTCATTTATAGAAAATACAATTAGTATTTTCTTCATGTTTCTTAATTCTGTTTTCTTATAATCACCCCACTGGTTATAACATAAAGCAGTAGTAACAAGTAGACTTTGCTGATGTTATGTAACAGTTTTCTCTGAGACTGAAACATTCCATGCTAAGAAGAAGAGCCTTAATCAGAATGGTAAACAACTCAAAAGAGCTTTAGGAAGTTCCTGAAACTGACCAGATTCTCTAGGCCCTGCCTTGCCAGATTTAGCAGTAAAAGCTGCAAAGAAAATTCTTAGACAATCCAAGCTACAAAGAACACTCTAAGAGTAGATCAGCTGTCTGAAAGAAGCAAAGACCAGACAAGCTACCTAAAACAGGCTTAGACTAACAGGGACTCCTGGAAATGATTCTCCTCTGTGGTGAATTGTCCTGGGGCTGTTTGTATTTTGATGCTAGCTCTGCTTCCTCAAGAGGGGCTCCCCTTATAAGGAGTAGATTACATCATGTACTCAGGTGATTTCATGTGACCTTTCTCCCCATTCTAACTGGTCAATAAAGACCAAAAGCAGAAGCTAATTGCTGACTGAAAGGTAAGGTGGGATTTTCCAGTCCCAGGAGGAAGAGGAGGAGAGAGGGAGAGAGATTCGGACCAGGCTGTGGAGCAGATAGGAAGAAGCAGACGTGCCACTCTTAGGGACTGATAGTTTATAGCTAGAGAACTAATGAGTCTTTAATTGAATTCTTGAGCCAAGATCTAAATACTTACTGTGGTAAACTGTTATGAGTATTATATGTGTTCAGACTCAGAGGTTTGCAAGGAAATAAGTAAAAACAAATTAGAAACTCAATTTTCTTTCATCCAGTGCTCATGTTTTTAATCACAGAGCTGTAATCTGAAGCCCAAGAGCTGCCAAAATTATATTTCTCTAATATTTTAAAATCACAGACATATTGCATCTTATATATAGTTACAAATATTACAAATATGTAGTATACATTTTCTGAGTTCCACAGAAAACAAGTGATATAATAGGAAGATTAAAATGTATTGTGACCCCCAAGACAGAAGGAAAACTTAACTGAAGAGCATCAGGAGGACAGAGATAATTGCTGTTCTTACACAACAATCTGAAAAAACAAATAAACAGCTAATATTCCATTTCTGAGGAAGTTGAGAGTTCTACAGAATCGAAGATGATTAAACAAAGTAAAATTGCCGAGCCTCTGAGCCTAGAGGAGGGAGGAGAGTAGGGGAATGTTGAGCTGGAAACCTCTACCATGAGACCAAGTTTCTTAAAAGGCTCTAGATCCAAACACAGCCCAAGAGAAAACTCAAGGGACAGGAACGCACAGACGTTAGCCATGGTTTATTAAAAACTGACAGCAGATTCAGGTCACAAGAACCTTTTAGGCCTGGAATCATCAGCCCATTATTCCCATAGTAGCTATACCTCTGGGAAAAAATTACTAGGGACAAAAGAACACAACTGATAAACTTAAAAAAATAGTACATATAGATGCATAGTCCTAATATTAAATTTAGTTGACAAGAATTAAATGGACAAGGCTGATGAAAAGATTAATTCTACCAAGGAATTTTTATTTGCCTGAAAGTATCAAATAGATGCATTATATTTAATAGAAGAACAAAATTAATTCTAAAATTAATAGGTTGCTATTTGGTTTTGCAGAATATTAGGAATAAAGGAAGGTAGGCCTAGGAAATCAAATCACAGTTAAATAGACAAAATGAGGCAAGCTTGCACATGCACACATGCACACAGAACCAAAGAAACACAGGACCAAGAAAGCAAGAGACATGATGGTAGGGGAGGAAAGCATCTTAAATATATATAGTTTGGATTACAGAAACAGAAGAGAGAAGAAAAAGTAGTACAGATGGAAAATTTGTAGAGATATTGGAGAAAACAAAACAAAACAAAGCAAAACTGACCATAAGATACTGAGTGAAAAACTTCCAAGGCTGGTGAGAGGCATCGGTCCACAGATACAAGGAGTACAGTGAATCCAAAGCAGAGGTGCAAAGACAAGACACCTATGTGTGGTCATATCACTGTGGCAAGTCGAAAGCAAAGAGGAAAACGTCGACGATTTATTCATTTGTTTATTTTCATGTAGTTCATGCTGGCATTGAACTTGGTACGTAGTTGAGGGAACCATGAATTAATTTCTAACCAGCCTGCATCCACCTCTTAACTGCTGGGGTAACCAGCATCTGCTGTTATCTGGCTTATGTGACACTGGGACCAAATCCAGGGTTTCCTACAGGCTTGGGCAAGGACCCTACCAACTGAGCTGCTGTGGTGCTTTGAATAAGAATGTCTCTCAGAGGTTTGGGAATTAGAACACTTGGTTTCTAGTTGATGGAGCTCTTTGGAGAAGTTTCGGGGGAGCGGGCGTGCAGTCTTGCTGGAGAAAGCATGCCACTGAGGACAGGCTTCTAGAGTAGCTGTGCCCTACATCCAACGTGAGCTTTGTTTCTGCGCTTGCATTTGAAGAGGCAGCTATCCGCTTCCTGCACGACTGCCCCTGGCTGTCCTGCCTCCCTACCATGATGCATTCTTATATGCCTGAAGCTATAAGTCAAAATAAACTCTCTCCCTTCTGTGAGTTGCTGTTGGTCATGGTATTTTATCACAGCAACGGAAGAGCAACTACTACACAAGGTGGTATCAGAGAATGGGCTGTTGCTGTGAAGATTGTGGCCCATGTTGCTTTAGGAAAAATATGAAGACTTTGGAACATTGGACTGGAGAAGCAGACACATCCACACAAACATAGACATACATGTTTTGAAAGACACCTTGTATTGGGAATATACCAAGAACTCCTACAAATTAATAACAACAGAAAGTACATAAAAGTGAGCAAGACTTCAAGGAACAATTTTAATTTACATTACCAAGAGGGTCAGACAATATGAAAAGATGGTCAGCGTTAGGAAGCAGGGGAGGATGAGAGAAAGACACAATGAGCTTGCACGGCACAGCCTTCCGACATGACTAACATGTTGGCAAGCAGCACCAAGTACAATGAGGTGGTCAGACATGACATATGTTGCTGGTAGGAATGTAAATTGATTTGGAGTTTGGGACAGTTTGACAGTATCTACAAAGTGAAACACCTTGGACCGATCTCCTAGCAATTTCACCCCTGCTCACCAGTCAACAGAGATGCATCTGCTAACAGACATGGTCTAGAATGTCCACATCTCTATCATTCAAAGTAGCCGCATACTAGAACCACCTTCCATATCCTTCAGTGGTGGAATGGACTAATGCACGTGCTATCTTTATAGAAAGGAGCACTGCTCAGCACTGGAAAATAACTGGTGGGATCCATTGTGTGAGGTGTCGTCTTTGAATATTCAACTGTTAAGTCTATCCTATAACTGGTGGGATCCATTGTATGAGGTGGCGTCTTTGAATATTCAACTGTTAAGTCTGCATCCTCAAAGAGCTAAATGCTGGCGGGGTCTGGTATTGCTATTTCCGTGGCGCATCACAGGGCTCATATTTTGTAAATATTTGTTCCTTCATCACCTGCCTAAGGAAATTAGAATTATATCTGATTGGCTTTAATAAAGATCTAATGACCAATAGCTGGGCAGGAAGTGGAAAGTGGATCTTCTGGACAGAGAGAGGGACTCTGGGAGAAGAATTGAGAGGTAGGAGACTTGCCAGTGGACTCAGAGATAGACAGATGGACCGGAGCAGAGCAGAGAGGAGCAGAGAGGTAGACATGGCCACATGGCAGAACACAGGCTAGGATTAGTCAGGACGGAGTAGTCAGGAGACTGCTAAGGCCTAAGCTTTAAAATCTTAAAAAGACTCTGTGTCGTTATTCATATAGCTGGCAAGTCCATGGAATCCTCACTATAAATAACAGTCCAGATAATGAGTGAAACACAGAAACGGAACATAAAATTAGGAGGCTGATGCAGAGATTATAAACATTTCATTGTTGGTTATTTCGAATTTCTCCATGAAATTCAGAATTCAGGACAATTGACATACGAGGCTATGGAAGTGGTTAACTGTAGAAATGCAGACTTCGAGAAAGCAAGATGGCGTCCGAAAGGGCGGGGGACTGAAAAACATTCTATACTATAATCTTGAGCAGAGGTGATTTGCTGCCCATTCCCAGGGAAATCTGTCAATACCTAGAGACATTTTTGATAGCCATGTCTAGGGAGGGCTTTGCAGACACCCAGGGGGAGAGGTTGGAAATGATGTTGCATATTTCACTGAAAAGTTTTACACAGAGAGTAGCTATTTGGCCAAATGCAGGGAGTCCTAAAATTAGGAGCCCTGACCTAAGATGGCATGCCCATGTTTCAGTTGAAAGCCTCTTTCTTCATAAAAAGAGTAACTCAAACAGCTTGTATATCTAAATTTCTCTTGTAAGCACTAGAAAATAGATACAATAGTGTTTTAGGCCTACAATCTCAATACTTAGGACACCAAGCCAAGAGGATCGCAAACTTTAGATTCTGTTTTTTTTTTTTGTTTGTTTGTTTGTTTGTTTGTTTTTTGGCTTTTCGAGACAGGGTTTCTCTGTGTAGCCCTAGCTGTCCTGGAACTCACTCTGTAGACCAGGCTGGCCTCGAACTCAGAAATCCGCCTGCCTCTGCCTCCCAAATGCTGGGATTAAAGGCGTGTGCCACCACTGCCCAGCCCTAGATTCTGTTTTTTAAAAACCCCAAATAGGATGAATAAAGAAAATATGCATTTACACAATGGAATACTACTCAGCAATTAAAAACAATGAATTCATGAAATTTTTAGGCAAATGGTTAGAACTGGAAAATATCATACTAAGTGAGGTAACCCAATCACAAAAGAACACACATAGAATGCAGTCACTGATAAGCAGATATTAGCCCAGAAGCTCTGAATACCCAAGACACAACTCACATATCAAATCATTCCCAAGAAGAAGGAAGGAGAGGGCCTGGGTCCTGGAAAGGCTTGATGGAGCATTGTATGGGATTGCCAGGACAGAGGAGTGGGAGGAGGTTGATTGGGGAACTGGCAGAGGGAAGAGGGCTTATGGGACTTATGGGGAGGGCAGAACCAGGAAAGGGAAAATCATTTGGAATGTAAACAAAAAATATAGAAAATAAAAAAATACATAAAAATGCATGTATGTTCATATTATTTTCTGTGTTGGGAATCAAATCCAGGGCTTTGGACTTGCTGGATGAATGCCCCTTACATGCACTTTTAAATAATAGTCTCATCTTGTTTCCTTTGACACTAATTATCAACCAAACTTTTATTGAAATTAAGAAATCTTCTGGTTCATTAAATCTCACAATCACCCCACGATCAACCGCCAGTCATTTATTTATAGGGTCAGAACGGAGCATGATTATTTCTATTGTCTTTGAATCTGGCCATACAGCCCTAAAGGCATTACATGTGTTTCATATTTGAAGCTGGGGTGTAGTTTAGTGATGATCACAGATGGATATCTGAGGCCTTATGTGTTCATCCCAAGCATGAAAGTACATGTAGATTCACCCCTGGCCCCCCCACCACCACTCAGGGCCTGCCATGTGTTATCCTTGCTGTAGCAGTACATGATATACGATCTAACTGAGCTGTTCACTCTGGAGCATAAAGAAAAGACAAGCCAAATCCCAGGCCTTCACTTCCTCACTGTTAGACAGAGAAGCACAGGACACCACCCAGCTCCCCATCAGGTCAAATTGCTGTGTAATTTTGCATCAGATATTAATATTAATGCCGTGGTCTTAAATACACATAGTAAGATGGATCTGAATGGATTTTACAATTTAGAGTTGAATTTATAACTATAAATCAGGATGGTTCTTAGGCTTTAGTAACTTGGGAGATAACTCGGGTGAAATAGTACTGCTGGGACTCATGTTCACAGACGATCCCCAGTACAAACAGAATGAATCAAACCAGCAGATGAGAAACAAGGTACTCCATTTCACAAATTCCTAATAATGGAGTATCACCTCTGGAGGGCCATCAGAGTTGATTATGAACGGCCTCTGCTAGAGCTAGCTCACTCCATTGTACTAGGACTCCTGCAGCTATGTCTAAACCCTCAAACTCTCTGCTCAAGGTAACATTCGGGGAACATCTCAGACGCTGCTGATCGTCCGTGACTCACACACTCATTGTACTGAATGCTAAACTGTGACTCACAGTGAATCTATTAGCTGTTGGATGACACTGTGCTTATGGGAATAGAAGCTCACATCGTGAGTCACTTGGTGGTGCCCTAAAAGCCATCCTTGAGATCTCTACTTGGACAGCGATTCACATGATAATCGCGCTGCGACATGACTTGACTGACACATGTCATTTCAAAATTCCTGTCTGTGGAACTGGCTTGGGATTAGTCTAAAAAGTTACTCCCTGCTAAATGCCCAGTATTTCTAAGAACACATAGGCCCTGTGAGACTCAAAATCAAGGGTAACATATCCATTCAGCTTACATGCAAGAGAGAACCATGGTCTCTTTCACCAAGGATGCAGCACAATTCCTGGAAATACTTTCCCCAGAAAACACCCTGCTTCTTAAAATAACTCTGTAAGGGAAGATACAACCCAGCCCTATCGTCACCCAGCTGTTCCTGTGAGGGCTGCTACTGTAAGCTGCCCTCCACATTTTCCTCATAGACAGTGAATATGGTTCCATAGAAAGATAGATTTGAATATTCAAGTAGGATACACAGTAAGATCTTAAGAACTGGAACACAACATCCCTGGCTAAGTTCCTTTATTCAAATAGGCAAATTTTCTTCCTTAACTTGCCAGTCCATAAAATTTGAAAGAATAAAAATGTCCTGTGTGGAGCCGGGCGTGGTGGCGCACGCCTTTAATCCCAGCACTTGGGAGGCAGAGGCAGGCGGATCTCTGAGTTCGAGGCCAGCCTGGTCTACAGAGCTAGTTCCAGGACAGCCAGGTCTACATGGAGAAACCCTGTCTCGAAAAAAACAACAACAACAACAACAAAAAAAAACAAAACAAAACAAAAAAAATGTCCTGTGTGATTTTTCAAAAGCTTTCCTTAAAAGGCTTTCTCATGGGAACGACCTTCAGGCAAGCAGGAAAGAGATTATAAAATGTAAGATCAGCTTGAAAATGATTTCTAATATAAAACTTCTCAAAGGTATTAATAGAATATGCAACTGAATGCACCCCCTCATGGGACCTTAATTCTGAAGCTAGTGTGGTCTCTGCTTGTCCTAAGATCTTTGTGGTCATGTCTTTATAGTACCAAGTACCATGGCAACCAAAGCTTGTCTTTCTCGGTGTTGAAGCTAACACATACTGTATAGTTCACCCTTCTATGTGCATCTTAGCCTCTTGGTTGCAAAAGGGGTCACAGATCCTCAGTGTAGCTTGCCAGAGCGATGGTGGAAGAGCCAGAATTCTAATCTTCCTCTAGCCCCTCAGCAGCGGAAATCCTACACTCTCTGAATGTTTCCTCATTTGCAAAATGAAGAAGGTTGTCTAAGTAATTAGGGTTTCATAATCCTATATGTTATATGATAAATAGCTTTTGGGGCAAATTGTTTAGTATTCTTGAAAATGTTAGCCTGTCTATTCATCTAGTACATCGCCAAACTCTCTTAAATAAAAGATCAAGTACCTCATTTCAGTATTTATATTGGTTATTTTATAAATACCATGATTTAATGTGTAATTCTTTAAATGTGTATTTGTTTAACAAAGGGAACTCTTTTTCTGATTGAGACATGGTCTCATGTAGCCTCGGCTGGCTCTGAATTCTCATAAGGGAGAATGGCTTGAGCTTCTGACCCTCTTGTGTGCTGGGATTACCTTCATGGATACTACGGGAGCTTACCCAGTGCAGGGGCTGGAACCCGAGGCTGGAACCCGCGGCTGGAGCCTGCGGCGTTGTGCATTTAGACAAGTGCTCTATCTATCTAGTTCTGTGTTTTTCTTCCCTAGGCTTGGGAGAGAGAGAGAGCTGGTGCTAGTGATACATGCATACTTATATGTTCACGTCTTTAGACTGTGAACCCCGCTAGGCCAATGTTGCATCAATATAATAACAGTAAGAACAGCTTTTTAAAAGATTTTTAAAATTTTTTATATCTATGCATGAGTGCCCGCATGTATGTGGGTACACCACAAGTGGGTACACCAAGTGCCTGCTGGGGTGAGAAGAGCACACTGGATCCCCTAGAACTAAGGCTACAGGTTAACCTGTTAAGAGTACATTCTTTACACCCATGAGCAGTCCGTCTCTCCAGCACAACAACTAGTTTTTGCAGAGCCCAGGAATTGTGCTGTATTAACGTGCAGTGGCGACTGGGCGCCAAGGCCATCCAGCCAGCTATCTGACTGTGAAGTTTTGGAAACCCACAAGAGTGTGACCTGGAACACAGTCTCAGAAAAGGAAGAGGGATTTCCTTTCCAGCACTCTCAGTCAGGACAGAAACCCTCCTGCACCACCGCTTTCTTCGCGCTGTGGCGCTGTTCTCCACCTGGGGGCGCAGAGGCAGCAGTTGCTACTGCCGGATCCCCCTTGCGGGCTTTAGCCCGGCCCCAAACACGCTTTCACCCCACGTCTTCCAGAGGCTCTCTCTCTCTCTCTCTCTCTCTCTCTCTGTGTGTGTGTGTGTGTGTGGCTAGCTAGTTCTTCTTGCCCAGGTTTTGGGGCTTTATGGCTTCCAGGAAGATCCTGACCCATCCCAGCCCCAGAGAGCCTACCTCTCCCAGCGCCCCACCTCCAGCCCCGCGCGGAGAGGGTAGGTCGCGGCGCCCGCATACCCCTGCCCAACGCCCACCTTCGGCCACCCACTACCTATATGTGGAAATCCTGCAGCGCATTGAAACATCTCCCCAGACACCCACCCCACCCCCGCGCGCTGCCTCTTCAGAGGCCTCTCCCTTACCCACTTCCCTGAAGCAGTAGGTGGGGATAGCCACAAGCACCCAGATCTCCGAAAGAGCCCACCCTTGTCCCTGTCTTCCTTAAGGCCCCTTTGCCAGCCCAATTTCCCTAAGCCAGAGGGCACCAGCATACAAAGACCCGACTCTCACCTCCGCGCAGCCTCTCTGCTTCCTACCCAAACCTTCAGTCGCTGCAGCCTGGGCACCTCCGCGGGTTCCAACCTCCCGAGAGGTGTGGGAAATCTAGCTCCGGGACCCGGTAAGGACAGTCCCCCTCGTCTGCCCCCCTGAGTGACTGTTCTGTCTACTCAGTTGTCTGGCGCTGCTGCCCTCCGCGCTCGGGGTGCGGTCTGAGCGCCTACTTCCAGCTCAGCTCCGCCAGGCGGCCTGCGATGCGCTTCTCCGAAAGGGAGGCAGTGCGTTCCGGGGGCGCCACCTCCTCTGCCTGCGCTCGAACTGCCTGCCCGGCTCGAGTCCTCAGACCGGGGCGCATCCTTCCCCCAACTCAGAGAGAGCTGGGACTCTTCCACCCGCTTGGGCTTTCCCAAATCCTTGGCATGGCTGATGTGCACTTTAGACCTTAATGACATTTTTTTTTTTTTTTCCCTCACTGAGTCTCAGACTTGGGACCACCTGCTTGGTGGGTCTGATATTAACCGATCGCGATGATCCGGAGCCCTCCTTCTGCCAATGATCTGCTCCGAACCCACAACCCACTCGCCACAACTGACTAAGCCAGAGGGCGATGACCAGCCAGGGATAGCACCACTGGGCAAGGAAGGACTGGCGTCCCAGGTCCCTCGAGCTCTTTCTACTGCCGGGTCCAGGGCTTCGGGAGGAGAGTCAGAGAGGAAGAAGAGGAGGACGTCATGTACTTACCTGGCCAGGGTCCTCTGGGCTAGCCGAAGGGGAAGCTGTGGCCCCCGGGCCTCCGTTGGCGGTGCGCATGCGTCCAGAGTGTGCCTTAGTTTTCTTACACTAGTAAGAGCGGTTCCTACTCCGCCCGCGCTGGCTCTCTGCCTCCCGCCCTTTCCTTCGTTTCTGGGTCTAAGCTCCGGAGCTCGCTCTCTCTCTTTCTCTCTTCCTCCTCCTTCCTCTTCTCTGACTCCTCTCCGCCCCCGCGCTCGCTTTCCTAGGGCAGGGCAATCCCCCGGCTCGCCTCCTTCTGGCGGCGGCGTGCAGCACTCGGAGGCTGGGGGTGCTCCCTAGTCCCAGCGCGGGCGAGCGGAGAGCCCTGATCTCGGCTTCTCTCTTCTAAATGCAAGGAAATAGTGGGAGCGGCGGGAGCGAGCTTTAAGGGTTCCTGCAAGGGCCTCTCTCTTTATTCCCTGGCCTTAGCTTGCGGGGGACGTCGGAGGCGAGGGGGGTGGTGGGAGGGTATCCAGAGTGCGCGAATGTGTGCTGGGACCTTGTGAATGATGAGATGCTGGGCTGGGAGGGTGGGGGTGGGTAAGGGAGAGGTCGCAGGAGGAGCTGGTGCTTTCTCTGGCCCAGGGTCGCGCCTGTGAACTGCCTGCCCCTGCAGGGCAATCCCCACTGTCCCTTCCGATCCTAGCGCCACTAACCTCGGTCCCCAACTCTCTCCATAGAGCCTCTCTAGAGATCTGTTCTCCCACTCTAAACAGTGGTCCTACTCGGTCCCGGCCAGCCAGAGTCGCTTGGCCCCACCTGGCGACTGGGATGGCAGGATGGAGTGTAGGAAAACCTAAGCCTGGCCTCGGGTCTCTCGCCGTCCCCCGGCAGTCTCCCTTTCTCTCGCGACTCAGGCGGTGGGTAGGAAAGCCCCGCGTGGCTGCAGAAGCTGGCGCCTAGCTCTGGGGACTCCCGGCTCCCAGGTCACCTCGGCTAGCGGAGTAACCCTTGGAGTGGGCCCCTGGGGCAATGCGCCTGAGCTCAGAGGGCTAAACTCAAGCAGCCAAGTGACCTGACACAAAAATAACATCACGTCATTTCCTCCCTCTTCCAGGGAGAGGGCAGAGGAGTGGGGGCGCGAACAGGGCTGCGAGCGGTGACAAAGCCCCGGGATGCCCGGGGGAGGATCGAGGGGGAGCTGCAACTACAGTTGGAAAAGATCCCCGGAGGCGTCCGAGGGCTTCCTCTTGCTTCCTAGGATGGTAGAAACGTTAACACACACATCGCTTGGGAGAGAGTAGCTTCTAGTGCCTCCGCGGAGCTGGGAGTGTCCGGGAGCCGCAGGTGCCCTTGCCTCCAGTGTGCCCAGCGCTGTGCCAACCTTTCAGTATCCGGGCCAGCCTGGGGTGAGCTGGGTCAGTGGGAAAGGCTGGGGCCTCCGGAAGCCGAGGGTGGGTTTGGTGGAGTACCCAGTACTCACGGACTCCGGTGAACTCTTCCCAGTACAGGCGTCCTCTCCTCTGGGCTCCAGGTTCGGACTTGCCAGCTTCAGACGACGACCCCTCCGAGGTCGTCCTGGCAGTGCCATTGAGGCCACAAGTAGGAACAGGAGGCGGCGGGGCACTGGAGAGAGCCAGGTGGTGGACCTGGAGCTTGGATGAGGGGGAAAGTCCCAGCGTCGCAGGCAAGCCACGGGACGGGGTCGCCTCAGAAGACACGAAAACAGTCTGGTGGGGCTGGAGAGCAGGCCAGAAAGGTGGAGAAATAGAGTCGGCGGCGCGGCGGGCAAGTCAGGGAGCTGTGCAGGGCGGGAGGCGGGAAGGGTGTGTAGAGAGGAGAGAAACAAAACCAGCACATCATTACGATCTTGTCCAGTCACCTATTTGCGACCTTGCAGAAGCATTTTGAGAATTTACTCTGGGGATACAAGACAAGGTCAGTGGAAGCAAAAAGAAAAGGCACTAGCTTAGGTTCTTCCCTATTTAAACTACTTTGCCCAAAGCTGTGGTCTCTGAACCAGCAGCTAGTGCTGTATCAGTATTCAGTATCCAGCCGCCCCAAAGGAATGCAAAAATTGTGTCCCTGTCCCAGCCTAGTTCATCAGAACCTGCACGTTTACACCCTCATATAACCTGTATGCACATTAAACGTGGTGGGCGCCATCATGAGTTCATTTTTTGCAATTTTTCCTCTTCTCAGAATCCTTCTCGCCTTGTCCTCCAGTAGACCACTATTCCTAAGAGACTTAGTCACCAGGTCCCACTGGGGTAGCTGTTAAGTGAGACTTCAGTAGTTCTTAGGCTGCGGGAAGAATACCAGACCCACCTTTTGCTGGCGGGGAGGAAGTGGCCGGTTCACCTTAGCAGAGTGTGTGTGTGGGGGTGGGGGAGTGGGGGGTGGAGAGACAGGGTTCGTTCGGTTTTGTGAGCATGCTTACTTCAGGTTTCTTTTCTGAACTCCACGTGTACATCTTATTTTCAGAGTTCTTAAGCTTCCTGAAACATTCCTAGATTCCCAAGAGACTTACGCATGAAAGAGGATCAAAATAAACATGTTTTTTTTTTTCTTGGAAAGTTAAAAAGATAACATTCTTGGGCATGGTTAGTGCAGTAGTCAGGAGCACAGGGTCCTAGAAACAGCCTTCCCACTGACAACCCCAACTGGAGAGAATGACACTTTAATTCTCCAGTTTGTTTACTTTTGTTAAAACGAAAGATGGAAGTCAGTCTTTAAAAAGAGTCTTTGGCTGGGAGTGATGACACACTGCCTTTGATCTCGGCACTTGGGCAGGCAGAGCTCTGTGAGTTCAAGGCCATCCTGGTTTACATAGGAAGGTCCAGGACAGCCAGGACTATGTAGAAAGCACAGGTAGACCTTGTTTATGCGCGTGCACACACCACCACCACCACCACCATCACCACCCACAACTTTAAAGTTTAACAATTCGTGCCTCAGTGAGAGAATTAAGATGCAAAGCAAGGCTGGGAAGGTTGCTCATTCCATAGACGGCTTCCCCAGCATGCTGGAAGCCCTGGGTACAGCACAGCAATACTGACCATGTGACAGGAATCTCACACGGCAGCGGTGGTGCCCATATAACAGGGATCGAAGGCCTGGGTGATCTTTGACTTAGTGAATTGAGGTCAGCATAAGCTGCATAGGAATCTAAGAACATGTCTCGAATAAGAAGAGGAGGAGATGGAGGTGGTGGTGGTGGAAGAGGATGAGGATGAGGAGGAGGAGGAGGGGGAGGAGAAGGAAGAGGTAGGGTTGCCAAAAGAAATTTCTCAAAACTTTTTTATTGTTTTTAAAATTTGTTTATTGTTTGTTTTGTTGCTGCTGCTGTTGAGGCAATGCCTTGCTGGGTAGCTCGGGTTAGTCTTAAGATTTCCCTCCTCTGGCCTCAGCTTACTGTTTACAGGTATGTTCCACCCTGCGCCTTAGTGCTGCTGTTCCAAGGCCACGCCTTCCATCTCTAAGCCTGTCTTAGCTTCTTGGGCACTTACATTCAGTGTAGTTACAAACCGGAACCTAACTCTGCCAATACAAACACCTCCCTCAAACAAAACACAAAAACATTTCAATCTGTCTGTGAATAAAAGAGTAGTGCTTGCCAAGAAAAATGAAGGAGGAGGCGGGAGGCAACGAATAAAAGTGACAGTGTGTCGGGGCTCCGGTGGGGAGAGCGCCAGGGAGGGCTGGGCTCAGGTCCCAAAGGGGCGAGGCTCGGGCACTCTCCAGGGTCCTGACGGCGGGAGCGGCCGCGAGCCCTCCCGGGCCTGGCTAGGTTCCCGGACTCGGTAGTCACCCGGCCTGCCTGTTTTCTTTCGGCAGTGGAAACCTTGTGGGAAGGGATTGTCGCGGAGTGGGGGTGGGGGCAGGGAAACCTAGCAACCCATTCTCATTCATGAGGCCTTTTCTGGGAAGCAGCCGAGCTCTGGC
This sequence comes from Apodemus agrarius, assembly GCA_964023405.1. Lineage (NCBI taxonomy): Eukaryota > Metazoa > Chordata > Mammalia > Rodentia > Muridae > Apodemus > Apodemus agrarius. Next base: position 150,473,790 of record OZ030009.1, read on the forward strand.
TGATTTTGTCACTGTCGTTTGTATGCGCGGGAGAGAGCGTTGATCTGGCCTTTCCTTCAATACCGTTTCTTGGGGAATAGGGTCATTGAGAAGTTTTGTTCTCCAGGTTCACAGGCCCTCGCCCCTGCCTTTGCACAGGCGCAGTTAGTTTAGCAGGTGGAGCTGGGGAGGGCTGGGGGTTTCTGGAGATGTGCCAACAGCTCACTTGTGGAGGGCAAAGGAGCCATTTGGAAAACTCAGACCGGCCACCTCACCCAGATCGAGGGTCGCCTAGCCCTGGGAGGGCAGCGGTAGCCCTCCAGCTGTGTGTGTGTGTGTGTGTGTGTGTGTGTGTGTGTTGGGGGAGGAGTGTTCAACGCATGCCAACACACTTGGCTGCACTGAAGAGCCGGACCTGGGCGGATCTTATGGGTTCAGCTACCCGGACCACGGGTCCGGGCCACACCTGCTCCGGGCTTTTGAGCCCCAGGTGCAGAGCAGCCACATGGGCGGCGACAGTCCCAGAACCCGCCGCCAGCCTGTGCTGGACGCCAGCAACTGAGTGAAGCTACGAAATTCAAACAGGACTGGCTCCTTTCCAGCGACCCACACCCGGGCTGTGGCCAGCCTCAGCCATCGCTGCTCGCCCACGCGCGGGGAAGTTAGGATGCGGTGAAAACGCTGACGGCCATCCTGCACACTTCCGAGACTCAAGCGTTTGGACCGCATCCAAGAAGCCTGAAGAAGCTTAGGGCGTTTTGTAGATCCCCGCCTTTGGTATCGCCAGCTCCTGTGGTGTGAAAACTCGACCGCCGTCCTTTTCCCTCCCCCACTCCCAGACAGTCTTCCCAGTCTCTGTTAAGCCCCTCCTTTGGGTACGCTTCATTAGGCATTTCGCTCCGCTCCTCTGCCTCAACACAGGGACTCTTTTGAGGGAGCTGTGAAGTGTTCAGGGAGAATTTTCAAAAAGTCCTAACAGATCCCAGAAACAAAGTTTATACGCATTTGCTCATGCGGAGACACGCACCATTTAGGTTCCCTAGACAGTTCTGGTCTTAGCCCTGGAAGCCTGGGCGGGGCCCCAGGTGTAAGTCTGGTGGATGTGGGATGGTAATGATCTATACGCCCCAATAGCAAGGGCAGAGAAAGCCACGGAATATTGATTCAGCCACAAAATTCGATTTAATAAAAGTTATCGCAGAAAAGACACTCGGCTGTCTGGTCCCAGCCCCAACTCTGCACTCCTCAGCAGTGCAGACAGAGGCCCTGTCTTTCCTACTCTGTCTGCCCTTAGAGACAGATACTGTCAGTCTGAGGTGTTGGTAACATTAGTCACAAAGTGAACTCATCCTGTAAGCCCTACTCCTGAAAGTCTTTAGGGATCAAAGGACTTAAGTCAGCACTATGCTGATTGAATATCGACCTCCCTAATTAACCATATTTGTCTGCTGAAGACAATCAATGTGACACACAGCAGAAAAGACACACTCAAATCAATGTAAACACAGCCCTGCTTCCCAGGCAAACTGAGGCTCTTCATTTGCATTTAAACAGGAGCACTTCACAGAGGAGATGCCCATGGTGAATTAAACCACCCCCTTCCCAAAACTGGCTAAGCACCTGTAGAATTAAGACAGATTAGTTTTGATTTTATGAACTGATCTGTTTTCTCCAGAATCTTATGTTTTTGAAATACTATTTTGTTGTGGCTTGGCCATATTGTATTTTTAAATGTTCTGCTATTGAAAGCATCAACATCATTTTTTTTTCTAGGACCCAAGGATCCAGTAGAAGCAAATGAGAAGTAGAAAGGCAGGATTTTGCCTGCAGTGATATCAACTGGGCAGATGGGGTGGGGGTAGGTGATATCTGAAGAAGAACATGGCTAACAGGGCCACGGGGTATTATTAATTCAAGTACCACCCAACTATTAATAGCATGCTTCTGTTTGCATTTACTAAAGGCACTTTCGTTCTGGAAGCACAATGATTTAAAGCAATATTTTCACAGCTCGTAATTAGTTCTGACTAATTATTTAATGACTTTTACCATGTACGGTGCCTAAGACCTGTGCTGAGAAGCTGTGGAGACCGTGTACATGGAAGTCACGATGCCGAGGAAGGAGGGGCCAAGGACTGAGTAGTGTAGAGCAGAAGATAGGTTGTTAAGAGCTACTTAAGTTGGGACAACACAGCACTCAATGCTCCTCCTTCCTGGTTCTGTCAGGACCCATCCGTGCCACGAATTCTCAGCTAAAGGACTGAGGGGTGAAAGTGGGCCTTGGTTTGAGTATTTGTCATATCTGCTGTGGTTTGAAGGTGTCCTGAGGTAGGACCTTTAGAAAGGGATTTCACCATTTGCACCAGGGAGCCTGGAAACTCCACAGCCTTCTGTGCATAGCCCACCAGAGAGAGTGATCTCCCAGCAGTGCTTTCACTTCTGAGCATGGAGGTGAGATCTGCACCTTCTCTCTGGAGGGGAACAGCTAGGAGTGCACAGGGCATAGGATCAGTAGAGCTGCTGGGACAGGAGTTTTCCCTTCTGTCCGCCATTTGCACCAGGGAGCCAGGCAGCTCCACAGCCTTCTGTGCACAGATCCTGCCAGAAGAGAGTTGGTCTGCCAGGAGTTTGGACACAGGCTTACAGGCCCACAGGAGGGACAAGCTCCAGCCAGAGAGAGCATGACCAACTAACACCAGAGATCACAACAGAGTAAGACACAAGATCCAAAAGTAAACTCTTGATCCCCAACATCAACTCCTTTGTTATCTTTATCAGATCAGTAAATCTCAACCTGGTTATTATTTTTTGAAGCAGAGTTGAAGTTTATTTAAAGAAGCATTTTTAACAGACTTAAAGCAGTTGTTACTAGAATGAGAGGCACTTTACCCAGGAATGAGCAAGGCAGGCCCCAGAGCATAGCTGTGGGTTTCTCAAAGAAGAGTCTCCATAACTTGATTATCTCGTTCAACTTTCAGTTCCTCCCTCTACATTCTAGATGCTGGAAACTGAACACAACGCATGTTCGTGCTACACAAGTTCCCTACCACTGGGCTGTCCTACCCTGTCCCCTGGTTGTTGCTTTTTAAAACTCACCGTCTAATAACTCCATGTATTTACAGATCGCCAGCTGTATTAAGAGCTGACTTGACGCTTTCAGGTTAATATCTTGAAACTTGAACTGAGTACCTCGGGGTATGTCCTCATTTGGAAGCAGTTTGTTGCAAATGTTGTTAGTCAAGGTGAGCTCACGCCAGAGGAAGATGGCCTTTCTGCTGAGTGGGCTCTTTATGGAAGAATGTGGACCTGCCTTTGCACATGGGAAGAAGGTTGTACAGGCATGAAGACAGAGATCAGGATGTCGTGTCTATAGCCTAAGCGATGCCAGAGATTCTTAGCAAAACACTAGAGCTCAGGAGGACAGGCCTAGGACAGGTTCCCTCACTAGGAATTTGGCCTCCAGATTGCAACACAGAAACCCTGACTGAGTTTGTAGCCTGCTTGTCCTGTCCTGCAGATTTCAGAATTAAGACTGCAGAGTCAGTTCTTGAATTTTGCAAGCTGTTGTCTTGTTTTGCAGACTTTAGATTGGTCAGTGTTCTCAACGTTCTGAAGTTAAAATAAAACTTTTCAGTGCACACACACACACATACACCCTCACATACATTCCCATGTAAATGTTTATGTACTTGTATAAAGGAAGTTAGTAAGAACCTTGTCTTATGTTTATTGCTGTCTTGGTAGTTCTGAAAACAGTGCTTGGCCCTTGATAAAGGGACCAATAAATAGTTAGTGCTCAAATTAGCTACAAGTAAATACAAATTATTCAACCAGAGAGGGCACAAGATTCTTACATATGCCACCATATAGATGAATCTTGAACATTTTATGCTGAGAGAAGCCAAATACAGGAAGACAAATATTGCCAGAATCCATTTGTATGAGGTACCAAGAACAGACAAATTGAGAGAGAATTTCTGTTTGGTAAGAAAAAAAAGATCTAGAAGTAGATAGTGGTAATGTGTGCAAGACATGATAAGTGAACCTTATGCCACTGAATCACACAGCTAAATGGCTAATATTGTGAATTGTGTGTTGATTCTATTTCACTGGAATGAACAGAATTACCTCTAAACCATAAGAGGATGGAGATAGGGCTCAATGGCGGAGAACTTGAAAATACAAAGAGGAAAGGGAGCAAACACACCTCTTGCAGGTACTAGTTTCTGGTCCACTGAGGGCAAAGGCAGGGCACAGAAAGATGGCGGCTCCTTCTCTCACTGAGTTTTCCCTTGGATTCTCTCATTTTTGTGAGTGCTGTCACCATTCAGAGTGTTTGGATGATACACAGTGCTTAGCATAAGTTCCCTCCTAGAATTTACTGAAAGGTAAATTATAGCGCAAAGAAGTAGAAACAGCTGAGACAGAAGCAGGGACTGGGTAAGAAGGGTGGAAGGATGTCTCATGCTACCACATTTTACTATATTCTTTTTGAAAATGTCAAGATGTGATGGTTTGAGTAAGAGTGGCCCTCATAGGTTCATACATTTGAATGCTTAGGGACTGTCACTGTTTGAAAGGATTAGCAGATATGATGTTGTAGGAGGAAGTGTGTCATTGGGGATGAGATTTGAGCTCTCTCCCTCTCCTTGTCCTCCCTCGCTCCCCCACCCTCGCTCCACCCCTCTCTTTCTCTCTCTCCTGTCTGTGGATCCACATGTAGAACCCTCATTTCCTTTTCCAGCACCATATCTGCCTGTGTACCACCATGCTTCCCACCATACTGATAATGAACCAAACTGCTGAAGTGTAAACAAAGCCCCAATTGAATGCTTTTCTTTGTAAGAGTTGCTGCTGTCATAGTGTCTCTTCACAGCAATAGAACACTGACTAAGACAGAAATTGGTACCAGGGAGTGGAATATTGCTGTGACAGGCCTGACCATGCTGTATGTTGACAGGATGTGAACTTCGGGACTCTGGATTAGGAAAGCAGTTGAGTGAGTTAAGAGGGGACTAATGAACCAGACTAGTAAGAACAGGGAACACAGTGGTGGTGAAAGCAACATAAATTATGACAGTTTGGTCCAAGAGGCTTTAGAGGAGAATATGTGTAAGTGGCCTAGAGACTGTTTATTTGATATTTTGGTGAAGAGTGTGGCTGCTTTCTGCCTTGGTCCAAGAATTTTGTCTGAGGCTAAATCGAAGAGTTTTGGATTAATGGCACTGGCGGAAGAGATTTCCAGACTGCCTAGTATCGACTCTGTCATAAGGTAATCACTCTTACACAGATCTATGATGAAAAGCAGCAGTTTGAGCAACAACAACAACAAATGTAGAGATTGAAGCTAAAAGGGGCACCAGGAAGTGTAATGGAGTGAGGTCCAGAGCTCAAGGAGATAAAAAGCTTAAAGAAGGGCCCGGAGCTAAATAGAATATAGGGACTCAGGGCAAGAGCCCATCCAGCTAAGCTTCCGAATAAGGAAAAGGGATTGAAGAAAAGCTGAAGCAGTTGAGGAAACCATTGGGAACAGAGAGCTGATACAGAGGTAACTGAATGGGGGGCTGGGTTAGAGTTCCAGCAAGCAGCAGAACTTGGCAGCTGTGGCCCTGCAGTCTGGCTTAGAGTCAAGGGTCCAAAGAGGGTGCTGTGGAAGGCGTTTCTTCAGGGCTGAAGGAAGCCGACGAACTCATTCCTTTGTCAGGGTGTCCCTGCATGGAGGCCCAGAGAGGCCTTTGTCTAAAACTGTAAAAGTGAAGACCCCACGGTATTGAGAATACTAGAGTCATGGAATATATGTCAAGGAGAGTTTCTAACAGGGCCCGAGAGAGAAAAGTGTGCTGCAGTCAACAAAGATCAAAGGAGTTGGAGATCACTATGACATCTGAGGAGGAAATGGATAGTTTGGCGCTTACACAGTTGGTTTTTCGATTGTGCTTTGGTCCAGGATTTCCTCACCTCTCTCCTTTGGAACAGTAATGCATGTTATATGCCATTGCATGTTATATGCCATTGCATGTTGTAAGTATGTGACCTACTTTTTAATTTTTATTTTATAGGGGGTTATAGTTAAGAGAGTGCCATGAGTCTCAGAAAAGAATTTGAACTTGGCACTTTTAAACAGAGTTGAGATTTATCGAGTATAGGGACATTTGAAGGTGGACTGAGTTCATTTTGCATTATGATGTGGCTACCAACCTATGGGGGCCAGAAAGTGGACTGTATTGGTTTGAATAAAAATGACCCCCTTAGGTTCATATGTTTGAATTGTTAGCGAATGGCACTGTTTGGAAGGATTAGGAGCTATGCCCCTGTTGCAGGAAGTGCGTCACTGGGGGTGGGCTTTAAGGTTTCAAAAGGTCAAGCCAGACCTGGTGGCTCTTTGTTCCTATTGCCCGTGGATCCAGATGTAGGACTCTTAGCTCCTTTTCGAGCACCATGACTACCTGTGTGCCACCATGCTTCCCACCATGCTGATCATGAACAGTAAGAAAGCCTTAACTAAATGTTTTCTTTATAAGAGTTGCAGTGGTCATGGTGTCTCTTCACAGCAACAGAACACTGACTAAAACACCAAGTCTCCATAAGTAGTCTAGGTTAGCCTCACACTTACAACCCTGAAGCCTCAGTCTTCCAAAAGCTAGTATTATAAAGATATACCACTATAGCCTACTTAGTCATTGTTTCAACACTATTTATATCTTCTGTTTTTCCTCCCATAGGCTTGGAATTCAAAGTAAGAAAGGAGGCGAGCATATTTCATGGTGGTATGCTCAATTAGAGGGTAGGAAGAACCTTTATAGAACAAACCAGGTAAGTGGATCACTTATAAAAATTATAGATATATTTAAAATACAGTAAGTCACTAAAAAGCTGAGAAGACGCAAATGACCTGATCTGACTGATATTTTGTATCCTGAACTGGGGGGCAGGGCAAAGGAGGCAAAGGTGTTCAGAGAAAAAGGAAGCTTAACACTGGCCTAGGTGAGAGATGGTGATTCAGGCAGGCAACGGTAGTAAAAATGTAAAAAACGTAAGTTTGACGCAACTTTTCAAGGTGGACTTCGTAGAACTTTGGGAGAATCAGATGAGCAGGCCAGTTAATGGGAAGACAAGTTGATTTCCAGCGTTTCCACCCTCTCTTGAACAGTCGGGTGGCTTGCCGAAATGAAGAAATTGAGAAAGACAGGTTTTAGCGGTGCCTGTGAGTCACTCAAAAAGAAATGTCAAGAAGTTTGCCCCCAAGAGAGATTTGAGCTCAGAGTAGAACTCTGGGAGGAAGGAGGTATAAAAGTGTCATCAGCTCAGAAGAGCACTGAAAGCCACTCCTCCAGAGAGTGCAGTGGAGCACACTGCACCAGGCCAGCCTACAGAGCCTCAAGGGTGTTCAGCTACAAAAGAGCCACGAGGCTCCTAATCAGGGAGGCGGCAGGCTGGGGACTGTATTTTAGAAGGATCTCTTTTCACGCCTGGTGTTACCCAGAGACAGACATGCTTGGGGGAAAGGCACCAGGTAGGAGGCTGTTGCAGTAATTCTTTGAGGTGTTCATGACCTGATCCAAAGTGTTAAATGGGCTGGGAATAAGGGAAGAGGGGTTGAGATTGCTTCACGCAGGACCATAGATGGATGTTTGAGTCTTTCCACAATGTTAGGACTTGTCGAATAACAATGAATTCACAAGGTGCAGTAATTGTAATGGCAGCAGTTTGCCAGACCGTCCCCGCTAACTTAGTAACCCGGACAAGGTCAATGCAGGTTCTTTTAATCCAATCTCAATCTCAACGTCTCCCTCCCTCCCTCCCGCCCTCCTGCCCCCCTCCCTCATCTCTCTCCCTTGCCCACTGCAGCCTGAGGTAAACGGATCATGGTATATTGGGCCATCTCTTTTATTACACTCAGGTATCTGGTCTCATGTTGAGGTCCTTGTTTCATTCGGAGTTGAGGTTGGTGGAGGGTGATAAATATGGTTCTATTTGCATTCGTCTACATGTAATTATCCAATTTGAACAGCACCATTTGTTAAAAATGCTGTCTTTGTTGTGGCTTCTTTGGCAAAAATCAAGTGATCATTGGTGTGTGGAATTATGTCTGGGTCTTTAATTCAAGTCCATTAATCAACATGTCTGTTTTAATGGCAGTGCCATACTGTTTTTATTACCATGGCTCTGTAATAGAAGTTGAAATCTAGGGTGGTGATAGCACCCTCGAAGCAATTCTTTTATTCAGGATTGCTTTAGCTATCCTGGGTCGTTTTGTATTTTTATGTAGAGTTGAAGATTTTTATTTTTAATTTATGTGAAGAACTGTGTTGAGATTGAATCTGTAGATTGCTTTTGATAGGATGGCCTTTTTCGCTGTATTAATTGTACCAATCTACAAGCATGAGAGGATCTTTCTATCTCCTGTTGTCTTCTTCTATTTCTTTTTCAACATCCTAAAGTTTTTAGTTATACAAGTCTTTCACTTGATTAGTTAGAGTTTCCCCGAGGCTTTGTTTGTGCGTTTGTTTCGTTTTGTCTTGTTTTGTTCTGTTTTTGAGGCTGCTGTGAAAGGTACTCTTTGCTTTATTTCTTTCTCAGTGTGCTTGTCCCTTGTGTAAAAATGCTACTGATTTTTGCATGTTAATTTTGTATCCTGCTACTTTGCTAAAAGTGCTTACATGTTTCCTGGCATACTTTTTAATCTTTTTATGAATAAAGTCATATCTGCAAATAATGATACTTAGACTTCTTCTTTACCTATTTGTATCCCCTTGATCTAGGTCAGTTATCTTATTACTTTAGCTATGACTGCAATTACTATATTAAATAATATGGAGAGAGTAGACATCTTTGTCTTGTTCTTGATTTTAGTGTAACTGCTTTGAGTTCCTCTCTATTTAGGTTAATGTTGGCTATAGGATTGTTGTAAATTGCCTTTATTTTGTTGAGGTATGTCTATTGTATTCTATTCTCTACCTGACTTTTATCATGAAGTGATGTTAAGCTTTGTCAAAAACCTTTTATACGCCTAATGTAATGATCGTGTGGTTTTTATCTTTTATTTTGTTTTTGTGGTGAATTAAGTTTATTAATTTACTTATGCTGAACTATCCCTACATTCCTGAGATGAACCCTGCTTGATTATGGGATTATGGTTGATAATCACTTTGAAGTATTCTTGGATTTGGTTTGCAAACATTTTATTGTGAATGTTTGCATCTATGTTCATAAAGAATATTCTTTTTGTTGTTGTTGTTGTTGTTGTTGTATGCTTCTATAGTTTGGTATCAGGGTAATAATGACTTTCTAAAAAGAATTAGGAAACATTTCATCACCTATTCCTTTGTGAAATAGTTTGAAGAGTACTGGTTTAGTTCTTCTTTGAAGATTTTGTAGAATTCTGCACTGAATTCACCTGATCCTGAGATTTTTATGGCTGGGAAAATTCAAATTACTGGTTCTACCTCTGTATAAACAGCGGTTATACCTCTGTTTAAAGTGTTTATTTCATCATGATATATATATATATGTATATATATATATATATATATAAATTAACATATTTCTTTTAGGTTTTCCTACTTTGTGGAATACAGATTTTTGTAGTATGTCCTTATGAGTTTCTGAATTAACTTAGCTTCTGTTGTAATCTCTCTCTTCATGTATTTTGGCTCTTCTCTACATATATTTTTCAGTTAATTTGTCTATTGGTTTGTCAGTCTTGTTCATTTTGTCAGTGAACCAACTCTTCATTTCCTTGATTTATTGATTTCTGTTGTTTTTGTTTGCCCTGAATTTGACTATTTTTCCTTTCTACTCTTTTGAAAATTATTTGATACTGTTTTTTGTGTGTTTTTATTTGTTTCTTATGTGTTGTACGAATATGAGATCTCTCCAGGTTTTTTTCTTTCTTTTTTCTTTTTTTAATGTAAGCACTCAGTACAAAATGAGCTTGCCTCATAGAAATATCTTCATTGTGACCCATTTGTGTTGTGTTTTAACTTTCATTCAATTTTAAATGGTTTTTAATCACCTTCATAATTTCTATTTGACCCAATTTTTATTCAGTAGTAAGTTGTTCAGTTTCTATTAAGTTTATATACTTTGTGTTCTTTTCTCTGTTGATATGTAGCCTTAATCCATGGTGATTGGAAATAATGAATGGTGGGGGTTATTTCAATAATCTCATATCTGAGACTGCTTTGTGTCTCAAGATACATATAATTTTGGAAAAGGTTCATGGACTGATGAGAAGAAAGCATATTTTGTTTAGTGTTTGGATGGAATGTTCTGTTAGGTCCAGTTGGTTTATGATGTTATTTATCTCCAGCTTTATCAGTTTAGTTTTTGTCTGGATGACCTGTCAATTGGTGAGAGTGGGTTATTGAAGTCACTTGCTATCCCTGTGTAAGGATCAATATGTGATTTTTGCTGTAGTAGTGTTTCTTTTGTGCACTTGGGTGTCTTTTGTTTGGCACATAAATGTTAGGAATTTTAATATCTCCTTGGTAGATTTTTCCTTCAGGGATTACATACCCCCCTTCTGTATTCATTCTATTTACTTTTGGTTAGAAGTCTATTTTGTCAGATAGTCAAATGAATACACCTGCTTGCTTTTTGAGTCTATTTCCTTTCATTCTTTTATACTAAGGTAATATCTGCCCTTGATGGTGATGTGTGTTTCTTAGATGAAGCAGCAGTATGGATTTACTTTCTAATCCATTCTGTTAGTCTATATCTATTGGGTAACTGAGAATATTAATATTGAGAATTATTATTATTACTATTATTATTATCATTATTATTATTATCTTGTTTTTTTTTTTCCGAGACAGGGTTTCTCTGTGTAGCCATGGCTGTCCTGAAACTCACTCTGTAGACCAGGCTGGCCGCGAACTCAGAAATCTGACTACCTCTGCTTCCCAAGTGCTGGGATTAAAGGTGTATACCACTATTGCCCGGAAATATTTAGAATTATCAATGAGCAAAGTTTATTGTTTATTTCTATTTTGCTGTTGTCCTGTGGAGTCCCTTCTCTTTTAAACTTACTATTATGAAATTTTTTATTCCTGTATCCTCTTTGATGTAGTTAATCACTTCAGACTGGTTTTCTGTCTAAAATAATTCACAGGCTCCTGTCCAGCTATTCCAGCAATGTCTGGCTATAATGGAAAGTCTAAGGATCCAGGAGATTTTCAGTCTGTGAGGCTGGATGTCTCTGATGGGCTTCAGTGTATGCTGGAATCCTGAAGAAGTAGGCTCTGATGCCAGTGGAAAAATGGACTTGTTAGCAAGGTGAGAGCAAGCAGAAAAAGAGCAGAAGCTTCCTTCTTCCGTGTCCTTACATAGGCTTTTAGCATTCACAAAAGAGCACACACTGATAAGTGGTTATTAGCCCAGAAGCACAGAATACCCAAAACACAAACCACATATCAAATCATTCCCAAGAAGAAGGAAGGAGAGAGCCCGGGTCTTGGAAAGGCTTGATGCAGCATTGTAGGGGATTGCCAGGACAGAAGAGTGAGAGGGGGTTGGTTGGGGAACTGGCAGAGGGAAGAGGACTTATGGGACTTTGTGGGAGGGGGGAACTGGGAAAGGGAAAATCATTTGGAATGCAAACAAAGAATATAGAAAAAAAAAAGAAAGAAAAGAAAAGAAGATGTGGACCAGATCAGAGGTGGGTTTTATAATCTCAAATGATCTGGATACAAGGTGTGTCATCCTACCTCAAAGATCTGGATTAGAAGTAGATCTTCCTACTTCAAATTAAGCAAAAATCTCTTACAATTGTAGCTTTCATTTTTGGATTCTTTTCCAGATGCAGTCAAGTTGGCAACCAAGAATAGCTATCACATGCCTTCTGTAGAGCTGGATTGGAAAAGAGGAATTGCTTAACTTTATTTTTGTTGTGGAATTTTGTTTTCTCATTTATGATTGATAGTTTTGCTGACTATCATAGTTTGGGCTGGCTTCCGTGGTCTCTTAATGTTTGTAGAACATCTGTCTAGGCTCTTTTGGCTTTCAGACTCTCCACTGAGATATTGGATGATATTCTGATTGTTATGTAACTTATTGGTTATATGAAACTTAGCTTTTTCCCTTCTAACTTTTAATATCCTTTATTTTGTACATTTTTATTATTATGTATAATGTGTTTTGATTAATATGTATCATGAGGAATTTCTTTCTGGTGCTATTTATTTGGTATCCTATATGCTTCTTGTACCTTTGTAGACAAATCTCAATAGGTTAGGAAACATTTTTTCTATGATTTTGTTAAAAACATTTTTGTGGGTGCTGGAAAGAGCACTTAGTGTCTACGAGCCCTTGAGTGCTCTTCCAGAGTTCCTAAGTTCAATTTCTATCAACTACATACATGGTGGCTCACAACCTTCTATAATGGGATCTGATTCCCCATTCTGATGTTCATAAAGACAGATCACTCATTTATATAAAAAACATTAATAAGTGAGTCTTTAAAAAAACAAAAACAAATGTGTGCCTTCTACCTTGACTTCCTCTCCTTCCTCTTTACCTATACATGGGTTTGATTCTGGTGTGTATAAGAAAGAGGATCCTTTCCTGGAGGGCTAGGCCATAAGCAGAACTCCATGGCATCTGTTTCAGTCTTGTCTCTGAAGTGGCTGAGGTAATGCTTTCTTGCCCTGATCTTATTCCATTTTATGTTTGCTCAGGTGCTTTTTAGCCCCTAACCCTCTGATCAGTCATATCTATCTTGGCAATATATTTGAGAATTTCCATGGTCCAGATACACAACAACAACAACAACAACAACAACAACAACAACAGCAACAATAAAATCTCCTGAATGTATAGTCCTCCCACAAAAACATTCAAGTAGAAAACAAAACAAAACAGTCTTTTTGATCATTGCGGTTGTTTTACCTTTATAAACACTTTACCTATGAGCTTTGCTGCTGAGAATTTCTTTGGGGCAAGAGCCTGCTCTGTGTCTGATTAAATAAGACTCCAATTTGACTTTTTATGCACAGCAACCTGTAACTTTCTCACCTAGACTATCACACTTCTAGGCTTGTACTCTGATTTCCTTTATTGGTTGAATGTGATCTGAGATTTTTAATCTGACTTGAACCCTTTTCCTCTCCACACAGCAACTGAAATCCTCTCTAAGACAAAGACCTAAGCTTCCTTTTCTGCACTACAACACACTCAGTGAGCATGCCTTCTAGAACTTCTAACCAGCTCGCTTTGGGGTTTAGCATGACACTCATTTCCTATTCAGAGCTCTCTCTTTGAATATGCACTCATAATCCAAAGCCTAGGCCTTGCTTTAGAGAAGTAGAACAGAATTCCCAGAGCCAACCTGCCTCCTCAGACATGTGCTCAGAACACCTCTGCTGGCACCTCTGCAGGCCTCTTAATGAAATCAGTGCAGCCTCCCTTCTTGTTCCTGGTTCTGGCCTAACAGTGTTGCTGTCCATCCTCGCCCTTCCCATTCTGTGACTCCCAACTCATTTTTCTTTCTAGGACAAAGTTACACAAGTTCATATGACACCCGAGCGCTGTGTTGACTTGGAGATTAATCCATTTTCCTTTCACTGTTCCTTTGAATACAAAGCTCCAGTAATACTCCTTCAGTTTATAAGTTTCACTTGTTCTCAATCCTGAGAAATGATCAACTGTTCCCTCTCCCGGACCTTTCTCAGTCTGCCCCTCTTCCTCGTCCTCTGGGCTAGCTCTTATTTGTTCTTCAAGGCCCAGTTTAGGTTATTTCCTTCAGGGAAGTGCTCCTCAACTGGTTAGCTGTCTGCTGGGCTTTCTCTTATCACAGCATTTACTGCTGTGTGTTTCATCTTGGTAAGCTCTGACCCTGCCAGGATTTTGCCTTATTAAGCCTCTTGTCTTAAAAACGTAAATGATAGCATCACAAACTAAGTTCGTGAACTGTTTGAATTTAGAAATGATATGATATGGAATTGATCATTGTTGGTCAGAATAATGAGCAGATAAGGTTCCAGTATGCTAAAAAATGTTTGACACTTCTATGTGTTTGTGTGTATGCACTGAGAACACTCCACAGTTACTTCTCTACATTATTTTTGAGACAGAATCTCTCACTGAATCTGGAATTCACCAGTTGGCTAGATTGACTGACCAGTGAATCCTAGGGATCCTACTGTCTCTACTTCCTCACTGCTATGATTGCAGCAATGGTCCCGGAGGGCCTGGTTGGTCTTTTCTTTGCATGGGAGTTGGGAGGCACTCTCAGGTCCTCAAGTTTGTATAGCAAGTACTTCATTAAATGAGACATCTTACTCTGTAATCCCTCTATCACACACACACACAAACACACACACACACACACACACACACACACACACACACACGAGAGAGAGAGAGAGAGAGAGAGAGAGAGAGAGAGAGAGAGAGAGAGAGAGAGAGAGAGAGAACGGAAAGGGAAAGGTCAAAAGTAAAGAGTTTCGGGAGCAGCTGGGATGTAAGTCTTCCTGCCACCATTTGCACCAGGAAGCCTGGAGACTCCACAGCCTTTTGTGCATAGCCTTCCAGGAGAGAGAGATCTCCCAGCAGTGCTTTCACTTTTGAACACAAAGGAGTTCAGGACACAGGCTTACAGGCCCACAGGAGGAACAAACTTCAGTCAGAGACAACAATGCCAACTAGCACCAGAGACAACCAGATGGCAAAAGGCAAGCACAAGAACCCTACCAACAGAAACCAAGGCCACATGGCAACATCAGAACACAGTTCTCCCACCACAGCAAGTCCTGGATACCCCAACACACCGGAAAAGCAAGAGTTGGATTTAAAATAGTATCTCATGATGCTGATACAGGGCTTCAAAAAAGACTTAAATAAACACAGGAGAACATCGGTCAACAGGTAAAAGTCCTTAAAGAGGAAACAAAAAAATCCCTTAAAGAAATACAGAAGATTATGGGTCAACAGGCAGAAGCCCTTAAAGAAACACAAAAATCCCTTAAAGAATTTCAGGAAAACACAATCAAGTGAAGGAACTGAATGAAACCACCCAGGATCTAAAAGGGGAAGTAGAAACAATAAAGAAATCACAAGTGAGACATCTCTGGAGATAGAAAACCTTGGAAAGAATTCAGGAGTCATAGATGCAAGCATCAACAACAGAATACAAGAGATAGAAGAAAGAACCTCAGGTGCTGAAGATACCATAGAAAACATTGACTCAACAGTCAAAGAAATTGCAAAATGCACAAAGCTGGTAACCCAAAACATCCAGGAACTCCAGGACACAATAAGACCAAACCTAAGGATTATAGGTATAGACGAGAGCAAGGATTTACATCTTAAAGGGCCAGTAAATGTCTTCAACAAAATTATAGAAGCAAACTTCCCTAACCTAGAGAAAGAGATGCCCATGAACATACAAGAAGCCTTCAGAACTCCAAACAGACTGGACTAGAACAGAAAATCCTCCTGGCACATAATAATCAAAACACCAAATTCACTAAACAAAGAAAGAATATTAAAATCAGTAAGGGAGAAAGGGCAAGTAACTTATAAAGGCAGACCTATCAGAATCAAACTAGACTTCTCACCAGAGATGATGAAAGCTAGAAGATCGTGGACAGACCTCATACAGACCCTAAGAGAACACAAAGGCCAACCCAGGCTACTATACCCAGCAAACCTTCCAATCATCATAGATGGAAAAAACAGGATATTCCATGATAAAACCAAATTTGCATAATATCTGTCCACAAATCCAGCCCTACAAGGGATAATAGATGGAAAATGCCAACACAAGGAGGGAAACTATACCCTAGAAAAAGCAAGAAAATAATCTTCCAACAGACCCAAAAGAAGATACCCACACAAACACAAAAATAGCATCAAAAACAATGAAGCAAAAAATCACTATTCCTTAATATCTCTTAACAACAATGGACTCAACTCCCCAATAAAAAGACATAGACTAACAAAATATTTCTCATGTAAATCTTCAATTTTATATGTTTATAATTCCCCTTTTAATGAATTTAGTAATGTTTTTATGTCTACCATTTTATCTGCATTATTTTTCATGATAATCTTCAATTTTAATTATTTTCAATGTTAATCTTTGATTTTACCACAAATGTTTCTAATTCCACCTTCAATTAATTTAGAAAGAATTTTATATCTACTATTTTATATGTAAAATTTTCCATGAAATAGTCTATTTTAACATGTTTGTCTATTTATTTCTTGAATTTTACCAGAAATGTTTTCCATGTAAATCTTCAATGTTATCTGAAAATGTTTATAATTCCACTTTCAATCAACTTAGGAATATTTTTATACCTACCTTTATTATATCTATATAAAATTTTCCATGATAATCTTCAATTCTAACATGTTTTCTACATTTTTCTATGATTTTATCAGAAATATTTTCCACATTAATCTTCATTTCTATCATAAAATATTTCTATCCCATATTTGAATTAATTTAGCAATGTTTTACATGTCTACCACTTTACTCTTTAATTTTCCATGAAAATTGTCATTTTTAATGTGTTTATCTGAAATATTTTCCATGTAAATCTTTACTTTTATCATAAAGTGTTTTTATTTCCCTTTACTTCCCTTTTCAATAAATAAAAAAAATTTAAAAAAGAGTTTCTTATTTACTGTCCTCTGCCTCAGCATCAAGAGTACTGGATTATAGGCATGACCCATCATGCCTGTAATTTTTTAAAAGCATTGTATTTCATCTTTTTTTCAATTCCAGCATATTAGAGATTTGGATGAATAGCACAATCCTGGTTGCTGTCAGTTGCATGAGCAAGCCTCATGAGTCAAAGGCTTATCATGATGGGTATTCATAAAAGTCCTCATGCCAAAGGGAACTTCTCTGTGTCCCCATGGTCTCAGGCCAGATCTCCCCACTTAGTTCTGTGGATCCAGGAAATCAACAAACAAGATGGCAAGGAGAAGGGAAGACATTGTCTGCGAAGTGGGCACTTGGCAGCAGGGCTCAGAAAGGTTGCCGGGCTTTGTAGCATTTCCAGTAGTCTCTAATGAAGTGAGCTTTGTGAGGCTTTACTTGGCCACGCGGAGGCTCACTATTCTCTGGTTTTCTCCCTCTTCTGGCCCGGCTGCTAGAAAAATTTGTAAGCAGTCCTTGATTTCTTTGAGTTGGATGTGACTGAATTAGACTGCTTTGCTTAGCATTTTGAAGGGCTGTTTTTCTTAGTGAAGTTGGAGACTACACTGTTTTAAAATAACCCATCTTGAGAGCTACTCAGGGTTTATAACTTACATCAATTTCTTCTAGGATACATGAGTATCTAAAAGAAGAATTTTTGACAATTTTAATTTGAAGAAGTCAAGAAACAACAAAACTGTTGATAAAGCAATGAAAGTTTTTTTATCTACGGATATATTTATCAATATATTTTGGTTGGGTTTCTACTGTGTGTCTACTAAGACGAGAGCCACTTGGAGATGGTGAGAGCAATGCCAGCAGCTTCTGGATAGAAACTGCCTGCAAACCACACACGTTGGCTTCCAGGGGTTCTGGAGAACTCATGGCAACCCGGACATGTAGACGCAGATTCCTTACAAACATCAAAATCTTCCAGTTGAAGAGTCTCCATATTAAAGTTTTCTGTGCTGTTTTCCCTCCAATGCTGGAGCTTTAATCCAGGGCCATGGGCATGCTAGGCAAGCATTATGCAACTGAGCCACGCCCCAGCTCCAACATTTTGACATACTTACCTCATTTGATTCTTTTCCAAAACAACATATTAACATGTACATGTGGGTGCTCTGATTGCCTTAATTTTGTAGATGATAAAACCAAGAATCAGAGGATTGAACCCAACCTAGACCTGAATAAAATATACAGTCTTCGCACTTTCAAAAACACTATTCTCCATGTGAGTCTTACTGCTGTGCTGCGGTTTGTATCAAGAGGGTGCTTATTATACAACTTTTTAGGTGCTTAATGAAAAGGTGTTCTCAAGTAACCAAACTTGAGTGGTTTGTGAGTGAGTGATTATGGAATTTGGGTTTTACCAGCTGGGAATCACGCTCTACTGGACTTCCACTAGGTGCTGCAATTTCCCATTTCCGCTTTAACTGTTGAAAAGGGCGGAAGTGGCCCTGGCTCCTGGAAGCCATTATTGCACTGGCGTGATGCTCAGAGCTGAGTCCCACAAAGCAGCAACTGAGCTCAGGTCTTGATTCTGGGAGAAAGAATTTGAAAATGTAGTGCGGTCTCAACCCTACCCCCAATTTCCTAACACCCTAAAGCATCCACTTTTTGATTTCTCTTATGATTTCATATATGCAACAGCTCATTTCTGACGGACGAGCCAGGCAGGGGTTGTGACTTGGCTTTTGGTGGAGACTGCTTGGAAAATGAGGACCTTACAAAGTGGAGAGGGGCCACAGGATCACCAAGCTTTCTCTTCTGAAAGAGAAAGTGGCAGACGTTATCAATAATGTGTGAAGACTATGAAGTTGTACAGAAATAGTTAAGTAAAATATGACCAGTGAAATAACACATTGCTTGAATGAAATGATCATGTATTGGATACCAATGTCATGCTTTTTCTGAAAGGTGCAGCTGAGATTTAAATGGACTCAGGGTCTGAAGACGGGCTGAAAACAGCTCTATGTCGTTCTACATGTATCTATGTACTTGTGTGTTTATGTAACCTGCTGGATCTACCTGCCATAAGAGAGCAAAAAAGCATACACAAAATCCCCATAACCCACCCACGTCCTGAAAGGTAAGAAATGCATGGTCTATGGCTCTAGACCTGAGTTGGAAGAGGATCCATCCACACATTTTTTACCAAATACAGGGTAGACAAGGAAGACCTGGATTTTTCTTTTAGTAATGATTATGAAGCTTATGGACAATAGAATCAAAATGAAGATACCAACTATCCAAGCAAGGACTTAATATGATGTGAGCAAGACAGTTGTAAGACTCTCAAAATGTGTAGAATGTGAAGGAACTGGGACTAGTAATTCCTTCCCTCTGGGCCAGCTCTTCTCTCCCGCGACTCTGAGCTGAGAACATGGAGATAAAGAAATTGCTTTTAGGGTATATTATGAGCACCATTCACATACTCAAGAACTCAGGACTGGAGCCATCAGCCTTTTGTGGCCTTGTTCATCATTTTTATCTCCTAGTCACATTAACTTTCTCATTCTGTAGTCTTCACTGGCCTAAAACTTGTCATATAGACCAGGGTGGCCATGAAAGCCCAGAGATCCACTTGCTCTCCCAGGTGACAGGATTGAAGGTGCGCCCCACCTCGCCATGCCATTCATATGCATTTTGAACAGTTAACTAAAAGCACGTCCATATTATACATGTATGATTTTAGTTTGTTTGCAGTTTTATTTTGAATAAACATCCTTAGATAGACCTGTCACTTGAAAATGAATCATGAAAATCTTTATTGTTGCAAACTCAAAAAAATCATATAAGGAAATATATTTTTATGGAAAAACATAAAGCATTTGCTACATAAGCATTCCCAAATTAAACCAATGGTATTGCCTATTCCATTATGTATATAATTTGATAGCATATTTGCTTTACCTTAAAATTTGCTTTCCTAGTCATTTTAATAAAGTTGCTATACAAATTATCCCCTAGCTAGAGTGTGGCATATATCTGGTATCTCAGCACTTGGGAAACTGAGAGAGGAAGATCAGGGGTTCAAGGTTATTTTTAGTGACATGGAGAATTTGAGGCCAGCCTCGGCTACTCCCCCCAAATAAACTATTGTGTGGAAATTTTTAAAATAAACTCCTGAGTGACTTAAATGTGATCTGAATTATGTTTATTCACAGAATGCAAGAAAGTGGTTTCTCTGTAACCCATATCAAATTTACTCATTAAGTTCCCAGTAAAAATTTATCCATATCACATGGTGCAGTTTTCTAATTTAACTATGCCACATGGTGCGGCTTTCCAAGGGTTTTATAATGATTTTATGGTAAAATTGAATCTAAAGGCTTCTAGACAAGCACTCTACCACTGAATTATATTTCCAAGCTTCTTTGTTTGGGTTCATTGTTCTCCAGTGCTGTCTGGTACAGTGAGGAAGGCATGATGAAGTCCACTCTGGCAGGGGCGGCCAGGACATGAGGCCGCTTGATTTTATATCTGAGTGGGTCAGGATGCAGACAAAAAGAGAGGGCTGGGCTCAGCTCGCCTCTTCTCTTCTCTTCTCTTCTCTTCTCTTCTCTTCTCTTCTCTTCTCTTCTCTTCTCTTCTCTTCTCTTCTCTTCTCTTCTCCTTCCTTCCTTCCTTCCTTCCTTCCTTCCTTCCTTCCTCCCTCCCTTCCTTCCTTTCTTCCTTCCTTCCTTCCTTCCTTCCCCCTTTTCTTTTTCTTGTGTGTGTGTGTGTCTGAGTATGTGTGTTTGGCAGCTTAGCCCACAGGATATTATCATACACAGCCAGTTAATCTTTTCTGGAACCCTCCCCAGACAAACATGAAGATGTGTCTCTTCGATGATTCTAAGTCTAGTCAAACTGATAGTGGAGATTAATCATCACAGGGACCCAATTAGAATTTCAAATGGGAATTCCAGATATTCTGATTGTGGTTTCTTTGGAGGGTGTGGTGCATGTTTATGTGTATTTTATTGGTATCTTGGGCTTCTCTGCACTTCCAGCCCCTTCTGCAAGTAGATTGGCTCTGGGCCTAGTTCTGACCATGGAGTAGATATCAGTGAAGCCATCTGATATCTTAGGTCTTGTTTGTCATTGTAGCACAATACAGCCTCCCAGGCTGTCTGCGTTGGGCTACACCCTGACTACATTTCATTGCCTGACCCACTCAGATATAAAAGCAGCTACCACGGAGTACTGTAGGCTAGATAATTTAAAAATAAAGGACATTTTTTTGGCTCATGATTTCAGAGGCTAGCAAGTTCAGGGACATGGCACTTGTACCTGCTGTGCTGTGCTGTCTTCTATGCTGTGAAAGGTAGAGACGAGAGCACACTGACAGGCAAGGGCGGAGGGGAGCCAAAGGCACTATTGTGACAGACTTCTGTTGTGACAATTATTTACTCACTCCTGTCACAGGACACGACTTTGTGATGGCTACATCACAACCACTTCCTGTTAAGGTCTGTCCTAACAGTGTCACCCTGTGGGTCAAGTCTCCAACATGTAGTCTGCGGAACACACCCGAACTAGAGCAGCTAGCTAACATAAAGATTTAACATCTGGTTGCTTCTCAGTAAAGGTGAAATCTCTTTGTATTCATGACAAAACTACTTACTAAATGTTAGGGGACATTGTGCAGGTTTTTATTTCTCTTTGAATTGCTCATAATTTCATTTATTACTGCAAGGGCATTGACTGGTGGTATATTATTAGATACCTTACCATTTTAAAGAATTGTCTACATAGCTGTGGGGATATAGCAAGAGATATAACAAGAATTTTTTTTATGACAAACTGAAGTGACTTTAGGTTTTCATGACTTTATTTTTTAATTTGTTTCATCCTTAGAACTCTGTTTTCTATTTTTATTTTAAATTGAAATATAGAATTTTGTGTAATTATGAGGTGATGTGGTATTTAATACATAAAAACATGTTAAATAATTAAATCACCAAGCTTATTACCATGCTTCATCTTACCTACTTATTTATTTTTTTTGGGGGTGGTGGAGAATCTTTAAAAGTTTTTAATATCTTTGAAACGAGCAATTTATGATTATTACCAAAACAATGCTCATTTCCCATGTCTGACTGAAGCGCAGTGCCTTGGGTCACACTTTTTCTCTTCCCTGGTTTTATTTGTTTGTCATGGTTTGTCCCGGGCTCTGAGCTAGAAGCTGAATTTTTTCTCAAGCTTTTGTTTTTGCCTCCGATGTGAGGGAACCAGGTAAATACGGTTACAGACTGTTTGAAGCCCTGGGTCTGCAGCCTGTTGAACACATCCACCTCGGTCTCAACTGGAAAGGCCTTACAGTAAGCCCTGGACTACCTGAACCTATGCAGGGTACATATGCCAGACAGAATCTGACAAAAGTCAAAATGGGTCCTTTCTACATGGGTTCAAGGATGTCAGAAGAGTTAGGTTAATTGCTATGAAGTTCTTTTCAGAAGACTTTTTAGAAAGAAAAGACAGAATTTTGTGTTTGGTTAACTCACCCTTTCTCAAGGCAAAGAAGAATGTAGTATTAATCCATTAAGAACATGTTGACCGCAAGGTGGGGATGGTGCGCACACTTAATCCCAGCACTTGGGAGGCAGAGGCAGGTGGATTTCTGAGTTAGAGGCCAGCCTGGTCTACAGAGTGAGTTCCAGGAGAGCCAGGGCTACACAGAGAAACCCTGTCTCGAAAAACCAAAAATCAAAACCAAACAAAAACAACAAACAACAGCAACAACAACAACAACAGAACATGTTAACCACTGGTTTCTGGATGCCACAAGGGTTATTGCTTTTTCTGCGAAGGTATTTTTCCTGTCTTCTTTCTTCAATATTTTCCTTACACAAAGCACTCTGGTTTTAATAGTTGCCCTTAGAGTCCTTTAAATTTATTTTTCTCCACTTACTTAACATTAGTGTTTTATTAATCAGCTGTTCAAATAATCTCACATTGCTGTAAGACAGACCACAGACCTGGAAAGGCATTGGCACTGGAGCGCATTGCAAAATTATGGTAAAGAAACAGCTCTCCTGTCTTATCCATGACATTTATCCCTGGGAAAGAAGGCATTCACAATAGACATATATATTCAGATACCGAAGTCTCACTAGAGTGGCTGCAATGAAGTCTCTCATGTCTCCTACTTTGGAAGACTGCTGACCCAGGATATATCTGCCCCCCACCCCCACCCCATTTATGCACTTTGTCATGAAAGGAAGAAAAATCCTATTGAAGAAAAAAATTTGATGGTAAGAATATGAGGAAGCATGTCTATACACTGGAGGAGTGTTCGTTTTGTAGTAAGGCGGTGCCATGTTAGAAGAGTTGTAATTGATTTATGGAGACAGATTCACTAAGAGTGCTGTGTTCCACATGTAGTAGATGTGTGGTTTGGTCTTTATGCAGGCCCTCCAATGACAGGGGCATGGGCTGCCCCTGAATCTGCTGCCTGCCTGCCTGCCTGCCTGCCTGCCTGCCTGTGGGCCCAGTTCCCCTAACTCGGACTCCTTTGTCTGGGCTCAAGGGAAGAGGATTTGCCTAGTCCTGCAGTGACTTGTTGTGCCGGGGGGGTGTGGTGGGGTGTGATGGGGATAGAGGAGGGGGGCTGTGTGGGGGCTGATACCCCAAAGGAGAAGGGGGAGCTGGGTGTGGTGGCACACGCCTGTAATCCCAGCACTTGGGAGGCAGCGGCAGGCGGATTTCTGAGTTCGAGGCCAGCCTGGTCTACAGAGTGAGTTCCAGGACAGCCAGGGCTACACAGAGAAACCCTGACTCAAAAAACAAACAAACAAACAAACAAACAAAATCAAAGGAGAAGGGGAGGGAAGAATGGAGTATGTGTCTGCATGAGGGGGGTACTGGGAGGAAGGCGCCTGATATTGGTATGCAAAATGAATGAATAAACAAATTTAATAATGATTTTAAAAGTCAGCAAAAAGAACGCTGTGTTTAAAAATATAAGATCACACTTTATTTTTCTTCTGTTGAGACAGGGTTTTGAATTTGTTATGTAGTGTTAATCCTCTCAGGTAAGAATAAGAGCCAAATTTGAAGCAAGCTTTAATTAGATACTGGCAGGATGATAAACTCTGGCTGGGTTTAATCCTGGGTTCCCAGAAAGTGTCCACAGGACACATTTTGCAGAAGCTTAAGAAGGAGACCCCATAAGGCCAAGCATTTCCCATCAGGTCCAGTCAGGGACAAGCATACTTCCCAATGTGGTTCCTGCCTATGGACCTCCTGCTTGCATGTGATCAAGCACATCCCGTACCATTGGGCTAGAAAAGCTTGTACAGGAGAATGAAAACACGGCTTATTATATCCCATAAAACAATAGCCTCCAGCATCTCAGGAAGTATGCGCCTTTGGGCAAGTTAGAGATATTTTTGCTTCATGCTTTCTGTTAGGCACAGTAATTAAAACTTGAAACATAACCCTGACTCTCACAGTAGCTAAGGCTGGTCTTGAACCTCTGCCTCCAGCTCCACGAAGTGCTGGCTTCACAGTTGTTTAGCATTTTTCTCCGAGGCTTTAAGATCTTGTCAGTTGGTCAGGCATGGAACCCCACACTTTTCATTATAGTACTCAGGAGGCAGAAACAGGCAGATTTTTAATGAGTTCAAGGCTACTCTGGGCTACACAGTAAGACCTTCTTCAAAAAGAAGAGGAGGAGGAGAAGGAAGAGGAGGAAAAAAGAAAAAAAGCAAAGCAAAGCAAAGCAAAGCGAAAAGGACCCTGGGAACTCTGAAGGAAGCCTCTTTAATATTCTGGAGGAAGGGCCTGCGATATGTCTCAGTGTCTAAGACCCTGGCTGCTCTTTGAGAGGTCTGTAAGTTGATTCCCAGTAACCACATGCCGGCTCACAACCATCCAAAAGAGGATCTGAGGCCCTCTTCTGGCCTGCAGGTGTATATGCAGCAGAGCACTCAGATAATAAATTAAAAAAAAAAAAAAAGATTCTGGAAGACAACCTGTTCAGCTGTCTGAAAGTCCTGCAGTAATCCAAAGGGGGTCCAGATCTCATGAGCTGCCACTTACCCTGAAGTGGACTTTTGCTGCTGCTGTGTTTGAGTTATTCCTGCTTCTGTAGGTAGTCCTTTGTCAACAATTCTGTAAGTAGCCCAACAAACTCATTGGCCCATCAGATTGGACTTTAGCAATATCATGACTTTGATATCACTTTCTTATCTGTGATGAATAGATATTGGTCTTGCATTTCTCCAGGAATAGTGTCGCATAACAGGTGTATAGCTTTTCCCCTTTTATGTGTGTTGAATCTGTTTGTGCTGTGTATGTTCATATGTGATGAGTGCCCAGGAATGAGTGGGTGCCTTTGCTGTGGAGGCCAGAGGAGGATACCACCCTCTACTTCATTCCTTGAGACAGGTCTGTCACTGAGCAGGAAGCTCATCTGTTTCAGCCAAGCTGTCAGCCAGTGAGTTCCTGGAATCTGCCTACCTCCGCCATCTAGTGATGACATCACAGGCACATGGATCCGTGCTCCACTTTATGTATATGCTAGGAATTCAAACACAAAGCTTCAGGCTTTCACATCCAGCATTTTTACTCACTGACCCATCTTCCCAGCCACAGTCTACTTTCTAAATTGCTTTTGGCAACTACCAGTTTAGCACAGAGATTGTCAGAAAACCCTGGTTCATGTCACCACTCACCTGATTTCCAACATCCCATATGTAGCCAAGCAGTATTTCCAAACTTGTTTTTTACGTCTAAACCTGTTCTGACGGCTTCAATCTATTGACTTAATGAAGCTGGGCAAAGATCCAAATGAAAGGAACAACCAGAAGTGCCACGATAATAAATGTGGGCAATTAGCATGTCAGCGACATCAATCTAACCTGCCTGTGCAGTGCTTTAACATTTATTCTGCAATCAGTATGAAGTCACAGGAAGTTGCTAAAAGGAGAACAGAGCATTGTGGACATTGAGTTTAGCCCTATGAAGATTGCATAGCTACAGTTCGGTATCAAAACCAGGAGATCATCACTGGCACAATTCATAGTGTATTACATGCATTGTATGTTTGTGGATGTATTACATGCACTGTAATGTTTGTGGATGTATTACATGCACTGTAATGTTTGTGGATGTATTACATGCACTGTAATGTTTGTGGATGTATTACATGCACTGTATGTTTGTGGATGTATGCATGTAGCCATGTGAGGTTTTATCACATGCCTAGATTTGTGGGCCAGCCACTACAATCAAGATATGCCACTGCAAGACTCCTGCTAAACCATTCACCTCTTTCTAGCTATACCCCCCATATTCCCTTCATTCCTAATGTTGGACAAAAACGAATCTATTCTCTATCTCTACTATCTTATTTCATATATGGTATATATATTATACATGGTATAACCCAGTACGATCTTTGGGGATTAGTTTCCTGTCACGAAGCATTGCCTTGGGATCTATAAGCGTTGCACATCAGCACTTGCTTTCTGCCCTCCCTCACCACGGGCGGCCTCGTGTACTCACTCCCACTGCAGCCCCGCAGGAATACTTCCACTACCAACCATCCTTTGACCCAGTGTCCTGGGACTGGCTCCTCATCTCACGCAGCCCTATGCCAATGATATAAAATTTGGTGCAGATGCCTGAGCCTTAATTCTTCAGAGAGTAGACCTTTCAGTCAATGTTGTAGCTGTCACTGAAAGGAAAGAGTAGTGATTAATGAACAGAGTTGGAGAATGTACCACAGCAACAGAAGACGGGGGTCACTGTTTCAAGTTAAACAACTTAAAGAATAAACACACAAATTTAGAAGCTAAACGTGTTCAAGATGCTGCAAATAGCACAAATGAAGAGGCTGGGGACGGCACCACCATTGCTACTGTGCTGTCATGGTCAAGGCCAACAAGGGTTTCGAGAAGATCAGCAAAGGTTCTAATCCAATGGAAGTCTGGAGAGATGTGATATTGGCTCTTGATGCTGTAATTGTCAAACTTAAAATAAAGGTTCTCAACCTGTGACAGTCCCTGACGAAATCATTCAGGTTGCCATGATCTCAGCAAATGGAGACAAAGACACTGGAGACATCACGTGTGATGCAATGAAAATGGTTGGAAGAATGAGCATCATCATAGTGAAGGATGGAAAAACCCTGAATGATGGATCAGAAATGACTGAAGGAATGAAATTGGATGGAGAGCATATTTCCTGATATTTCATTAATATATGAGAAGGTCAAAATGTGAATTCCAAGATGCCTATGTTCTGTTCAAATAAAAGAAAGTTTCTAGTGTCCAGTCCATTGCACTTGGTTTTGAAATTCCAAGTGCTCACCAGAAGCCCAGATGCTTTATGTACAATGGATTTAAATAAGCTGATAGTTGGTCCTCAGGTTGTAGCAGCCAAAAGTCCAGTGTTTTGGAGCAATAGGAAGGACCAGACTAAAGACACGGGTGTTGCTACTGGTGGTGCTGTAATTAAGGAAGAGGGGTGGAATCTAAACCTAAAAGATGTTCAAGGTCATGACTTAGGAGAAGTTGTCTCCAAGGATGAAGTCACGCTTTTGAAAGCAGAGGTGACAAACTTGAATTGAAAAACCATATTCAAGAAATCACCGAACAGTTATACATCACAACTAGTGAGTATGAAAAGAAAAAGCTGTATGAGCGACCGACTAAAGCTTCAGATGGAGCCGCTGTGCTGAAGGCTGGAGGGTCAAGCGATGCTGAAGTGAATGAGAAGAAAGACAGTTACGGATGCTCTCAATGCAACAAGAGCAGCTGTTGAGGAAGACGCTGCTATAGTGTGTGTGTGTGTGTGTGTGTGTGTGTGTGTGTGTGCGCGTGCGTGCACATGCACTTCAGTGCATTCCAGCCTTGGATTCGTTAAAGTCTGAAATTAAAGATCAAAAAAAAATAGGTATAGAAATTATTCAAAGAGCACTCAAAATTCCTCCAATGGCTATTGCTAAGAATGTAGTTGTTGAGAAAATTTCTGCAAAGTTCTGCCCAAGTTGGTTAGGATGCTGTCCTTGGAGATTTTGTGAACATGGTGGAAAGAGGAATCATTGATCCAACTAAGACTGTAAGAACTGCTTTACTGGATGCTGCTGGGGTGGCCTCCTTGTTAACTACAGTCGAAACTGCAGTGCCATAAATTCCTACAGAAGAGAGGGCTATAATAGGTGGAAGGCATGGGAGGTGGCACATTCTAGCTCCTACTCTAGCTCCTAGAACAATGCTTTGCCCTTCTCAGTGAACTGTGAGGGGAAGCTCAAGGCAGGTTCCTCATTGATGACGTCAGAGGAGTCACCTGAAGAAAATGACTGAAGAGGAAGCTGCCTGGCTCACCCCTATAACCATCAGTTACCGGTTCCTTTCGGCAAAATACAGTGGGTTTCTGATGTTGTGTCCCTTCCTAGAGATGATTTATTTGTAGTTTTAAATAAAGACATTTGTACATTTCTAAGAATGGGTGCACGGGCCATATACCAGTGTGCTGCTTTTAGCTTAAGTCACTGAGACATTGCTACTATTCTGTGTCACCAGATGAGAAGTTCAAAAGCTACCTTTCTGTGGAGAGAATGGTTGTATACTGAGAAGAGAACTCTCCGATCATGCAGCCACCTTTGCGTAATAAACCTTTGTTTAAAGGCTTTAAAATAAAAGTTGCTTCCTTGTGGCTGCTTCCAATACTCTAAGATGTGATGTCCTGATGTGCCACAGTCTGTTCCTGCATTAATTTAAAAGGATTTTTGGAATATTACATATAAAGCTGCTGTAGAATTGTACAAGATATGTATGAATGGGTTTTCCATCTCTCTGGAAGAGATGCCAATAGTGAGAGTGCAGGAAGAGGCATGCTCATCTTTGTAGATTGGCTGTAACATTTTATATTCTCACAGCAATGTGCGGAAGACGTTTCTCTGCATCGTTGGCAGCATTAGGTAGTGTCATGTTTGAACTATTCTAGCTATTAATAGTTTGTTGAGATTATAATTTAATTACAATGGTTCTCCATCCCCTTTCCTCTTTCCAAACCTTGTACCCCTCCCTGATCTTCAAATTTGTGGCCTCTTTTTTCACTAATTGTTTTTGCATGTATCTATATTTGTATATTGTCTTAGTTGCTTTTCTATTGCTGTGAAAAGATGCCATAACTAAGGCATCTTTTATAAGAAAGCATTCAGTTGGAGGCTTGCTTACAGGGTTAGTCCACAGTCATCATGGTGGGGAGATCAGCATTGTGCTAGATCAGAGGCTGAGAGCTTTAGATTCTGTCGGAAGAGAGACACTGAGCTTGATGTTGGCATTTGAAACTTCAAAGCACACCATCAGTGACACACTGTATTCAACAAGGCCACACCTCCTAATCCTCCCCAAATGCTCTATCCGCAGATGTTGGAACCAAGCATTCAAACCTATGAGCCTACGGAGGACATTCGGTTCAAAGGACCACATCTATACACATATGTTCCTAAATAGAACTCCTCGAGTCGGTATAATGTTACAATGGCCCGACCATTTGGCAATGAACAACTACTTGGTGTGCTCTTCCACGAGAGGACTACCTCTCTCACCCCCAGCTTTCACCATTTACTTATAGTTCTCTACATAGGGCTGGGGCCTCATGGGCTTTTCTCTGTCCAGTCTGGCATGTTCATTGGTGTCCTAGTTCAGCTCACATTTGGGCAATTATGTTGATGAGACTTTAGGGAGGAAGCTATTAATAATTACGAACAGACTCGATCTTACAGCAAACTCCTTGATCCTCTGGCTCTTACAGTCTGTCTACCTTCTCTTCCAAAATGTTCTGTGAGTGTGCAATCATAAAAGTCTATAGATTGTTGATAAGGATTCTTTGTTTGGGTTCATAGTTTTCCAGTGCTGTCTGGTATAGTGGGGGAAGGCATGATGAAGTCTACCCTGGCAGGGGCAGGCTGCTTGGTTTTATATTTGAGTGGGTCAGGATGCAGAAAAAAGAGTGTGCTGCACTCAGCTGGCCTTTTCTTTTCCTTCCTTCCTTCCTTCCTTCCTTCCTCCCTCCCTCCCTCCCTCCCTCCCTCCCTCCCTCCTTCCCTTCCTTCCTTCCTTCCTTCCTTCCTTCCTTCCTTCCTTCCTTCTTTCCTTCTTTCCTTCCTTTAAGCTTTTGCAGTCATTTTACCCTGATTGATGGCTTGAAATAAAATGGTCCCTTTAGGTCCATAGGAAGTGGCACTATTAGGAGATGAGGCCTTGTTGGAGTGGGCGTGGCCTTGCTAGAGAAAGTGAGTCACTCTGGGGGTGGGCTTTAAGGTCTCATATGCTCAAGTTATTCCCAATATGTCTCACAGTCTCCTGCTGCCTGCAGATCAAGATGTAGAGCTCTTTGCTCCTTCTCTAGATCCACATCTGCCTGCATGCCACCATGCATCTTTCCACGATGATAATGGACTAAACCTTTGAAACCATAACCCAGCCCCAATTAAATGTTTTCCTTTATAAGAGTTGTGGTCATGGTGTCTCTTCAGAGCAATAAAACCCTAAGACAGATGATAGCCTATCCTTCATTATTTTACCTCCTTACTGATTTGAAAGAATGTAATCATATATGTGTTCTTTATTACTCTTGAGTAATGCCAATAATATGACAGTAGTTTTGTCTTTGCGATACACTGTAAATCAACAGGAAAGACATAGACTGTTCTTCTCTACCTCTTTTTTTTTAACACCCAGTCCAAGGGTTTTGCAGATAACAACAGTTTATTGATTTGTAGAATCCAAATAATTATTACCCAACTTTTGCTAGGTAGAGATATGTATCATTTGTACGTGAAATGAAATATGAAAAGTTTTCTTTAAAGACAAAATGGGGCTAAAGGGACAATAGCATCCAAACTGGACCACTGCCTGCTATTCTCAGTGGCTGCTGTACAGGCTGGGACCTGCTTATTTGGGGTAACAAGTCAAGGTCAAGATAGCAGATTGGACTACCTAGAACGAACAGAATGACGTGGTTCCAGAATGCTGTCTGAAGGTATCCTGGTTATTCTTAAATTCCTGGACGTTCTATTTGCATGTGACACACATCTAAAATTTTAATGGAATATACACACATGTAAAGTATTTATCTGTATTATATAGTAAGGTAAGGTTGTACACATATCCAAGTGCATACACAGTTGGCTTTCTTTTTCTAAGGGTTCCATATCCTCCAGATCTGCATACTTGGATTTAAACAAGCATACACTGAGAATTATATACATATGTATTCTATAAGTAATATATATTAAATCACATCTATACTGAACATGTACAATTTTTATTTCTAAATAATTTAGAATAGTAACTATTTGAATAATATTTTTATTTTAATTATAAATTGTATTGATTTTATATAATTATTTAAAAAGTATATTAAATCATTTTATCATAAATAATCTAGATGTGATTTTAAATGTACAGGACGATGTGCATATATTGTGCTAATACTACCCTATTTATATAACGAACTTTGAGCACCTGATGGTTTTCATATCAGGTGAGCCCTATAACTAATCTCCCCGAATATATCAAGATCTCCTAGTTGGTGGGTTATAAAACAGAGGAACAAGAAGGCACAAAACTGGAGCTGGGTGTGGATCTGGTGGGAGTTAAGGGGAAGAGTTGATAATTAACATATTAAAAAATGAATAAAGGGCTCTTAGCCATGAAAGCTTTCATTTTAGTTTCAGTTTCGGGACTTGGTGCTTAGCTGGTTGTGTTGTACACATGTTGACTACAGAACTCATGAGATCAAGGCAGGAGGATTCTGAGTGTGAGGCCAGTCGTAGCTACGCAGTGAAACTGAGAACTGCAGGAATGAGCAGCTAATCAGACAAAGCCCTGTACTCAGTTGAGGACAATGACTGGAGTGGCAGAAACTCACGATCTGCCCACATACATCAGAAATTTAAAATTATTTCTACAGAAAAAAAAAGACTCACAATAAATGTATTTTCATTGTCTTTTAACCCTTCTTCTGCTTGTGCCAATTACATGAAGGAACATCAAAGGACAGGACTGGAGAAGTAAATTCAGAGTCTACCATATAACGATTGTTATCAGGAGGTAAGCCACGACTGCAGTCTCCAGTGCTAACTAACTCTCTTGGACAGGTTTTCTGGGGTCTGGTTCTGCATCATTTATTTCTGAGTTCTGCCAGTTATTTCTTTAACATGCACACAAGTCCATTCCTCACCAGTACCTTTTAATAGACACTTCTATTAATAGTTAAGAGGATTTGCCATCTTCCTTTGTGCATTCTGAAAATAGACATACAACATGGAGTAGGAGAAAAGCCACTTTGGAAAGTAGGATTGACTAATGGTAGAAACTCACGCTTGGGAAACTCACTTCAGGAAGCTATATATTCAAAGACCGCACCTCTTAGGTCTTTAATATTCATGTTCCTATAGAAGCTTATCATTATTCTGTAGAAATACTTTTAGAAACAAGTCTATATTTTCTTTCACAATTATTTAGCATAAAATATTTATATCAGAGAAAAACATTCAGGAACTAATAGCAAAAGCTAAAGAAACTAAGTGTGCAGGTTTTCAGCTTTTTTTTTTTTAAAGTATATCCTAAAAACAAACAGCCAAGTCTGTGGGAATGTAGCTCAGTGATTGAGTACCTGCTTAGTCTGCCTGAAGCTAAGGCTCCAGTCTCAAGCACAGAAGCATAACAAACAACAACAACAACAACAACAACAACAACAAAAACGATGAACCAATAAAACCATAACACAAGAAACAAAATGAGGAAACAGAGCTGTTTAGGATGGAGAAAACTGGACACCAGAGAGTTTTCAAATTGTTGGTTTCTTGTAAATTATTCCAAAAATATTCTTGATAAATCATCAATACCATGGTAAAACTGTCTACTGGCTTTATATTTTTCACGGATTAACCCTTACCCTGCCAAGGACAGTGGGAATTGTGAAGATCATCTTACCTTGACACCAGGCACAGCCTTAGAGTCCTCTTTATTTTCTGTGTCTCGGTGAATACTGGGATTATAATCTTTCTCTGCTCTGAACAGGGGCAGCAATCGTGCCCGTGCAGCCTGCCTGGAAAGATGCTCCTCCAGGTACCCTTGGTTTTCTTGGGAGAGGCTGGGCATGGTTTCCTAATAAGTGCCCCACAGGAATCTTGTCATCCGGTTTTACCAACACCCGTGGAGCCTCTCTGTTCTCTGGCTGGCTAATGCTAGCCCATGTCTGAGTCTGCTGGGGACCTTTTTGCAAAGTTACTCAAAGCAAAGCCAAAGGCTGATCCCTTCTGTGGATCAGTAGGGGCTTATCCACCTATCTTGGCCGCCTGTTGCCCATAGAGCTGCTCACTGAGTGTGTGTGTGTGTGCCAAGACTGCCCTCTGTAGGCGAGTAAAGAAAGTTTATAAGCTTTCACTCACTCAGCTGTAGCACTGTGTCTCAAGGTAGAACAAGCTGCAGGGATGACGGGATGAATGAATGTGTTGTGAAAGCCATGGGGGGGGGGCGTCGAGGCAGCTCCCCATCTGTTCATGACCCCCTTCTGATTTTGCCTCTGTGCCTTTATAAAAGTGAAGCTCCCCAGAGCTCCGTGAGAGCAATGCTCCTGCTGTTCCGTGGTGTGTTGGCCGCTGTTCCTTGGTTTGTCAGTCTAGGGAAGGAACTGTTTGGAGATTGTGTCCACAGGGAGGGAAGCACTGAAGAACCAGGAAGCCCGAGTTGCTGACTGTGGCTATTCCTGGAGAACAGCAGGCAACGAACTGACTCTATCTTGCCTGTGTCCAAAGAACTCGGCCGAATGGTAGT
This sequence comes from Apodemus agrarius, assembly GCA_964023405.1. Classification (NCBI taxonomy): domain Eukaryota; kingdom Metazoa; phylum Chordata; class Mammalia; order Rodentia; family Muridae; genus Apodemus; species Apodemus agrarius. The sequence goes on from OZ030009.1 coordinate 150,507,204, forward strand.
TAGTCCTGAGGCTGAACAATAATTAGTCCTTGACTCCTGGCCATGTTATAGTACCAGCCACGTGTAGCATGAGTCTTCCCATTTCAATTAACCCGATTTAGAACGTCTCTCTCAGACATGCCAAGGGGTTCGTCTATGTGATACTAAATCCCACCAGACTGAGAATGTCACCATCATCCAGCTGCTCTTGTACTTCTCTTGTCTGAAACTCCAAGCCACTCAGTCCTTTCCTCACAGAACTGCATGGTCTTCAGGTCCTGCTCTTCTCGTTTTTGGCTGCGGTAGACTTAAAGACATGCAGTGAACAGAAACCCAGATTTTGCTCAAATGACAATATTATATATACATGCTTTTATGTGATAGTCATATAACCGGCAAGGCTTGAATTCAAACTGAGTTATGAAAGAAACTTCATGTGGGTGGCACAGAGGAACATTTAGAAATATAAGAACATCTCTTCCAATCTCAGCCTATTTCATAGTCAACCCACAGGCCATAACTGCTAAGTTATTAATGGAAGTTGTGGGAAGAAAGGATTTCCATATTTGGTTTTTCAGGTGTTTGCTTCAAATCTCCATCCTCTCCTCAGAGAGTGTTGACATTTCATGATGGACGGGCCCTTTTATTGTGTGGTGCTTCCCTCTGGACCCTGGGTTAGGCACAGACCACACACAAACACCACTTTCCAAGCACAAAAACAAATGCAAAGAGATCCTTTACTAAGCAAGGAGAAGAGTGGCTGAATCCGAACCACACAGAAACAGCAGCAAATCACTGTGGTTACAGGTATTGATTTTAAGAGGGAAAAGGGGAGGTCTGTGATAGAATGACTTAGGACATGTCGGAAAGTTCTGATAGGTTAGTCAAAACAATGGATTTTGATTCCTGGAGCTTGATGTTTTGCTAGTAGGGCCTTGGTGGTCAGTTTTCGGAGTGAGTCACTGCTTGAAGGAGGGAATGGACCCCGTGGGCTAGCTTTAGGAATGTGATCTAATGGTTCAGCTAAGTGGGAGAAAGGTAAAAGGCAAAACCTGCCATTGCTGTGTCCGCCACGCTCAGGCCTGTGGTTGCTGTGATCTGGCCTGCTGGAGAGAGCGCTTTAATGATTTTTATTAGGATGCACACATCTTTGCCATCTGCATCTATTCTTTGTTGTAAAAGCACTCACTGGGAGTCTTAACAGTTGAAACTACCAGAGTATTAAAATCTCAGTAGACAAGATTAGTTCTCTCCTTAAATATGGGGTGCAGATGACGCTGGAAGATGCAAGATGTGGATCAAGGAATCTTTTTGAGAACAAAGATCCTGAATATATTTAGATGGAAATCTAATTTTTCAGTTGTCTCTTGAACTAGAAATAAGGCTTGGAACTTCCTTCCTTCCTTCCTTCCTTCCTTCCTTCCTCACTTCCTTCCTTCCTTCCTTCTTCCCTCCTTTCCTTCCTTCCTTCCTTCCTCCCTCCCTCCCTCCCTCCCTCCCTCCCTCCCTCCCTCCCTTCCTTCCTTCCTTCCTTCCTTCCTTCCTTCCTCCCTCCTTTCCTTCCTCCCTTCCTTCCTTTCTTCTTTCCTTCCCTCCTCCTCCTCCTCCTCCTCCTCCTCCTCCTCCTCCTCCTCCTCCTCCTCCTCCTCCTCCTCCTCCTTCTTCTCTCTCTCTCTCTCTCTCTCTCTCTCTCTCTCTCTCTCTCTCTCTCTCTCTCTCGTTCCTCCTGTTTCCCCCTTTGGAGCACCAAGATTATAGGTATGTGTATCCCTTATTTTCTTGACTCGTTAAAATTAACTGTTTTATTTATTTATTTTTTGAAATTCATTATTAGTATCCAATCACTTCCTGCCTTTCCTATAATTTTAAAAAAATTCCACTTAGATTTGTTTTTCCAAGAATACTAAGGTTTCTACTTCTTCTGGTCACGACAGGATGACAGTGGCCCAATCCTCTTTCCCCACCTATAAAAACAAAAACGGTACCCAGATACTGATCACCAGCACCGAAGAGCAGTGACCCCCTAAGTGACAGAAGACAAATAAGCTGAAGCCCATTTGTGTCCTGGCTTCGTGCTGGGAGAACGGTGTTAGACTTGGATCCAGGGAAGGGACTTAGAGTGGAAAGTGAGCGGGACTCTTGTTGACGCTTGGGCATCAGGTGCTCAGAAGGCTGAGTGCTGGAAAGGAAGAGTTACTCAGAGTGCACACCTTGAGACCTTCCTAGGTCCCAATTCATCGATATCAGTGTACTGGTGTGAAGAGATGAGCTGAAGCCAGGGCCGGAACCACCCAGAAACAGAGGCGTCAGCTTTAGAACTCAGAAAAGGCTGGGTATGGCTCATAGCAGTTCTCAAGGGCCTTATGCTCCATAACTCACCGGGTACTCAAAGCTCAGAAGAGTTTTGCTTCATTATTGGAGAAATTAAGCATAGAGTACACACTGCCCTGTGCTTTCCTAACACAGCTTATAAAGACACAAAAGATTATACTCGTGGTAACGGAAGTATGTCCTGGAATAAAACTCGGTATTAGAGCACTAACAATCCTAACATCCACTAAGAAATAACAATCCTAATGTCCATATTCACCAGATATGATGTCTAAGAGGTTCTGGACATGCCACGAAGCAGGACGATATTTAGTCCATAGACAGAAATGAGCCATTCAGTGGAAACATCGAATTTTGAAAAGGCACATTATTCTAAAACTAATCAAACTGGTGACAGAGAAATCTTAGAAACACTCAGAGAAAATAAGAAAACTAGTAAGAGATGAACTGGCGAGGGAGCCGAGTGGACTGCACACAGGGCCTGTGCGGGCGGGAAGATGGTAGAGCTTAGACCGCAGCAGCACAACTTAAATGGTCAGCAAGAACTTGTTTCCCCCTGAAAACGATACTAAAAGATGGAGACTATATACAGAAGTCTTCAGACACTTAAAGGTTGCAAGAATTAAGCAGCACTGGACCTTAACTATGAGAATTGCTATGTGAAGTCTTTTAAGGTAAAAGGAAAATCAAACTCCCAGATCTGGAGGTATTAAAAAAAAAAAAAAAAAAAAGAGTACTCAAAATGGTTAACTGTTGAGGCTGGATACAAAGATACTAAAATTATTTAATTCTCCTTATAGGTTGCTTCAAGGAAAAGTCCTAATAGTCAGGAGGTGGGGATAGCGCAGACGGAGGATGCATGCCCGCTATGTGTGAAGCCCAGGGTTCAGCTCCTAGTAGAAATTTTAGGGACAATCCTTGAAACAACGAAACAAAAGAAAAACTCAGCAATCAACGAAGGCAAAAGATTTGTTTGATATAGAAAGAAAAAGTCAATGAAACCTCAAATCAGTAGCTAGGTCCTGGGTTTGGTCCTTAGCTTTGGAGAGACAGATAGGAAAAGAGAAACAGACAGATACATGCGCGCGCGCGCGTGCGCGCGCGCACACACACACACACACACACACACACACACTCTCATGCAAAGGGATAAAAACAGGGAAAAAGAGGTGGAGGGACCATAGAACCAATTACTAATATCTGGAATGAAAAAGGCAATTTCATTACTAATTTTATAGATATTAGACTAATAATAGGTAAATGTTATGGATATTTTTGTACTAATAAATTATGTAATTTGATGAAATGGGTAAACTCCTCTAAAGATGCAAACAATCAAAGTTTAGTTAAGGGGAAATAAATTACCAGAAAAACTTTATTTCTCTAGAGGAAATGTGAAATGTAAAATATATTCTCACAAAACAAACTTCAGCTCTAATATTTTTTTAAAATTTTTTTATTTATTGAAAAGGAAAGTAAAAACACTTTATGATAAAATTAAAGATTTACATAGAAAATATTTCAGATAAACATGTTACAATTGACAATTTTCATGGAAAATTAAGAGTAAAGTGGTAGACATGTAAAACATTGCTAAATTAATTGAAATATGGGATAGAAACATTTTATGATGGAATTGAAGATTTATGTAGAAAATATTTCTGATAAAATTGTAGAAAAATGTAGAAAACATGTTAGAATTGAAGATTATCATGGAAAATTTTATATAGATATAATACAGGTAAGCATAAAAGTATTCCTAAGTTGATTGAAAGTGGAATTATAAACATTTTCTGATAAACTTGAAGATTTACATGGAAATATTTCTGATAACATTGTAGAAATATATAGAAAACATGTTAAAATTAAAGATTATCATAGAAATTATATAGATAAAATGATAGACATAAAGATCATTCTAAGTTGATTGAAAGTGGAATTATAAACATTTTCAGATAACAATGAAGATTTACATGGAAAATATTTCTGGTAAAATTCAAGAAATAAATAGACAAACACATTAAAATTGACTATTTCATGGAAATTTTTACATAAAAATGATTGATGTAAAAACTTTAAATTAATTGAAGGTAGAATTAGAAACATTTGTGACAAAAAATCAAAGATTTACATTGGAAACATTTCTGACAAAATGGAAGAAGTATATAGAAAGACATATTAAAATTGAAGATTATTAGCCGGGTGGAGGTGGCACATGCCTGTAATCCCAGCACTCTGGGAAGCAGAGGCAGGCAGATTTCTGAGTTCGAGGCCAGCCTGGTCTACAGAGTGAGTTCCAGGACAGCCAGGGCTATACAGAAAAACCCTGTCTCAAAATAACCAAATCCAAAAAAACCAAAAAAAAAAAAAAAATTGAGGATTATCAAGAAAAATAATGCAGATAAAATGGTGGTAGACATAAAAAATTACTAAATTAATTAAAAGGGGAATTACAGACATTTTCTGATAAAATTGAAGATTTTCATGAGAATTATTTTGTTAGTCTATGTCTTTTTATTGGGCAATTGAGTCCATGTTGTTAAGAGATATTAGGGAGTAGTGATGGTTGCTTCCTGTTATTCTTGATGTTATTTTTATGTTTGTGTGGGTACCTTCTTTTGGGTTTGTTGGAAGATTACTTTCTTGCTTTTTCTAGAGTGTAGTTTCCCTCCTTGTCTTGGCATTTTCCATCTATTATCATTTGTAGGGATGGATTTGTGGACAGATATTGTGTAAGTTTGGTTTTATCATGGAATATCTTGGTTTCTCCATCTATGATGATTGAGAGTTTTGCTGGGTATAGTAGCCTGGGCTGGCATTTGTGTTCTCTTAGGGTTTGTATGAGGTCTGCCCAGAGCTCTAAATATCTTTATCACTGAATCCCAACTTTAGTTTTTGACAGGTAGAAGGAAAACATGGAAAAATACCCAAGGGGGATGTCTCCTGAGGATTGGAACCCAAGGCTAACCTCTGGCTTCCACATGTACATATACTCATATACACATATGTACACGCTGGTATATAAACTCATACCCAAATACACATGTATGCTAGTGAATTAAAGGTATGAATATTATACAGGTAACTTCTTTTCTATTGGATTTGAGGCTCAACCCATGGGAGGGAATTTTTTTCTGACTGGCCAAAAGCCAATGGCTATGTTAGTCATATGATTTTGCTAAATGGACATGTTGTTAAACTGTCTTCTAAATATTTGTGTGTATACACATAGATCAGTGCAACTCTCAACCTTGGCCTGATGGGAGTGTGTAGAAATATTTTTATGAAATAAATCCCGGGGGGTTTGCTACCGCCTCAGTGGTTTATGTTCCCGAATGAAAGACACACACACAGCCTTTATATTTTGATATGCCTTAAACAGCTCAGTAGCTGGGCCACTGCTTAACGTCCACGCGGTTAATCCTGAGTTATTACTTACTAAATTCTGTGTTCCGTCTTGGTTGCTCGGGACACAGGGCTGCCCAACTGGGCCACGCTGTCCCAGCGCTTTCACGTGGCGGCCATGCCTCTAGGTCATGCACTTTTCTCAGGCATGGTGTCTCTCCTCCACACTCTCCCAGCATGGCAATTGTCTCTCTTCCTCTCATTTGGTCCCAAGCCCTGCCTCTGTCTGTCCTGCCCAGCCACTGGCTGCCAGCATCTTTATTTACCAATCAGAAACAACTGGGGGCAGGGCCCCTCAGCGTTTTGCGTGTAAACCAGTGGACTCTCTCTTGCAAAGAATTTTGGGGACCCTAATTAGAATACAAGCAGCATTAGGCCAAACCCACTACAGAAGCGGGCAGTGGTTAATGCAAAGACTGATCAAAGCACTGAGAATAAGTGTCTGTCGAATGCTGCGCTCGGTCCTAAACGGGACCTATATCAACACTCTTCTTTCCCAAAGCTTAGAGAATTTTATGAAAAAGGAGGTCATAAAGAATGTAAGAGCCAGAGGATGGATTGGGGTGCTCTGAAATGCTACTTTGTGTAGCATGCATGGACATGCATGGCTGTTGGATTCTTGAAATCATAGCAGCTGTGCTTACCTGCATAAGACCTGCATGAGATGAGACATTTCAACATTCTACCGCGACTGGGGATAAACACCTGAGCCTACCCCCTACCACGCCCTGCCCTCCGCTAGCTGAGAAGCTATGCAGAGTAATTTTTTTTCAGAGGTATAGCCACTGAGAAGCTGCCTACCGTCCACAAACAACCCCCCCCCACACACACACATGTACATGCAAGCAACACTAATTGAACTCAGCGGGTTCTGTGGCCAGTGAGCTCATGGTTCTTAGAGAAGAACCAACTTCTGTCGTTTTCCTAAACCAGTATAATTCTTAACTGTGTTGTAAACACTTATCCTTATACCCACAGATAAGCATAGTTCTCAATCCTCACCAAAGAAACTTCTTTTTGCAACATATGGAGATTATTACAGAAAGCCACAACGTCGTGTCCCAGTGGAGAGAACAGCTTGCTTGGGCAACCTGCCTCCGGTTGATACAAAAACAAAACAAAACAAAAAACAAACAAACAAACAAACAAAAACCCTCAAGGAACATCTCAGCAGAAAGATCTTAAGAGTCAGAGGACCAGAAAGATTGCTGCAAGACTGTGACTTCTAGATCTGACAGGGAAGCCAGCCATGAACTTTCAGCAATATGGCTGCTTAAACAAGAGCCGAGTAATGATAGCATGTCAATGTGAAGAGACATAAGCAATTAAATATTGCAGAGAGGTGAGAATTCACCAGGGATGAGTTTCCTAATTGATAATTCAATAGCAAGTGCTCAGCCCAAAAAGCACACACACACACACACACACACACACACACGAACAATGCCATGCTTTTATACATTTGTATTTATATAATAATTATCACACATATGAATATATGTTAACATAAATATGTCTAACTAATAATTAAAGAGGAAGAGCCCATGAACGTAAGAGGAAGCTGAGAAGGGAAGGAGAGGGAGAAATTATACAGTCATATTTTAAGTCCAAAGACTAGTGTCAGAAGATTTGGCTTTTTGGTGCGGGTGGCCTGCAGGGTGGCGAGCCCTGCCAGCTTGAAGTACCCAAGTGGCCTGGGCACGGCCGCCTGGTGCGCGGTCGAGCAGTTTTGGGCCGTCTCGGCTTCCGCCCTCCGCTGCGGTCACGTGGCCGCTGCTCACGTGCCAGACGCTGCTGTCACTTTGCAGCTGTTCCGGCTTCCTCTGTGTGAGGCTCTTAACGTCTCCCACGGAGTCGCCTTCGTTTTGCTCTGCGTCTCCCGTGGCCACTGAAGCCTCGGAGCTCGACCGGCGCCCGCCCGCCCGCCTGCCCGCCGTGAGGCTCTCCGTCCCCGAGGCCATCCAGGTGAGGCCGCCTGGGCCCCCTCCCCGGCTCCCCTCCCGAGAGCCGACCGGTTTCCCCGCTGGCCGCTCCGGGGGCTGCGGAGCCGCGGGCCTTCCTCCGGGAGGGAGGCAGGGAGCGCGCGGGGGTGAGCAGGCCGGGCCCCGGCTTCGGTAGGGCGGTACAGGCGGCCGTCCGGGGCCTCCCCGGGAAGGCTGCGCTGTGCCCTTGGGTTCCAGCCTTTCCCGGATGGAGCCGGTTCTACCTGGGACCCGCCGACCTTGCTTGTTTAGGCAGCAAGTCCCCACAGAGAGAGATTTAAGTCCCACACTGACTAAGCGCAGTGGGAACGCGGAATAGGATTTGGGTATGACTTTTTTCTTTAACCTCCTTTTGCTCGTAGGCAAGGACGTCCGTTTTGGGAATGGAAAGTTAGGTTTCTGCATTGTAGTAAAATGAGGTTTAACTTAATCTATTAAGTTGCGGACTGGGGGAATTTTTTTTTTCTCAGAAATTTCTTTCAATATTGATTTTGAAAATGTTAGTTTCTGTTTGAAAAGAAGGCACTGGTATACCACACCTCTTGATATATTTTATTTTGAATCAGTAATTTAAAGAGAGGAATTAATTTGTCTTTGCAAATCGAAGCATAATAGATGCCAATAAGTACCATAATTGGCCCTTTTTTTGTATTTTATTTTTTTTGTGGAAGAGATTGGAATATGATTGAATAGATTTAAAGTAGTGGACTTCTGGGTTATTTTTGGCATATTCTAAGCACTGGGTATGCACTAAGGTGGTCAAAGTTTAATATTCTGTTTAATATTCTGTTTAGTTCTGATTTTGCTGTCAGTCTCTTAAGTGGTCATTTTAAAAGTTTCAATATATATTGAGGCTAATAATTAAAAACTCTTCCCTGGAAAAGAACAAGCCAACAGAGAGCCCTTTTATGGGGTGGTAGACAAAATATGAAATATGTTAATGCTTTTCAGACCTAGGATATTTAATATTCAAGCTAAGTGAAATTGATATGGTTGTATTAATACTTAGTAGTTAAAAAAATGCCTGCTATCTGGTTTTTATCTTGAAGGTCTGTGGATAAACATTCAAAATCCTAAGGTTTAGATGACCAAGATGGACATTCGAGGTGCTGTGGATGCTGCTGTCCCGACTAACATCATTGCGGCCAAGGCCGCTGAAGTTCGTGCCAACAAAGTGAACTGGCAGTCTTATCTTCAGTGCGTACCAGTTTGTTGTGAGTCATGGATGTCATGTGCTTTTGCATCAGGCTTTTTCATGGTCATGCTTCTATATGAGAAATACTGGAAAAATACTAATAAATTAATTTTAACATTTCCTTCCCTCCCCCCCCCCCCCATAGCTAGCTGTCTTAGTCTGCCTGGTATGGTAGGAACAGCTTGGGGAATAGAACAGTTCACGGTAGTTATTTTATTTTATTACATGTGTATGCCTGTTTTTGACTGCATGTATGTATGTGTGTCACATGCATGCTTGTGCCCTCAGAGCTTAGAAGAGGGTCTCATAACCTGGACCTGGAGTTACAGATGATTGAAATACACCATTTGTGTTCTGCATGCCATGCCTTTGCACATCAGTGGATAACCTGGGGGAGGGAGGAACTGGTTCTCTGGTACTGGGGATCAAACTGAGGCTGCCAGGCTTCAGTGGCAGGTGCGTTACCCCCTCCCCCATGCCCCCAGCCATTTCATCAGCCCTCATTTATTCTTCATAATATTTCATCATTTTATTTCGTAGGAGTTTATTTTGGCATATTTATAATAGTTACTGAGGGTCAGATTTGTATATGCACATTGAAAAGTCGATTAAGAAATCTGTTGTCTTGCTTACACAAAGGTTATGTAGAGTAACATTTCAAAAGGAACTCATAGCTTCAAAACAGACCTTTACTTCATTGTTATCTGTGAGAACAGGGAAATAGGTTTCTGAGTGTATGAAAAGGGTAGCTCATCCACCATCAGGAGTTACCTGATGTAGTGACCCTTCATTTGCGTTTTCAAGGATGAGTGCTATCTTACCATGTGGCAGAAAAGAGGATCTGTCCAAACACAACAGAGCCTGTCATAAAGGGCCGACTGTGCTGGAAGGTATTTATAGTTTGGAGGTAAGCAGTGGCGAGGGCTGAAGCTCACAGCAAGGCAGGGAATGGTGGTGATATTCTGGGTACCTGAGTACCCTTGGGAGGAGTTGGGATGTTCCTGTCACTTGGTGCTTTTCAAGATGATTCTTAAGTTATGAAACCCACAATGTAATTGAGGTCTAAGAAGGTCAACATGTACAACACGCGAAAGTGATGGTTATAGCTGGCAGTTCATATCATAGAGTTGCCTTTTCAAAACAGTCTGTCTTCATGGGGGAGCTTTGAGGAGCCTAGCTGTAGAGTGCCTGTGCAATGAGTGTGAGTGTGAGATGCACTGCACCTCTACAGGAGCCCAGATGCCAAGCCTCCTACCTGGGAGTACATGACCAGTCACTGCTGGGTGGATTGTTTGCATTCATGTAAGAGGTAGGTTTTTGGGAGCTAGCTGAGCCCTAGGGAGACGTTGTAGTGGTAGTGTTAAGGTTAGAGCTGGACAGATTTGAGAATGACAGTGCTCAATTTGACATGTGTGGGTGAGAGATGTCTAGAATGGCATCCACATCCCTGTTTAAAGGACTTGGTATATTGTGGGGCCAGCCACTCAAGGACACAAGTTTCCCCATTAGGCAATGTGTAATTATTTAAATCATGTGAACTCCTGATTTCTTTAGTCTAGAAAGCATTTAGATTAGAGGACAAAGAGTTACATGCCTGTAGGACCTGACTGTTTGTGATGGAAACAGAGGAGTGTTGTCATAAAGCACTAGCAGGGCAGCAGAACTCCTGCCTTGCTTTTGGAATGATTTTCAGTTGTGTACTTCTCCAGTCCCTAGGCTTTGGTCCTAAATACATCTTATTTTCTTTTTTTCCTAGTTTTGACCTTTATTTTGTTGACCGAGTTATAGATTCCATTTGTAAGCCCCCTCTGCTCTGTATGTTTATGTGGAAATGTTCCTCAAATATAGCTAATGTTTGTTCTTGCACCTTCTGATATGGGGACACTGGTGTGTATGAAATGCCCTGAAAGCACAGTTACATGCTGGATAAGACATACATTATCAGTGGATCTTATACCACGACACCTATGGAAAATGTAAAACCTGCAGGGGAGTTGTCTTGTGCCAAAGTCCAATATGCTTTTGCCCTCATAAATTAATATGCTATAAAAATACAGTGTGTTTGTGGGCTGGAGAAACAGCTGAGTGGTTAAGAGCACTGACTGCTCTTCCAGCGGTCCTGAGTTCAAGTCCCAGCAACCACATGCTGGCTCACAACCATCTGTATGGGATCTGATGCCCTCTTCTGGTGTGCCTGAAGACAGTGACAACGTGCTTACATAAAACAAATAAATCTTTAACAAAAAAGAATGCTCATCTATTTAATAAAATGTATTTGTATTTGGTTAAGCTTTTACTTAACTAGGCAGTATCAAAATACAAGTGGGGATGGGATTGTGTTTGTCAAACAGGAATTCAGCAAAAGCATATGTTTAGATACAAGAATCACAATACACTAGGAGACCCTTACAAATTAAATAAAACTATGCTAAGTATTAAATGAAGAAATCTGACACATGCACACATACATAGAAATAAAGCAAAAGGAGATACGTGACAAGGAAGGAATAAATAGCCTTGTAGGAGCTATTGTGGAAGTCCTCACAGAACACATGAAGACCCTCACAAGGAATGGGGACTGCAGTGTCGGGAGCCCTGGCTACCCCAGGCTTGAGTGTATAGTGACTGAGGGCTTCAAGTAGCTTATTGTGGTTCAGTTTCTTTTAGGGGAAGTATGTGTCTTGAAGTGAGTCATATGGAAACTTGCAGGGTTGTTCTGCTGTCATGTCTTATCAAGGAGGGTCTGGATTTAGACCTTAGTATTTGGGGGTGGGGGTGGTTATTGTGACATACCCGAGTGCCTGATGACTAGAGCAGCTAGAAGGGTTAAGCTGTCTTAACCCTTAATTGGAGATGACAGGTTCAGTGGTGATGCTGCTGAATCTGTTTTTCCTTGGAAATAAGAGATAGCTGGAGACGATTGGTGGAGAGAGGAAGATAGGATTCTCTTGAATCTCTGAAAGGAAGAAAAGTAAAGTTTTAAGGATTAACGGTTGAATACAAACTGTGAAGAACAAAAAGCTAATGGTGAAGGAGCTAGTGGGAGGAAAATGGGATCTAGTATAATTTTGGAGAGGACAGAGTTCAGAATGGAGAGGTTGGTTTTCTTCCCCTTTCTTTTTTTTCCTTAAAAAACAAAACAAAACAACAACAACAACAACAAAAAACAGGGTCTCACTATGCAGCTCTGGTTGTCCTGAAACGTATGCCTCTGCCTTCCAGTGCTGGGATTAAAGGGATGAGCCACTATGCCTGGCAAAGGAGAGGTTATTTTTCAAAGAGAAGGAAGACGACTATATTCTTAACTGGAGGAGAAAAAAAAGTCAGGAAATGACTGTAGAGCTTGACTGTAGAGCTTTGGGTGTGATGAGTTTGAAGGCCAAGCAAATGTGTTGGCCTTGGGGGAGCGAGAAATTAAGGGCAAGACTTTGAATAAAAGAGGTGACGTTTTATTGAATCCTTGCAATAGGCCAGGTGCTATTTTAATTGTGTCTTGATTATGTAGTTCTGCCCTTTATACAAGCCCTTTAAAAGTCACGTGTTCTTGTTCATTTGCTTAGGTAAATAAATCCAGACTACATGGAATCAGTCACTAAGTGGTAGAGCTAAACTTTTGGATAATGACAAGGCTTTTAGTCAGCACTTGCCCCTTTATAACTACAATCAAAAGACAAATTTCAATGCGTTAGAAGATATTTACTAGTTTCCTTTGTGTTTCTACAGTCAGGGAACATTGTTCCATCAAATGGAGTGTTTTCTGATGGACTGACCACAGGAGGCTAGTTTAAAGGGTAAGGAGAGCATAAGGATCAGAAAATTCATTCCTTACGTCTAAGGTACTGTCCTGAGGTGGGATGGAGAGCCAGGATAGTAGAATTGGTTATGGTTAGGTTAGTTAGGGGTTGTTTTTTGGTTAGGATTTAAGCACAGGATACTGTGCCCATTGACACTACATGGCTTGGGAAATTAGTCTGCTATCTTTTCTGGTTATGTCAGACTATTTAGTTCTCTGGGGACCAATACAGGAACCTAGTACAAAACAGTTGCCTCTTGTAATTTTCTAGAATACACAAAGGAGGAAGGAAAAGCATTTTGAATTTCTGTGTCTCTCACACTGACTGCTCAGGACTTACTGAACAGAATAATTCATTCTTACTTTCTAGGGGCCAGATGATTTCTGCTGAAGATTGTGAATTTATTCAAAGGTTTGAAATGAAAAGAAGTTCTGAGGAGAAGCAAGAGATGCTTCAAACTGAAGGCAGCCAGGTGATCCTTACTTTTATTTTATAATGAGCACCTATTTCCCTATCATTATAAAGTCTGGAAAGGCCTGGTGTAGCTCACGTGTTAGAGTACCTAGTTAGCATGTATAGGAAAGACCATGGAGTCAACTTCCAGTCTGAAACTGCAACATAAGAATTAAAATGCTAGAAAACGTTTAATGACTATGTAGTAGTATACTGAATGCATGTTATTAACATTAGTGCTAATTACTTTTTGCCATGGTAGGGATAAAACCCATTGGTTTTTTGCTTGCTTAGGCAAGTGCTCTACCAGTGAGCTGTATTCCAGCCTTTATTATTAGGAGGCCTCCAGTTTGTGATCCTCCTACAGAATACCTGGAACTGCAGCACTATGCCATTATAGCAATCTCTTCATTACAGTTTTGAATTCCTTCTTTTTTCTTTACTTATTGCAGTGCTGAGGATTAAACATGCCCATGCAAGTTTTCTACGATCACACTATATTCTAGGCCTCTTTTTAAACCTTTAAAAAAAGATGTATTTATTCTATTTTATGCGTATGAATGTTCTGCCTGCATGTAAGTGCAGTGCAGTACACGTGTGCATTCCCATGGAGCCCAGACGAGGATGCTGGACCCCTGAGTTACAGTCAGGCTGCTGTGTGGGCCCAAGGACTGGGATCCGGGTCGTCCTCAGGAGCAGCAAATGCTCTTAACATCTGAGCCCTCTTTCCAGTCCTTTTCCCCCTTCCTTCTTTTATTTCAAAATTTTCTTTTCTTTTTGGAGATAAGATTTTACTAAGTTGCTGAGGCTAACCTTGAACTCACTCTGTACTCTAGGCTCCTCTTGAACCTACACTCCTCCTGGCTTAGTTTCTTGTGTGGTTGTGATTATGTGCTTGTACAACTAAGCCCAGATGAATACCTTCTGAGTTTGTGGAATGGAAGTCACTTTTTGAAATATATGCAGTTTTCAACTTGTTAGTTAGTCTTTTTTACATTACACTATCAGTAATATTTGAAATGCCTAATACAAATAAAATATTTGAATTTGCAGCTGAAAGGGGCACCCTATTACTTTGGTTATCTGGGACCTACTCATTAAGTATTTATAACTATTCTGAGCATTTCCGAGTCCCCTGTATTTTAATCTAAAATATTTTGGTGTTGCTCCCTCTTCTTCTCTCACTTTCCTTCCCTCTCACTCTACACACACACACACACACACACACACACACACTTCCATACATACACACTTTAAAAACAATTTTTTTTCTTAAAGAGGCGGTGATACTGGCTTTGAGCCTCGGGTGTCATGTATGCTAAGCTCTTGTTCTGCCTCTGAGCTGCACTCATGGTCCCTCAACTGTCTCTGTAGAGATACATCCATTGATAATTTGCCATATTTATATCAAAGATGGGTTTCTATTCATTGTTTCTTTTTAAATTGTTTGAGCTTTTCATGTATGATAATTTAAAATATTTATGTACTTAATATGCTTTTGTAATTTATATTATTAAACAACTATAAGAACAAAAGCATTATTCAACCTGATAGTTTTTTCTGTTTTAGAGACTTTCACTTCAGTCTCCAGACAGTTTTTCAGCCTACATTTTTGCTAATGCAAATAATGGCTTTAAAAGTAATCCTGAGCTGGGCACGGTGGCACTTGCCTTTAATTGTCAGCAATCAGGTGGCAGAATTAGGCAGATCTCTTGAGTGTGAGGCCAGCCTGGTCTATATAGTGAGTTTCAGGGCAGCTAGAACTACATAGCTCTGCTGAAGATTGTGAATTTATTTATAGGTTTGAAATGAAAAGTTCTGAGGAGAAGCTCTGTTTTCTCCTTGGAAGAAGTTCTGTCTCAAAACAAAAATCTGAGTTATCTATTAAGTGGATGAATCATATAATTTCTGTTTTTTTTTCCTGTTACAAGGAGTTTTGAGGTGAACAACATTAATTGCCTGATTTTAAGTTCTATAAACATGATTGTTGATCATATAATTTAAACATTTATAAGGCTCTTGATATACATTATAAAGATTCCCTCTTGATTGACTCCCAAGTTTTCATGCCGGCCAGCACTGTGTGAATCACTGTATCACTAGAAGAGTGGGCAAGGCCTTCATATATGAAGAGCCTCCTTAAAGGAGTAAACTAGTTCTTTTGGGTTCCAGTATTTGGTGTGGTGGCATTTTATGTTAATGCCTTGAAATTAGCACCTGCTGTTAATCAAACAAAATGGCAGTATATTAAAAAATATTGAGGAGTATATGTCAAATTTATTTTTTGCTAAGAGATTACAGTTTAGTGTTTGACTAAATTATCTACGTATTTTTACTTTTAACTGACAGTATTGTTAAGGTTATTTTAGAAATGCTATTGTATGCTTAGAGTTTCCTAAACCTACCTTTACTTAGGGTTCTAGAACACTTCAGCCTCCCTTCCAGCCCACTGACCAGAGGTAGGGAAGAAAGAAGGCTTATAGGAAAAGGGTGTTATGGACCTGCTTAGAAGTAGTTCTTTTAGGGCGATTCTAGTCTTTGTTGTCAGGATACCAGCAGTCCAGTCTTATAGCAAACCCCAAACACAAATCAGTAGCAACAGCTTTATCCAGCAGAAACTGCAAGGTTCCACTGAATTGAGACAGTGGAAGTAGCAAGAATCAGTTAGGATACCATGAGATGTTCTAGTGAAGACCAGTGAAGACCAGTGTTGTAAGGTGTAGCAGTGCAAGGGTGTCCTGTCTGGGGAGCTATATTTATATTCTCTCTAAGCATCTCTCTGATCCAGCAAAGTATGATATGCCCTCTCATGTGTCTGCTTCAGCAAAACATCCTCTTACAAGACAGCTTCCAGGAAAAACATCACGAGACCTCTCACAAGATAGTTACCAGAAAAAAAAAATCACATGACACAACTGAGTTTCCAAAGAAACCAGAAATTTCCACTTCATGCTATGTAATTTAAATATTCTGTTCCGTATAGTATGTGGACTATCTGTCCACGGAATATACATATATTATACATATAATATACATATACAATATACATATATACATATATTCCGTGGACAGATAGTCCACATACTATACGGAACAGAATATACATATTATTCCGTGGACAGATAGTATAGATGTATATATGTGTATATGTATGTACATATATATGCATGTGTATATCTCAGACATACCACACACACACACACACACACACACACACACACAAAATACAGTAAGTTTCTGGAAGAGTATGACTTTGATAAGGTATTGTATTCTTGTTGCTTCCTATACGGAAAATTTACTGAATGAGAAGGTACTGAATAGAATCTTGTCAATCTGTACTGCCTTAGAGTAGGCAAAGATTTTTCAAACTGTGACTCCAAACTTGTTATTGAATTGTGTTACTTATACAAAGCCATACTTTTGGGGATGATTTACAAGACTTTTATGAAACAGTTTTAACTGCTTTATTTGACTTACATGCTGAATTTAGAACCTAGTACCCAAATAAGATGCTATTGTACTGTGTATCACATTTCTGATGTAGAGCTTTGCTTGGGTGAAAGAGTCCAAGAGCAGTTCAGACTATTATAATGGTCTTAGGAAAATTGGTAGATATCATGTTTTTGGTTCAGTTTTTCATTGTGTTCCAGAGAGATCCATATTGTTGATAATGTTGTAGGGTGTTGTAGACCAAGGATTTCTGACTGCAATCTCCAGCACTGTTGAGTGTTCTGCTTCCAAGTTAGTCTCAAAAATAATGAGTAAATATATTTTAGAATCATTTTTAGACTTTAATTGTCTATAAGATGTTATGCTGTCGTGCTGTCCTGAGTAATCAAGAGTCATAATGGCTAGGTGGGTATCCTTAAAAACAGCAACTATTTTAAAGCTTATCATTATAAACAGTCAAAAATAAAGTCATGGCAAAGTCCTCGGGTCTTATCATAATGTGTGTAAAAAGTATACTTTTTTTATAATTTGCTATCTAATAGCATTATGTCTTGTTCTGTGAAACAAATAATATTTTATAGAAGTGCCATTAAAATTGTAAAAAAAAAAGTGAAAATAATGTGCTGGTGTAGTGGTGCTTTTAATTTCAGTACTTGGGAGGCAAAGGCAAGGGGATGTCTGAGCTTGTGACCAGCCTGTTTTACATAGTGAGGACTAGGACAGCAGGGCTACACAGTGAGACACTGTTTCAAAATAAAATAAAAAAAAAAAAGAGAGAATAATAACATTAATCTGATGTTTTGCAGTGTGCTAAAACATTTATAAATCTGATGACACACATCTCCAAGGAACAGACAGTGCAGTATATACTAACGATGGTTGATGATATGCTGCAGGTAAGTATATTCCTTTGGGGACTTTGCTGTTTTATATTTTATAGTAACAGCAGTTCAAAAAGGCTTCATTTTCAGGTATAATGAGGCAAAGAGGAACCTTGTACAAGTATTCTTTCAAATTCTTGTGACAAGTTGCACTGCTTGGAAAAGGATAACTGCATTTGTATCTGTATTAAGAGATGGCCCAGTGTTCTACTTTGGTTTTCATTAGCAGTGTATGAGAATAGTGTCTCTCTGCAGCCGTGCCATGCAGGTTCATTTTTCCTTGTTTGAAATAACACATGAAGTTGAATATTTTCTGAAAATTTTCGTTTGCTTGGTTTTTTTGTTTTGTTTTGTCCACCCCCCCCCCCCCCCCGACAGGGTTTCTCTGTATAGCCCTGGCTGTCCTGGAACTCACTCTGTAGACCAGACTGGCCTCGAACTCAGAAATCCACCTGCCTCTATTTTCTGAAATTTTTAAAGGGGACTTTTAAAATACCATTTTTGAATTATTGACTTTGTCTACTTTATATTTCTATCTGGTTTAGGTACTATTTTATTTTATTTTTATTTTATATGTATGGGTGTTTTGCTTGTATGTTTGTTTGTGCATCACTTAAATGACTGCAGAGGCCAGAACAGGGTGTTTGAATCAGTAGAACTGGACTTGTCCTGTAGATTATTAGCAGCCATCTCTCCAGTCTAAGTTGTTTATTTTTTCAGTAAATTTGCAGAGTTCATTATGAACCCTTGAGAAGTATACTTTTATATATGTATATGTAGTATGTAAACTACACTATATATATTGTATATATAATAGTATATATGTATATACATATACATATATATATAGTGTAGTTTTTTTTCCCTGTTTGTATTTTAATTTTGTCTATGCTTATGTTGTTTTTTGCATGGTAAAAATTATTTTGTGTCTAAGGTAATCTCAATGAGGGATTATTTAGATCATTTTTTCCTAAGCACATGCTTGTGGGGGATTACATAGGTTATATGAGTTGAGCCAGGAAGACCTGCCCACTGGGGTTGGTATCATGTCTAGGTTGGGAATCCTGACCTTGCTGAGGGAAGAAGGTGAGTTGAACACTAGCGCACACTCTTCAATTTATTCTCTTGTCTCTTGACTCTGGAGATGTGTCCAGTTTTTTTCAAGTTCTTGCCTCTGTTATCTAATAATGACAGAGACGAATTATTTCTATACAGTAGAAAAAACCAAACATATTAATGGAATATACAATAGCAGGTGAAAAGCAGTATATAATCATTATGTGCTTGGCTTTCTTTTAGGAAAATCACCAGCGTGTTAGCATTTTCTTTGACTATGCGAAACGAAGCAAGAGCACTGCCTGGCCATACTTTCTGCCGATGCTGAACCGCCAGGACCCCTTTACTGTTCATATGGTAAAGTTTGAATTGATCACATTCTTTTCCTTTATATATTTTATTCTTCTACGGTGGCAAAATAACTGAAAAGAAGCAGCATCAGGGAGAAGAGGTTTATTTCATCTCAGTATTCTGAGGAATTATAACCCATCATAGTGGTCAAGGTAAATGGCTCTGTGGAACTAGGAAGCGGTATTAGGGCCAGGTTATAAAACTTGAAGCCCTACCCTCAGTGACCTACTTCCTCAAGTGAGACTCCCATTCCAAAAGGTTTTAGAACTTCCCAAAACAGTACATCTAGCTGGGGGCCAGGTGCTCAACATAGGAGCCTGTGGGGGACATTTCATAGTCAAACTACACATATACCATATAAGAAGGTAGTTTATTTTTTTAAACGGGCAAACATAAGAAAGAAACCTAGGTTGGTTGTGACTTGATAACTTACCTGTTCCCAGAGGAGTGAGCACTTTCTTAATGAGTAAAGAGAGTCTGATTGAGCTTGTGTTGGTCTGATTTAGTTATAAAGTTTACTAGATGAATGCATTCATTATGTCATTGTACATGGTGAGTTTATATGTGCAAACAGCTCAAGATTGCCTACAGCAAGAAATATCACATTTTATTTGTAGAAATTAAATATTTTGAAATAACTAGTGTTTTACTTTAATTTGTTATTCTTAATATCTTGAACCTCTTGCTTTAAACTTAGCTTTAAGAACTACAGTTAGAACTTCAACTCCGAAGAGTGTCAGTGAAAACGTAAGAAAAAAGGCTGAGAGAATTGGTCTGGGCCCAAGTGAGCCTCCTGTTCCCACTGTAGAGTGGGTTTCAGGGGCCTTAGTAAATATCTTCCATTCTAAGTTAAGGACCACTGTCAGTGAAACATTTCTGTGCAAGTGTGTTCCTTGCCCACCCGCATGTGTGTTCTTGTATATGCACTAGGTTTATATGTTTGTTTACTCTTATTTTCAAAAAAAAAAGATAAACAATAAAACCTCAAAACAAACAAAAGTCATAAGGAAGCTACGTTTTTTTTAGGAGTAATGTTTTAAAAACCAATAATATATTTTCTTTTTCCCCTTCAAGTTTCTTCATTGTCTGGTGTAGTTTAAACATGTTCATACTGTTATAAATTGATGTAGCTCTAGTTAGAGCATCACTATTAAAAGTGAAGACATAGCTAGTCAACTTTTTGATGTTGTATTGCTGGAGCCTGTACATGCTTGGCAAGCATTCTTCCCCTGAGTTAGTTTCCAGACCATATATAACTTCTTTCCTTAAAGATAGAATCTCATGGACCCCAAGCTGGCCTCCAACTCTCTAAATAGCTGCAAATGATCTTGAACAACTAATCCTTCTGCTCCCATCTCTCCAGACCCCAAGTCTGCTTCCATGCCCATTTTATGATGCCAGACCCAGGGCTTCCTGAATGCTAGGCAAATGCTCTTCCCTCTGAACTATATCCTGTGGGTCCCTAAATAATCTTCTTAATTTAAATTGCTCTTGGTTAGGTTTTCAAATGGAGTTGCAGTCAGACTGTTGGAGTATTTGTTACTGTGATTCCCCTAGCTTATGGTGGAGTATAAATGCCACTGTCACTCCTAGTCACTGCCTTTTGCATGTGCATATGCTGCTAATGTAGTTTCAGTTTATGGGGTCCACATAGGAATCCTTTTAAATCACTTGACTACTACTTTACTTTATCATTGCATGGCCCATGTGCCCTAGTGCAGATGAAGGTTAGAGGATAACTTACGGCAGTTGTTCCCTCTCTTGCCCCATGAGTCCTGGGATGGAATTCAGATCTTAAGGCTTGTAAGTAAGCACCATTGCCTCCTGAGATTCTTGCCAGCCTTTAGCTATGTTTTGGGTAATTTATATTGGTATTTGCTTTTCTTTTTATGATAATTTCTCACCATGTAGCCCATTCTGGTCTCAAATACTTGATTCTCCTGTCTCAGATTCCCCAGTATAGAAATACTGGGGTTATAGATGTAGGTCACCACTATGGCGCTAAATCTTATTTTGAAATGCAAGATAATCTAGGGAATGCTATGTAATTTCTTAGAGCACAGAAATGTTTAAAAATAGTTTTAAGAAACAAATCATATATTCCTCCCATCCTCCCAACCCCCTAACCTCCAGGAATTGAGTTTTTTTGAAAACCATTTAACAACGTGATTTACAAGAGCCGTCTTTTAAGGTATAGGATGTGAGGTATAGGATGTGATTGGCATTCAGATGCATTTCTTATTCATTTTCAGGCAGCAAGAATTATTGCCAAGTTAGCAGCTTGGGGGAAAGAACTGATGGAAGGCAGTGACTTAAATTACTATTTCAATTGGATAAAAACTCAGCTGAGTTCACAGGTAACAGAAATTTCCTATATTATCCAAAAGAAATGTGGTATTAGAATAATGTTTTCTTATGTTGTTTATGGTAAATATGCTAAATTACAAAAGATGCATTATTAAAGTAATTCTGCTTTGAGTTTGTTAGGTAAGCCCAGCTACTGCTTATGTGAAGGCCATCTTAACTGTTCTTTTACTGGCTACAACTCAAACCTTCTGTTTTCTCTGCTACTTGTGGTTTTCTCTCCTTGCTCAGGGACTTACGCTCCTTCTAGGCAGCTAACAGGATTACACAGCTTATAGAACTGTCAGGACCTAAAGGAAGCAATTTAGTGAGTGCTCACAGAGAGTTTCCATGGAGGGGAACAAATGGTCCATCAGTAGGCCACAAGTAGACAGGCTTTGGGCTCAGAGACTTCCAGGTGGAGCATCTGCCTTGGCCTAGGTGTTTGAACTGCCAACATTTATATGAAAAATCTCGGTTTGGGGGAGAGAAATCTAGAGGTTTTCTAGGGGGTCTTTTATACCCTATTGATTGTATAACTAGAGTATCTTGTTTAAGTGGTTACACAAAAAGCAAACTGGTCTTGCGCTGCCAGGGGGGTTTAAACTGCAGATAACACATTATAGACCATTAGTCAATCTCCTTGGTAAGAGTTTGTACCAGATTTCCAGGTGCCCTGTAGGGAGTCTGGGGCTGCCAGATCCAGCTGTTGTAAAATTATGTCCTACACAGTGGTTCATTCCCACAATATCATGAAATTTTGGGATTCAGTACTTAGGTATGATGGGGCACCCTGCTTCCTGATCCTCTGGGTTGCCTTCAGGTTTCTCAAGCCCCATGTCTCCAAGGAGGAGAGCGCGTGCTGATGTATAGCTGGGGAATGCCAGGTGTCTTTGCTATCTTTAGAATGGGACAAACACAGGCTATTTCTGATGGCTTTTTGAAATGTTTCTTTTAGGCTTCCAGTGACTATTAGATGGTCAGTAGGACTGAGGCTCATAAAAGGAAAGAAATAAGGTTGGCCTGGGGCAGAGTGTTCTGGAGAACAAAAGCCAGAACTTGGTGTAAGGGTAGGTCTTGTAGAGGAGCTAAACCAGGGAAAATAATATTGACAGTTACTGTATTGTCAACTTTAAGTTAAAAATAAATGTTACCTGTAACTTTTAACTTAAGTCATGAGAGACACCTGATGTTCTGCTTAAATACTTTTCTCTTACTACCTTGGAGAAATTAATTTGTAGCTAGATAATGTTTTGAATGAAATTCTTTATGATATCATCAAGCTGTAGGTTTTACTGAGTTTGTAAGATGCTTAAAATGTATTTAAAACATGAAATTGGGTACATGAAGATGAGAATTTAAGTTTCTAAATGTATATCATTTGGAATCAGAACACTACATTTGGTAGACAGGAAACACTTCCTCTCTCCCTTTATAAAAAAAAGGTTTAAAAATCAAGTGTTCTTTTAAATGATCTCATTCTGCTTTAATGCTAGCTTTCTTGTAAGATTCAGGTGTACTTGAATTTACAAAGTGAAACTTGGTATACAAGAACTGCATATTTATGCTTCATGGGCAGTTTACCTTTGACATTTGTTTAGAGTAGGACCATTTCTGTTGCGTCTCAGAGATGAATTGACACTCCTAAAATGATTAACACTCATTTAATGCTTGCACAGTTGTAAATGTGTCTTGCAACATGGGGAAGTCTCTCCTCACTAGTGGATGAGGTATTTCAGAGGCCAGAACAGTTTTCCTCAGAGTTGGGCTTCTTAGTGTTGAGTGGATGTTCTTTAAGATCTTTCTGTATCTTTCCAGTGCTCTGTCTCTGCCCTCATCTTTTGGCTTTCTGACGTGGCTTGATGCCTATCCTCTGCAAGTGCTTCTGCTGTAGGGCACCTACTGGGTCCCAAGCTCAGCCTGGCCTTGCTTCTCAGAGGCTGGGCACTGCCTCTGCTTGGTTCTGATCACACTGGCTTTCTTGCTACTGGCAGAAAATTCTTCCATAGCCTTTTATCAGGATTAAATTGTAAATGTCTTGGTTAAAAAAAGGTAGGATTGTTTGAAATTTTATTTGCTATCTTACTCAAATGTTTTTAATAGTATGTGAAAAGTCTTTTATCCTCGCTAGAAGTATTTATTCTTTCATAAAAGGTTCATAATTTCATGATTCTAGTGAAAATAAATGCCCAAGTTAGTTGCTTGGTTGCAGTTTCTTTTTCTAACAATGGCAATTTTTTTTGCCTTATACTTAATAGGTATGGATAAAGAAAAAGCAGCTCCCCCAAAATCCATTATTAGTTTTCTCTTGACTTGTTACATGCCATTCTGTTTGGTAATTTCTTTATAACATTTGTGACAGTGAATATTGAGATTACTTCATAGCATTGCTTTATCTTCCTATTATTAAGCATCTATTTAAAAGAGTTTTTATCCCAGATGTTGAGAGTAGTAGGGTAGGCAGTCGTCTGATTGAGCACGCCATCCATTAGTAAATGCCAAAGCAGAGCCTTATAAGCGTCACCTTGGAAACTTCTCCTGTGCTTATTAGACTACTGTTCAGCTTGTAGTAGTCTGTTTATTATCTGGTGGAGGATAATAACTAATATCATCTTCATGTTCTTTTAAAGTAGGATTAGGGAAAATGATAAAATTGATCCAAATCATTTTGTAAGCTGATAGGTTAGGATAAAATAAAAAACAAAACTAAGTAATAAGTCATTTATTTTGTAATAGAAACTTCGTGGTAGCAGTGTTGCTGTTGAAACAGGAACAATCTCTTCAAGTGATGTAAGTATGTGCCTTCCAATTGTCTGGTTTCTTAACACCTTGAAAATAAATTGTTTTGACTCACAGACATTTAAAAATGTGAAGACTTTTTACTAGGTCCCCAAATGTAAATCCTTGGATCTACTGTGTTACCTCCCACGTGAAGTTAATTCTATTGCCCTTTTTCTGGGCGAGACAAACCCTGCCCTTCCTTGTTGCTGTCTTTGCAGGACATCCTACTTTAGATATCCAGATCAATACAAGAGTTAGAATTGTGGTTCACTGCACAAGAGAGTAATCCTGTCATTTGTGTTACAATTCAGTAGTCTGTGAACTGCCTGCTCTCTGTCTGACCTGGGTATAAGCGATGCATCAGTTCACTGATGACACAAACCACTGCTGTGCTCAAGCCTTGCTAGACTGTGGTGGCCCAGCATGTGCCGCCTCCCTTTCTTCAGCCAGTCTCTTCCCACTTGTAAGTGGTTAAATGTTAATACTAATTATTACCAGAGCTACCATCGTAGCTAACATCGTCTTTCTTATTTGGGAATGGTTTAACTTTGTTGTATTTGACTAGGTTAGAGACTAACCATAACAAAAACTTTAGGACAAGAGAGAGAAACAGGAGGAAGATGCAGCTACATGTGATGGAAATACCTAGGGGGATTTAGAAGGTTGACAAAGGTAGATGTAAAAGAAGCTTTGTCTAAACCATACAATAGCTGTATTGATTATTATAACTTACAATATCTGAATGGAATATTCCAGCATGTTTGTCTAAGAATGAAAATCGTCTCAGAATCTACATTGAAAGCTAGTAGACAAGCTTCCCTTTGGGGCATGACTTGAACGATGTGACGACTATTGTGTGAAACCAGAGAAGGGAGTTTGAAGTGTCATCAGAACAAGGTATAGAGTTAGATGAACACGCCGGGCCCAGAGTGAGGAGAGGAAGCAGTGAACAGGGAAGAGGGTTAGTTGGTTTCTGTTTGTTTGTTTGTTTTGATTTTTTCATGACAGAGCTTCTCTGTGTAGTCCTGGCTGTTCTGGAACTTACTTTGTAAAACAGGCTGGTCCTGAACTTAAGATCTACCTGCCTCTCTGCCTTGAGTGCTGGGATTAAAGGTGAGTGCCACCACCCCTTGAGGTTTAGTTGTTAAACATGTAAATTGGCATCTTTATTTCTCTGTAATAGAGATTTTATTTTATTATGTGTGTGGCAGTTTTGTTTGCATATATGTCTATATACCCTATCTATGAAGTGGAGGCCAGAAGAGTGATTTGGAGTTCCTGGGAAGGGATTTACAGACCCTTCTTAGCTGCCATGTTGGTGTTTGGAATTCCCCAATATTCTGAAAGAATAGCCAGGACTCTTAACTCCTGAGTCATTTACCACCCTCCACTGGCCTTTCTATGTCTTGTGCAGTTCCTATTACTGTGAAGTTCAGAAATGTTGATATTTTTAGAGTAATTTGTTTTATAAACTTATTTTAGTGTTTATAATACATTAAACCCTATATAAGAAGAGGTAAGCTGAGTTGTGTGAGATTCTCAGTTTACACTTTTTTATTCATTGTATTAGGCAGAATTGGTTGAGCTGGTATTGGCTTTGTGTAAATGGTTTATCCAGTAGATGCATACACACACACACCCTAAATAGTAATTGTAAGATTTCATACCTTGTCTTTAATTTCCCCCAGTCCTGGGCAGACTCTTAATTTTTCCTGAGTTCTTTTCTTTTTTAGTTAGTTAGGTACTGATTTCAAAAGCAGACCTCATTTGAAAATACTGCCAGCCTTTTCGTTGATCGTATTTTAAAGGGCAAATCTTAGCTGGTATTTATTGAGCACTAACTATGTAACTATCATGTTAATAATTTTATATTGCATTGTCATATATAGCTTTATATGTTTTTTGGTGTAGGTTATAATGTTATATCTTATGCAAAAGCAGTGATGCTGGGCAAGAAAGCACATAATCTTGCTGAACATCGTATAGTTAATGAGTGTCAGAACTAATGCAATACATTGATTATTGAGAAAATTGTTTCTAGAGGCACCTGAGGTGGAATTGACTATTTAGTCATTGCTCCAACCCATTGCATATTATGACTTTTGTTCTATCTGTATTATGCTTTGGATAGCTTTTAAATTGTTAGTGTGAAGTTTGCTAGGCTGCATTATGCAGTATTGCCACTTGAGGGCAGTATAAAGCAGCAGTTGACACTGCAAAGTGAGCCATGACTCACTCTTTCAGAGGCTTTCACCAGTAAGTGAAGGGTTGATTGTTACAGACATTTTCTCACTTAGGAATACATAGTGAATGTATTCCTAAGTGAGAATGTGCTGATAATGTTTTCACACAATTACTGGAAGCATCTGATTCTGTTTCTCTACCTTGTCTGTTAAGTTCTTTACTGGTTTTAATGCAAATTATAGATTATGTCTTCTGAGGAGCAGTATTACCTTGGAAATGAACTTCTGGGCTGAGGCCCTGATCAAGGAGTGCTGTCATCTCTCCAAGTGCTATGATCTCCGAGCTGTGATCTCTTTCTCAGGAAGACTGAGAATGACTGGAAATTTCTGTTTACTTCCTTCTCATTTCCTTTTTCCATGTCCTCTTTTCACTGTTACCTGAGTGCAGGAGGAAATGGCGTCTCACATCAGTATTTGATGTGTCTTGGTCTCTGGTGTCTTTGTTGTGGACTGATTCCCATTAGTATGTCGTTTCATAGATAGAGTGGCTAGGTTTTCCTCCTGCTTGTTCTGACTTGCTTCTCAGCACTCTGGAGTGGTTCTCTCTAACAGGACTTCTTGTAATGTAAGTGTCTGTGCATCTGGCCTGCCCATGGAGGTGGCCCCTCGCCCGCCACATGTGACTAGTGTGATTGGGGAGACTTTCCTGATATGTATTTTGTGTATTCTGAAACTCATGCATTTGTAGTTCACTTTTTATATTTGTCAAACTGTGCAACCAGTACTACAATCTAAATTTATAGTATTTTCAGCAATCTAGAAACTTAAGAAGTACATGTACATATGAACTATTTTCTGGGTCCCTTCTTTCAACCCCTGGCAGCTACTAATCTAATTTCTGGATCTGGATTCACCTCTTGTAGATTGTAATGTGAATAAAACTCTGTGCCTTGGTTTTTGTGTGACAGACTCTCATCACCTAGTGTAGTATGTTTAAGGTTCATGCATGTTTGAGCATGCAGCCTTTTAGAATAAGAAACAGATAAACCTAGAAAGTCTAGTGTCCTTGTGTTTCAGCCACATTTCTTCAGTGATTTCCATGGCAGCTGTGATGTCCTTCCTAGTGGGGATTGATTTTGCTGCTTTGGTTTTGTTTTTATTGAATGCTGTGGTCCCATCAGAAGTGCTGCCTATGTTATGCAATAGCTCCGGCCTGTGGGCTGCCCTGGTTGGAACCCAGAGCGACTTACAGTCAATAGTTATTAGGACGTGACTGTAGTCTAAACATGTCGAATAATAACATCAGAAATAAACAACTCATAAGTTTTAAATAACTAATATTTTATTGTGTTATAATTGCTCTTTCATTTGTGTTAATTGCTTACTATGTCTGAATGATAAATTAAGTTATCATAGGCATCTGTATAGGAAGAAATAAAACTGACATCCATAGGACTCAGTACTTTTTCGTCTCGGGATCTGTGCGGGGTCAGGGAGCATGGTGGAATGGGGACCACTATACTTGCCTTAATAGGCTTAAAGAGGATTGTTCTTACCCAGGGCAGTTATCATGGCTTCTCATTCTTTTAAATTATTATCACAAAGTTAACACTTTTAAGCATTGGGATCATTGAAATGTGTGTGTGTGTGTGTGTGTGTGTGTGTGTAAAAGTACAGATAAAATACTCAACTTATTTTTTTGATCAGGATTTTGGAAGGGTTGCCTGGGGTTATATTGGGATATATAAAAGAAAATGAAATCAGGAATTTGAGTAGTACAAGACTTCTTTTAATGTGTCTTTAAAAGGATAGCACCAATAACAATAAGATAACCTATTACTATATGCTAAATATGCTTTTGGACTTGTATGTAAAACATTGATTTATAAAGCAAACCATGCTTTCTTAGTGGTAGCAATAATACTTTTTCCTTAGTAATAGTTGAAGGTTTTAAAGTTGTGAATAATAGTGAAGCTCTGTATTTTGTTTTTGTTTCTTGAGACAAAGTTTCTCAGTGTAGCCTTGGCTGTCCTGAACTCACTGTAGACCAGGCTGCCTTGTAACTCAGATGTCTGCCTGCCTCTGCCTCGTAAGTGCTGGGATCAAAGGCGTGCGCCACCACCTTCACCTGGCTGGAAGTCTGATATTGATATTTTTTGGACATTGACTAAGGAATTTATTTTTATTAACTATTTTAAGAAATTCTTGGCTATATGCATTTTAGTCTGGAAATATCTACTGCAGTAATAAATAGTATACCTTAAAATTATTTAATGTTTTATAGAAACTAATTATAGTGAATAGGTTTTTAATTTTGATATAGCTGTCACTATTTTCCTTTATTGATAATTAAACAATTTTGAGGAAGTGAATTTCTCAAGAAAGCAGACTAAAGATTTTCATTCCTGTTCTAGTATTTATCCTCCTCCCCCATCTTGGTGTTGGGGATAAAGCCAGAGTCTCACGTTTGCTAAGCAAGTAGTCTGTACCTACACTGCCACCATTTTTCCCCAGAGACGAGTTTATACATCTTGGTTTTTCCTACTATGGCCTTTTCAGCATACCTCCTTCAAAGGTGATTACTATGTGATCTGTTCATGTAGATTTGGTCTGGACTGATCCTGAGCTGCATGTAAAGGGATCTGAATTCACTAGCTCTCCATTGTATCATGTTGAATTTATCAATATGCCTTATATTTGCTATGTAGTGATTGATTACCTTAATAATCTGTTATTGATAGTTATTGGGTTACTTTATGTTTTTGATTATTTTGAATAATTTTGCTGTGAACAGTCTGTACATGTCTTTTTTTAGATTATATGTATTATATCTATTGTACCTATATAACATTAATTTTTTAAAACCTTAGTTTTTATTTTATTTTTAAAGATTCTTTATTTATATGAGTACATTGTAACTGTCTTCAGACACACACTAGAAGAGTGCATCGATTCCATTACAGATGGTTGTGAGCCACCATGTGGCTGCTGGGAATTGAACTCAGGACCTCTGGCAGAGCAGTCAGTGCTCTTAATCACTAAGCCATCTCTCCATCCCTAAACCTTATTTTTAGTGATGGTTCTTAAACACTTTAATCTCCCTTGTAGCCCACCACCCAGCAGAGGTTGTGGGAGAAAAGGATACGAGGGAAGTGGACCTGCTTAGAAAGGTTCTTTGGAGCAACTTCTGGCTGTGTTGTCTGGAAATTGACAGTTCAGTTCACTGGTTAGCAGGCAGCAGCAGCTCAGTCCAGTCACAAATACTTCATGGGTACACCAGCAATCTAGTTCAGTAGAGTTGGGTTAGCAACAGCAGTGACCTGACAGCCAGGCCTCAGCCTTGGCTCAAGTCAGCAGGAGGGAACCAGCCACATTCTCAACTGTGCCTCTCAGGGAAGTGAAGATCCGCGTAGATGGGAGATTCGTAAGCTTTACACAGCCAGCTGTACAAGCAAGCCAGGCTCTGTCTCTGTCATTCGGTTGACGCTGATTTACACCTCCAAACATTGCATGTCCTCAGTGTGCCTTGCCTCAGCATGTGTCTTGCCTTAGCATGTGCATCCAATTAGCCTGAGTCTGCAGAAGTGGCAAGAGACTGCAGCACACCACCAGAAGTTTTTTGATGCATTTCTCTCCGTGGAGTCCTGACAAATGCAGCTCAACTACGCAGTGTGTGGCGGACATGCGAGTTGTTAGCAGAGTCCTTCATCACGCGTCCTTTCATCTGCTGGCTTTAGCAGAACATCCTCTCTCCTGTGTCTGCTTTAGCAAAGTGTTCCTTCATGAGTCTGCCTTAGCCTTTCATATCTGTGTCCACTTTAGTGAAATGTCCCTTCATGTGTTAGCTCCAGTGACACACCATCCGACTGACTTTCCAAAAACCGTTAGGTTTCTGCTTCCTACCTGTGTCCAGAGTGGAATTTAAGTAATGTGATTATGTAAATTTACATTGAATTGCCAGTCAGTTTTCTAAGCCATTTTATGATTCTTCAACAAGGTACAAGAATTCCATTTGTTCTAGTTTCCAGCTGACACCTCCTGGGTCTTTGTTGTTGTTGCTGTTTGGCTTATTATATTTTGTTTTGTGACAGGCCTTGTTGGCCTAGAGCTTGAGAGCTTTTTGTTCATCCTCCCAAATGGTGGGATTATAAACGTACACCATAACATCTGGCTTCTCTGTAATTTTTAAGTGAATGCCTACCCAATAGAAGCTAAATAAATAAGGGATTAATTGCTAGAGCCTTTTCCCTCTTGTCCAGATGCCTCTTGCTTGTCAGGCAAGAGGAGAGGTTTGGAGCAATAAACTTTTATTGAACCAGGAGAAGAGAGTCACATTTGCAGAAGGAAAACTTTTACACAAGCAAATATAAACACATAAATTCATAGACAAATTCATGCTTACATTTTCATACATTTCCATTCAAACAAGTTGGGCCCAGCTACATACCTAACTGTATATGGAGCAAAAGACAAAGCACCAGTCAGAAACAACTCACTCATTCTGGATGAAAATGAGTTCCAATCATTATTACATAGAGAAAGAAAAAGCTTCTACCCATTTATTGCTAAATGAATTAAACTCAAGTCTATAAGAAGAAAGTTTAGTACTCTTTAGTAAGACTAAGCCTGCCTTGCTGTTAGGAAAAGACCCATTCAGTCCCAAAGCTATCTCTGTAGCTTCTTTTTTCCTCTCTCCCTCTGCATTCTGCATATAGCTCTCTTAATTTTTTAGTTTTCCTATAATTCTAAATTATTCCACTCTTCATTCTCCTTCCAATCTTGCTCTCTCTTCCTGCTCTGATGTAACAATGCCCTTGTCCCAATGTCTTACTCCTAATTCCTTTATTCCCAATGCTATGTTCCTAATGCTGTGCCTGCCAATGAAATCTTTCCTAGTCTTTGTACCTTTTCCACGAGAAGAGATCATATTGTTTTTCCAAGTATCCTCCCCCCCCTTTTTTTTTTTACAGAAATTTACTAGAAGTTCAAACATAAATTCAAATCATAAATTGAATATGAAGTATACAAGAGAGATTGTTTAGACGCATATCCATTAAGAGTAATTATTTGGCTAAACATTCATTATTTGTTACTAGCTCTACAAGTTCATGAAGAGTTAAAAACCATTTTTGTGACTAAGTTAGTGAAGTTTCATAGATAGACCCAGTCAATATTTTGTCTTCTGTTGCACCTATAGTAACTCCTTAGTTCCCTTCCTATGACCTTTGGTTAATGGTTTTACAACCTCTTAGAATGTGCTCTAAGTTGTAGATGCCTGCTTACTATCTCAGAAGAAATTGACTCGTGACACTAAGACTGGCCGAGTTCTCATTGCAGTTTTGACATCAGAAAAGACTTAATAGCAGTCTGTTATAAAAGAGCTTAATAATTACTAATATAATAATTCTTATAGGAAAATCATTAAGTATTAAATCATCAGTTTGTCAATATAGCATCACTACAAGACAGTGTATCTTCGTTCTGCAGAGATCTACTCAAAAGGGTGGGCTAATACCTAGTGATTGTTATATATATTTAATAATAACAGGAAAAGCATTAATAGCAGGAATCTTTCCTCAGATGAAATCTCTTTGGCCTTGCTTAGAGAAGCAAATCTATCATTAACTTTAACAGTCCATGGCAGAACCATCTCAGGAAGATCACCTGGTAGTTTTTAGCTTCTCCCTAATGGCTGCTGACAATGAACTATTGTGAGGTTGGCTCAGGCTGGGTGGTGGGTCCGGTTTGCTGCCCATGAGGGGTGATTTTTCCTTGAAGTGACTCGTTTTGGACTTTTTCAGTTCTGGGGAACAGTTCTAGTCTCCCAGACTGCCAGCTTGCAGCTTGTCGTGGAGCCAGCCTCACGTTGTCAGATACTGCCCTCTTGTAGCACTGCCGTAAAACGATAGGCATAGGCCTTTGCCAGGGTACAATAAATGATCGCGCGCAGAGGCTTAGTTTCCTTAAGTATGAGCAGGGAGAAGGGTAAGCCTATAGGAAAGGACTCTGAGTCGTGGAGCAAAACAGGGGAAAAAAAGTGGTGTGTGTGTGTGTGTGTGTGTGTGTGTGTGTGTGTGTGTGTGTGAGAGAGAGAGAGAGAGAGAGAGAGAGAGAGAGAGACAAAGACATATAGAGACAGAGACAGATATCTTGTCAAGGCTTTTCTCTCTGGGAAAGGACAGAGAAGAATGGCTACAATGTGGATCAGCTTGAGCGTGTGGTGAGATGTTTGGAGTGGAGTGCATCTCTAGGGAGTAGTCTCTATGCTTTCATGTCATGGTTGTGTAATTTTTCTCTAGTAGTATTTACTGGATTGCCTTCTGTAGGATTTTTTTTTTTTTTTTTTTTTGGGGTTTCTTTTTGTAGCCCTGGCTCTCCTGGAACTAGCTTTGTAGACCAGGCTGACCTCCTGACCTTGAATTCACAGAGATCCACCTGTCTCTGCCTCCTGAATGCAGGGATTATAGGCATGTACTATTATCACCCAGTGTCTTTTTATAGGATTAAAAGTAAGACTGGTTGGGTTGATTTAACTAAGGCTTATTATTTTCTTTAAAAAAAAATCTTTAAATTATTTATACAAGAAACTAAAAAGTAATTTAATGAGAAGTAAAGGAGCAGATGCTTTTCATTTTCATTGAAGGCAAGAGTTGAGCTGGGTGTAGTGGTATATGCCAGCATTTGGGAGATAGATTAAAGTCAGCCTAGTCTACATAGTGAGTTCTAGGGTAGCCTTGGCTACACAGAGTGACCCTGTCTCAAAACAGAAGAGTTTGGTCATTTGTTTACTGTCTGCCCTCAGTGGCATGGTATGAGCATTAAAGAGTCCTGTAACCTGGAGGACCAGTGCCTTAATATGCTCATGCTGTATGTGCAAGTCAAGTGTAACTGACGGTGCTGAGCCCATGCCCTCTGTGTGTATGGTGCGTACTACCTATTTTAGCACATAGCGTGATCAACAGGCACAAAAACGACTTGGGTGAACCAAAACATTTTTGTATTCAAAGAAAATAGAGTAAAATTAATAAAGATTCCTTTGTTGCATTTGTATCTAGAAATCTGAGATTTTTCTCTAAACAACATGGGGTTTGCATTGTTCTGTAGAAGCTTCTAACTGCTGATGAGATGTAATTGGAAAAATTCATATTTTTTCCATTGCAGAAAGTTTGAGATGAAAATTAATAATTTTGCCATTTGCTTGTGTTTGGCTTTTGAGACAAGACTCCACTCAAGCCTAGGCTGGCCTGGAATGAAGAGCACCCGCCGTTCAGGCTGGTCTTAGACTGCGGCAGTCCTCTTGTTTCAGCCGCCCAAGTACTGAGTTTATGGGCATGGGCTGTGAAATTCAGCTTTTGTTATTGTTGTGTGTTAAGTTATAACTGCATGTATATTATCTGGTCGCTACTATCTAGGTAGCAATAAGGTTCCCTTTCTTTATCTGTTTCTAACAAGTATATCCATATCATTGTGTTTTGTGGTGGACTGCTGTAAAGTTCTTTGGAGTGTTCAGCTCATATGTATTATTTAAATTAGAATACTAAGCTTAATAGTATCATATTTTAGACTTTACAGATTTTCATGATAACTGTGATTCATCTTAAATTTTTTATTTGTTCAGTTATGAAGGCTAGAGCTTAAATATTTTGTCTCTCCACGTTTTAAAGACATAAATCTCATGCTAAATATTTAGACAGGAGCTTGGACTAGAAATTCTTACTAACTGGTAAAATGGAAGGGCTTATGATGTCTAGGAGATACAGTTTTCGCTTATTTCAATGTATAGATTTAAACACAGTTTTATGAAATACAGCTATTGAACTAAGTTTTAAAAATATATGTTGTTTTTTTACCACTGTTAATTAGATTTTTTTTCTCCCAAGATGGGTTTCTCTGTATAACCCTGGCTGTCCTGAGGCTTGTTCTGTAGACCAGGCTGGCCTTTGTTTCCTGAGTGCACCACCATGCCTGGTTTTAATTAGATATTTTTTATGTTACATCCAAAGCCCCGGCTTCTTCATATTTCTAGCTGTGTGCAGAATGGAATACTGCCTTCAACCCTAGCGGTGTCCCTGGCGGTGTGCCTGCAGGGGTTGTCCTCTTGATAGCAGTGTTCTCACAGGAGTGAAGAATCCGAGGTCTACAGTAAAGGCTTATAATGTGCTGAAAATTACTCAAGTATAGGCCTGCCTTCCTTTTATTGTTTTGAATTTTTATATTTCTATATTGCATAGAGTAGCATTTTTTTGTTTATAGATTCTCTCTCCAAGATTTGTAAATGACAAGGTGAAGTAAGTACTTATCAAACAATATCAGAGGTACCATTACTTTGTTAATTAATTTCTCAAAATACTTTGTCATCCTGAATGTGTGGATTTATTTTGGGAAACAACACTCACCTTAGTTTCTAAGAGGCAAAGATAAAAACCCAAAAGATAAAAGATAAAGATAAAAGTCCAAAATGAGATACAAGAATTGACCTTTGAAAAGATATTAGACTTTGGGTGCTCTAAGTCTAACAAATTAGAGTAACAATTGTAACATAGACTCTTCTTATAGAAATGTGTGTGCTTGATCTCGTGACTTAGAATGCTTCTCAGTCTAACCTGTGTGCGCGCTTTCCCGTGCAGAGCTCGCAGTACGTGCAGTGTGTCGCTGGCTGTCTGCAGCTGATGCTGCGGGTCAATGAGTACCGCTTTGCCTGGGTGGAAGCGGACGGCGTGAACTGGTGAGTGAGTGTCCTGACTTTTATTGTAGAATGACATTTACAAACATTTCTCCTTGACATTTCTAAAATAAGTTAATATATTTAATCATTTTAAAGAAGCATTTTATTATCTTCATGTTTAACAGTGGATTATATTAGCCTTTTAAGACATCAATATCTATCAAACTGAATCTCTCTCTCCATCCCTTGCTTGGCCTGTTTTATAATAAGAGGTTATGCTAGCCTTTTAAGAACCTAATGCTGGACAAAACAAACTCTGGCACTGAGATTATAAGATAATTATAAAAGGATTTTGTGGCAAATGCAGGCAGAAATCAATAAGGAAAATAAAGTATCCAAATAATGGACATTGTATGTCACCATTTGAAAGCAATTTAATTTCATACTTTTTTTTGTTTGTTTCTTTGGATTTGTTTTTTTTGAGACAGGGTTTCTCTGAATAGCCCTGACTGTCCTGGAACTCACTTTGTAGACCACGCTGACCTCAAACTCAGAAATCTGCCTGCCTCTGCCTCCCAGAGTGCTGGAATTACAGGTGTGCACCACACCTCCCAGCTTTAATTTCATACTTAATGAGGGTCTAAGTGCATTTAAAACAGGTACTGTTCAGTTAGGAAAAGGGCATTGTTTCTCTTGTAAAATCTATATAGGATGCTCAGAATCAGTAGAGTGTGGTGAGGAATTAAAGTGAGAGTCGATTGAGTGCTGTTCATCATTCTGTTCCTCTAAATCCCCTCAGCAGACAGGGGCGTACAGTTTCTTAGAGTATCTCTTTCACAAATTATTCAGTTTTTATTGATTGACTTAATAAATTACAGTAGTTATTGCTGTTTTAATTCACAAATTTTTAATCTGTTGAGCTTGCATGGTGGTATGCACTGGTCTCAGCACTCAGTAGGCAGAGACCGCAGAGCTCTAATGGCCAGCTGCGGCTACAGTAATACCATTTCAATTTTGTTTCTACTATAAATAATAGACAGACCAGAGGTAATGAATAGCTTCAAGGAAACAGTGTTTTCTAGATATAAAAAGGTAGTTGTACTGTTAATTCACAGAAATTATGAAAGCATGTACAAAGACCTGTTCTAGCTCAAGACAGACATAATCTGCATGAACGGGGGATGTGGGTCTAAAGGCCCACCAGTAACTGAGGCACTATTGGCATTTTATAGCTAGTGGGAGAGATAGAGTCAGTTTTCTTCAGTGATGTGATCCCTGTAGTTCGACCACACTACAGGGCAGGCCCTACTCCCAGTAATAGTTGGGCAAACAAATTAGAGGTGATGTTTTTGTTTTTTGTTTTTTAAGGAAACTCAAACTTAGGTGGGTTAGCTGAGAGTATGTCTGGGAGAAGTTGGGAGTATGAATATGATCAAAGCAACAGTGTATGAATGTCTCAAGGAATTAATGGAAATATTACTTACAGTTTTATTATATTTGAACTTAATTGTGTGTATGTATATATGTATGTGTGTGTGTATGTATGTATGTATGTATGTATATATGTATGTATGTATGTATGTATGTATGTGTGTTTTACACATGTTCCAAAGAACATGTACAGAGCTCAGAGGATAACCTATGAGAATTGGTTCTTCTGGGGATTGAACTCAGAGGATTGGGCTTGGCAGCAAGTGCTCTTACCTGCTGAGCCCTATCTTTCTGGCCCTGGGTTCTTGTTGAATAATATCAAGTCTTTCATCTTGAATGCCAAATAGGTGAGGATACTGTGTTTCCTTTTTGTTCTTATTTCGATTATATATTAAATGAATATTTTAATCAGCATATTGAATTTTCTGGTTAAAAACTTATTGCATGCATGTTGTAGTATTTTCTGAATATTTATATAGAAGAACTATCCTTTTCACTATGATGTGTATTGACTGGACTAGCCATCTGAAGGTTAGCACTGATTTCTTTGTTTGTTTATTAATTTTAAGATCCCTCCAGCTCCTAAAGGATTAATAATTGTTGATGCCTAGCTCCTTGGAAACTTTTGTACTTTGGTTTTAGCAGCTGTGTCATTTCTCAGTGCTCCCACAACTCCAGTGATGACAGACTTTTCTTAGAAGCTAATTGGATGTAAAGAATTAACTAGATATACATTTTCTAACTTTCTTTTCTGAAACAAAAGATAGTACCATCTCTAGGTCTGGACTTAGGATCACAGAAACTCCCATGCTTGGAGGACTGAGTAACACTCTTCTGATACTGGTGTCTGTGATTTCTGAGGAAGAACCTTATGCAGGGACCCAGTCCTCTTGAGTAGGCTAGTGACACGTGGCTAGTGATGGTGCCTCTGAGTCTGTGCAAGGAGACTTAGTCTGTTAGACCTGGAGCACTGCATCTGAACTGGGTGCTGCCATGGGAAGGGTGGGCTACCTTGTGAGGAGGTACTCGCTAGAGTGATGCTCACTGTGAGTCCCTTTTGTCTGCGGTTGTAGTCAGCATCGAGCTCTCTTTCCTAGAGCCTAGATTCTAACTAGCTGGTACCTAGGGCATCAGAAAAGTGAAGTGTAGGAATCTTGAATTAGTTACTAGAAGAGAGCAAAGGAACCAGGCAGGTATCAGGATGTCGATACTAAAAGAAAAAAATTTTGTAGCAGTTGAAATACTGATAGTATTTAAATATAAGCAATTTTTTTTTTAATGTAACAGACTCAACTGAAAAGAGCTTCTCTAGGCAGAAGTAACAATGCATGAGAAACTTAGGAATAGTCCAATAAACTCAGAAGTATATACAAATTACAAAAATATAGAATTGTCACAGATATATACTTCCAACTAAGTTAATAATTGTTAGATTTTAAAAATTTGAGAATTATATTAGAACATTAGATTAAAAAAAATAATCAAAGTACAAATTACTTTCCTTCCTCACCATTTTCCCATTTTGAAATCTTGGGTTAGTATGATTCACTTTTTCAAACTGACGAATCAGTATCAATATATTTGCTAAAAGCTATAGTTTATATGGGGACAGTGTGTTGGAAATTCTATGGATTTTATACTTTTTTAGTTCCAGCGGTCATTTTATTTGCCTTACCTGGTGATTTCTGCTCTTTGTGGAATGCAGACATTCCTCAGAGTATTTCTTTAAGGTGTTTTTTGGGTTTCTTTTATATATTCTCTCCTTCACAGTAATAGGACAGCTCCTTTCATTTCAAGGGAATGTCAGTTTCCTAGTTTTCTAGAAGTTTTTGACATTTTTCTGATCCCCAAATTCTTTGGCAGGCTATATTTTCCCAAAGTTACTGCCTCAGTTTTCTGGATTTCTTAACTATTTAAAAATTCTTCCCTTGGTTGTCTAAACTCAAAAACCTTGATATAAAAACCACAAGGAAGATGTACATTCATTTTTGTCACCACTCCCTGTTGATTTTAATTGTTACATTCCTTGTAGCATTCTTTCTTCCAATCTTGGTTCTGTTTCTCATTTCTCATTGTTTCCCTGTAGCAGTCCTTTGTCTTCCCAAGTTTCCATGCCTTCCAGAGAAAGGTTTATAATCCTAGTGAATTGTAATCTAGCTATGAGCTACCTGAGTGCTGTGTGAGTGCCATGGGCAGGTAGAAAGAAATGGAAGCCATAGTATGGAGACTTGCTCTTTTAATGTACTCTCATTTTGTGTTTTGTTGTGCTGTTGTGTTTTCACACACACATTTTCTCTATTCTTTTTCAGTATAATGGGCGTTTTGAGTAACAAGTGTGGTTTTCAACTTCAATATCAAATGATTTTTTCAATATGGCTCCTGGCATTCAGTCCTCAAATGTGTGAACACCTTCGTCATTATAATATCATTCCTGTTCTATCAGACATCCTTCAAGAATCTGTCAAAGAGAAAGTAACAAGAATCATTCTTGCAGCATTCCGTGTAAGTACTCAGTGAGGGAGATTATTGTTGTTGTTGTGGTGTGTGTGTATGTATAGGATTTTTTTGCTGTAAACTATCTTTGAAAGGTGGGAAGTAATGTAAGCGAACGGAATGTGTGAATTGTAGTATACTTGTAAAGACATGTACTTTGGTTAAATTCAGATGGAGAAAGTCCCTTTTTGTTACAGTGCCTGCTGTAGGACTATTATTATTGGAGTTTTTCTCTCGGGGCCCATATTTTGGTTTGGAGTTGTATTTCAGATCTTGGGTTTCCTGGCTAGCAACATGTTTTTGAGTCAACAGCAGAGACTTCCAATTATAAACATTACAATTATGTTGTTAGGATATTAGAATTTTGTCAGTTATAAAAATGAACAAAAGATGACAAAGACAAGAAAGGAGCTTTGTTATATCATGTAAGGTATTGTTAAGTGTTTCCCCAAAGCCATTATGTTCTGTGAATCAGTTGTCTGTCTGCTTAGTCATTTTGTTGGTTGCCTTAGGATTCTGATGGGTTTCTAGGCGATATCTATCTACCCAAGTGATATTACTGAACATGTATTGTGTGCTGCTTATTACATGGTGGCAGGTATCCTTCTCAGGGATTTTATTTGTTGACTAGTGCTTACCAGAGCCCTATTGTAATGTTATTGTTAATAGATAAGAATTTGGTATTTGGGTTAGTCTTTGCTTTACAAATGGGAATGCTAGATAGATTTGGCATTCTAGTAGGTATCCAGTTTGCAAATGCAGGAGGTTTGCTTCAGAATCTTTGCTTTGAACCACTTGTTTTTTTGTTTACTTGAAATAAAAAGCAGGAGGTCAAAACAAAATGAGGTATTGTTGTGTTTTAAAAATTTAAGAAGTATTGCTATCAGATTTGTCAAATAATAGTCACTAATATCTTTTAGATGTTTCTAGCCATGTACTGATAAATACATAAATAAGTATATGCTTTTGATTTATACTTAAACATTAAGATGACATATTATGGGGCCATGCAGGTTTTAAAAAATATTAATGATGTGTATATGTGAGAGGGATTGTACATGTGTAGGTGGCCAGAAGTGTACATTGGATCCCCTGAGGCTAGGGTTACAGGCTGTCCAGTGTCAGTGCTGGGAACTGAACCTGGGCCTGTCTTCTAGAAAAGCAGCAAATGCTCTTAACCTCTGAGTCATATCTGCAGCCTCTGCAACTTTCTTCTTTTTTCTACTCTATTTTTTTATTGGATATTTTCTTTATTTACATTTCAAATGTCCCCTGTCCTGGTCCCCCTCTCCCCCCGAAGCCCCCTATCCCATTCTCCCTGCCCCTGCTTCTATGAGGGAGTTCCCCCACCCACCCACTCTTGCCTCACTGCATTCGAATTCCCCTACACTGGGGTATCGAGCCTTCACAGGACCTCTCTTCCAATTGATGCCCAACAAGACTTCCTCTGCTACATATGCGGCTGGAGCCATGGGTCCCTCCATGTGTAAACTTTGGTTGATGGTTTAGTTCCTGGGAGCTCTTGGGGGTCTGGATGGTTGATATTATTGTTCTTTCTATGGGATTGCAAACCCCTTCAACTCTTTCACTCCTTTTTCTAACTCCTCCAAAAGGGACCACATTGGGAACCCCATGTGAGTATCAGCCTCTGTATTTGTCAGGCTCTGCCAGAGCCTCTCAGGAGACAGCTATATCAGGATCCTATCAGCATGCACTTCTTGGCATCCACTACAGTGTCTGGGTTTGTGATGGATCCCCAGGTGGGGCAGTCTCTGGATGGCCTTTCCTTTAGTCTCTGCTCCCCACTTTGTCTCCACATTTGCTCCCATGAGTATTTTGTTTCCCTTCCTAAGAAGGACAGAAGCACCCATACTTTGGTCTTCTTTCTTCTTGAGCTTTGTGTGGTCTGTGAATTTTATCTTGGGTATTCTGAGCTTTTGGGCTAATATCCACTTATCAGTGAGTACGTACTGTGTGTGTTCTTTTGTGACTGGGTTACCTCACTCAGGATGATATTTTCTTGTTCCATCCATTTGCCTAAGAATTTCATGAATTCCTTGTTTTTAATAGCTGAGTAGTACTCCATTGTGTAAATGTACCACATTTTCTGTATCCATTCCTCTGTTGAGGGACATTTGGATTCTTTCCAGCTTCTGGCTATTATAAATAAGGCTGCTGTGTACAAAGTGGAGCATCTGTCCTTGTTATATGTTGGAGAATGACACATCAGAATGATCATTCACCACGATCAAGTAGATTTCATTCCAAGGATGAACAGGTGGTTCAGTATATGAAAATCCATCAATGTAATCCACTATATAAACAAACTCAAAGAAAATACCACTTGATCATCTCATTAGATCCTGAAAAAGAATTTGGAAAAATTCAACATTCCTTCATATTAAAAGTCTTGGAGGGTGGTGGTGGTGGTGCACACTTGTAATCCCAGCACTTGGGAGGCAGAGGCAGGCAGATTTCTGAGTTCGAGGCCAGCCTGGTCTACACAGTGAGTTCCAGGACAGCCCGAGCTACACAGAGAAACCCTGTCTCAAAAAAAAAAAAAACCAAAATAAATAAATAAATAAATAAATAAATAAATAAATAAATATAAATAAATAGTTCTTTAAAAAAAAAAGTCTTGGAAAGATCAGGAATTCAAGGCCCATACCTAAACATAGTAAAAGCAACATACAGCAAACCAGTAGCCAACATGAAATTAAATGGAGAGAAACGTGAAGCAGTCCCATTAAAACTAGGGACTAGACAAGGCTATCCACTTTCTCCCTATCCAATATAGTACTTGAACTTCTAGCTAGAGCAATTAGACAACAAAAGATCAAAGGGATACAAATTGGAAATGAGAAAATAAAAATATCACTATTTGCAGATGATAAGA
This sequence comes from Apodemus agrarius, assembly GCA_964023405.1. Taxonomy (NCBI): domain Eukaryota; kingdom Metazoa; phylum Chordata; class Mammalia; order Rodentia; family Muridae; genus Apodemus; species Apodemus agrarius. Next base: position 150,548,873 of record OZ030009.1, read on the forward strand.
TAGTATACTTAAATTCCAAAAATTCCACCAGAGAACTCCTAAACCTGATAAACATCTTCCGCAAAGTGGCTGTATATAAAATTAACTCAGATCAGTAGCCTTCCTATACTCAAAGGATAAGCAGGTTGAGAAAGAAATTAGGGAAACGGAAACGACACCCTTCACAATAGTCATAAATAATATAAATTACCTTCGTGTGACTCTAACCAAACAAGTAAAAGATCTGTATGACAAGAACTTCAAGTCTCAAGAAAGAAATTGAAGATGATCTCAGAAGATAGAAAGATCTCCCATGCTCATAGTCTGGCAGGATTAATATAGTAAAAATGGCTATCTTGCTGAAAGCAATGTAAAGTTTGAATGCAATCCCCATCAAAATTTGAACTCAATTCTTCATAGAGTTAGAAAGAGCAATTCTCAAATTCATTTGGGTTAACAAAAAGCTCAGGATAGTGAATACTATTCTCAACAATAAAAGAACATCTGGGGAATCATCGTCCCTGATCTCAAGCTATATTATAGAGCCTGATTTTCTTCAGAAAACTGGACATAGTATTACCTGAGGACTCAGCCATACCACTTCTGATCATATACCACTTTATTCTTAAAAGTATGTAATATATATGCTTTAATATCTCTCTATGTAGAGTCATGTTACATTCTACTGTGTTGCCCCATTGGTAGAGGCATGAAGTATTCACAACTTTATTTGACACTTCCATGAATAATTTTGCATATGGTTCTGCTGAGTCAAAGGAATGTGTTTTCTTCTAAAAACCTTTTAATAGTTAATACCCAATGTCTTTCAAACATTTGCCAGCTTATGTTTCCATTTGCTGTGCTTTAAGTTCTTTGTTTTTTGTCTTACTAATACTTGCCATTATCACTCTTGGCTTTTTTAGAATCTTGGATCAATAGTGAAACCATTCTTTTAAATTTTCATTCTATTAGTAATAAAGTGAAACATCTTTTTTATCTATTTTATTAGTGTTTTGAGAATTACATGCAAGTGTTTTTTGGTCATATTTGCCCTCCTTCAACTCTTCCGGGATTCACCTCCCTTCACTTCTCACCCAATTTTGTGTTCTTTTTTGGGGGGTTTTCTTTTTCCTGTCAAGGCCAATTTGTGTTGATATTTCCATATTCTTAGATTTGTGCCCTTCCACTCAGCATGGTCAATCTATTTATCAGGGGTTATAATACTGAGAAAACTGATTGATCCTTTCTGTCCCCAGCAGCTCAAAGTTGCCAGTATTTTTCAGTTAGTGGGATTTTCTTTTTCTTCCAAAAAGATCTGTGAGCCTTTTGTAGAGGGAACATAGTGTATGTTTCATTACGGGTTGAACATTCTGAAGAGTCTCATTTTCTGTGCCTTGGCTAGTTGTTTCTGTGTTGATTGTCATCTACTGTGAGCAGAGGGTAGATAGAGATCACAGTCTACAGGTATAATGGTAGGTCAATAGGAGTTGGTTTGGTACTATGTCCATTTAGCAGAATAATAGTAGTATGTTCTCCTTTATGTTCTGTTTAGCCAGAGGTTCTCGGCTTGATGTTGGTGCCAACCAAGTATGGGTTTTATCTTTTGGAGTGGGGTCTAGAGTCAAATCAGAAAGTTATTGGTTACTCTGATGACATTTGTACCACTATTGTAACTGTGAGAGTCCCTTGGCAGGCTGATTGTTATTGTAGCTTATAGGAGTCGTATCTGGGCAAGACTGTCTCTTCTGGTAGCCTACATAGCACCTTCCAGCACTGTGAAAGATAGCCAGTAGGGATAAAACTTCCAAGTCTATACCAGCTTGATTTTTCTGTGTTATATCATTCAAAGTATGTGGTATGTTCAGCAATGAGGTCTTATTGCCAAGTTCTGGAGGACTAGAGTTCAGTTTTTGGGGCAGTTCAGTGTTAAAGTTGGAATGGAGAATCAAGAATTCGTTGCTCAGCTTTTATTAAGTGCGGTTTTTAATACCAATAGAAGGCCTTCTCTAAGGTTAGAAGATTCTCACAGCTAATTTTCAGAAATGTGGGGAATGTCCAACATGTACTAATAGTATTAGTGATGTGACTCTAGGATCCTTCCCTGAAGAAGGGTTGGAGGTGGGGCAGAAGTCAGATACCTGGGACTTCTGATCCCTGTACACATTTTGGGGGTCTGTAGAGGTACAGCTGTGGGTCTAGGTCTAGTGTCCCTCTTTATAGTAGAGTGAGTGGTCCTCAGGATAGGTAGAGTTTGCAAAGCAAGTCTAGTATTTCTAATTGGAGAGAATGATTCATACACTTAACTGCTATACCAAGCATAGTGTTTTTTTATTTTGAGTCATTTTCATGTATCAGCACTCCCGTTACTTGCTTAAAAAATAGTTTGATATAAATTTTACTTAAGGGTTAAACTTAAGGGTTATGCCTTTATGTTTATATAAAGCCTTCTTATCTAGTTTACCATCTCATTCTCTTTTTGTCTTTTGGTTTCTTTAATGTGAAAGGACAATTTCTTTACTTATCATGCTCACTAGCTGTGTTAAATCCAGTGCCTTTCCAAGCTGTCTAAGAACATTGAAGGCATGTGAGGAGGGACTTTCACTGTAATATTTACTGTTGGAGAGGTGGACAGTGAAACCTAATGGTGACCTGCTGAAGATCTGTAAGGCTAATAACCCTTGACCAAATGTTCTGAGCATTAGACATGTTTTGTTATTGTAGCTACAAAAAGTTATTTTAAATATAAGAATTGTCCTATTACCCTTAAGAAGCTTCATCAGAAATTTAGGCAAACAGCTTGGTGAGATGGCTCAGTGGGTAAAAGTGTCTGGACATGACCTGACTTTGATCACTATCAGTTCTTTCAAGTTGTCCCCTGATTGTTTCACACATATCATTACATCAGTGCAGCATGCATATACCCAAAGTACACATACAATCATGAATGTGGAGCAGTAATTAGTAAAAATTTAAAAGCAATTAAGCAAGTGCTGTGCTTTCTTCTTTCTCTTACTCACAGGGTAGCTAACATTTATGATTCTAGCAAATTCTGTGTACATGAGTTGTCAAGGCACTTTTTTTTTTTTTAGTGTAGAATAGAGTTTATTAATGGCATGGGGAGGGGAGTTAAGAGGATAGTAGAGGCAGAGAAAGGGAGAGAGAGAGGGGGGGGAAGGAAGGAAGGAGGAATAGAGGCCAATACCCAGCACATGGAGGGGAGGGGGAGAAGGGAATAGGAGTGGGGAGAGAAGGGAAAGCAATAGCAAGACAGAAAGTAAGAGAGCGATATTTGGGCTGCTTCCAATTTCTGGCTATTATAAACAAGGCTGCTATAAACATAGTGGAGCATGTGTCCTTATTGCATGCAGGGGAATCCTCTGGGTATATGCCCAGGAGTGGTATGCCAGGGTCCTCTGGAAGTAACATGCCCAATTTTCTGAGGAACCGCCAAACTGATTTCCAGAGCGGTTTTACCATTTTGCAATCCCACCAACAGTGGAGGAGTGTTCCTCTTTCTCCACATCCTCGCCAGCACTTGTTGTCTCTTGAGTTTTTAATCTTAGCCATTCTGACTGGTGTGAGGTGGAATCTCAGGGTTGTTTTGATTTGCATTTCCCTGATGACTAATGATGTTGAACATCTTTTAAGGTGTTTCTCGGCCATCCGAATTTCTTCTGGTGAAAATTCTTTGTTTAGCTCTGTGCTCCATTTTTTGATAGGGTTATTTGTTTCTTTGCGGTCTAACTTCTTGAGTTCTTTGTATATATTGGATATTAGCCCTCTGTCGGATGTGGAGTTGAAATGTGGTATATTTATACAATGGAATACTACTCAGCAATTAAAAATAATGAATTCATGCAATTTGTAGGTAAATGGTTAGACCTGGAAAATATCATCCTGAGTGAATTAACCCAATCACAAAAGAATGCACATGAAATGCAATCACTGATAAGTGGATATTAATGAGCCCAGAAGCCCTAAATACTCAAGACACAAATAGCAAGTCAAATGATTCCCAAGAAGAAGAAAGGAGAGGACCCTGGGCCTGTAAAGATTGCATCCAGTTTAATAAAGAAACCGAGGGGGGAGGGGGAATTATTGGGGAACAGATGGGGGGGGGAGAGGAACTATGGGAACTATGGTGGGTGGGAACTGGGAAAGAGGAAAGCCTTTGGAATGTAAACATAGAATATAGAAAATAAAATAAAAAAATAAATAAAATTAAAAAAAATTGTTCAGAACTGGGCTTCATTATTTGAAGTCAATTTATTTTTTCTTAAATATAGAGTGGATGGTATAACATGTTAGAAAAGTTGATATATCACAAAGTTGCAGCATGTGTCAACAATCAAAAAAAAAAAAAAAGAAAGTAAGAGAGCAAGAGAGTGTCAAGGTACAATTTTAAGTGTGGTCCTGATAATTCTTAAACTCAAATAAGTCGTATTAATGAGGCATTACTTTGTAATAATTCAAGAACTGATGTTCTTGTTTTTCTTCTTAAGGGTTCATTTTCTACATTCTTATTGTTTAGAAAAGATGAAAAATTCCTGAAGTAGACTTCTTTAGTCCCTTTTATCTTAAAATAATGACTTTCTTTGAATTGCTTTTGTGTTAGACACTTTGATAATTGTTGGAGAATACAGATGAAATGTAGTTTACCATCGAAGGTCTTAATAGTTACATAGTATGAAGACAGATGATGTAAATAAATATTGGTGTCATACAGTCATAAGTAGTATGCAAGAGTAAAAGTTACAGAAAAAAAATGGAGAGTTTGAAGACCTTTGAAGGATGAATAATTGTTGAGAAGTTCAAAACTTAGGAGAGGACTTCCTGCAGTTGTTGGTGATAAGTCTCGTGGAAGGACTTAACCTTTGTTAAGATTTCTATTACTATGCAAACAAAATGACTAAAAGCAGTGTTGGGACAAAAGGGTTTATTTCGGCTTACAACTGTGAGGTCACACACTCTAAGAGAAGTCAGGGCCTCAGCCCACATAGGAACCTGGAGGCAGGAACTGAGGCAGAGGGCATGGAAGAGTGTTACTCACTGGCTTGCTCCTGGCTCTTTCAACTTGTTTATTTTAGGGCCAAGTTGACATAGGGTCTCTGTCTTCCTGGATGGTCTAGAACTTCCTCTACCTCCCAAGTGCTGAGATTAAAGGTGTGTTGCCTTGCTAGTTTTAGTTTGCTTTTTTACCTGCCCAGGGGCCCTTCTAAAGGAAGTCAAAGAAGAGAAATTGAAGGCCATGGTCACCAAAGAAATTCCTAGGAGTTGTCAAAGCCTTAAGGGCCAAGATAGACCAGACTGAGAGATGTAAGGCTAGCCATAGATGAGGCCCAAGAGCCCTAAGACCCAAGGTCCCTATGGAAACTGAATACAGATAGTTGTAAAGAGCTCAGGCAAAAACAGTACCAGTATTGGCTTTGAAAGGGTAAAGGCTGACTCTGGAGGTGTGACTCACCCAGGAAGCCTTCATGTTTGTCTATACTTATAATGTTATTAACATTCCAAAGAAGTGTCTTTTGGCTGGGCGTGGTGGCGCATGCTTGTAATCCCAGCACTTGGGAGGCAGAGGCAGGCGGATTTCTGAGTTCGAGGCCATCCTGGTCCTCAGAGTGAGTTCCAGGACAGCCAGGACTACACAGAGAAACCCTGTCTCGAAAAACCAAAAAAAAAAAAAAAAAAAAGAAGTGTCTTTTGGAATCATCCTAACTGCTTTGGGTACATTCAGGTATATATGTAGTGCCCATATGAGTACTTCTATGTCAGGACAAATGCTAAGTCCTGGAATGATAATCCCTCCAGCACGTTCTTTTTCCTTAGGATATTGTAGTTCCATATGAGTTTTAGGATAGAGGTTTTTCTATTTCTAGAAGAATGAGATGGGACTTTTGATTGGGATTACATTAAATCTGTAAATGGCTTTTGGAGAATGGTCATTTTCACAGTATTTTTTGAGTGTGTTCATCAGGGACAATGGCCTGTAGTTTTCTTTTTTAGTTGTTGTGTCTTTACCTGGTTTGGTTATTAGAGTGATGCTGGCTTTGTAGAAGGAGATTGGACATGTTCCTTCTGTTTTTAGTATTTTGAATAGTTTAAGGATTTATTGTAGACCTGCTTTGAATGTCTGACAGAAGTTTGATGTGAATTCATTTAACTCTGGCCTTTTTTTTTTTTTTTAAAACTAGAAGAGGCTTTTATTTTTATTTCAGTCTCCTATGGGTCTATTGAAATGAACTTGTTCTTAGTTTAATTTTATCCATTTCTTTTAGATTTATGCCACTGACTTGGGATTTTTCTCCCTCATGTATGTCTATAATTCAGAGGTTTGCTGTCTCACATTTCCTATCTGTCCTTTCCTGTATTTTTAGATTTTTTAAAAATATTTTTTATTTATTTGCTCTGATTCTCTTTTTTTCTTTTAGTCCTGATCTTCTATCTTCTGTTTATTTTACTTATAAGGCTTTCCTTTGAATTTTCTAGTTGAACTGTTGAGTTTTTCAGTCCCATCTTCATTTCAGCTTTAGCCATCTTCAGTGGTTTATCTCCTGCTTGGATTTAGTTCTCAAGTCTTTGATTAGTCCTTTCCAATTCTCAAACTTTTGTTTGTGTTTTCTTGAGCATCACTCAGGCGTTTATTCGCAAGTTCTTTCTCCTTGATTTCATTGAGTTGGTTCTTTGTGCCTTCTTTAAACTCTGAATTCTTTGAGGTTTATGAACTTTTAATTCTGTGTCCTGGAGTTCACCTAAGTAATTATCATTGATAAACATTGATTTCTACAGGACTGGTCGGTTTTAGAGAGAAGATATTTGGTTGCTCTTTCATATTTCTGGTACTTTCAGAATTGACTGTAGGCATGTGGACCTCTTTTGTTAGTTCTGAGTTTGTTATGGATGGAGCAGGTTGTGGCCAGAAGAGTGGATATTCTGACGGGTTGTGTCTGGAGGGCAGAAGTGAACGGGGTAGAATGAAGTCAGGTGACAGAAGTACTGGTCTGCTGTAGGGATGTGCTCCTTGTTTGAAGGTCTGAGTGTGGAGAGGTAGAGCTTGCTGGATAGAAATGTTGGCTGTATGTTCTGTGGCTTGAATAGATAGAAAGGATCCTGGCTGAAGCCTAGAACTCCTTTGTTGTGTAGGCAAGAGAGGTGGGCTTGAGGAGGTGAAACATTTGGATTCTGAGTTGGGTATAATGTATAAATGGATACAGGAGGGTACATCCTGGAGGAAGCCTATGAGGAAGGCTGTGGCATAGGCTGGGGACATCAGACCAACCTGGCACACAGGTTGTTGGACTCGGGTATCTCTAGCTCATTGAAGGAAAGGCATACATGGGGAGGTAAGGGGATTAACCAGGGAAAACTTGGAAGAAGACATGGGAACTCGGGAGACACTGACTGACTGATCTGACTTCTTTCAAGGAGATTGTATCTCTTAAAAATTCTACCATGTCACAAAAATACTATAGGCTGGTAGCTAAACTTTTATAATAATAACCTTTGAAGGATTTTTCAGATTTAAACTAGAGGTATTTCATATTCAGAAGTAGGCTTCTGATTATATGATTAAAGATAGTCACCTTTTAAAAGTGCTGGTTAAATGGGAAACTCAAAGGAAGGTGTAAAGTATGGATCGTCATGTACTTTCTTCATGTCTCTTTGTCTAACTCAGAATTTCTTAGAAAAATCAACGGAAAGAGAAACTCGCCAAGAGTATGCTCTGGCTATGATACAATGCAAAGTCCTGAAACAGTTGGAGAATTTGGAGCAGCAGAAGTATGATGATGAAGATATCAGTGAAGACATCAAATTTCTTTTGGAAAAACTTGGTGAGAGTGTCCAGGATCTTAGGTGTGTTATCATCTTCATCATTGTCACATAATTACTTGAGTTAGGGTCTCATTATGTAGCCCTGGCTGTCCAGGAACTCACTGTGTAGACCTGGAACTCAGATCTGCCACTTCTGCTGGGCTAAAGACGTTCCACCTGTCCTGCCATTAACATGCTTGTTAAAATTGCTATATACTAAGTCTGTTGAGATTTGGTTGACCTTGAACTCCTGGACAGAAGCGATCCTGCCTCAGTCTCTCCAATGGTTGGACCCTATGTGTATGGTCAGTTATATAATTTTTAAAGAAAATTTGAAATGATTATAAAGTATGAAAATCATATTTCAGCTCTTTTCAGCTGAATCATTCTACATTGTTAAGAGAGCATTTGGCTATTCTTACTTGGAGAGATTCCCATCATGTTCTTTACAGAACACAGTTGAGTGAATGCATATAGTTGGCCTATATCTGTTTTCATTATTAGGCTTTGGATATGATTACTTTAAAATGCTAGTTTACTTATACTCACTTGTCTGCATTGAGTAACTGTTCAGACAGGACATTCTTGGCAGTGTACTTGGTCTATCCTGGTTCTGCTGAACTATCTCTCAACATTAATGCTGCCACCTTTTAAAACTGTACTTGATACATGTCTTGATACAGTTGGTTTAGTGGCTCTATTAGCTATTTTTCTCATTCTGCTACTTAACACTGAATGAGAGTAGTATTAATCACACCAAATGAGAGTAAAGACCATTACCTAAAATCTTTTTTCAAATTAAGCAAGCTTTATTTTCTCTCAGGCATGGCTAATTCCCTAAAGCAGGGTTTGAAAAAAAAATAGCATTTAACATAGGGAAAGTAGGCTTTATGTAGTCTAAAAAACTACAAGGCTAGGGAGTTTTCAGGCGTTGGGAGATTTCCAGAAGGATTTGATTACACCAGAACTTGGCTGGACATTGCAAAATGATTAGGCAGAATGTCTTATCATCTGGTACATTCAAGTTACGACTCAAACTCCAGAGGGTGGGGATTATGTCACATCCAGCAACAGGCTAAAGCACCGTCAACTTGAACTTTCCAGTACAAAGAAACGAACTTATTCTAATTTAATAATCAAAATGACGTCCACCCTTAAGATGGAGTCAGCCTGGTCCATCAATTCTTGCAATAAAATTTCCTGACAAAGGAGGAAGGTTTATTTATTTTGACTCAGTTCCAGAGTGTGTGCCTTCTTTTCTGGTGTAGAAGTCATGGTGGCAGGAGCTTGTGACAGCTGATCATATTGTATCTGCAATCAGGAAATAGGAAGGGATGAATGGTTGTGCTCAGATCACTTTCTCCTTATGCAGTCCAGGACCCCAGCATGGGATGAGAGCCATTTCAAAATGCACAAGTCTTTGTGCCTTGTCTTCATTGCTTTCTTGTTGCTGTGATAAAGTAATACAGTACCCTGACAAAAGCAATGTAAGGAAGAAAGTGTTTATGTTAGCTTACAGTTGTCAAGGGTTAAGAAAGTCAATGATGTGAAAGACTTGGGAAAGCCACCACAGGCATTTGGTTGGTCACAATACATCTGTATTCAGAAAGCAGACTGTAAACAGGAAATTTGAATCTGAAAGGCCTCAAGGTCCATCCTCTGTAATTTACTTCTTCCAAGATTCCACCTTCTAAAGATCCCACAGTCATCTCAAACAGCACTCCCATCTAGGGACCAAGTGTTAAAGATGAGACTAAATGGTCCATTTCAATTCAAGCCAGAAACATCAATTAACCTAATCAAGATAAGCCCCACCATTGTGGCCAGAGGTATGACTCAGTGTATTCTAGATCTCATCAAGTTGACAAATCAGGTCTCAGTAAATAAATCACACTTATAAATAACCAGGTCACGTACATTTAGTTATTAAATTTTGAATTACAATGTATTGAGTTTGTTAACATACTGAATATTTGCTTTTATTTTTGAAAGATTTTTCAACAAATGTTTATGTTAAGAGTCATACTTAGTATTTACATGAATACATGTGTGATATTGTTTTTGTGATATAATAGTGTATTTTAACATTTATTTTAAGATTATCTGCTTTTAATATATATTTACAATATCTACTGACTTGGCGAATTACACTGCTTTGACTCTCAGGGTAGAAATTATCTTTTTTCTAATATAAACTAATACATATTCATATATATATGAATAGCCCTGGCTGTCTTTGGAAGTCATTCTGTAGACCAGGCTGGCCTCGAACTCAGAAATCCATCTGCCTCTGCCTCTCAAGTGCTGGGATTAAAGGTGTGTTCCACCACTGCCCAGCTCATATTCATATATTTATTGGGAATAAAGATTTTGGTAGCAAGTAATGATTTTAATATTTCATCCCAAACATTCAATTTTGGCAATGTTGGACCTTAGTTCCTATGATTTGTTGGTGATTAAACTGTTCAAGTTTATAGTAGTGGTTAATATTTAGAGGGCAGTGAGTCTATGTTGTTGTTGTTATTTTTTGAGACAGCGTCTTACTAAGTAGCCTTGTCTGACCTAGAACATGGCCTTGAACTGACAGAGGCCTACCTGCTTCTGCTTCTTGAGTGCTGGGATTTTAAGTGTGTATAAAGCCCCGACTTGGTCTTTGTAACTAAGTCATATTTTAATTTGCTTAATTTTTAGTAGCCCTTAGATTCTTATAACTGGAATTTTAAAATAATTTTATAGCTCATTTGATGAATACAGTTCAGAACTTAAATCTGGAAGGTTGGAATGGAGCCCTGTACACAAGTCCGAGAAATTTTGGAGAGAAAATGCTGTGAGGTTAAATGAGAAGAACTATGAACTCTTGAAGTAAGTTTGGATCCCATGTTCTGCTCTATAATTATACAGGTCTTCGTCAACATTTAGCTTTGTTATTAGGTGTTCTGTAGTTTAGGCTTTCTTGCTAAGTAATGTGTTGAATGCTTTTTATGCTTTTTATCAGTTTGGTGTTAACTTCTCCAAGAGAAGTGCCTGCCAATTTGATAAACTTTTTTTTTTTTCTTTTTGTTTTTTTGAGACAGGGTTTCTCTGTTTAGCCCTGGCTATCCTGAAACTCACTCTGTAGACCAGGCTGGCCTTGAACTCAGAAATCCGCCTGCCTCTGCCTCCCAAGTGCTGGGATTAAAGGCTTGCACCACTACTGCCCGGCCTAAACTTTTTTTTTTTTAAAATGGGAATTTGATACTCTGAACATGTTTTGTGTGTGTGTGTGTGTGTGTGTGTGTGTGTGTGTGATGTATTCATTGATGCTATATTACCTTTTGTTTCACGCCATTTTACTGTTTACCTGTGATCTTGATAAACACAAGCTATTGATTCTAAGAGATTCAGTCTCCTAATATTTCTATTAGTGCTTTTCTGTGTCTTGGTTAAGATTTTGCCTACCAAGCACAGAGATATGCTTATATGCTTATTTTGATCTTTTCTCTGGTCCTGGGATTAACCCTAGGACCTAGAGCATTTCCAGGTAAGTTTTCTACTCACTAGGTTTTGTTCCATCTTGTTTTTTAAAGAAAGTCTTTTTCTTTCTTCTTTTTTTCCTTTTTCCCTCTTCCTCAGTGTCCCCTTTTCTCCTGTAGCCTAGTCCTGACCTGGAACTCATGACAATCCTCCTGACTCAGCCTCTCACATGCTGGGATTACAGGTGTATGTTACCAATCTCTGCTTGCTTGTTCTTCTCTTCCTTTCTCTTTTGGAAGATCCTTACTAAATAGTATTTCTATGGTTGACTGTGGCAATTAATAAATCTCAAGTATGTAACAGTTGTTAATTGTTACTTATACTATGAAGATATTTTCTTATACTATTTTATTCATAGAAACTTTGTTGTTTGACCTTATATTTTGATCTTCAATCTATCCGAAGTTATGGTCAGGAATTATGATTGTGAAGTAGGCATCAAAATTTACCCTTTATGCATATCTAATTGAAAATTGTACTTCCTAGGTTAGGGATGTGACTAAGACTCAGTGGTTAAGAGTGGTGCTTGCTACACAGTCATTAGAATTCCTAGTACATACATAAAAAGCTGACTGTGGTCTCATGCACCTGTAACCTCCATTGTGGTGTGATCAGGGTGGCAGGGTGGACAGAGACAGGAAGATCCCCAGAACTTAACAGCAGCCAATCTAGCCAAAAACCAAACCAAAACAAAAACGTGGCAAGTCTATGTTCAATGCAAGAGTGTCAAGGGAATAAGGCAGAGAGTGGTAAGAGAAAGATACCCACATGGCTGTCTGGTTTCTGGGCATGCACACACACACAATTAAAAGACCAAAATAGCATTTCCCTTTGGGTTCTGTAGCTCTGTTCTTGTCATGATCACATGACTGAATGTGTGCTCCTTCCTTTTGAAGTGAAGTATTTACATACCATATAATTAATGTATTTAAAACCAGAATGCAGTGATTTTTTAGTATATTTATAGTAGTGTAGGACTACTAGTACTCTCAGTTTTCAAACATTTTTATCACTTCAAAAAGAAATTTCAGTGCCCATTAGCTATTACCTCTCTACACAACTCATTTGTTTAGGCTTAACTAACCTTTTATCTGTTTTATGTTTCTGTGAATTTGCTTATTACAGAAATCTTATTTGTTAATGTAATAATCTATTTGTCTTTAAAATCTATTAGATTTCTGACAAACTTTGTACATATTTAGTGCATTCTGCTTGCTCTTATTCTCACCCTGTCTTTTTTTCCCTTTTATCTCTAACTCACCTGTCTCCTTTGTACAAATCCCTGTCTCCCCATCATGTCCTTTTGTCCTTTTGACACTGATATCTTTCATTTAACCGTGTATTCATGGTTCATCCACGATGAAGTGCTTACAAGTACTTATTCTTTTCACACGGAGGAATAGTACTTTAATGTCTATTCAGGGCCATTGATTATTAATGCACAAGCTCATGGCCCATAGAGTCCGTTCTGCCGTTGACTGTGAATAGTGACTCCACTAGCAGTACTTACTGTACAGGTTGATGTGGGAGCACATATTTTCATATGTGCAGCTTGAGGCAGCTAGTCATACTGCATTTGCAGTCAAGCAGTAAGAGGGAGGCTGGGAACTTGGAGAGATGGCTGAATGGTTAAGAGCACGTGCTGCTCTTCCAGGGCACCTACCTACATTTGAGTCCCAATATCCACATAATGGCTCATATCGTCTGTAACGCCAGTTCCAAAGGAACTGCTCTCTTCTGGTGTCTGCAGGCACTGGGTATACATGTAGACAAAATACCTGAACACATTAAAAAAAAAAAAAGCAGAAAAGGATGAATTGTGTGTGCAGCCTATTTTTCCCTTTTGTATGCAATCCAGAATTCCAGCCTAGTAGTGGGATCTGAGTCTTCTGGTCTTCTGTTTAACTCTTTGTAGAACTGACAAAGTAGTTTCTAAAGTGGCTGTGCAGCTTTATATACCTACCATCATTATATAAGGATTCTGCTTTCTGGGCTGGAGAGATGGTTAAGAGCACTGGCTGCTCTTCCAGAGGTCCTGAGTTCAATTCCCAGCAATCACATGGTGACTCATAACCATCTGTAATGGGATCTGATGCCCTCTTCTGGTGTCTGAAGACAGCTACAGTGTACTTGTATACATTAAATAAATAAATAATAAAAAAATATAGATTCTGGTTTCTGTACCTTTTAACCAAAATGGGGTATTAAACCAGAACTTCATTCATACTAGACAAGCTCTATACTGCTGAACACTGAGACTTACCATTATTTGGATATGGGCCTTATATTTTAAGTATTTAGGATATGTAGTTATATTTCACTGCCACTACCCCCCACCCCCACTGGGATTTATTTCCTGGTGGTTAATTATCTCAAGCATCTTTTCTTATACTTACTGACCTTTTGTCTATCTTCTAAGGAAAAGCACCTGTTTTGATCTTGGCTTCTATTTTTTTTTTTTTTTTGATTGGGTTGCCTTTTGGTATTTTGTTGTAAAGGGTTCTTTATACAGATGCTCCTTAACTTATAATGGGGTTGCATATTAAGAAACTTCATTGTATGTTGAAAATTTATTTAAACACTTAACCATCAGGCATCATAGCTTTATTAACACAGTGCACTGTTGATTGTCAGTTGCTTACCCTTATTATATGAGAAAGCTGTGGTTCCCTGTCTGCCCCATTTTATAGGAGAACATCATAGTACATGCTGATAATCTGACAAAGGCTATAAGTAAAAGCTCAAATAATGAATTGACCCTTGTAAGTTTTTTTGGGGGGAGCACATCTGAACTTTGTGGCTGCAAATCCCCATCATATTTAATTGGAAATATTTTGTATGTTGCCTTCATATTTTCTTGATAGTGCCCTTTGAAGAGCAAAAGCTTTAAAATTAAAGTTTACTTTTTACTTGTATTGGTTGCTTCTACTGTTTGTATCATAACAAAGGATTTATTGTTAAACTTAAGTTTTGAAAATGTTCCCAGGAATTTCTCTTTTTCCTTTTATTTCTTCTCTTCTCTACACATGCACACACATACACATACACACACATACACAGTGTCATATAATACATACACTTTTAAAATCAACTTAAACTTTAGGACAGCTTTAAGTTGCAAAAATTGAGCCCAAAGAATATCCTCATATATTCTCTTCACCCTAAGCATACAGTTTCTACTAGCATGTTTTATATTTTTAATACAGGGTCTTGCTGTATAATTCTGAGTCTCTCCCCTTGGCCTCACAAATGCTAGAATTACAGGTATGTGCCACCTTACCCAGTTAATTTCCTATATTGCATTAGTGTGGTACATTCATTACAGTCAGTGAACCTTCGTCTCAGGGAAGGGTAAGTAGTCACAATGCTTATTTTCTCTGCTTTCATAGTACATAGATAAAAGCTATCATTTGTTTGTATATCCCACAGTCTCACTAGTCTGGCTCTGAGTGGTTCTGTCCATTCTTGTATCACAGACTTTGCCAAATTAAGCAGTTCAGAGGCAAAAATCTTGTCTAATTATCATGATTTCCTGCATGTGCACATTGTTAAGGTTTTCACCTGCATAAAGAATCATGTATTTTTTCCTTTTCTGTATTAAAAGTTGAAGATTCTTTTCTGTCACTTCTACTTTGCTTTCTTCACTTCTTTATTCAGTTCTTCCAGTGGGTTCCACATTATAGCCTGGGAGTTTTTGAACACAGATCTGATGTGTATCCTTTCCTTTTTGGTCCCTCAGAAATCTTCAGCTATTGAGAATGTCAAGCTAGTACCTTTATCTCATCCTCTGCTTTATACAACCTACCCATCAAATCAGTGGCTGAAGTGGAGGGTGATAGCCATATGTCTTTTCTCCATTGGAATTCCTTCCTTATAAGGGAGCTTCTGCTGGGTAGCCATACCAAGTTCAGTTGTATGTTTTATTACACATAGTAGCAGCTTGCAACTGCCATGGGTTACTACTGCTTGCTGGCAGTTTTGTCCTGTATGTGCTAATTTCAAAGAATGTAGCATATACTCTAGACATTGAACAACTGTTAGCATGTTCCCATACTCACAGAACAGATCCTACTCATCAAGCAGGGACACTATCAGATATTACATAAAAGACAGCCATCTAAGGCTCCTGCAATAGACACTCCAACTTCAGATGGCTTAGTGTTAGTTATATGTCTTACACCTCATAGGAAGGCCCATTTAATTGCCATAACAACAAGATACCATATTCCACACCGGGAGAGAGAAGCTACTTGCTGAGACTGCCTTCATGGATGGTCTACCCTCAGATTTGCATCCAAAGCAAGGGTGGTGCAGCTGTTCCTCCCAAAGTTACCTTTAGTTTTATCACACCCTGTGTTGGGTGCAGAGTTGTGCTAACTTTCCTGGTGAGACGCAAACAATTATTTACTCACCCCAAATAGTGCTCTAGTGACACCAGAGTACCATTCCATCAAAGTCTAGTTCAGTGAACTGATGAGTTCATTTAGTTGTCTTGTACAGCGTGGGCTCCATCTCTAGAATCCTATAGATTATAGGAAGAGAGGTTGCTTCCAGGAGTGTGGGTAACTCTGAAACAACTCATCATTGTGACACCTAACCCGTCACTGATAATGATCTCATGGAAACTATCATGGAGTCCTCTTTTTGGTTAGCAGCTTACAGCTTTCTCAAACTCCAGCTCGGGGGGTTCTGTCTTTTCTTCTGGCTTCAGCAGGCATTGCATGCATATGTCATAGTAATACATTCAGGTAAAACATCCATACACATAAAATGAAATAAAATAGAATAATTTAAAGAAGAACATAGACAGTTTAGAGTATCCAAAACTATAAATATTTGGAAAGCTAAATGCATATTTTGTTTTTATCTTCTAGATTTTCATGTGCTTACATTGAAAGAGTTATTGTCAATGTGCTGGTGTGTGTAGAATATGGACAGGCAGGCAGCAGATAATAGTTTGATTTATTCTCAACACTTTGTTATATCCTGAGACACATTAACTTCTGAGTTTCATTTCATCAAAAATGGTTTGTGAAGAATATATGCACATCAGTATGAAAAGGAATATATATATTACTATCATGCTTTTTTTCCCCCTGGTGATTTGGGAGTTCAGATTTCTCAGTTAATCTAGAAGATAGAAGGTGTATAATTATTACATAACAAAAATCCTCTGGTTGGCAGTGTCTTCACTTGTACTCCTATCACTTATAGATTTCGGGTAGATGACACGGTGAGGTGGTTGTAGAAATTCTATGGGTAGGTTTGTAAGTTTTAGTATCAGCAAATATCAGATAAATGGGATTTAGGAGCTAAGCAGCTTTTGTAGAGTTGAACATGTTTGGGATTGCTTCTTCTTCTTTTTTTTTTTTTTTGACAGAGGCTGACTTAGAACTCTTGGATTCCTAGTCTTGGCTTCTCCATTCCAGTGATAGGATTATAGAGATGGAGCATTATATCCAGTTTAGAGTAACAGAAAAATTTAGAAAACTTAGTATTTTCTTATAAGTAACTATTTTAATTCTGGTAACATAAGAAAAGATAGTGTGATTTAAGTTGTTTCCTAGTAAACCATTTTAGAAGGCTCATATTTTGTGAGCATATGTTAACAAACTAAACGGTTTTAATTGTTTTATATTTAATATTTATTTCATTTTTATATTTGTGTGCTAAGTGTGCGTACATGTTTGTGTAGCCATGTGCATGCAGAAGCCTGTGAAGGTTAGGTGTCAGATCCCCTGAACATTCAGACAGTTGTGAGCCACTATGTGAGTAGGTGCTAGGAACTAAACCCCAGTCCTCTGCAAAAGCAGTTAAGTGCTCTCAACCACTGAGGCATCTCTTAAAAAAGATATACTTGCTTTTGAGATTATGATAGAATTACATCCCCCTACTCCTTCCTCCAAAACCTCCCCAATACTCCTCTCTGCTCTTCATCAAATTCTGTAGCTTCTTTTTTACTAAGTTGCTATGCATGCATATGCATATAGATAAATAGTCCTAAATATAGTCTCTTCAGTCTTTATTAATGTTACTTGCAAGTTTGTTTGCAGAGCTGATTGTTATTAGACAACCAACTGCTGTGTTTTTTTCCGGGAGGGCCACCTCTTCCATTGAGTCATCTCGATCCCTCCTTTAAGTACCAGTTTTTAAGGGACAGTAATACTTGAGTATCTTAGAAAAGTTAGATGACCTTTAAAAATGTGTGTGTGTGTGTGTGTGTGTGTGTGTGTGTGTGTGTGTGTGTGTCTGGTCTATGTCTGTCTTAGTTAAGTTTCTATTCCTGTGATAAAGACTGTGACCTAAAACATGTTGGGAGTAGATTTTTCCCTTTGCCAGCAGATATTAATTACAAATAGCTTTTTGATTAGGGGTAGGACCCTGGGTCTGTTCCCAACTCTCATTGAAGGCACCCTGTCTGGCTTGAATCTGCACAGGTTTCGTGTGTTGCTACAGTCTCTGTGACCTCAAATGTACATCTGTCCTGCTGTATCTGCAAGACGCTGTTTTCCTTGGAGTCATACATCACCTCTGTTTCTTTTAGTGTTTCTGTCTCCTCCTCCTCTTCCTCATAGATCCTTGAGCCTTGGTGAAAGGGGTTTGATGAAGACATACCACGTAGGATTTAGTGCTCCAAAGTCTCTCACTCTGCACATTGTGCAGTTATGGGTCTCTGTGAATTTCCATCTACTGCTAAGAGAAGCTTCTCTGATGTGAGTTGAGCAAGGCACTGACTTATGAGCATAGTAGTATGCTATCAGGAGTCGTTTTAGTGCCATATATGTTTAGCAGAATAATAGTATTACGTTTTCTCCTAGACCTGTGACCTATCTAGTCTTAGGTTATGTTTTTGGAATTGTATATAAATGTAACTGCTTATAAAGCTTGGGGTAACCTGTATATAAGTACAAAGGTTTGAAAAGTGCTAACATGGGTATAATGGTGAAATCCTTAGAAAGTTCTGCTTTGAGTAAGATGTCTATATTATACCTATGTTAATTTGACTCTGTAGCAAAATAAACAGCTTGATATGTCTCCATTAAATTTATTTCAGAATCTTGACGAAACTTCTGGAGGTATCAGATGATCCACAAGTCTTAGCTGTTGCTGCTCATGATGTTGGAGAATATGTCCGGCATTATCCCCGGGGCAAACGGTAAAAGACAAAGACAAACCTATGTTTCATTTTGGTTTCTTGAAACAATCCAAAGTAATGTTCTTTACCAAATAAAAATAATTCAGCAGAGAAGCTAATGAAGAAAATGAACTCAGTTAAAATGAGTACTATAAAAATATAAATACGCTTGCATTAATAATTTTGTGTAATTGTCAGTAGAGATTATTAGAAGTTTCTCATTAAAAATTTCCTTTGTTTACAATCTTTAATTCCATAGCCACTTGTGAACACTATTTCCCCTACTACTCATGGCTATGGACATGAATGAGAGGTTGTTATTGACTGTAATTATAAACTATAGAATTAAATACAGAGTCTGTAAGGAAAAGTTATAGTAGATGCATTTCAAAATATTGAGGTGTGGTTATATGATTAAATGTTCTTAGATATACTGACAACGAAGCAATGATATGTTTATTTGGCAAAGCAGAGTCTGAAGACTTTCAGTACCTTATTAGGCATACAGTTGACTAGTATGTTCCCAACAGAAGCAGAAACATGGAATGTCCCTTGGTGTAGAATGTCAGCAGAAAGTTGTCTAGCTTTCTGTTTATATTCAGCAACACAAGCATTTCCTTACATCAAATGCAGCCCTACCTCCTTTTTTGTTGTTCTCATTCTTTTTCTCGCAAATTATCTTCTAAGATGCAGAATAATTTTTCATGTTATATCCATTTCACTGCGATCTTAGAAAATTGTTTTGGTATCTCACATTTGATGATAACTTATTAAGGTAATCACAGCTGCTATGATATGCCATCATAAAATGCCAGGATTCATTTAAGAATCATTATCAAAAAATAGTTGCCTTGTTTACTAGATAGCCTTAAAAAACAAGGAGTGGACCGTTTCTTTTGGTTCAGTGAAAAGAATCCCAGCAAAGATCTTGAATTTTTGAGGGATCAGATTTAGAAGAAATCAAGGGAAGGAGTGAGAGAGGGAGTCAGTTACATGTCTGATTGGAAAGGTCCAGTTTCAGACCTTCCGACCTTCAAACAGCATTCACTGTTTTCTAATGGGCCAACCTGGATTGCTATTTATTCCTGTTTCAGATGTTTGTTTGATTTTTATTTTTTCCTTTTATTGAAAATAGATTTTTTTCTCATGTAATGTCCTGATTGTAATTTCCTCCCTCTGTTCCTCCCTGTTGTTCTACACCTTCCCTCCCATCCATATCCACTCCTTTCTCCTATTAGAGAACTAACAGACTGCTGAGGGATAATAATAAACTGTAGTAAGATAAAACAAAAACTGACACATTGCAATTGGACAAAACAAGCAAACAGAAGAAAAAGAACCCAAGAGAATATACAGAAACAGAAACCCACTCATTGGCACACTTAGGAATCCTGTAAAAAAACAAAACAACTAAGCCATAATATATACACAAAGGGCCTGGTGCAGAACCGTGTTGGTCATATCATGGTGCCTTAGTTTCTGTAAGTTTATATGAACTATGGTCATGTTGATTTAGAGGGCCTTGTTTTCTTAGTATTCTTGGTATTTTATATGTTATTTTCATAGTTGCTTTTGCGGTTAGAAGGTACACTTTTGAATCAGTAGCCTGTTTTATGAATTCAGATAGAAAACGTAACAGACAGTTCTACTTCCAAATTACAAATTTAATAATTGTCATTGGACTATGGGGTTTAGTGACAGCCATGTGCCTAACATATAAGGTTTCCATCTCTAGCACCCACCCCCTACAAAATGTCCTCAATAATTTCAAATAGTAGGTTGGTCATATTTATACTTGTGACAGTTTCAATACTAGGCATCCCTTCATCCACATAGCACTAATTGCTGGACATAACTAGTCCTCCACTTATATCTTACATAATTAGTATTATCTGTTTAATACAACAGTGCGCCAGCAATCTGAACAACTTTTCTAGATCTTTACAAGAGGCTAGTGTAGCTGCAAAACCTGGAATGCCATAATGAACTTTTAATTTTATTTTTCTTGAAGCAATTCAGTATCAAAACTCATCTATTTGAAGAAATCACTTTAAAAAGCATATATTTTGCACCATCAGTGTAGTTGGTCAAGATGGCAGTGCTCCCTTTCCCGAATCCATAAGCTTAGGCACACTCCCATGGCCTGGGCTCATCAGGGCAGATGTTCCTGCTTAAGTCGTCCATAGGGGTTGGTGGGGAAGGAAACAGAAGCAGGTCAGGTCTGGGCGTGAACCAGAACAGCACTTGCATCGTGGCTGTCTGAAGTAGTAGTTTAATCTTGACAGCTTCCACACTGCTCCTGCTTTTCTGTCAGTTCTTTGGCCGCTGAATCAGACTCAAGTTTCTGTAAGTTATGCGTAGAAATACTGATGGATATATAAGATTATTTTTTAAAAGCTGATAAATTACTATATACTGTCTTGAAACTAAAACACTAATGTCCAAGTCTTTTGTTATATTTCTTTATAACTTTATAACAGTGATGGCCTGATTTTTTAAAATTTTGCTGTTTAAAATGGCTCATGAGTATGGTGCTGTAGTGATATGTAGGTTTCCAAGTTCAAGAGGCTATGACACTTGGAGAAAATGCATGTAAGCTGCTTTCAGGCCAGAGTAATAGTACTTCCCATTGGTTATGAGCTCAGGGCCCAGAGCAAGACCACGGAATAGGGGTATAAGGCCCTTTTCTCTGAAGCCAAATAGGAGCTCAAATTATTTGATAAGGCAATGTTAAGGATTTTGGTACCTTTGTTAAAGAGCAGTGTCACTGAACTTTAAATGGGGAAAATGATATTCAAGGTTTTTCAAAGATTGCGCTGATGACAGAAGGGAGAGCGGATTGAGCAGGAATAGCCCTGCCATTATTAGCCACACAGCAGGGCTGGCCACACTAAAGAACATGAGCTGTGGTATCTGCATCATCACCAACGATGCTGTAATGGATTTATACATACTCTTTGTAGTTGGCAATTAATGTAAGTTACCTGCTAAGTGCAATATGTCTGACTAACATTTCAAATTGCAGTGGCTGACATATTGTAGGCACTCAGTGTTTGTATTGTACTTCCACCTTTCTAGTCAGGACTGGAGGCAGAGAGCATGGTGGGAATGACACACGTCTCAGGAAACCTTAATCCTTCCCCTAGTGACACATTTCCTGTCTTTCCAAATAGTTTCGTCAGCTGTGGATGCATGAATCTGTGAAGTCTATTATCATTCAGACACCACAGTCTCATTCATTGAGAGTGATAGAAGATGTAAGGCTAGCTTACTTCAGTTACTTACTCGTCACTTTTGTTTAAAAATCCTTTGGGCATTTGGTATTTGGACTTTTCACTTGTAACCTGTATCAATTTAAAAGAAGTGACATCTTCTGCAAGTCTTTTGTGTTATGCAGGGTTATTGAGCAGCTCGGCGGCAAGCAGCTGGTGATGAACCACATGCACCATGAAGACCAGCAGGTCCGCTACAATGCCCTTCTGGCTGTGCAGAAGCTCATGGTGCACAACTGGTATGTCTTGGTGTCTGTCTCACCTCACATTGCTCTGTGAACTCTCACATGCTTATCCTATGAGGAAATAAATACTTCAGTGACTTATCAGTGATTTAATAAAAAACATAGTTTACACACATATTGCTAAGACTTAATTGCAAAGACTTAATTTTGAAGAGATGAGCTGCATTAATGGTCTTAGGAACGGTACAGATTTCCAATACCAAAAATTACTTCAGCTATAACTGAAAAGGCCCTTGTGACAAAACAAATGTAGATTCCTTGGAGTTGTGTGGATACGACTGGACTGCAGATGCCTCTCCAGGTCTGCAAGGTGTCTGAAGTGTAAAGTTAACCAGACTGCATCGTCCAGTTCACAGGAAGACACTGGAAGCTTGTTACTTTACTCAGAGTCCATGGCCATGCTTCGTTACTGACAGTGCTTTGCTTTTGACGTAACCAGAGTCATACTTTTTTCTGTCCTTTTACTTTTTATTTTTTATTAGATATTTTCTTTATTTATATCTCAAATGTTATCCCCTTTCCTGGTTTCTCCTCCAACCCCCCCCCCCATTCCATGCTTCCCTCCCCTGCTCACCAGCGCCTCCCCCCCACTCCCCCTACCCTGTCCTGGCATTACCCTATACTGGGGCATCCAGCCTCTCAGGACCAAGGGTCTCTCCTCCCTTTGATGACCAACAAGGCCATCCTCTGCTTGAGCTTCGTTTGGTCTGTGAATTGTATCTTGGGCATTCCCAGCTTCTGGGCTAATATCCACTTATCAGTGAGTGCATACCATGTGTGTTCTTTTGTGATTGGGTTACCTCACTCAGGATGCTATTTTCTAGTTCCAACCATTTGCCTAAGAATTTCATGATTTCCTTGTTTTTTAATAGCTGAGTAGTATTCCATTGTGTAAATATACCACATTTTCTGTATCCATTCCTCTGTTGAGGGACATCTGGATTCTTTCCAGGTTATGGTTATTATAAACAAGGCTGCTATGAACATAGTGGAGCATGTGTCCTTATTGCATGTTGGAGCATCTTCTGGGTATATGCCCAGGAGTGGTATAGCTGGGTCCTCAGGTAGTAGTACTATGTCCAATTTTCTGAGGAACAACCAAACTGATTTCCAAATTGGTTGTACCAGCTTGCAGTCTCACCAACAATGGAGGAATTTCCCTCTTTCTCCACATTTTTATATTTTAAAATTTAAATTATTGAACTTTTGTTTCCTTCTAAAGACTGAACATAATGGCCAGCTCTTGGTGCACTGTATAGAACAGGTAATGCTTCCCTTTTGGAGCAGCTAGTTCAGCTGTGGCTTGGTTGTTCAGCACTTGGAGCAGATCACATGCTTGTATACACTGAAGAGTGTTCTAGCTTGCGGCTATGTCTGTTAAAGTACAAGGGATAAATATAAATCATTTAGAACTGACAGAATGTCATCAGGATTTTCAAAGAAAAGAATTAATGGTACATTAGAATGGGTCAGTCAAATACAGTACAGAATATCTAGTTGTGCTGCTGTTACCTTGTGTGCAAACTGTTACAGACCTGCCAGTAAGCAGTGTTCCCATAATTATGCAGGCTTACAACAGTGTCTTTTTGAGTGTTTACATTGTTTCTGTTAAGTGCTGGCTTGAAGATAGAGTAGAAGTGGGTGCAAGTTTCCATAGGTAAATTACATAGGCTTCTCTGATATGTTAAAACAGTTATGCTGAGGTGACTGTGGTAAGGGGCCAGCTATGCAGCCTGATTGCTGGGGTTAATATGTAATTCAGGTGTAAGGAATGAGACGAAATACAGGAAGCAGAAACAAGGTTTCAGTACCTGTTTGGTACTGAGATGTTGCAAGGAGTTACTGCGTGCTGGAAATAGGGCCGGGACAGCTCCCACAATAGAAAACTGTGGTGCTCTATGTTTTTATTAAGACTCAGGAAATAACTTGAAGGTCCAGAGTAAGCACCAGTGACGAAGCCTACATTTCTGGGTACAGTTGCAGGGTGTTTTGTATTGTATGGTGTTGTATGAGGCTTAGAGGAATTAAAAGCAATTGAAAAGTTTTGTTGTTGTTGTTGTAGTTAGTTGTAGTTGTTGTTGCTTAAAGATTTATTCATTTTTATGTATGTTTTGTCTATGTAAATATGTGCATGCAGAGGCCAGAAGAAGGTGTTAGAGGGCATTGGAGCTTCAGAAGGTTGTGAGCTGCTGTGTGGGTTCCGGGAACTCAGCCGAGGTCCTGTGGAAGAGGAGCCATTGCTCTTTCACTGGGAGCCATTTCTCCAGCCTGTGTGTGTGTGTGTGTGTGTGTGTGTGTGTGTGTTTTTAGAGACTTAAGTCTCACTAAGTAAGTATCCTGGGCTGGCTTAGAACTCACATCTGACTTTATTGAAAGTTGTTTTTATTTTTAATTGGGGAACAGCAAGATTGAGTTTATGCTTTTTTTGTTTTTTGTTTGTTGTTTTTAAACAAAAACAAAACCTCCATGGCTCCTTTCTGGAAAATGGATCTCAGTAGAGTAAGTCTGAGATCCAGAAGGTTGTTTGGGTTAGTTTAGCTCCTAGATCTAGGGCTAGCAGTGTGTGTGTATGTGTTAGTTATTCTGAAATGTTTCTACTTTTTCCTAACTTGTGCAAGAAGAAAATGAAAAAAAGCAGAGGGCCTTACAGAGTGGCTTAGAATCAAATCAACTCAGGAGGTGGACAAACTGGGTATCACTAAAAATATAGACTGTGTCACTAGGTTTCTCTTTGTATCACTGTTTTTTTAGTTAGATTTTTCAACATAAATCAGTAATTTGGGAGTTTAACATCTTGTAGCTAGTTTATATCTCTTAAGGAATTAGTTTGTCAAATATGAACTTAAATTTATTTCCTATGTTTTTCTAATTTTTTTTAAAAATAAGTTTAATTTCCCCTCTTTTTGAAACTATATAAATGCCATAGTGCAATTTATATATTAGTAATTAAAACAACTTTCTTTTTGTCTTCTCCTTAAATGTCCTCAGGCATAGTGATTTTCTTTTTATTTTTCTTTTTTTTTTCTTCTTTCTTTGTGCTGTTTGATATCATGTCTGACATGATAAAAAGAAGTATATGCAACAGAATGCTGACATTCTTTGCCAGTAGAAAGTAATTTTGGTTGAGGATTTTCATTGTTAAATGATCATGCATTGAAGATTTTTCCCCCTTGTATATAGTATGTTGTTTATGCCTGATTTATACTTGTGTCTAATTCTGTAGATAGAAACTGGTTTATGTTTCAGCTAGCTGGTGAGAATATACCTTTTTTCCACCTTCCCTAGTATTTGACAGTCTAATTTTACTTCAGTAACTTAGAGCTTAGTGTTTCTCTGTACCTTCTTTGTAAACAGATTTTTTACAGAAAGATTAGAATTCAGTTGATGCAGCTTTTATACATTGTCATGGTTGCTTTTACCAGAGAATGAAAATTACTCACATAATGGCAATTTATTTCTATGCCTGATTAATTTAACTATGAAAATGTGGACATTTCCACTGCTGTCAGTGCTCAGTAGGCTGGTCAGATGTTCTTCTTCTTCTTTTCTGAAACATCAGTGTGCCTCTGTACTTGGAATCTTGCTAAAGATACAAATGGTAAAGTTAAATTGTGCCTGCTTCCTTGTGGAGAGGGGTTTGAAGACTGCACCTGCTCTGTCCAAAAGGTTTTCAGCCTCTACTCTCAAAGTTCAGTTGTTCATAATGAAAGTGGAACCACAACTATTAACAAAGAGATGAGAGTTGTTAGGTAACAGTGCATAGATGACTTATTATGTCATCTTCCTTCTGTTTAACCACAGCTTCTTACACTGCCCACTGGTGACACTGTTTAGTTCAAGCAGCTTTCAGTGACTTGGATATATAGCTTATAAAGTAGATATACAGCCAAACATTTACTGATAACAAACCGTAAAGAAGTTTGTTTTAAAACAAATCTTTGGTATGCATCTGGTTTTACCATTTAATAAAGGTGGGATGTGTGCATGCTAAATAGTTTGGTATACTTTTAAGTTTTGGTATACATGAAAAGGATTAAATCTTGGCTGAATATTTGGTATTTTTGGGAATGAAGATTGTTCAACATTTTCAGAAATGATGTGTATTTTAGTTTTATGAGCATCAGTGCTGAGATTACTATATTCCATAAATACATACATAAAATAGTTGATGTATATGTTTAGGATCATTTCAGGAACTGTTGGAAATTCTGTTTTAGTCACATGCCACACTTCATTTAAATGATGATGATGATGATGATGATGATGATGAAATGCAAGTCAGCAGCCCAAATAGCACTTTTAAAACCAAACGTTGTAACAGTGTGTCTCTCCTGCAAAGGGGGTCCACTCACTCCAGAAACTGAACCCATGATTAGATCAAGTAATGATTGTCTACCTTGGTGAACTAGTGAGGTTTCTTTGGATGGGGGTGGGGGAAAGTCTTAGTTAGGGTTTCTTTTGCTGTGATGAAACACCATGGCAAAATGCATCTTGGGAAGGAGAAGGTTTGTTTGACTTAAACTTCCACATTGCTATTCCTCACAGAAGGAAGTTGGGGCAGGAACTTGGAGACAGGAGATGATGTAGCTTACTGGCTTGCTCCTCATAGTTAGCTTGGCTTGCTTTCTTAATAGAACGCAGGCCAGCTGTCCTAGTGGTGGCACTACCGACAGTGGGCTCACCCTCCCACATCATCGTCACTAATGAAAATTCCCAACAGGCTTTCAATTATGCCTGATTTCATGGAGGAATTTTCTCAACTGAGATGTCCTCCTCTCAGATGACACTAGCTTGTGTCAAGAAGAAATAAAAACTAGCCACAACAGGGGTAGCATTTAACAGAAATATGGCTGAGGGACTACTTTTTAGGAATGGAGATGACTCAAGCACTTGTATCAGCAGATGTCCACTGTAACATGGATGACTGATGAAAACTGCATCCCTAGAGCTCTGCAGAACTTAGAAGCATCTGGGTAGGTTCTAGGTTTCCTCAAAAGGGTGGGCAGGTTAGAATCTCTTCCAGCAGTTGTTTACTTCTTAGAAACTAGAGAGGGGCCTTCAAGAATCTTGGAAGTTTCTACTTTTCCATACAGGGCTTGTTTACCATCATGTGTCTCCTCCCACTCCTTCCTAGAGGGGATGTTTTCAGAGGAAACAGGAGGGAAGGTGGGAAGAGGTAAGAATGGTGTGGTGGGGAGCCTTTCTTGGCACTTTTCCCTGAGAACTTTATATAAAAGAGTGCCATGCAAAGAAGTCTGCACTCCAGTGTCACCTATCATGACATGGCACAAAATTGGAAATCAGGTAGAGTGATCAAGAGATGCGTGTATTATGTCTGAACAGTAATGGTGATGACAAAAAGAAGAAAGAATAATAATTGGAGAGAGAGGGAGAGTTTTAAGAGAGAGAGTAAAAAGTAACTGAAGTTGACTGTTGAGTGGATCGGACGGTGAATGACCCAAATCCAGAATGGCAATTCTGATTCAGAGTAAGGTGTTGCATTACTATTGTAGGCTTACAGGTTCAGAGCTTCAGTTCATTATCATCAAGGCAGGAGGATGGCACCATCCAAGCAGGCATGGTATAGGAGCAGTAAGAGTTCTACATTTTCATCTGAAGGCAGCTAGAAAACTGGCTTCCAGAGATTTAGGATGAGGGTCTTAAAGGCTATGACCACAATGACACACTTCCTCTAAAAAGGCTACACCTCCTAACAGTGCCACTCCCTGGGCCACCATACTCAAACCACCATGAATGACTTGATTTGACTTTGATACCATCTTTAAAATGCTGCAATCATGATTGCCAAGGGCCCTGGTTTAGGTCACCAGCAACATTCATGCTTCCATGGACCTCCCTTTCATG
This sequence comes from Apodemus agrarius, assembly GCA_964023405.1. Taxonomy (NCBI): domain Eukaryota; kingdom Metazoa; phylum Chordata; class Mammalia; order Rodentia; family Muridae; genus Apodemus; species Apodemus agrarius. The sequence goes on from OZ030009.1 coordinate 150,576,691, forward strand.
TCTCCTCTGTTTCAGTTTAACACTGCTCACCTCAAAAGGTCATCAAATATACTTTTCTTTTCTTCTCTTAATACCATGGTACTGGTTTTACTCCAAATTTTGAGTTCATTGCTCTTCCTATGTAATACTGTCCTAGTTGGCTTGCCAACATGGCACAAGCCAGATTTATCTGAGGAACCACAATTCAGAAAGTGCCTCCATAAGACTGACCTATGCACAAGTCTATAGGGGAATTTTCTTGAGTATTGATTGATATGGGAGGGCCCAGTACAGTACAGCCCAGCCCAGCCCAGCCCAGCCCAGCTCAATGTGGGTGGTACCTCCCTTGGGCAGTTTTTATAAGACTTGTCTTGGTTATGGTGTCTCGTCACAGCCATAAAACTCTAGCACAGAAGTTGATACCAGGACTGGGGTATTGATGTGATTGGCCTCACCATGCTTTTGTTAGGAAGAAGGTGGATTTGGGGATTTTGGATTTGGAAAGCTATGGAATGTTTTAAGTGAGGCTTAATGAGCCATCCTAGTAGGATTATGGAAGAGTTTGTTTCTGGGGGTGATTTGAGCTAAGGAAGTCTGGCTCTAAAGGTTTCAAAGGAGAAGAATTTTAATAAGTGGCACAGAGACTGTTTTTGTGGTATTTTGGTGAAGAATGTGGCTGCCTTTTCCCTTATCTGAAGAGTCTGGCTGAGGCTAAGGTGAAAGACTCAGATTAATTGCACTGACAAAGGAAGTCTTAGAAATGCTGAGCAGAGTCTTTGTTCTTTGGTTAGGTCTCATGAAGAGCATTTTAATGAAAAGCAAGCTGAGAAAGGAAAAATACAAAATACATGGTTCAATTATTAAAAGGGCACCAGTAAGTAGAGTGGAGCTTAATCCTATGTTCAAGGAGATAACAGATAAAGGACGTGGTGAACTTGGGGCAAGATTTCACCAAGCTAAAGTGTTATACACCTTTAGTCCCAGGAGACAAAGCCAAGCAGATTGCTAAATTCAAGGTTGGCAGGGGACAGAGCAAATTATAGGTGAAGAAAAGCTAAAGTCCAGGCATGGTGATATATACCTTTAATCTCAGAAGACAGAGCCATATAGATCTCTCAGTGTAAAGTCAATCTACAGAGCAAGTTCCAGGACAGCAAGCTTAGGCAGTGAGGGAGCTGGAAAACAGAAAGCTGGTAATAGAATGGGGGGGGGGCGACTTGGCTCTGGCTTTAGAGTTCAGAATAGAAGGGACTACTAGAACAATTGATGCTGGTTAGCTGGAGCTAAGAAATTAACAGTGATTAAGAAGAGACCAACCAGCATCAGTGAGGTGAAATCTGGGAAGTGCTTTCTTAAAGTACAAAGAAGTTGTGTTCTAGAGATAGCCAAGGTTGTACTTTGTGCTGCAACTGGAGTTAGAATGTATAAGAATCACTGAGGCAGGACTGGCTTATGAGGATATGAAGGGGTCATGAAGAGCAGCTGATGCTTGACACTGTGAGAGGCTATTGATGAAGGTGTAGCTTCTGTTGCAGTTGACTGAAGGGGTCATGTAATTCCACTCTCCTGGGAGGGGCTTCAGACAAGGAGTGAGTCAAGTACTTAGGTGACTTCTTGTGAACCAGTCCCCTAATGAATAAAGGAGCCAATCACTGGGTGAATAGGAGGGACTTCCGGCTTGGAGAAGGGAAGAGAGGAGGAGGCAAGAGAGGGGGTTGTTTTGGACAGGGATAGCATCAGGACAAGATATAGCTACCCGTGTCTCCTGGTTTCAGTGGTGGATTGTCAGGATTCACCACTGAAGGATTTAGATTTAATTAGACTTACAAGTTAGGATTTTAGTTGTTGCACCCAGTGATTGAGTTACCGTCGATTCTGAACTAAGTTTGTGTTGCTCACACCGTCGCTCATCTGGGTTCAAGAGAGAAAGGTACGGCTGGCAAAGCATGGGTTTGTCTGAGGTGCACCACAAAGGCCATGGAGGATTTGAAGCACGGGGTTGCCATGTCATGACCTGCCAGTGGGAACTTACCAAGCTGGGTGGAGATGTTTTGGGAGCTCCTGACCAGAAGATAAAAATAGGTCGGCCATTGCCCTCCAGTGTATGACTGGCCAGGCCACTGGGGCAGAGGTACAAGCACAGGAACATGCTGGCTCTTTTTGTTACTTCCTGTAACATTCCTTTTTGCAGGGTAGGGTATTGGGTATGGCTCAGGAGGCTTACAAGCCTTTATGAGATCCTACCAAGGGCTTTAGATCTGTACATGTCCTGATCCTGCCACAAGTCTTCAACAACAAAAACTCAGCAGATGGGAGAGGAAGAAGCATCACTGGTTGTCAGTCTTCCTTTTTTTTGAGACAAGGTTTCACTGTGTAGCATTGAATTTACTCTGTAGACTAGGCTTGCCTCAAACTCTTAGAAATCTCTGCTTCCCAAGAGCTGGGATTAAAGGCAGGCATCACCATACTCAGAGAGTTGATCTCTGTTGGACTCACAAATCATGAACTGGGTGATTCTCAGCCAACTTTTATGTATGAAAAATGAGAATTAGGAATGGCAACAGATAGTCACAGGAAAAGAGCAAAGAGGAAGCTATATATGAACTTGTTAGAAGTCAGAACAATTTGCCTTTGCTGTACTTTAGTACTCTATTAACTTTGTTATAAACTAGCTGGGGTTCTTTATTCTCTCCATATGGGCATAGGGGGCAGGTGAGAGCAAGCTCTTGTCACCCTTGGTTTCTGGCAGCAGTTGGTGGTGGCAACCAAAAATAGCTGTAAACAGCAACATGCGACACTCAACTTTGTAGGTTTGAATTGGGTCGGGAACCATGGTGGTGTTAAACTCTTGTGCAGGTCAAGGAAGTGGGAGACCCTATGACAATGACTAGTGTTATAGCTCCTGGGCCATAGTCTGAAATCCTTGACTTGTAATGCCCAGCAGCTCTCTAGAAGTCTACCAACTTCCAGTGTATTTCAATTTTTGTCCTTTATTCTTTTGTTCTTTCGCGTCAACTCTCAACCATCTCTTGCTTTCTTTTTACTTCTGCTTTCCTTAGTTGATTCTGCCATTGCTAGACAACTACCTGGCTATGTTGCAGAATTTTCCAGAGACTTCTGCTGTTGTAGCGCCCTTCTTTCATATCACATCAAATCAGTTGCTAAGCTCTAAAGAAATCAAAAGCAGACAAAAGGTCTCTTGAGAGAATTATTGAGCCTGTTGTAGCTCAGAAAGGTGTCACTCCCAAAGTGATCAAATTCCCACCTTACATAGCTAAAAAGAGTGTTTTGTATCAATCAGAGAAGACCTTTGAGCAAATAAATGAAAGGCTGTTCACTTTTTGTGACATTGTCCCTTGTGTGTACCAATCACAATAGACCCCCACTGGGCCCTCAGGGCATGTACTTTCCCCATGACCTGATTTTAGGACCATGTAGATTCCATTGACATTTGGGGTCAGGAAGACCTCAGCATAAGCTCTTTCAGAGTCATTCCTGTGACTCTGTCTTTATTAGTAGTAGTGCATTACTACCTTTTGTTAGAAATAATAACCTCATTGTATACATATGTCAGAGTAGTTCTTAGACCACAAGAATAATACATGCTTTAACATCCAAAGTCAATTTTCAGAACATTCAATTGGGGACAAAAAATGGTAATAAAGCACTTTTTTGGTGACCCAAAGATTTTTTTCCTGGTAGTGCTCACCCACGGAGTGGTTGGGTGACTAATTGATGCAGTAGGAGGTGGGGAAGATGCCCTTGATCCTGGGTATGCTGCTGCTTTATCAGGCCATGTGTCTCACACACAATGTCTGTCTTAGTCATTGCCGGAAGATGTTCCCTCCAGTCTCAGAATGATGCAGTATGCAAACTCATCTCCTGATTCCAAACTAAAGCTCTTTTCTTTTTTCCTGGAGGGAATGACAATTTAGAAGTCTTTAAAAATAGTTTATTTTTCTTATTTGTTGATTGTGAAAAAAACTTTGGACAATTCATGGGGTGGGGGGTGGGCAGAAAGAGTAAAGAACATATGCATACCCTCTGTCTCAGTGGTTCCTACATGTGATTTTAAGCTAAAGATACGCATGTTGTAGGTACATGTTTTCTTTGCTGACATGTAACCTAAAACTTGTACTCGACTATGTAATTCAAGCTGGTTTTGAACTCACAATCTTCCTGCCTCTGCCTACTGAGAGCTGTGATTGTAAGACTGTACCTCTAACCTGCTGTCAGTTTATTTCCTGAAGGAGCTAGAAGTTTGGAGGCCATCATTTTAAGTCATTACTCCATATGTAGAATGAGAAAACTCCTTAGCCTCTGTGATAGTTGTGTATGCAATACTATTGTCTTTGTAGGCTACAAGAGTAGCTCCTGTTAGAGTCCTGACTTTTGCTGTTACTGTCAGGGATTTATTTTCATTGCCTTGTGTTTGCCCCAGGCTATACATGTGTACATTTTCTAACACTAAGAAATGTGTTTTCCATAGTATAAAGAAGCCCATTTGAATCATAAGTTGGTTGCTAAACTCAGACTGCAGATGTTTTAGTAAGTCCTTCATGTAAACAGGGAAGTCAACTCCCCAAATGCCACTGCATGGAGACCTACCATCTATGTGGGCATGTGTGTGGAAGTAGATAGCATTCTTGCAGCACTGGAGCTTTTGAAAGTTGGAAATGTGTAGTTTCCAGAGGTTATTAATAAGTTTTGAGTCTTGACAGTGATTCTCTGTATTGAAATCCTAATTTGCCATCTTACCATGTTCTTGTTTTCTAGGGAATATCTTGGTAAACAGCTGCAGTCGGAACAGCCTCAGACTGCTGCTGCTCGGAGCTGAGCTGACCTCTTCAGCCTGTCTGCACCTCCGATGGACCACTGGAGTGAGAACCTCAGTCTTTAGGGTCAAAAACAAATAGTTTTTAATTTAATGGTTACTTCTTTTCTGTTGTATAGCTTTTCCCAATGGTAATTCCTGGGGGAATAAAAGTGTTTGCTTGTTAAGTTGTATAAAAGTAGGTGCTGTCTGTATGAGAGAAATATTACTGTTACTTATATTCTTTATGATTTTTGTATTTATTGTTCTCTGGAAATGAATATAATTAAAGGATTCTCACTCCAAGCATGTTCTTAAAGTTTGCTTATTTCTAATGTGTACTTTGAATAAACATCATTTATTACACTATTTCAAATAAAAATTGGGAGAACTGTCCCCAGGTAATGATGGAAAGTAAATGTTTTGAAATGATTACTGTTCTCTCTCTCTCTCTCTCTCTCTCTCTCTCTCTCTCTCTCTCACACACACACACACACACACACACACACACACACACACACATTCTCTCACTCATATGGACATACACATGCACACACACATGCATTCTATACCTTCAAGACATCACATTACTTAATAATAGGTATGTCCTGAGAAATCTATTTTTTGGGGGGCAATTTAGTCACTTTGCAAACATTACAGAATATAGGTACATAAACCTGCTCTTGATTTGACTTCTTGATGCAGTGAAGACACTAAAAGGTGGGTAAGGCTGCTGTTGGCAAAATATGGGAGACTACTTCACAGTAAACTTTTTTTGATAAGTAGTAGTACACCTTAATATAGTAACAAAAAGTAAGTAAATAGACACCATGGTTATTTATTACCACTACCCAGTGTAGTGCACTGACAATAGTTCTGTGGTGCATTCTTTAACTACTGCGAGTCAGCATTTCACTCTCGTTTTCAGCAGGTGACACAGGTGAGCAAGACCAAGTACTCCAGTATCAAGACATCGACCACCCGGCTGTGTTTAGGACATTTTGTACCATTGTGATTTTTATGGCATTATCATGGTATATGCAGACTGTTATAAATGAATGACTATGAAATTGAATTTTGTTAGACTTTGTATATTTTATTTCTTTAAGATTTTAAAAAGATCTATTTTTATGAAACTAAAATTTAATAATGTAAAACAGAAACATCACATTAAAGTTAGACAACGCAAACTAAAAGAAGGAAAAGAGTCCCAAAGAAAGCAAAATGCTCAGAGACCACTATTTGCATACTTGGGACTCCCATAAAAACACAAAACTCAAAGCTATAATATATACACATGCAGGCCTGGTGCTGCTCTGGACTCTGGGTTTACATGATCTGTGCACTCGGTTGACTAGAAACCCTTGTTCTCCTGGAGTCGTCCATCCCCTCTGGCTCCTACACTCTTCCTGCCTTGTCTTCCTCAGGGTTCCTGAGCTCTGAGGGTAGGGATTTGATGGAAATATCCCAGTCAGGGCTGAATGTTCTATCTCTCACTCTCTCCCTTTGTAATGTCTAGTTATGATCTTTGTACTTGTACCCATTTGCTGCAGGAGGAAGCTTCACTGATGGTGGCTGTATAAGGCACTGATACATGAGGGTAGCTGAATAGAATATTACTAGGAGTCATTTTAGCATTTTTTTTTGTACTAGTATTTGGTTTTATCCTAGGCCTCTGGGCTATAGTTGACATCCAAGCAGTGTTGGCAATGAGTTCCATCTTGAGAGCCTTAAGCCAAATTAAATGTTGGTTGATTACACACAAGCTTTTTGCCACCATTACCCTGGCATATTCTGTAGGCAGGACAGCATAGTAGATCAAAGCTACAGACTTGTTTGTCTTGGCAGCCTGCTGAGTACTTTCCCCTATCAAAGACACTAGAACAAAGGGGTGAAGGTTCTATGTAGGCATCAGATTGACTTCTTCATATTCAGTGAGTTGTATCAGTGTAGACTTAAGCAATGGGACCTTGCTGTCCGTTTGTGGAAAACAAACTATTATCTTGACAACAGCCTGGGTTGTATTTGAGTTTTCATGGTACCCTTTGGCCAGTAACTAAATTGTGTTATTTACACAATTGGAAGCTTTTATGATAAGAGACAGCCAGCTGGGGCTCTCTTGTCTCTGAGTTTTTGAAGATTTTCATTAGGATCACTGCCATCAGTTTCCATAGCACCTCCACACCTCCCAACCTCCATTTCTTCCAGTTTTCTCTGCCCCCAGTCTACCTATAAACCATTTAAACTATTTTCCCCTTGCAGGGAGGTATATAATTTGTCTCAGACCCTTCCTCTGCACCTAACCTCTCTTGGTCTGTTTTGTGCTTAGTTATCATTTGCTTACTGGGTAATGTGAATATATACCATATCTTTCTGGGTCTAGGGTTACTGCATTCAGGATGATTTATTTTTTTCTAGCTCTCCCTGTTTGCCTGCAAATTTCATACCATTTTTTTCTTTAACAGCTAAAACTTGATTGTATAAACGTACTGCATTGCTTTTTATTCTGTTAAGGGATAATTACTTGTTTCCAATTCCTGGCCGTTATGAATAGAGTAGCAAAGAACGTAGTAGAGCAAGTGTCCATTTCTGATGGAGCATCCTTTAGGTGTATGCCCAAGAGCAATATAGCCAGATCATGCAGTAGATTGAATTCTAACCACTCTACTGATTTCCATAGGGGCTATACAGGTTTTTACTCCTACTAACAATAAAGGAGTGTTAGTCTTAGTCTGCATCTTTGCCAGCATGAGCTGTCACTTGTGTTATTGATCTTAGGCATTCTGACAGGTGTAAGATGAAACCTCAAAGTAGTTTTGATTTTCATTTCTCTGATGGCTAAGGATCAGAAATGTCTCTCTGATATTTGAGTTTCCTCTATAGAGAATTCTGTTTAGATCTGTAATCCACTTTTTAATTGGATTATTTAGTTATTCACATTTTATATATATATTAGATATTAATCCACTATCAGATGTGTCATGGGTAAAAATCTTTTTCCCATTTCTGTAGGCTGCTGCTTTGTCCAAATGATAGTCTTTGTCTTAATTAGGGTTTTACTGCTATGAACAAACACCAAGACCAAGGCAACTCTTCTTTATTTATTGAAAAGGGAAGTAAAAACACTTTATAATAAAAATTAAAGATTTACATGGAAAATATTTCAGATAAACACGTTAAAATTGACAATTTTCATGGAAAATTAAAGAGTAAAGTGGTAGCCATGTAAAACATTGCTAAATTAATTGAAATATGGGATAGAAATACTTTATGATAGAATTGAAGATTTACCTGGAAAATATTTCTGATAAAATTGTAGAAAAATGTAGAAAAACATGTTAGAGTTGAAGATTATCATGGAAATTTTTATATAGATATAATAATGGTAGGCATAAAAGTATTCCTAAGTTGATTGAAAGTGGAATTATAAACATTTTCTGATAAACTTGAAAATTTAAATGGAAAATATTTCTAATAAAATTGAAGAAATATATAGAAAAACATGTTAAAATTAAAGATTATCATGGACATTATATAGATAAAGTGATAGGCATAAAGATAATTCTAAGTTGATTGAAGGTGGAATTATAAACATTTTCAGAAAACATTGAAGATTTACATGGAAAATATTTCTGGTAAAATTCAAGAAATATTTAGACAAACATTAAAATTGACTTTTTCATGGAAAATTTTACATATAAAATGGTAGATATAAAAACTTCAAATTAATTGAAGGTGGGATTGGAAACATTTGTGATAAAATCAGATTTACATTGAAAACATTTCTGATAAAGTATATAGAAAGACATTAAAATTGAAGATTATCATGAAAAATAATGCAGATAAAATGAGAGACATGAAAAAATTACTAAATTAAAAGGGGAATTACAAACATCTGATAAAATTGAAAATTTACATGAGAAATACTTCGTTACTATATCTTTTTATTGGGGAGTTGAGTCTATTGTTAAGAGATATTAAGGAATAGTGATTGTTGCTTCCTGTTATTTTTGATGTTATTTTTATGTTTGTGTAGGTATCTTCTTTTGGGTTTGTTGGAAGATTACTTTCTTGGTTTTTTTAGGGTGTAGTTTCCCTTTTTGTGTTGGCATTTTCCATCAATTATCCTTTGTAAGACTGAATTTGTGGACAGATATTGTGTAAATTTGGTTTTATCATGGAATATCTTGGTTTCTGCCATATATGATGATTGAAAATTTTGCTGGGAATAGTAGCCTGGGTTGGCATTTGTGTTCTCTTAGTGTCTATATGAGGTCTGCCCAGGATCTTCTAGCTTTCATCGTCTCTGGTGAGAAGTCTGGTGTGATTTTGAGAGGTCTGCCTTTATTACTTGCCCTTTTCCCCTTACTGCTTTTTTTTTTTTTTTTTTTTGGCAGTTGAATTTTATTTTATATTTTTTTATTTATTTTTTTTTATTTTCTATATTCTTTGTTTACATTCCAAAGGCTTTCCCCTTTCCCAGTTACCCCCCACCATATGTCCCATAATTCCTCTCCCCCCCATGCTATTCCCCACTCTTCCCCCCCCCCCCCACGATTTCTCTGTTCTGGGTCTACAATACTGGATCCAATCTTTACAGGCCCAGGGTCCTCTCCTTTTTTTCTTCTTGAGAGTCATTTGACTTGCTAATTGTGCCTTGAGTATTTAGGGCTTCTGGGCTCATTAATATCCACTTATCAGTGATTGCATTTCGTGTGTATTCTTTTGTGATTGGGTTAGCTCACTTAGGATGATAGTTTCCAGATCTAACCATTTACCTACAAATTGCATGAATTCATTATTTTTAATTGCTGAGTAGTACTCCATTGTATAAATATACCACATTTTCTGTATCCATTCCTCTTTTGAGGGATATCTGGGCTCCTTCCAATTTCTGGCTATTATAAACAAGGCTGCTATAAACATAGTGGAGCATGTGTCTTTGTTGTATGCAGAGGAATCCTCTGGGTATATGCCCAGGAGTGGTATGCCAGGGTCCTCTGGAAGTGGCATGCCCAATTTTCTGAGGAACCGCCACACTGATTTCCAGAGGGGTTTTACCATTTTGCAATCCCACCAACAGTGGAGGAGTGTTCCTCTTTCTCCACATCCTCGCCAGCACTTGTTGTCTCTCGAGTTTTTAATCTTAGCCATTCTGACTGGAGTGAGGTGGAATCTCAGGGTTGTTTTGATTTGCATTTCCCTGATGACTAATGATGTTGAACATCTCTTAAGGTGTTTCTCGGCCATCCGCATTTCTTCTGGTGAAAATTCTTTGTTTAGCTCTGTACCCCATTTTTTGATAGGGTTATTTGGTTCTTTGGGGTCTAACTTCTTGAGTTCTTTGTATATATTGGATATTAGCCCTCTGTCGGATGTGGGGTTGGTGAAGATCATTTCCCACGTTGTTGGTTGCCGTTTTGTCCTTCTGACAGTGTCCTTTGCCTTACAGAAACTTTGTAATTTTATGAGGTCCCATTTGTCAATTCTTGATCTTAGAGCATAAGCTTTTGGTGTTCTGTTCAGAAACTTTACCCCTGTGCCCATGTCCTCCATGGTCTTCCCAAGTTTCTTTTCTAATAGTTTCAGTGTGTCTGGTTTTATGTGGAGGTCCTTGATCCACTTGGAGTTGATCTTAGTACAAGGAGATAACAGTGGGTCAATTCGCATTCTTCTGCATGTTGACCTCCAGTTGAACCAGCACCATTTGTTGAAAAGGCTATCTTTTTTCCACCGGATGGTTGTGGCTCCTTTATCAAAGATCAAGTGACCATAAGTCTGTGGGTTCATTTCTGGGTCTTCAATCCTATTCCATTGATCTACCTGCCTGTTGCTGTACCAATACCATGCAGTTTTTAACACAATTGCTCTGTAGTACTGCTTGAGGTCAGGGATATTGATTCCCCCAGAAGTCCTTTTATTGTTGAGAATAGTTTTAGCTATCCTGGGTTTTTTGTTGCTCCAGATGAATTTGAGAATTGCTCTTTCTAGATCTATGAAGAATTGAGTTGGGATTTTGATGGGGATTGCATTGAATCTAGATTGCTTTTGGCAAGATGGCCATTTTTACTATATTGATCCTGCCAATCCAGGAGCAAGAAATATTTTTCCATCTTCTGAGGTCTTCTTCAATTTCCTTCTTTAGGGACTTGAAGTTCCTGTCATACAGATCTTTCACTTGTTTGGTTAGAGTTACGCCAAGGTACTTTATGTTGTTTGTGGCTATTGTGAAGGGTGTTATTTCCCTAAGTTTTTTTTCAGCCTGCTTGTCCTTTGAGTACAAGAAGGCTACTGATTTGCTTGATTTAATTTTATAACCAGCCACGTTGCTGAAGTTGTTTATCAGCTGTAGAAGTTCTCTGGTGGAGTTTTTTGGATCGCTTAAGTAGACTATCATATCATCTGCAAATAATGATACTTTGACTTCTTCCTTTCCAATTTGTATCCCTTTGACTTCCTTATGTTGTCTAATTGCTCTCACTAGAACTTCAAGTACTATATTGAAAAGATATGGAGAGAGAGGACAGCCTTGTCTAGTCCCTGATTTTAGTGGGATTGCTTCAAGTTTCTCTCCATTTATTTTGATGTTGGCTACTGGTTTGCTGTAGATTGCTTTTACTATGTTTAGGTATGGGCCTTGAATTCCTGCTCTTTCCAAGACTTTTAGCATGAAAGGATGCTGAATTTTGTCGAATGCTTTTTCAGCATCTAATGAGATGACCATGTGGTTTTTTTCTTTTAGTTTGTTTATGTAGTGGATTACATTGATGGATTTCCGTATATTGAACCATCCCTGCATTCCTGGAATGAAGCCTACTTGATCACGGTGAATGATTGTTTTGATATGCTCTTGGATTCGGTTGGCAAGAATTTTATTTAGTATTTTTGCATCAATATTCATAAGAGAAATTGGCCTGTAGTTCTCTTTCTTTGTTGGATCTTTTTGTGGTTTAGGTATCAGCGTAATTGTGGTTTCGAAGAACGAGTTGGGCAGTGTCCCTTCTGTCTCTATTTTGTGGAATAGTTTGAAGAGTATTGGTGTTAAGTCTTCTTTGAAGGTCTGGTAGAATTCTGCACTAAAACCATCTGGTCCCGTACTTTTTTTGGTTGGGAGGTTTTCTATAACCCCTTCTATTTCTTTAAGGGTTATGGGACTGTTTAGCTGGTCTACTTGATGCTGATTTAATTTTGGTATTTGGTATCTGTCTAGGAAATTGTCCATTTCCTCCAGATTCTCCAGTTGTTTTGAGTATAGGCCTTTGTAGTAGGATCTGATGATCTTTTGAATTTCCTCTGTTTCTGTTGTTATATCCCCCTTTTCATTTTTAATTTTGTTAATTTGGATACTATCTCTGTGCCCTTTGGTTAGTCTAGCTAAGGGTTTATCTATCTTGTTGATTTTCTCGAAGAACCAGCTCTTGGTTTTGTTGATTCTTTGTATGGTTCTCTTTGTTTCTGCTTGATTGATTTCAGCCCTTAGTTTGATGATTTCCTCTCTTCTACTCCTCCTGGGTGAGTTAGCTTCTTTTTGTTCCAGGGCCTTCAGGTGTGCTGTTAAGTTGCTAGTGTATGCTCTCTCCAGTTTCTTTTTGGAGGCACTCAGGGCTATGAGTTTTCCTCTTAGCACTGCTTTCATTGTATCCCAGAGATTTGGGTAGGTCGTACCTTCATTTTCATTGAAGTCTAAGAAGTCTTTGATTTCTTTCTTTATTTCTTCCTTGACCAGGGTGTCATTGAGTAGAGTATTGTTCAGTTTCCATGTGTATGTGGGCTTTCTGTTGTTCTTGCTATTGAAGACCACTTTTACTCCATAGTGATCCGATAGGAGACATGGGATTAGTTCGGTCTTCTTGTATTTGTTGAGGTCTGTCTTGTGACCAATTATTTGATCAATTTTTGAGAAGGTACTGTGCGGTGCTGAGAAAAAAGTATACTCTTTTGTTTTAGGATGGAATGTTCTATATATATCTGTTAAATCCATTTGGTCCAAAGCTTCAATTAGTTTCACTGTGTCCCTGTTTAGTTTCTGCTTTCCTGATCGGTCCATTGAGGAGAGTGGAGTGTTGAAGTCACCTACAATCATTGTGTTAGGTGCGATGTGTGCTTTAAGCTTTAGTAAAGTTTCTTTTACGAATGAGGGTGCCCTTACATTTGGCGCATAGATGTTCAGTATTGAGAATTCTTCTTGGTGGATTTTCCCTTTGACAAGCAGGAAGTGACCTTCTGTGTTTTTTTTGATGACTTTAGGTTGAAAGTCGATTTTATCTGATATTAGAATGGCTACTCCAGCTTGTTTCCTGGGACCATTTGCTTGTAAAACTGTCTTCCAGCCTTTTACTCTAAGGTGGTGTTTGTCTTTGACACTGAGATGTGTTTCCTGTATGCAGCAAAATGTAGGGTCCTGTTTCCGTATCCAGTCTGTTAGTCTGTGTCTTTTGATTGGGGAATTGAGTCCATTGATATTAAGAGATATTAAGGAATAGTAATTATTACTTCCTGACATTTTGGGCATTGTTATTATTGTTTGTATTTGAGTGGTTCTCTTCTTTTGGATTGGATGAGATGGGGTTTCTATCTTGTTTCTTCTGGGGTGTTGTTTCCCCCCTTGTGTTGGTATTTTTCCCCTATTATCCTTTGTAGGGCTGGGTTTGTAGATAAGTATCTTGCAAATTTGGTTTTGTCGTGGAATATCTTGGTTTCCCCATCTATGGCAATTGAGAGTTTTGCTGGGTATAGTAGTCTTGGCTGAAGTTTGTGTTCTCTTAGGGTCTGCATGAGGTCTGCCCAGGATCTTCTAGCTTTCCTGGTCTCAGGTGAGAAGTCTGGTGTAATTCTGATAGGTCTTCCTTTATATGTTACTTGTCCTTTTTCTCTTACTGCCTTTAATATTCTTTCTTTGTTTAGTACATTTGGGGTTTTGATTATTATGTGACGGGAAGTATTTCTGTTCTGGTCCAGTCTATTTGGGGTTCTATAGGCTTCTTTTATATTCATGGGCATCTCTCTCTTTAGGTTGGGGAAGTTTTCTTCCATAATTTTGTAGAAGATATTTGCTGGTCCTTTAAGTTGTAGATCTTCATTCTCATCTATCCCTATAATCCTTAGGTTTGGTCTTCTCATTGTGTCCTGGATTTCCTGAATGTTTTGGGTTACCAGCTTTTTGCATTTTGCATTTTCTTTAATTGTTGAATCCATGGTTCCTATGGTATCTTCAGCATCTGAGATTCTGACTTCTATCTCTTGTATTCTATTGTTGATATTTGCATCTATGACTCCTGATTTCTTCCCAAGGTTTTCTATCTCCAACATTGTCTCCCTTTGCGATTGCTTAGTTGTTTCTACTTCTGTTTTTAGATTTTGTATGGTTTTGCTCAGATCTTTCAGTTGCTTGTTTGTGTTTTCCTGTAATTCTTTAAGGGATTTTTGTGTTTCCTCTTTTATGACTTCTACTCGTTGACCCATGTTCTCTTGTATTTCTTTAGGTGATTTTTGTTTCTCCCCCTTATTGGGATTCATTTTTTGCTCTATATTCTCCTGGATTTCTTTAAGTGATTTTTGTGTCTGCCTTGTATGGGCTTCTAGTTTTTGATCTATTTTCTCCTCTATTACTTTAAGAAATTTATCTAAGTGATCCTCAATCTGCATCTTTACCAGTGATTTTAGATCTGAGTCTTGTTTTTCTGGTGTGTTGAGATATCTGGGATTTAATTGTGTTTGCCTTGCAATGGCTTCTAGCTTTTGATCTATTTTCTCATGTATTACTTTAAGAGATTTATCTAAGTGTTCCTCTATCAGCATCCTGACCAGTGATTTTAGATCTGAGTCTTGTTTTTCTGGTGTTTCGGGGTATCCAATATTTATTGCTGTTGGGGAACTGGGTTCGGATGCCGCCATACTGCCTTGATTTTTGTTAGTAGCGATCTTACGTTTGCCTTTTGCCATCTGGTTAACTCTGGTGTTAGTTGGTCCTGTAGATACTAGCTGGTGCTTGACTCTCCTGTGGGGTTGTAAGGCTATTTCCCAGCGACTGGGATACCTGAATCACTGTCCTGCGGGGCTCTTGCTCACAGATTGTTGACAGGTGGCCTGAGTCCTCCGAGGTCTTAAACTCAGGATATCCCAGGTACTTGGTTCCGCCTGTTGGGCGGCTGCTCTGCACTGCTCCTGCTCAGGGTTTGCTGTCTGATATCCTGTTTCCCCAGGGGTCTTAAAGTTGGGATATCTCAGTTATCTGGTTCTGCCTGCTGGTCCCAAGCTGCTGGGAAGCTGGCTGGGTCCGGTTTCCGGCTTCCCTGCCACCGGCTGGATGGGAGGCTGGTTCTGCCTCCGGCTGGGTCTGGCACACTGGCTGACTCCGGCTTCCCCACCACCAGCTGGACGGGAAGCTGCAGGCAATATGGCAGCTGCCTGCAGGGAGCTCGGGGTCCGCCCCACGAGTCAGAGTGCAGCCTCTACTCTGTGCCCAACTCCCACTCCAGGCCTGAGTCCCCGAAGGTCTTAAGCTCAGGCTGTCTCGGGTACCTGGTTCCGCCGCCGGCTGGGTCTGAGCACTTGGCATGCTGGCTGACACTCCAGCTTCCCCACCACCAGCTGGACGGGAAGCTGCAGGCAATATATCCCCTTACTGCTTTTAACATTCTTTCATTGTTTAGTGAATTTGGTGTTTTGATTATCATGTGCCTGGAGGACTTTCTGTTTTGGTCCAGTCTGTTTGGAGTTCTGAAGGCTTCTTGTATGTTCATGAGCATCTCTTTGTCTCAGGGGAGTTTTCTTCTACAATTTTGTTGAAGATATTTACTGGGCCTTTAAGATGTAAATCCTTGCTCTCATCTATACCTATAATCCTTAGGTTTGGTCTTCTTAATGTGTCCTGGAGTTCCTGGATGTTTTGGGTTACCAGCTTTATGCATTTTGCATTTTCTTTGACTGTTGAGTCAGTGTTTTCTATGGTATCTTCAGCACCTGAGGTTCTTCTTTCTATCTCTTGTATTCTGTTGTTGATGCTTGCATCTATGACTCCTGAATTCTTTACAAGGTTTTCTATCTCCAGAGATGTCTCACTTTGTGATTTCTTTATTGTTTCTACTTCCACTTTTAGATCCTGGATGGTTTTGTTCAGTTCCTTCACTTGATTGTGTTTTCCTATAATTCTTTAAGGTATTTTTGTGTTTCTTCTTTAACAGCTTCTGCCTGTTGACCCATGATCTCCTGTATTTCTTTTAGGGATTTTTGTGTTTCTTCTTTAAGGGCTTTTTACCTGTTGTCTGATGTTCTCCTGTAATTCTTTAAGGGAGTTATTTAAGTCTTTCTTGAAGCCCTCTATCAGCATCATGAGGTATGATTTTAAATCCAACTCTTTGTTTTTCTGGTGTGTTGGGGTATCTAGGACTTGCTGTGGTGGGAGAACTGGGTTCTGATGTTGCCATGTGGCCTTGGTTTCTGTTGGTAAGGTTCTTGTGCTTGCCTTTCACCATTTGGTGCTAGTTGGTATTGTTGTCTCTGGCTGGAGTTTGTTCCTCCTGTGGGCCTGTTAGCCTGTGTCCTTAACTCCTCTGAGCTCAAAAGTGAAAGCACTGCTGGGAGATCACTCTCTCCTGGTGGGCTATGCACAGAAGGCTGTGGAGTTTCCCGCCTCCCTGGTGCAAATGGCAGTGGGAAGACTTCTGTCCCAGCCGCTCCAGTGATCTTATGTCTTGTGTGCTCCTAGCTGGTTCCCTCCAGAGAGAAGGTGGAGATCTCACCTCTGTGTTCAGAAGTGAAAGCACTGCTGGGAGATCACTCTCTTCTGGTGGGCAATGCACAGAAGGCTGTGGAGTTTCCTGGCTCCCTGCTGCAAACAGAGTGGGGAGACTGCCAATTCAAATTCTAATGGATCCCAAGGCAACTCTTATCAAGGACAACTTTTAATTGGGGCTGGCTTACAGGTTCAGAGGTTCAATCCATTATCATCAAGGTGGGAGTATGGCAGCATCCAGGCAGGCATGATGTTGGAGGAGCTGAGAGTTCTGAAGACAAACAGAAGACTGGTTGCTGATTGGCTAGGTGAAGGCTCTTCAAGCCCACCTCCACAGGGACACTTCCTCCAACAAGGCCACACCTATTTCAACAAGGTAACACTTCCCAATAGTGCCACTCCCTAGACCAAACATTCAAACAACCACAGTCTTTTGTCATACAGAAGCTTTTTAGTTTCATGAGGTCCCTTTCATCCTTTTATTCTTTTTAAAAAGTATTTTATTAATCATTCCATTCATTTATATCTTAAATGATATTCCCACTTCGCAGTTACCCCTCCACCAAACCCCCTTTGCCCTCCCCCCTCTCCTTTGCCTCTCTGAGGGTCCCCCACCCACCCACACTCTCCTGCCCCCTCACCACTCCAGCATCCCATTATACTGGGGCATCAAACCTTCCAGAACCAAGGGCCTCCACTCCTGTTGCTGTCAGGCAAGGCCATCCTCTGCTACATATGTATCTGGAGCCATGGATTCCTCCATGTACACTCCTTGGTTGATGGTCTAGATTGGGGGAACTGGGTGGTCAGGCCAGCCTGTATTGTTATTCCAGTGGGGTTGCAATCCCCTTCCACTCCTCCAGTCCTTCCACCAGTTACTCCACCAGGTTCCCTCAGTCTGATGGTTGGCTTGAATCATCCACTACATTGGTCAGTTGCTGGCAGGACCACTGTTCCTGTCAGCAAGTGCCTTTTGACCACTGTGACAGTGTTGGGTTTGGTGTCTGCATACATGATGGATCCCCAGGTGGGGCACTCCCTGGGTGACCCTTTCTTCAGTCTCTGTTCCATTTTTTGTTCCTGTTCTTCCTTTGGACAGGAACATTTCTGATTTAAAAACATTGAGATGGGTGGGTGGCCCTATCCCTCCTCCAGAGGCTGTGCCCGGCTACTGGAGTTGGTCTCAACAGGTTCTATCTCCCCCTTCTTTGTGCATTTCAGCTAAAATCATTCCCACTGGACCCTGGGATCCTCACTTTTCCCTGGTGTTTGGGACCATCCAATGGCTATCCCTAGTTCTTCATTCCCCCCTGCTACATATTTTTGTTTTATTTCCTGACCCTCTCCACCCCTCTCACATCTCCAGTTCCTGATATTGCCCCTCTTTTTTCCTCCCCCTCCTCTCTCCCAGGTCCCCCTCTCCCTCCACCACCCACGATCTTCCTGTTCCCCTCTCAATGCAGGACTGAATCATCTATTTCTATTGGTAGGGTTCTTGCACTTACCTTCGCCATCTGTTTATCTCTGGTGTTAGTTGGTCTTGCTGTCTCTTGCTGTCCCTCCTATAGGCCTCTAAGCCTGTGTCAACACTCCTGGGAGATCAGCTCTCTCCTGGCAGACTGTGCATAGGGGGCCGTGGGACAGCCTGACTCTGGAGGGATGCAGATAGCAAGTGGAAGGATCCTGTCCCAGATGCTCCACTGATCTTATGCCCTGTCTGCTCTTAGCCAGTCCCCTCTAGACAGTTATTGGAGAGAAAGTAGAGATCTCACCTCCATGCCCAGAAGTGAAAGTGCTGCTTGGAGATCAGCTCTCTCCTTGTGTCCTGGGTTTCTTGAATGTTTTGAGATAGGAGCTTTTTGCCTTTTGTATTTTGTATTTTTTGTATTTGTATTAATTGTTGTGTTGATGTTTTCTATGTTATCTTCTACTGCTGAGATTATCTCTTCCATCTTGTGCATTCTGCTGGTGATGCTTGCATCTGTGACTCCTGTTCTCTTTCCTAGGTTTTTCATCTCCAGGATGTCTTCCTTTGTGTTTTCTTTAATGTTTCTATTTCCATTTTAGATCCTGGGTGGTTTTGTTCAATTCCTTCACCTGCTTGATTGTATTCTCCTGTATTTAGGGGGTTTATGTGTTTCCTCTCTAAAGGCTTCTACTTGTTTACTTGTGTTTTCTTGTATTTCTTTAAGAGACCTTTTTTATGTTCTCTTTAAAGTCCTCTATAATCTTCATGAAATGAGAATTTAGATCTGAATCTTGCTTTATAGGTGTGTTGGGGTATTCAGGACTTGCTGTGTTCGGAGAACTGGGCCCTGATGTTGCAAAGTCAAATTGGTTTCTGTTGCTTATGTTCTTATGCTTGCCTCTTGGCATTTGGTTATTTCTAGTGTTATCTGGCCTTCCTGTCTCTGACTGGAGCCTGTTCTTCCTATGAGCCTGTGATCCTGGATGTGTAGGCATATCCTGGGGAGTCTAGCTACAACTGGGGTGTGGGCTGTGTGGGTTTGGGTCCAGAGCTCCTGGAACAGGTGGGAACCAGAAGCCCTATTAATTGTTCTTAGTGTCACATGGTAATGATGTTCTGCTCAGTCTTTTTTTTTTTTTTTTTTAATGTTGAGGTCTTTGACCCATTTGGAATTGATTTTGTGCAGGGCGATAAGTATGGTTCTATTTTCATTCTTCTCTAACCAAACAGTTTTACCAGATCCATTTGTTGAAGATGCTTTTATTCAGTGTATACTTCTGGCTTCTTTCTAAAAAATCATGTGTCCATAGGAGTGTGACTTTACATCTGCTTTTCCAGTTCTATTTCATTGATCAACATGCCTGTTTTATGCTAATACCAAACTTTTTATTGCTATAGCTTTGTATAACTTAAGATCAGGAATAATGATGTGATTCTTTTATTATTAAAGATTGTTTTAGTTCTGGTTGTTTTGTGTTTCCATAAGAAGCTGAGAATTGTCTTTCTAAAAATCTACGAAGAATTATGCTAGAATTTTGATGAATATTATATTGGATCTGTAGATTGCTTTTGGTAGGTTGGCCATTTCTATTATGTTATTCTTACCAGTCTCACGAATGGGAGATCATTCCATCTTCTGATATCTTGTTTATTTCTTGAAGGATTTGAAGTTTTCATCATACAAGTCTTTCACTTGTTTGCTTAGAGTTACCCCCATAATATTTTATATTATTTGAGGTTATTGTAAAAGATGGCATTCAACAGTCTCAGAGGCTGAAACATTCTAGGTCTAGACAAGATTATATGGAGGCTAGAAGCCTTCAGGACTAGGCCTAGGATAGCATGTGGAAGCCTCTGAGATGAGAATTACATCCGGTGAATAAAAGTTACTTTCACCTCAATCTGGGCCCCCTATTTCATTTCCCATTGGCGAGAAATTGCCTTGGATGTCCCTGTAAAACCACTGGTCCAGTAATATCTCTTGCCACAGCATCTGCAAACCCTGGGAAGCCTACGTATTCTTTTTTGAAAATCCATTTCAGTCAGAAAGGGCTTGTTCACGTCTCTAGCAGAAAGTACTGGATTTCTCACAGTTAACACAATAGGCATTTTCTCACAGTTATTGCACTGTACATTTTAACATCTGAGGCTTTTAGCAGCCTGGGCAGAATTTCCTTGTATATGGTGAATTCACTGCAATTAAAATACTAATTATCAA
Organism: Apodemus agrarius; assembly: GCA_964023405.1. Classification (NCBI taxonomy): domain Eukaryota; kingdom Metazoa; phylum Chordata; class Mammalia; order Rodentia; family Muridae; genus Apodemus; species Apodemus agrarius. The sequence continues at coordinate 150,596,903 of OZ030009.1, forward strand.
AGACCCTGTGCAAGTACTGGGAATGCTAATGGTGGAAACCTTGTAATCTCAGGCTGCCCCTTGGGCAGTACAGTTGAGAGGCCAGATCTTTTGGGTTCAGACTCCATTTTAGATAATCTGACCTAAGGTTGAACTTGAGTTAACTAACAAACTAGCGCTTAGCACCACTTTCCACGTTACTCCCCAACAAATCTGCACCCCCAGGCTACAAGCCTGCTCCTGACACTTCACTTCCTAACAACCACCAGTTAGGAGGAAAGCAGAAGTTATGTTTATAGTTTGGCTCTCAGCACCAGCCAATTATGTTAAAGGCCATAATGACCCCCCAATCAGATGTGTACCAGGCTAGATATCCGAGTGTGACTGCATTGGAATGGGTTCCTTGGTGGTCTTTTGGGATTCAATAACACTTCCTGGCATAACACAGTTGGTTCAAGATTAATGCCTTCTCTCAAACCAGGCTGTTTCAGCTTTTCTTTGAACCTATCTCCCTGAATGCCTCTACCTCCATATTCCCACCCCGGCTACACACGTGAAAACGAAAGTGTGTGGTGCCACTGGTTTGCCTTCTAGCCCAGTTTGCTTCCCTTTTTCATCCTTCAGGAAGCTTCTGCTCTCAATCACAGGGTCTGAGTCCTTTTGTTCTCCATTTTCTGGCACTATTTGCTTTCCAAACACTTCTCCCTCTTAGTAACCTCTCCAGCTGCACAGCCAATTGTGCAACCCTTTCAAACAGGAGAGAATAGAACGACCCTTCTGGTTTTCCCATTTCAGCCATTTTTTGTTTCTCAGATCGTTCTATACCCATTTGCAACTTTTCCAACTGCTCAGCCATTCTCCCGACCTTTTTTTGTGACTGAGTATAAGAAGACAGAGGAGGAGGAGAAGAAATAGAAAATCCCCTCTGAGAGCAAGGTGGGAGTGGTGTGGATAGAGTGGCAGCAGCTGTATTAAACCTTTTGCTGACATCCTGAAACAGAATATTCATCCCTTCTTCCATTGGCACTTCCTCTATGGTATTAGAAATCAGGCTACCCAGTCTGCCAAGCCCCTCATCTGGTAGCCACTTATAAGTAGATTTTTTGACTACTTTATTGAGTTCTTTTACCTACCACCCCTCTTCACCCCAATCCCTTCCAACCCCGCAATATTAGGTAGGTGACAGAGAAGATTACGGAGAAAGGGGGTACAGCTATCTTTAGACTACTTCCTTTCTAATCATCATGGTTAGGATATCTCCAATCAGCAATGCAGCAAATCAGCAAACAGCAAATCAGCAATCCAGCAAACAGCAACCAGAAACAAGAACAGCAGCAGCCTGGGGAGCAACAGCCTCCCCAGTCTCTTCTCTTTCAGGACTCTAGCCTTTTCATAACCTCAGGAGTCCCCAGAATCCCAAACATAAGCTATCTTCAGCAGGCACAATCATGCCCCTGCCAGAGCACTAGAAAAATCATAATTAGCTCCTGTGGATAATCTGAAGCAGACCCATTTCCCACACATGGGATTAAAACAAAAACATACTCAAATAACATAAGTGGATTTAAATTTTTTTTACATATTCACTTTACATCCCACTCATTGCCCCCTTCCAGTCATCCCCTCCTACAGTCCTTCCCCACTCTCTTCTTCTTCACTAGAACAAAAAGAAGCAAATACACTCAAGAGGAGTAGATGGCAGGAAATAATCAAACTCAGGGCTGAAATCAACCAAATAGAAACAAACAAACAAACAAACAAACAAACACAAAGAATCAAGCAAACCAGGAGCTAGTTCTTTGACAAAATCAATAAGATAGATAAACCCTTAGCCAGACTAACCAGAGGCCACAGAGGCATTACCCAAATTAATAAAATCAGAAACGAAAAGGAAGACATAACAATAGAAATTGTGGAAATTCAAAAAATCTTCAGATCCTATTACAAAAGCCTATACTCAACAAAATTGGAAAACCTGGATGAAATGAATAATTTTCTAGACACATGCCAGGAGCCAAAGTTAAAACAGGAGCATCTAAACACTCTCATAACCCCTGAAGAAATAGAAGCAGTCATTAATAGTCTCTTAACCAAAAAAAGATCCATGGAATAGAATTGAAGACCCAGAAATGAACCCATACACATATGGTCACTTGATATTTGACACATGACATAAAAACATCCAGCAGAAAAAGCATTTTTAACAAACGGTGCTGGTTCAACGAGAGGTCAGCATGTACAAAACTGCAAACCGACCCAATCTTATGTCTTTGTACAAAGCTCAAGTCCAAGTGGATCAAGGACCTCCACATAAAACCAGATACACTAAAACTTAAAGAAAGTGTGGAAGAGCCTCGAATACATGGGCACAGCAGAAAATTTCCTGAACCAGTAGCTTATGCTCTAAGATCAAGAATTGACAAATGGGACCTCATAAAATTGCAGGGCTTCTGTAAGGCAAAGGACACTGTCAATAGGACAAAACGGCAACCAACAGATTGGGAAAAGATCTTTACCAATCCTACATCCAATAGAGGGCTAATGTCCAATATATACAAAGAACTCAAGATGTTAGACAGAACCAAATAACCCTATTAAAAAAATGGGGTACAGAGTTAAACAAAGAATTTTCAACTGAGTAATATCAAATGGCCTAGAAGCACCTAAAGAAATGTTCAACATCCTTAGTGATCTTAGTGATCAGGGAAATGCAAATCAAAACAACCCTGAGATTCCACCTCACAGCTGTCAGAATGGCCAATATAAAAAACTCAGGGGAGAGCAAATGCTGGAGAGATGTGGAGAAAGAGGAACACTACACCATTGCTGGTGGGATTGCAAGCTGGTAAAACCTCAGTTGAGAATTCTTTGTTTAGCTCTGTACCCCAGTTTTAACAGGGTTATTTGGTTCTCTGGAAACTGGTAAAGATCTTTTCCTAATCTGTTGGTTGTTGTTTTGTCCTATTGACAGTGTCCTTTGCCTTACAGAAGATTTGCAATTTTATGAGGTCCCATTTGTGAATTATTGATTTTAGAGCATAAGTTATTGGTGTTCTGTTCAGGAAGTTTCCCCTTGTATCCATGTGCTCCAGGTTCTTTCCCATTTTCTCTTCCATTGGATTCAGTGTATCTGGTTTTATGTGGAGGTTCTTGATCCACTTGGACTTGAGCTTTGTACAGGGAGATAAGAATGGATCAATTTGCATCCTTCTACATGTTGACTGCCAGTTGATCCAGCACCATTTGTTGAAAATGCTGTCTTTTTACCCACTGGATGGTTTTTGCTCCTTTGTCAGAGATCAAGTGACCATAGGTGGAGGGGTTCATTTCTGGGTCTTCAATTCTAATACATTGTTTTACCTGCCTGCCACTGTACCAATACCATGCAGTTTTTATCTCTGTTGCTCTGTAGTACAGCTTGAAGTCAGTGATGGTGATTCCACCAGAAGTTCTTTTATTCTTGAGAATAGTTTTTACTATCCTGGGATTTTTGTTATTCCAGATAAATTTGGAAATTGCTGTTTCTAACTCTATGAAGAACTGAGTTAGAATTTTGATGGGGATGGCGTTGAATCTGTAGATTGCTTTAGGCAAGATGGACATTTTTACTTTATTAACCCTGCCAATCCATGAGAAGGGGAGATCTTTCCATCTTCTGAGATCTTCAATTTCTTTCTTCAGATACTTGAAGTTTTTGTCATACAGATCTTTCACTTGTTTAGTTAGAGTCACATCAAGGTATTTTATATTATTTGTGACAATTGAGAAGGGTGTCATTTTCTAAATTTCTTTTTTTTGTATGGAATATATTCTTCATTTATATTTCAAATGTTATACCCTTTCCTGGTTTTCCCCCTCCCCGAAAACCACCAACCCATCCTCCCAACCCCTGTCTTCAAGAATATGCCCCTCCACCCAACTACCACCTACCCCCACTAAATTTTCCTACGCTGGGGCATCTAATAGCCTTCATAGGAACAAGGACCTCTCCTCCCCTTGATGCCTAAGTATTTTGAAGGGTCTCATTTCCCTAATTTCTTTCTCGGCCTGTTTATCCTTTGAGTAGAGGAAGGCTACTGATTTGTTTGAGTTAATTTTATATCCAGCCACTTTACTGAAGTTGTTTATCAGCTTTAGGAATTCTCTGGTGGAATTTTTGGTATCATAAAAGTATACTATCATATCATCTACAAATAGTGAAACTTTGACTTCTTCCTTTCCAATTGATATACTTTTGTCCTTCTTTTGTTGTCTAGTTGCTCTGGCTAGGACTTTGAGTACTATATTGAACAGGTAGGGAGAGAGTGGACAGCATTGTCTAGTCCCTGATTTCAGTGGGATTGCTTCAAGTCTCTGACTATTTAGTTTGATGTTGGCTACTGGTTTGCTGTATATTGCTTTAACTATGCTTAGGTATGGGTTTTGAATTTCTGGTATTTCCAAGACTTTTATCATGAAGAGGTATTGGATTTTGTCAAATTCTTTCTCAGCATCTAATGAAATGATCATGTGGTTGCTTTCTTTGAGTTTGTTTATGTAGTGGATTACATTGGTGGATTTCTGTATATTGAACCATCCCTGCATCGTTGGGATGAAGGCTACTTGTTCATGGTGGATGATCATTTTGATGTATTCTTGGATTCAGTTGGCAAGAGTTTTATTGAGTATTTTTGCATCAATATTCATAAGGGAAAGTGGTCTGAAGTTTTCTTTCTTTGTGTAATGGTGCCTTCAAAGAACGAATTGGGTAGTGTTTCTTCTGTTTCTATTTTGTGGAATAGAGTATTGTGGCTAGGTCTTCTTTGAAGGTCTGATAGAATTCTGCATTGAAACCATCTAATCCTGGGATTATTTTGGTTGGGAGACTATTAGGACTATTAGTGACTGCTTCTATTTCTTTAGGGGTTATGGGATTGTTTAGATCATTTGTCTGATCTTGATTTAACTTTGGTACCTGGTATGTGTCTAGAAAATTGTCCATTTTATCTAGATTTTCCACTTTTGTTGAGTATAGGTTTTGTGATGATTTTTTGGATTTCTTCAGTATCTGTTGTTATGTCTCCCTTTTCAGTTCTGATTTTGCTGATTTGGATACTGTCTCTGTGCCCTCTGGTAAGTTTAGCTAAGGGTTTATCTATTTTGTTGATATTTTAAAAGAACCAGCTCCTGGTTTTATTGATTTTTTTTTCTTTTTGGCAATCAAGAAGTAAACTTCATTTTTTGTAGCATTTAAAAAAATTAGATATATTCTTTATTCACATTTCAAATGATTTTCTCTTTCCTGGTCGCCCCCCCCCCCAAATCCCATAAGGCATCTCTCTTTCCCCTGTTCCCCAATCAACTCCCTCCTGCTTCCCTGTCCTGGTATTCCCCTACATTGCTGCATGGAGCCTTTCCAGGACCAGGGGACTCTTCTCTCTTTGATGTCCAACAAGGCCATCCTCTGCTACCTATGCATCTGGAGCCATAGGTAACACCATGTATACTATCTGGTTGATGTTTTTGTCACTGGAAGCTCTGGGAGTACTGAATGGTTCCTATCATTGTTACTCCTATGGTGCTGCAAACCCCTTCAGCTCCTTGGGTCCTTTCTCTAGATCCCCCATTGGGGACCCTGTGCTCAGTTCAATGCCTGGCTGAGAGTGTCCCCCTCTGTATTTGTCATGGACTAGCAGAGCCTCCCAGGTGACATCTATATCTGGCTTCTGTTAGGAAGTACTTATGGGCATTGATAATAGTGTCTGGGTTTTGTAACTGTATATGGATTCGTGAAATTCTTTGGCAAATGGGTGGAACTGGAAAATATCATCTTAAGTGAGGTAACCCAATCACAAAAGAACACACATGGCATGCACTCACCAATAAGTGGATATTAGCCCAGAAGCTTGGAATACCCAAGACACAATTCACATATCAAATGAAGCCCAAGAAGAAGGAAGAACAAAGTATGGATACTCTGGTCCTTCTTAGAAGGGGGTACAAAATACCCACAGAAGGAGAAACAAAGTTTGGAGTAGAGTCTGATGGTTGATTCTTTGTATAGTTCTTTTTGTTTCTACTTGGTTGACTTCAGTCCTGAGTTTGATCATTTCCTGCCATCTACTCCTTATTGGTGTATTTGCTTCTTTTTGTTCTAGAGCCTTCAGCTGTACTGTCAAGCTGTTAGTGTATGCTCTTTCTAGTTTCTTTTGGGAGGCACTCAGAGCTATGAATTTTCCTCTTAGCACTGCTTTTCTTGTGTCCCATAAGTTTGGGTATGTTGTGCCTTCATTTTCATTAAATTCTAAAAAATCTTTAATTTCTTCCTTTACCAAGTTATCGTTGAGTAGAATGTTGTTCAGTTTCCATGTATATATGGGCTTTCTGTTGTTTTTGTTGTTATTGAAGACCAGCCTTAGTCAGTGGTGATCTCATAGAGTACATGGAATTATCTCAATCTTATATCTGTGGAGGTCTCCTTGTGACTGAGTTATATGGTCAATTTTGGAAACAGTATCATGAGATGCTGAGAAGAAGGTATATTCTTTTGTTTTAGGATAAAATGGTCTATCGATATCTGTTAAATCCATTTGGTTCATAACTTCTGTTAGTTCCACTGTTTCTCTCTTTAGTTTGCGTTTCCCTGATATGTCCATTGACAAGAGTGAGGTGAACTCTCCAACTATTATTGTGTGGGTTGCAATGCATGCTTTGAGCTTTAGTAAAGTTTCTTTTATGAATGTGGATGCCCTTGTATTTGGAGCATAGATGTTCAGAACTGAGAGTTGGTAGATTTTTTTTCCCTGTCCTTCCTTATCTTTTTTGATTACTTTAGGTTGAAAGTCAATTTTATTCTATATTAGAATGGCTACACCAGCTTGTTTCTTGGGACCAGTTGCTTGGAAAATTGTTTTCCAGCCTTTTAATCTGAGGTAGTGTCTGTCTTTGTGCCTGAGGTGAGTATCCTGTATGCAGCAAAATGTTTGGTCCTGCTTATGTGTCCAGTCTGTTAGTCCATGTCTTTTTATTGGAGAATTGAGTCCATTGATATTAAGAGATATTAAGGAGAAGTCATTGTTGGTTCCTGTTATTTTTCTTATTAGAGGTGGAGTTATGTTTGTGTGTCTCTTTTCTTTTTGGCTTGTTAAAAGAAGATTAATTTCTTGCTTTTTATAGTGTGTAATTTTCCTTCTTTTGTTGGTTTTCTATTCATTATTCTTTGAAGGGCTGAATTTGTGGAAAGATATTGTGTAAATTTGTTTTTGTCATGGAATACCTTGGTTTCTCCACCTATGGTAATTGAGAGTTTTGCTGGATATAGCAGTCTGGGTTGGCATTTGTGTTCCCTTAGGGTCTGTATGACATCTGTCCAGGATCTTCTGGCTTTCAGATTCTCTGGTGAGAAGTCTGGTGTAATTCTGATAGGTCTTACTTTATATGTTCCTTGACCTTTTTCCCTTACTGCTTTTTATATTCTTTGTTTAGTGTTTTTGGTGTTTTAATTATTAGGTGATGGGAGGAATTTCTTTTCTGGTTCTGTAGGCTTCTTGTATGTTCATGGACATTTCTTTGTGTAGGTTTGGGAAGTTTTCTTCTATAATTTTGTTGAAGACATTTACTGGCCCTTTAAGTTGGAAATCTTCACTATCTTCTATACCTATAATCCTTAGGTTTGGTCTTCTCTTTTTGTCCTGGATTTCCTAGATGTTTCAGGTTAGGAGCATGTTTTGGGTTAGGAACTTTTTGCATTTTGCATTTTCTTTGACTTTGTGTCAATGCTTTCTATGGCATCTTACATTTGAGATTCTCTCTTTTATCTCTTGTGTTCTGTTGTTGATGCTTGCATCCATGACTTCTGCCTTTTTTCCCCTAGGTTTTCTATGTCCAGAGTTGTTTTCCTTTGTGATTTCTTCATTGTTTGTAGCTCCATTTTTAGATCCTGGATGGTTTTGTTTAATTCTTTCACCTGTTTGGTTGTTCTTACCTGTAATTCTTTGAGGACTTCTACATGTTTACCTGTGTTCTCTTGTATTTCTTTAAGGAAGTTATATAGGTCCTTCTTGAAGCCCTCTATCAGCATCATGATCTGTGATTTTAAATACAAATCTTGCTTTTCCGGTGTGCCGTGGTATCCAGGACCTGTTGTTGTGGGAGGATTGGGTTCGGATGGTGCAGTGTTGCCTTGATTTCTGTTGGTAATGTCACTACATTTGCTTTTCGCCACCTGTGTTATCTCTGGTGTTATTTGGTTCTGCTGTCTCTGGCTGGTGCTTGCCCCTCCTGTGTTCCCGAAAGCCTGTCTCAACACCCCTGCATCACTGGCTCTCCCCTGGCACAGATTGCTGTGGGGCTGCCCAGCTCCTGGGTGCAGGTAGAGCCTGGAAGGACCCTGTCCCAGCTGCTCTACCACTCCTGTGTTCCCTGTGCTCCTGGTTGTACCTGCCTGCTCAGGTGCTGGAGAGAAGATGGCAACCTCACCTCCAAACCCTGGAGTCAAATCACTCCCTGCAGAGCATTTCTCCCCTGGCAGGATTGCTGTACAGATGGCTGTGGCACTGTCCAGCTCCTGGGTGCAGGTGAAGCCTGGATGGACCCTGCTCAGCTGCTCTGCCACTTCTGTGTTCCCTGCACTCCTGGCTGTACCCGCCTTCTCAGTCACTGAAGGGAAGATCAGCAGCCTTATTTGTAATAGCCAAAAGCTGGAAAGAACCCAGATGTCCTTCAACAGAGGAATGGATACCGAAAATGTGGTATATACACACAATGGAATACGATTCAGCTATTAAGAATGATGAATTCATGAAATTCTTAGGCAAATGGATGGAACTGGAGTGTGTCATCTTGAGCAAGATAACCCAGTCACAAAGGAACACACATGGTATGCACTCACTGAAAAGTGGATATTAACCGAAAAGATCTGAATACCCAAGATATAATTTACAGACCACATGATGCTCAAGAAGGAAGACCAGTGTGGGTGATTCAGGTCTTCTGAGAAGGGGAACAAAATACTCACAGGAGCAAAGATGTAGATAAAGTGTAGAGCAGAGACTGAAGTAAAGACCATCCAGAGACTGCTCTACCTGGGGATTCACCACATATCAACAAACCCCGACACTATTGTGGATGCCAAGAAATGCTTGCTGAAAGGAACCTAATATGGCTGTCTTCTGAGAGGCTCTGCCAGAGCCTTACAAATACAGAGGCAGATGCTCACAGCCAACAATTGGACTGAGCATGGGGTCCTCAATGGAGGAGTTAGAGAAAGGACTATAGGAGCTGAAGGAGTTTGCAACCTCGTAGGAAGAACAACAATATCAACGAACCAGACCCTCCAGAGTGCCCAAGGACTAAGCCATCAACCAGGGAATACACATGGCTCTAGCTGCATATGTAGCAGAGGATTGCCTTGACAGGAATCAATGGGAGGAGAGGTCCTTGGTCCTATGAAGGCTTGATAGATGCCCCAATGTATGGGCATTGAGGGCAGGGAGGTAGGAGTGGGGTGGGTGGAAGAACACCCTCATAGAAGTAGAGGGAGGCAGGATGGGATAGGGGCTATCCTGGAGGGGGGAAACTGAGAAACATTTGAAATTTAAATAAAGAATATATCAAAAAAAATTTGTGCCAACAGCTTGACGTTTACAATGATAGTATATTACATGTAATTGCAGAACTTAATTTTACATATGCCACATGTTCTTAGTGATCTACTCTAACCTTAGTAACATATTTACCCTAGAATGTCTCATAACCTAGTTACATCCATAAATGATATGGGAGGAGAGATATTTGATCTCATCTAAATCTTTATATTAATGGGAATAACCATACATTACTACTCACTACTTTATTCCTTTTTGATACCCTAGGACAATTGGTTATTGGCCTCAAAGTAGAAACATGAAAGCATATGTAAATACTGAAAGATGGATTTTTTCAAAAAGCCAATAGAAAAATGGAAAGAGGACATAAATGAACATTTATGAGAAATGAATTTTAAACATATGAAGAACTATTCACTAACTTAAAGAAAGGCAAGCTAGATAGCTAATTTGCTTTTTTTGAGCAAAGAATTTCGAAAAGATGACACAAAGCTAGGAATACTAGTGGAGATAATAATTATGAAATTTATACAGATGCTCTATAGAATAAAAACTTTTATTTCTTTTTTTATTGGATATATTCTTTATTTACATTTCATTTCCCTTTACCTGGTTCCCTGATCCCCAAAGGTTCCATATGACCTTTTCCCTCCCCCTGTACCCCCATCCACCCCTTTCCACTTCCCTGTTCTGGTATTCCCCTACTCTGATGCATTGAGCCTTTCCAGAACCAGGGTCCACTCCTTCCTTCTTGTCCACATCATTTGGTATGTGGATTGTGTCTTTGGTGTTCCAAGATTCTAGGCTAATATCCACTTATCAGTGAGTGCATACCATGGGTATTCTTTTGAGACTGGGTTCCCTCACTTAGTATGATGTTCTCTAGCTCCATCCATTTCTCTAAGAATTTCATGAATTCATTGTTTCTAATGGCTGAATAGTACTCCATTGTGTATATACACCACATTTTTTGTATCCATTCCTCCATAAAGGGACATCTGGGTTCTTTCCAGTTTCTGGCTGTTATGAATAAGGCTGCTGTGAACATAGTGGAGCATGTATTCTTATTAAATGCTGAGGAATCTTCTGGGTATATGCCCAGGAGTGGTATGGCAGGGTCCTCCGGAAGTATTGTGTCCAGCTTTCTGAGGAACCACCAGACTGATTTCCAGAGTGGTTGTACCAGCTTGCAATCCCACCAGCAGTGGAGGAGTGTTCCTCTTTCTCCACATCCTCGCCAACACCTGCTGTTTCCTGAGTTTTTAATCTTAGCCATTCTGACAGGTTTGAGGTGAAATCTCAGGGTTGTTTTGATTTGCATTTCCCTAATGACTAATGATGTTGAACATTTTTTAAGGTGCTTCTCAGCCATCCAAATTTCTTCAGGTGAGAAGTCTTTGTTTAGCTATGTACCCCAGTTTTTGATAGGGTTATTTGGTTTTCTGGGGTCTAACTTCTTGAGTTCTTTGTATATATTGGATATTAGCCCTCTGTCAGATGTAGGGCTGGTGAAGATCTTTTCCCAATTTTTTGGTTGCTGATTTGTCCTTTTGACAGTGTCTTTTGCCTTACAGAAACTTTGTAATTTTATGAGGTCCCATTTGTCTATTCTTGATCTTAGAGCATAAGCTATTGGTGTTCTGTTCAGGAACTTTCCCCCTGAGCCAATGTCCTCAAGGGTCTTCCCCAGTTTCTTTTCTAATAGTTTCAGTGTGTCTGGTTTTATTTGGAAGTCCTTGACCCACTTGGACTTGAGCTTATTACAAGGACATAAGTGTGGATCAATTCTCATTCTTCTGTATGCTGACCTCCAGTTGAGCCAGCACCATTTGTCGAAAAGGCTATCTTTTTTTCCACTGGAAGTTTTTAGCCTCTTTGTTGAAGATCAATTGGCCATAGATATGTGGGTTCAATTCTGGGTCTTCAATTCTATTCCATTGATCCACTTCCCTGTCACTGTACCAATACCATGCAGTTTTTAACACTACTGCTTTGTAGTATTGCTTGAGGTCTGGGATACTGATTCCCCCAGAAGTTCTTTTACTGTTGATGATAGTTTTAGCTCTCCTGGTTTTTTTTTTTTTATTCCAGAAGAATTTGAGAATTGCTCTTTCTAACTCTATGAAGAACTGAGTTGGGATTTTGATGGGGATTGCATTGAATTTGTATATTGCTTTTGGCAAGATTGCCATTTTAACTATATTAATCCTGCTAACCCAAGAGCATGAAAGATTTTTCCATTTTCTGAGGTCTTTTTCAATTTCCTTCTTCAGAGACCTGAAGTTCTTGTCATACAAATCTTTCACATATTTGGTTAGAATCACACCAAGATACTTTATATTGTTTGTGGCTATTGTGAAGGGTGTCATTTCCCTAATTTCTTTCTCAGCCTGCTTGTCCTTTGAGTACAGGAAGGTTATTGATTTGCTTGATTTGATTTTATAACCAGCCACTTTGCTGAAGTTGTTTATCAGTTGTAGGAGTTCTCTGGTGGAGTTTTTTGGGTTGCTTAAGTATACTATCATATCATCTGCAAATAGTGATAGTTTGACTTCTTCCTTTCCAATTTGTATCCCTTTGACTTCCTTATGTTGTCATTGCTCTAGCTGGTACCTCAAGTACTATATTGAAAAGATGTGGTGAGAGGGGCAGCCTTGTCTACTCCCTGATTTTAGTGGGATTGCTTCAAGTTTCTCTCCATTTACTTTGGTGTTGGCTACTGGTCTGCTGTAAATTGTTTTTACTATGTTTAGGTATGGGCCTTGAATTCCTGTTCTTTCCAGGACTTTTAGCATGAAAGGATGCTGAATTTTGTCAAATGCTTTTTCAGCATCCAATGAGATGACCATGTGTCTTTTTTTTCTTTGAGTTTGTTTATGTAGTGGATTATATTGATGGATTTCCATATATTGAACCATCCCTGCATTCCTGGGATGAGGCCAACTTGATCATGGTGAATGATCGTTTTGATGTGTTCTTGGATTCGGTTGGCAAAAATTTTATTGAGTATTTTTGCATCAATGTTAATAAGGGAAATTGGTCTGAAGTTCTCTTTCTTAGTTGGATCTTCGTGTGACTTTACTATCAGCGTGATTATGGGTTTGTAGAATGAGTTGAGTAGTGTTTCTTCTGTTTCTATTTTGTGGACTAGTTTGAAGCATTGACATTAGGTCTTCTTTGAAGGTCTGATAGAATTCTGTACTAAAACCATCTGGTCCTGTGCTTTTTTTGGTTGGAAGACTTTCTATGACCCCTTCTATTTCTTTGGGGGTTATGGGATTGTTTAGATGATCTATTTGATCCTGATTTAATTTTGGTATTTGGTATCTGTCTAGGAACTTGTCCATTTCCTCCAGATTCTCCAGTTGTATTGAGTATAGACTTTTGTAGTAGGATCTGATGATTTTTTTTAAATTTCCTCAGTTTCTGTTGTTATATTTCCCTTTTCATTTCTAATTTTGTTAATTTGGATACTGTTTCTGTGCCCTTTGGTTAGTCTGGCTAAGTGTTTATCTATCTTGTTGATTTTCTCAAAGGACCAGCTCCTGGTTTTATTGATTCTTTGTATGGTTCTCTTTGTTTCTACTTGATTGATTTCAGCCCTGAGTTTGATGACTTCCTGTCTTCTATTACTCCTGTGTGAATTAGTTCTATTTGTTCCAGAGCTTTCAGGGTTGCCCTTAAGTTGCTAGTATATACTCTATCCTGTTTCTTTTTGGAGGCACTCAGGGCTATGAGTTTTCCTCTTAGCACTGCTTTCATTTTGTCCCATAGATTTGGGTATGTTGTGCCTTCATTTTCATTGAATTCCAAAAAGTCTTTGATTTCTTTCTTTATTTCTTCCTTGACTAATGTATCATTGAGGAGAATATTGTTCAGCCTCCATGTGTATGTGGGCTTTCTGTTGTTTTTGTTGCTATTGAAGACCACTCTTCCTCCATGGTGATTGAATAGGAGGCATGGGATTACTTTGATCTTATATTTGTTGAGGTCTGTCTTGTGACCAATTATATGGTCAATTTTGGAGAAGGTACTGTGAGGTGCTGAGAAAAACGTATATTCTTTTGCTTTAGGATGAAATGTTCTATATACATCTGTTAAATCCAATTGGTCCAAAGTTTCAATTTGTTTTGCTGTGTCCCTGTTTAATTTCTGTTTTCCTGATCGGTCCATTGAGGATAGTGGCGTGTTGAGGTACCCCACAATTGTTGTGTTAGGTGCAATGTGTACTTTGAGCTTTAGTAAAGTTTCTTTTACGAATGAGGGTGCCCTTGCATTTGGAGCATAGGTGTTCAGAATTGTGAGTTCTTCTTGGTGGATTTTTCCTTTGACCAGCAAGAAGTGACCTTTTGTGTCTCTTTTGATGACTTTAGGTTGAAAGTCAATTTTATCTGATATTAGAATGGCTACTCCAGCTTGTTTCTTGAGACCATTTGCTTGTAAAATTGTCTTCCAGCCTTTTACTCTAAGGTAGTGTTTGTCTTTGACCCTGAGGTGTGTTTCCTGTATGCAGCAAAATTTAGGGTCCTGTTTCCGTATCCAGTCTGTTAGTCTGTCTTTTTATTGGGGAATCGAGTCCAATGATGTTAAGAGATATTAAGGAATAGTAATTATTTTTTCCTGTCAATTTTTATATTATTTTTGTTTTTGAGTGGTTATCTTCTTTCGAGTTTGATGGAAGAAGATTACTATCTTGCTTTTTCTAAGGTGTAGTTTCCCTCCTTGTATTGGAGTTTTCCTCCTATTATCCTTTGTAGGGCTTGGTTTGTGGAAAGATATTGTGTAAATTTCGTCTTGTCATGGAATATTTTGGTTTCTCCATCTACGTTGATTGAGAGTTTTGCTGGGTATAGTAGTCTTGGCTGACATTTGTGTTCTCTTAGAGTCTGCATGAGATCTGCCCAGGATCTTCTAGCTTTCATGGTCTCTGGTGAGAAGTCTGATGTGATTCTGATAGGTCTTCCTTTATATGTTACTTGGCCTTTTTCTCTTACTGCCTTTAATATTCTTTCTTTGTTTAGTACCTTTGAGGTTTTGATTATTATGTGACAGGAGGTATTTCTGATCTTGTCCAGTCTGTTTGGAGTTCTGTAGGCTTCTTGTATAATCATGGGCACCTCTCTCTTTAGGTTAGGGATGCTTTCTTCCATAATTTTGTTGAAGATATTTGCTGGCCCTTTAAATTGTAGATCTTCACTCTCATCTATCCCTATCATCCTTAGGTTTGGTCTTCTCATTGTGTCCTGGATTTCCTGGATGTTTTGGGTTACAAGCCTTTTGCATTTTGCATTTTCTTTGACTGTGGAGTCAATGGTGTCTATGGTATCTTCAGCATCTGAGATTCTTTTTTCTATCTCTTATATTCTGTTGTTGATATTTGCATACATGACCCCTGATTTCTTCACAAGGTTTTCTATCTCCAAAGTTGTCTCCCTTTGTGACTTCTTAGTTGTTTCTACCTCTGTGTTTAGATCCTGGTTGGTTTTGCTCAGTTCCTTCACTTGTTATTTTTGTGTTTTCCTGCAATTCTTTAAGAGATTTTTGTGTTTCCTCTTTCATGACTTCTGCCTGTTGAATCAATTTCTCTTGCATTTCAAGTCATTTTTTTCATTTCCTCTTTATTGGCTTCTGTCTGTTGATCCATATTCTCCTGCAATTCTTTAAGTGATTTTTGTGTTTCCAACCTATTTTGTGTTTCTAACCTATTCATATTCCCCTGCATTTCTTTAAGAGATTTATTTATGTCTTTTTTGAGTTCCTCTAGCAGCATCATGATCAGTGCTTTTAAATCCAAATCTTGTTTTCTGGTGTGTTGGGGTATCCAGGCTTGCTGTGGTTGGCGAATTGGGTTCAGATGCTGCCATATTGTGTTGATTTCTGTTAGTAATGTTCCTACATTTGACTTTTGCCATCTGTTTATCTCTGGAGTTAGTTGGTCTTGTTGTTACTGGTTGGCGTTTGAAGCTCCTGTGAGCCTGGCATTTGTCGCTGCTGTCACAGAGGGCATCCGTGCTCCTGGGGTGGACACGGGAAGGTTTCCACTACTGGGCTCCACATTACCTCCTCAGCTCTGCTGGGCTGGACTCAAGTCTCCTCCTGTCTTGCTGCTGGGCACGTAACTGGCCTTCCGCTGTCTCCTCCTGGTTTGCCTAGATGGCAGCTCTTAAGAATCAGTTCTTTATTTCCACTGATCTTGGCTTGTCTGTTGGTTCTCTCTGGTGACCAGGGCTTGTCTGTTGGTTCTCTATGGCGACCTGGTTAGGCTACCAGTTCCAAGATGGTGACGGGTCTCAGGGCTCTGTCTAACCGTGGGATTCCCTGCAGGACTGGAGCTTCCCTGGCTGGACTGCTGGAGCCTAGATGGTGGTACTCTCAGTCCATAGGGCTCTGTCTGATTAGCTGTCTGTGGTGCCCTGAGGCAAGATGGCGGCCTCTGGTGTAAGCAGGGCACAGACCCCCCCAGCGAGTTGGTGCCTGAGCAGGTCGAAAACTTTAATTTCTTCAAAAAATAAACTGTTTTATGTGATTTTGATTTAAGTTTAGTAAGTGGTACATAATGAGAAAATGATCCATCTCTTTTATATTTTACAATGCATTGTAGTATATGTTTTTAACATCCTATATCCGAAAAGATTTCTTTGCTATCCTCAATGAAAACAATCTATCTTTAGATTAGTGTTTTTAATTGGTTTCCTATGTTTTCATCTCTAATTTTTAGTACAAATGTACTAAAATACTTTGTGAGTAGCCATTTCATTTTGCTAAGTCTCTGGAGCTAAGTCTCTAGATATGTATATATGTCTCAGACACACATTCTTCCCCCTAAAATTTGAACCTTTTTTCTTCTTTGAGACAGGGTTGTTCATGTAGTTTTAAATGTAGTTGAAAATGAAACAATTTAATAATGTTTATGCAGGTTGTTTATGTATTTCTGGCTGGCCTGGAAGGTTCTATATAGATAAGGTTGGCGTCAAACTGATGGAAAATCAAGTGCCTCACCATTTCCAGCTCTGAACCTTTCAGGGTTTTTTAAAAAAATATTTTATTCATTTTATGTATATGAGTACACTGTAGCTGTCTTCAGTCACACCAGAAGAGGGCATCAGATCCTGTTACAGATGGCTGTGAGTCACCATGTGGTTGCTGGGAATTGAACTCAAGACCTCTGGAAGAGCAGTTGGTGCTCTTAACCTCTGCCCTTCTCTCCAGACCCAACCTACCAGTTTTTATTCTCACCATAGATCACTGGATCTCTCCAGTGGAGTGCATATTTTTTTTAAATTCATCTTTCCCCTCACCATGTTGTGTTGTTGATGCTATGTTTTGTAAAGTGCAGTATGGTGCAGTGGGAGTTGGTACCTCAGCAAGCCCATACTGAGGCATCCCTCCCCACTGAGGTACCAGCCATAGAATGAAGTTTATTTGGTGACATAGGAAGGGGGGTTGAGAAGGAAATAGAAACTGGGGTGGGGAGGGGAACACAGCAGCTGGGGAGAAGGGGAGAGAGAGAAAAAAAGAAAGAGAAAAAGAAAGAGAGAAAGATCAGAGAGAGCAAAGAGACCAAACAGCCCTTTTTATATCAAGACAGGCCTGGCTGTTGCTAGGTAACTGTTCAGCAAACCCTAGAAGGAACGCTAACATGCTAAAAGTTGAGAATATTGCTGAGGCTAATACATAGTTTTATAACTGAGTTTTGTCTTCTTCATTAGTCCCTCTTGCTTAAGAATCATTTTTTCCCCATTTTTTGACACTGTGATCCTGTGTGTTTGTGTCACTAATGATTTATCTTAAAGGGCTCTCTTTCTATTTGCTAGAATATCAGTGTTCTCATCAAACCAAGATATTTAAAAACTTAAAATTATTACAATAACTTAGGCTTTCACAGCAGTTCTATATGGCAATAGATCAGTTTTCATGTTATTGCATTTATGAGAGTTTTTAAACACTCAATGTCTCTGATGATGAGGGACACTCCAGGCTTTGGGATATCCTAACATGCTGATTCTTTGTCGCAGGACTTTGGGATTTTTGTGCATTTTTTTTTGAGATTATAATATAATTTGTTCCCTTTTCTCCCTCCAAATTCTTCCAAATAATTACTCTTTGCTGTCTTTCAAATTCATGGTCTATTTTTCATTAATTATAATTACATATATATATATATATATGTATATATATATATATATATATATATATAATATGCTCAGTCTGTACAATGCTATCGCAAGTTTGCTTTCAGGGATGATTATATAGTAGTGAATAACTAACTGGTTTGCTCTTCCTTGAAGAAGATCTAGTCTCACTCTCACAGCATTCCTTAGTTGCCTATTACTGCTTTAGGGTTGAGGCCTCTTGATCTTTCTGTTAGGGTTCTGTCTAAGCTCCACCCCACCATTACCTAGCAACAGCCAGGTATGCCCCTCCCCACCATTCCAGGTAGGCCTGGCCCACTATAAAAGGGGCTGCTCGGCCCCTCCTCCCTCTTTACTTCTCTTCCTCTCTTACTCCTTCTTACTCTCACCTCTCTCACTCTCAGCTTCTCTCTTGCCCCTCCTGGGCTCTCCTCCCCTTCCCCCTCTCTCCATGTGGTCATGGCCAGCCTCTGCTTTTCCACTCTCTCCTTCTCTCTGCCTTTCTCTGCCTCCACTACCCCATTAATTCCCATCCTTTACCCTAAATAAACTCTATTCTATACTATGCTGGTGTGTGTCTGGTCCCTCCGGGGAAGGGATGTCTCAGCAAGGGCCTGTTGGGGAACCCCCTTCCCCCACACTACCATATACCATATTCTCTAAACCTCTTTCTCTTTTTATGATCACAACACTTTCTCCATCCATTTTAGCATGCCTACTGGTGTTGTTCTTAGGCAGCTATGTTGGTGAGACTCTATGCGTGAAGCTTCTGTTTGTCACAAGTTTTCATTTCATTCTTCACAGCCTAGAGTTCTGAATTAGAAATCAGTGCTCCTTGCCCTGGTGGAGACCATGTGAACTGTACCTGAGAACCAATACCTCTGTGCTGGAGGTATTGCTCTATATGTTCCAACTGACCTAAAACTCAAGATTAACTCTCTAAAGGCACTTTTTTCCTTCTTCTAACCTTTACACTTTTATTTTTCCTTGTTTACTGTTTTTAATATTGAGTAATTAAATCTGCGAAAATGTGGCACTTGCATGTTCAGTTAAACTTGGGTGTACTGCATTTAGTGCATGCTTGTTTACCTAATTAGGTGCTTGAGTAGCAAAGCAAATTCTGTCTAATACTATGGAATTGGTTATTTCACTGAAAATGAAACAATTCAGTAATGTTTGTTTTGTATAAATTGTGTTTATGCCAGTGAAAGCAACATTTATGAATATTGGATGACAAACTATGTTATCTGTATCAGCTGGGATCAGTTGAAGTCGGTGACTTAAGCCTTTAATGTGACACTGATTCACTAACGGTAACTAAGAGTATATGTATGCTTACAATCCACAAATATGAGTCTATCCTAGTAAAACTTCCTTGTCTCACTTATGAACTCTGTCAATCCTAAGGTTCTCCTTATCTGCATCTTAAACCTCTCTATGTCTTCACTCGCTTATAAATTTTACGATTAATAATCAGATCAGTGGCATAGAAGAGTAATTTAAGATCACAGTTATGCACTAGCTGAGTTTTGTAAAGGCTGATTACACTAGAAATGCAAGGAAAGCAAGTCTGATTGTTATATGGTTATGTTAAAGGAAGGTTAAACAAACAGTGTAAGTACACAGTTGGATAGCAATCTCAGGTATATTATTAACTCTGGCTGTGAGGTCCAGGAAAAGTTCTAATCTCTTAGAAAATAAGAGATGTTTTCATAAATATTGCATTACCACATACTCTTGTTCTAGAGACTTGTCATTACATGTACGGGGCATGTTCCCACACATACAATTGTAGATTGTGATGCTCCATCGCAGATTCAGGAATGATAGACTTGAACTCCCCTGGGGAGATGTTGGCTCAGCAGTTAAGAGAACTTGATGTTTTTCCAGAGGAACCAAGTTGGGGTCTTAGCATTTTTTTCAGGATGTCACAACCACCAGGATGTGGCGCTGTACAGGTATACACATAAATAAAAATAAAAAATTTGCAAAAATTATGCTTCTTGGATAATAATTTAGCATTATATAAGTAGGTCTGAGTAGTTTCATCTAGTTTAAACTGGTTCTTTCTGGTCCTTTTTGGAGAGTCTATTTGAAGTAACTAACGTTTAACTTAGCAGCTTCTTACCTCCCAAGCAAGAACGTTTAATTCTATCAGTTCCTGTGGAGCAGTAGATTCATGTCTATGTTTCCAAGACATTTCATGAATATGCATCTAGCCAGGAGATACAGACACTTAATATTTTAGTTAGCTCAAGTCTTTGAGAATCATAAAACAGGTTGAATGCCTGAGGCTGACCTCCGTGAGTAAACCATAAACATGACAATCTAACCACTGACCTACCTGTTTGTAAATTGAGATTTTATGTATATCTTAAGTACATTTTTTAAAGAGAATTTGATATATGGAGTCATTATATTTTGGTCATGTTTGCAAAGTTTCAAACCTGGAACAAATTGCTGAGGGTCTTATTTAACATATCAAACAGGACCCAGCCACCATGCTTTCCTGGGATCCCTCTGTTCCTACCTGGTACAGAGACCTTCTGACTGGTACACCCTGTGTACTGGTTGGTTTGTGTATCAACTTGACACAAGCTGGAGTTATCACAGAGAAAGGAGCCAGCCTCCCTTGAGGAAATACTTCCATGAGATCCAGCTGTAAAGCATTTTCTCAATTAGTGATCAAAGATCAAAGATCATTGTGGCTCACTGTGGGTAGTATGAGCTGGTTCTGTAAGAAAGCAAGCTGAGTAAGTCAGGGGAAGCAAGCCAGTAACATCTCTCCACGGCTTCTGCATCAGCTCCTGTTTCCTGACCTGCTGGATTTCCAGTCCTGACTTCCTTTGTTGATGAACAACAATGTGGAAGTGTAAGCTGAATAAATCCTTTCCTCCCCAACTTTCTTCTTGGTCAAGATGTTTTGTGCAGAAATCAAAACCCTGACTAAGACACCCTGCCCCCAACCCTAAACTCTCTAGCCTAGGGGCTGGGCTGCCCTTGTTTATATAATCCAACCATTTTGGTTACTTGTTTTCTTTGTACCTTTGGTCCTCCTAGCTGCTGCACTTGGTTCCCCTTTTTCTCTTCTCTATTTTCCCCTTCTCCCAATATGACACAGCTCTTTCTGCTCATGTACAATCTGAACTCCCACAGATGTGTCTCCCTCTGTCTATGCTTTCCCACCTATCTTGAATAAACTTTTCCTTCACTATACTTAGGAGCAGTCATGTTCCATTTCTTTTCCTTCCTTATTTATTTTTTCATTCATATGGCGCTAAATTGTTTAACAAAATAGATGTATATTTAAATATCGCTATTTAAGTACTTAAATAGCAACCATGTGACTCTCCTCCATCTTCGCAGGCAATCTCTCCAAGACACAAGCAACCACAAAAACCAGTCCAATTAATGCTACCTATATATACATAATGTGGAGCTATATACTGGAGCATGGTCAATCTTACCTGGGCTGCATCTTAAACAAAGCTGTCTTTCCTGTAGTGACAATCATCTAGTGCCACTAGCTGCTCAGCTACAGGTAGGGACTTACGTGCCCTCATCAGTGCTAGAATGTTGATGGGCTTGGTTTTGTGCAGACATCCACAGCTGCTGTGAGTTCATGAGTCTAACAGTCTGGTTATATCCAGAAGACACTGTTTTGCCCCTGAGCTTT
The DNA here is from genome assembly GCA_964023405.1 of Apodemus agrarius. Classification (NCBI taxonomy): domain Eukaryota; kingdom Metazoa; phylum Chordata; class Mammalia; order Rodentia; family Muridae; genus Apodemus; species Apodemus agrarius. The sequence goes on from OZ030009.1 coordinate 150,618,274, forward strand.
CCAATTTCTGGCTTTTACAACTGCATTTTAAAATACCTGCTTTATAGTTGGGCTCTAATTAGAACCTAACTCTCCCGTCCCCTTGCAGCTGAGATTTCAAATAATTGGGCATAATCCACCATTTTGCTCTGGATTAGGTACTGCATGCCTTCCTTACTAGGAGACATTTCCCCCACTTATATCTTAAAATCCTTTTGTGTTTCTGACCACCAGTCTTAACTGGATAAAAAAAAGTATATAATTTAGTATTTGGAGGCTAAACAGATGGCTGAGTGGGTAAAGTATTTTCTGTGCAGAAGGGCTTGAATTTCTGTCTCCAACATATATGTAGAAACAGTACATTACTTGGCCTATGTAATCCCAGGAGCTTTGGGAGGAAGGTAGGGATGACAAGGGGAGTGGTTGGTTTCTGAACTTGTTGACCACCTAGATGAAGCAGTGAGCCTCATGCTGAGTAGAGAGACTCCACCTTAAAAATAACCTAGAGGTCATTACAATAAAATGATGTAAAAATAACATGTATAGTGATAGAGGAAGATATTGTGGATGGGCTTGGTGTTGTTCTTGTGAACAGCACCCTAATGAATAAGGGAGCCAATCCCTGCGCAAGTAGGCAGGACTTCCGGTTTGGACCAAAAGGGAGAGGAAGCAGGAGAGAGCTAGTCTTCTTTGGAACTGGGACAGCAGAGGGGTGAGATATAGCTGCTAGAGTTTCCTACTATCATAGCAGACCTGCAAGGATCCTCCACCAGAGGGATCAGATTTTAATAAGGCTTTCAAGGTTAGGTTTCAGTTGTTGAACCCAGAGATTGAGTTACCATCATTTCTGAACTAAGTTTGTGTTGCGTTTTCCTTCATGTGATGGCTTGTCTGGGTTAGGAGAGAAAGTTACAGTGGCCAAACATGGGTTTGCCCGAAGGCTGTAGGGGATTGGAATCATGGGATTGGCGTGGTATCAACTTGCCAGTGGGAACCTAGTGTTTTGGGTGGGGAGATTGTGGAGTTCAGAGTCGGAATCTCCATGAGATAAAAACAGGTCAGTCATTGCCTGTCAATGTATGGCCGACCAGGCTGCCAGGGCAGAGGCACAAGCATGGAATGGGCCGGTTTTACTTTTTTAATATTTCACTCAACAGGAAGACACTTTAAGTCAACTTATGGCCTTCGCACACATACTCCACATACAGACAAGAATTTAGGCATTTTATTGTTTCCTGTTAAAGGCATAATAGATTCCTTGAAGTCTGACAGGAAACTCAAGAAAAGCCAGTTTTTAAAATGTCACCCATCACTTATAATGACATTTTCCTGAGCAAGCATTCACAGATATTTTCCAGAAAGACAACTTTGGAATTTAAAGTTTAAGAGATTAAACATTTACACAGGAGGTAAAGTGAAATCAAGTCTTGTTTCCTTCCTTGGCCCTGCTGGGTCGGTTGGCTTTCCTATGTTAAAAGATGCATGCAGTTCTCTTTCCACCCCCACATTGTACCTGACATCATGAATATCAAATTAGAGAGGGTCTCCAACTTAAAACCATCTCCTTTTCTTCCTATTTATCTGCTTCTGAGTTATTGGTGTTAACTCTCATATAATTAAAATTTCAATAATTTTGTAACCTCCAGCTGTCAAAAATTGGAAAGCATAGTGCCAATTATTAATGCTTTTGATCTGTGTGAAAATTACTTAAAATTTTCTCTGTTCTCATTATTTGCCTTTGGTAATGGAGAATATCTGAGACTAAAATTTGAAATCACTATTAGTAGGTGGCAAAGTTTCTTGAACTCTGTGACCTAATCTTTTCAGTTTGAAATTTCTCTCATTTTGCTGCATAGGATGTTCTGTTCTGATTAAGAGGTCTTCTTTAACTTCCTGAACCAGCGGCTTCAGGCAAAGTCAGTTGGAAAGATGAAAGAGCTCTGAATACTTTTGTGTTTCTTAACAATGTATGCAAATATTATAACAGGTACACATTGTTTTCCAGCACTTCAAAGAATGTTGATTATTCTTTCAAAAACAGGATAAAAGTGGATGTTAGGTCTCAGGCAGTGTCTATCCAGAAATGAGTTCAAGCTGGTCTATAGGAAGATTTCTGGCAGTTAGATCAATGTCAGCATCCCTCAGGAACTTGTGAAAATGATTTCCATCTGCTAAAAAGAGTCATTTCTCTTTCCTCTGGCAGAAGGCACATATGCATGGACCCCTCTCAGCAGATCAAAGCCCATGCAGGCCTCCAGGCTCCCACAGTTCCTGTTCACAAGTACTTAGTCCTTGCTTCCCTCCCCAGCTACTTATCCTCATATAACTCATCTCTACCTGTCCCTTACAGTAAGATGGAGATAGCTACCTCCATGATTCTTTCTGGCTCTCACAATTTCCTAGCTCTGGCCATGTCCAATCTACCTTTTTTTTCCCTTGTCCTGGACTCTTCCAGATGCTTTTGGGCATTTTCTCTCCCCTATTCATAATAAAAACATTTCCCCTAATAATGGGGTGGTCTTGTTCATGTTTTTTTTTTCACTGTACCCTATCACATACAGTGAGGAGAAAAATCTCTTCTTGGTTGGAAGCAATAACTGTCCAAACTGTGGTACTTTACAATCACATCTCTTCTTTAAGGAAGAAGGAATGTCCAGTCTCTTGGTTGAATCAGTGTCCAAGGAGCACTTAATTGTAACAAGGTAACTTGTAGAAATAATATATTTGTAGCATGATATAAAGATAGAAGAGGGGCGACAGTCTATGGCTTTGTTTTCTCATAAGATTCTTAAATTAGATGTCAAGTTGCTATAGAAAAAAGTGAAAAAGACCCATGGTTTGGATATTCAGTTAAAGGAAGTTGTCATATAATAACCCATCAGAAATGAGGTTTATTAGAAGAAAGGCTTTGAGGTAACAAAGCCTAAAGAAAAGGAGAGGCTTCTTTTGAAAACTTGGAGAGGAGCTTCATTAAGAGTAAGAATAAAGGGACCCCCAAACTTGGAGAGAACTCTAATAGCTGAGAAACTTCAGCAAAGTGGCTGGATACAGAATTAACTCAAACAAATCAATAGCCTTCCTTTATATAAATGATAAATGGGACGAGGAAGAAATTAGGGAAACAACACCCTTCACAATAACCACAAATAATATAAAATATCTTGGTGTCACTCTAACCCAGCAAGTAAAAGATCTTCAAGTCCCCGAAGAAAGAACCTGAAGACCTCAGAAGATGGGAAGAGCCCCCGTGCTCACTGTTGGCAGATTAGTGAAAATGGCCATCCTTCCAAAAGCAATCCACAGATTTAATGTAATTCCCATCAAAATTTCAACACAATTTTTTACAGATATTGAAATAGCAATTATCAACTACATATGGAAAAACAAAAACCCAGGATAGCAAAACAATTATGAACAACAAAAGACCTTCACGAGGAATCCCCAATCCCCTTACCTAAGGCAATAGTGATAAAATTGCATGATATTCGTACAGAGACAGGCCCATCAGTGGAACAGAATTAAAGACCCAGAAATAAACCAACACACCTATGCACTTTTTATGCACTTTGACAAAGAAGCCAAAACTATACAGTAGACAAAAGAAAGCATCTTCAACAAATGTTGCTGGTCTAACTGGCAGTCTGCTTGTAGAATAATGGAAATTGATCTATATTTATCACCTTGTACAAAGCTCAAGTCCAAGTAAATCAAGGACCTCAACATAAACCACAAACACTGAATCTAATAGAAGAGACAGTGGGAAATAGCTGAGAATGCATTGGCACTGGAGACAATTTTCCTGAGCAGAACATCAATGGCTCAGACTCTAAGATTACTATTGATAATTTGGACCTCTTAAAACTAGAAAGCTTTTGTAAGGTAAAGGACACTGTCAATAGGACAAAACAGCAACCTATAGATTGGGAAAAGTTTTCATTTATGCCACATCTGATAGAGGGCTAATATGCAAAATATATAAAGAACTCAAGAAGTTAAACCAAATAAACCTATTAAAAATGGACTACAAGGGCTAAACAGAGACTTCTCAACAGAGGACTCTTGAATGGCTGAGAAGCACGAAGCATTCTTAGTCATCAGGGAAATGCAAATCAAAACCATCCTGAGATTCTATATCAGTTAGAATGGCTAAGATAAAAAACACAAGTGATAGCACAAACTGTCAAGGATGTAGAGAAAGGGGGGGCACTCCTCTGTTACTGGTGGGACTGAGAACTTGTACAACTACTATGGCCATTCCTCAGAAAATTGGAAATAGTGCTACACGAAGGCCCAACTATTTTGCTCCTGGGAATATTCCCAAAAGATGCTCCACTATATCACAAGGACATGTGCTCCACTATGTTCATAGAAGCCTTATTCATAATATCCACAAACTGGAAGCAATCCAGACAGGTGACCCTCAACTGAAGAATAGATATAGAAAATGTGGTTCATTTACATAATGGAATACTATTAGGATATTAAAAACAGGGACATCATGAATTTTATAGGCAAATGGCTGGAACTAGAAAATATCATGAGTGAGGTAACCCAAAGGTTATCCAAAAGGGCCCAAAAGGACATGCATGGTATATACTCACTGATAAGTGGATATTAGCCAAAAAGCACAGAATACCTATGATACACCCCACAGACCCTAAGAAGTTAAACAAGAAGGAAGGACCAAGTGAGGATGCTTCAATCCCATTAAGAAGAGGAAACAAAATAATCATGGAATAAGGAGGGAGGGAAGGACCTGAGAAGGAGAGGGGAGGGGAAAAGGAGGGCAGGATCGGGTATGGCAGAAGCCAGGAGGGCAGTAGAATGAATGGAAATATACAGCTGCAGGGGGTGGGGACTGGGAGTGTGGGAGTGAAAAAACACTAGAAAGTCCCAGAGACCTGGGACACGAGAGGGTCCTTAGCCGAAATGCCCAACAGTGGGGATATGGAAGCTGAGGAGACCACCTCCAGCATCAGACGGGACTGCCCAGTGGAGGAATGGGAACACCAACCCACCTACAAAACTTTTGATGTGTGTGGGGTGGAAACAAAATAAGCAAAATAGAGGGTAGGGGGGACCTGGTAGGAAGAAAGGAGGGGGACAGGAAAAAGAAGGGAAGAATCAGGTATGGAAGGAGATGGAAGAGATATACAGAGGGTCAGGAAATTGAACAGAGGTGTGTAGCAACAGGGGATGGAGAACTGGGCATAGCAACCAGAAAGTCCCTGATGCCAGAAAAGCAAAAACCTTCCAGGATCCCACAGGGACGACATTAGCTGAAATACCCCACAAAGGGGAGGGAGAACTTGGTGAGTTCATATCCAGAGGTTAGGCATACCCCCTACCCCCGTTGAGGGATGGGGCCACCTACCCATCTCCAAAATTTTAACCCAGAATTGCTCCTGTCTAAAGAAAATACAGGGACAAAGAGTGGAGCAGAGACTGAAGGAAAGGCCATCCAGAGACTGCCCCACCTGAGGATTCATCCCACATGCAGACACCAAACTGCGACACTATTGAGGATGCCAAGAAGTACTTGATGACAGGAGTCTGATATAGATGTCTCCTGAGAGGCTCTGCCAGATCCTGATCAATACAGGTGGGAATGCTCACAGCCAACCATCAGACAGAGCACAGGGACCCCAATGGAGGAGTTACGGGATGGACTGAAGAAGCTGAAGGAGCTAAAGGGGCCTTATCTGGCATCAATGGGAGGGGAGGCCCTTGGTCCTGTGAAAGCTTGATGCCCCAGTATAGAGGAATGCTAGGGTGGTAAGTGGGGAGTGGGCAGGTGGGTGGGGGAGTATCCTCATAGAAGCAGGGTAAGGGGGAATAGGATGGGGGGGTTGCAGAGTGGTAACCGGGAAAGGGGATAACATTTGAAATATAAATAAATAAAATATCCAATTAAAAAAATAAAAAGTAACAAGTGACCACTGTCTTATGTTTTACCTGAACTAGAATAACATTACAACAAAGCAGACTGCAGTGAGTTCAGGGTACATGCTTAACTATTAAATCCACCATGAGCACGATGAACTAGAACCTGGGAGTCTCTAAGAGTAACAGGGAGGAATAGTGAAACTACTTCAGGCCAAGACCAGAAATGACGAGACACAAATGAAGTCAAGATTTGAATGTAGATCTAACTCCCACAGGAACAGTAGTGACAATGCCGGGGCTGCAGCTCAGGGGCAGAGCACTTGTCTAGCAGGCACAAGGCCCTAGGTTGAATCTCCAGTGTTGGGAAAAAGAAAAGAGAGAGAAGAGTGGTGGTAGAAGCCTGAGGGCCAGGCCTCCCTCCCACACCTAGGACTGGCTGGCTGTCTCCCAAGGCCATCTCAAAGCTCCTCCCTCCAGCTCTCAAGAACTGGGATTGCCACTGATCTGGAGGGCTGTTTTAAACTCCCACCTGCTCCTTTTCAGGCTCCTAACAGAGCTGAAAAGCAGAAAGAAACCTGCCTCTCTGTTGCCCGTGGACTCTTGGGCTGATAGCATGTGTAATCACTTCTACAATCTTGTTTTTGTGCTTATTATTGTGTGTCTACTCTTCTGTGAACTCTTTCTAGTTTTTCAAGTGCAGTTTTGGAGGAGCAGAAACCAGCTTGTGTATTCACGCGTAGGTCCAGCTGAGTCTCAAAGGTGAAAATTTTAATTAGTGTTGTCATACTAGATCTGGGTAAGGATAGGCCTAGCGTAAATTTGGGAAAGAGGAGGCAGATATATCAGAGTACATGGATGCAGAGTTGGAAAGATGTTTGAGCATTCTAACAATGCTTAGATTCTAGATTTGGAAGAATTAAAGTTAGCATGTCTTAAAAGATTGCAAGTAGATTGAAACTTTTAGAAGATGTGGGTACAGTAACTATTTCCTGCACTGTGGCAGGAAAGACAGATCTTCTAGTTGACACATAGCAGTGGCAGGCATCTTATTGATAGTAAACAGTTCTGGTTAGAAAGCTATTTGCTTGGAGCTTGTATCAGTTTCTTATGATTTTTCAGTTTGAGTCTTGAATCTATCTTTGGAATAAAATACAAAAAGTTTCAAACTAATGTCTCTGCTTTCTTTTTAAACATTTATTGTGATTTTATTTTTGTCATTTGAAATGTTGCTATTTTGGTGCTAAAAAGTTTAGGTCAAACTATTCCACAAAATAGAAACAGAAGGAACACTGGCCAACTTGTTCTGCGAAGCCACAATTACTCTGATACCAAAACCACACAAAGATCCTACAAGGAAAGAGAACTACAGGCCAATTTTCCTTATGAATATTGATGCAAAAATACTAAATAAAATTCTTGCCAACCAAATCCAAGAGCACATCAAAACGATCATTCACCATGATCAAGTAGGCTTCATCCCAGGGATGCAGGGATGGTTCAATATACAGAAATCCATCAATGTAATCCACTACATAAACAAACTCAAAGAAAAAAACCACATGGTCATCTCATTAGATGCTGAAAAAGCATTCGACAAAATTCAGCATCCTTTCATGCTAAAAGTCCTGGAAAGAACAGGAATTCAAGGCCCATACCTAAATATAGTAAAAGCAATATACAGCAAACCAGTAGCCAACATCAAAATAAATGGAGAGAAACTTGAAGCAATCCCACTAAAATCAGGGACTAGACAAGGCTGCCCTCTCTCTCCATATCTTTTCAATATAGTACTTGAAGTTCTAGTGAGAGCAATTAGACAACATAAGGAAGTCAAAGGGATACAAATTGGAAAGGAAGAAGTCAAGCTATCACTATTTGCAGATGATATGATAGTATACTTAAGCGACCCAAAAAAACTCCACCAGAGAATTTCTATAGCTGATAAACAACTTCAGCAAAGTAGCTGGTTATAAAATCAACTCAAGCAAATCAGTAGCCTTCCTGTACTCAAAGGACAAGCAGGCTGAGAAAGAAGTTAGGGAAATAACACCCTTCACAATAGCCACAAACAAGATAACCAAACCAGACTTGTTTGGTCTCTAACCAAACAAGTGAAAGATTTGTATGACAGGAACTTCAAGTCCTTGAAGAAAGAAATCAAAGAAGACCTCAGGAGATGGAAAAATATTCCATGCTCTTGGATTGGCAGGATCAATATAGTAAAAATGGCCATCTTGCCAAAAGCAATCTACAGATTCAATGCAATCCCCATCAAAATCCCAAATCAATTCTTCATAGATCTAGAAAGAGCAATTCTCAAATTCATCTGGGGCAACAAGAAACCCAGGATAGCTAAAACTATTCTCAACAATAAAAGGACTTCTGGTGGAATCAATATCCCTGACCTCAAGCAGTACTACAGAGCAATTGTGTTAAAAACTGCATGGTAATGGACAATGACAGGCAAGTAGATCAATGGAATAGGATTGAAGACCCAGAAATGAACCCACAGGGTTATGGTCACTTGATCTTTGATAAAGGAGCTACATCCATCCAGTAGAAAAAAGATAGCCTTTTCAACAAATGGTGCTGGTTCAACTGGAGGTCAACATGCAGAAGAATGGGAATTGACCCACTCTTATCTCCTTGTACTAAGATCAACTCCAAGAGAATCAAGGACCTCCACACTGATCCTAATAGAAAAGAAACTGGGGAAGACCCTGAAGGACATGGGCACAGGGGGAAAGTTTCTGAACAGAATACCAATAGCTTATGCTCTAAGGTCAAGATTGACAAATGAGACCTCATAAAATTACAATGTTTCTGTAAGGCAAAGGATACAGTCAGAAGGACAAAACAACAACCAACAAATTGGGAAAGGATCTTCACCAACCCTACATCCAACAGAGGGCTAATATCCAATATATACAAAGAACTCAAGAAGTTAGACCTCAAAGAACCAAATAACCCTATCAAAAATGGGGTACAGAGCTAAACAAAGAATTGTCACCAGAAGAAATTCGGATGGCTGAGAAACACCTTAAGAGATGTTCAACATCATTAGTCATCAGAGAAATGCAAATCAAAACAACCCTGAGATTCCACCTCACACCAGTCAGAATGGCTAAGATTAAAAACTCAAGAAACAACAGGTGCTGGCGAGGATATGGAGAAAGAGGAACACTCCTCCACTCTTAGTGGGGTTGCAAGATGGTACAACTACTCTGGAAATCAGTCTGGCAGTGCTTCAGAAAATTGGGCATGATACTTCCAGAGGACCCTGTCATACCACTCCTGGGCATATACCCAGAGGATTCCCCTGCATACAATAAAAACACATGCTCCACTATTTTTATAGCAGCCTTATTTATAATAGCCAGAAGTTGGAAGGAGCCCAGATGTCCCTCAAAGGAGGAATGGATACAGAAAATGTGGTATATTTATACAATGGAATACTACTTAGCAATTAAAAATAATGAATTCATGCAATTTGTAGGCAAATGGTTGGATCTGGAAACTATCATCCTAAGTGAGCTAACCCAATCACAAAAGAATACACATGAAATGCAATCACTGATAAGTGGATATTAATGAGCCCAGAAGCTCTGAATACTCAAGGCATAATTAGCAAATGAAAAGATTCCCAAGAAGAAGGAAGGAGAGTACCTTGGTCCTGAAAAGACTGGATCCAGTTTTTTAGGAGAGTACCAGAACTGAAAAAAGGCAAGGAGGGGGGGTGATGGGGGAATAGGCGAGAGGCGGGGGTGGGGGAAGAGGAGTTATGAGACACAGGATGAAGGGGAAACTGGGAAAAGGGAAAGCCTTCAGAATGTAAACAAAAAATATAGAAAATAAATAAAAAAAAGAAAAAACAAAAAAAGAAAAGAAAAAAAGCTTAGGTCATCTTTGGACATATAAAGGTGAGAGAAAGCTGTATGTCACATGCTGTCAGTTTTACCATATGGGCAGTGATGCTTCTCCTGAGTTTTTTTAATGAAATTATTTCAGAAGTGGACTTTAAGCAGGACTCCCCAAAATGGCTTAACAAGAGATGTGAAGACCACGCTGCAGTGCCTGAGAGTGGCCTTGTCAGGACTGTGCTGAGGCGTTGCCATTGCTGCCCAGTGACCCCATGTTTTGGCACCTCTAGATGGATCCTGGTTGATGCCTGACAGCCCCCACACATCATGTCAGGGATGTGTGCAGTTGAGACTCACAGCTTAATCAGCACTTTCCTCTGAGACATTGGTTTGTGACACTTGGCAGTGAGACTGATATAAGAGGAGACACAAGAGATCCATTGAGAGAAAGGCAGAAAAATTTCAAGCAGCAATCCACAGAGAGAAGCAAAAGGGGAGAGGAGCTACAGGACACTCTATGGGAACAGCGGAGGGATACAAGGGAATCAAACCAAGAAGCCTGGTGGGAAGCCAGCAGCAAGCCCAGAACACCACAGCTGCTGAGAATCCGTGAAGCTCGCTGCTCAATGGGCTCTGATTCAGAGCTGCTCCTGCAGAGGCCCTCTCTTGTAAACTCTGCCTTTGTGGGCAGTTGTTGCTATATTTTTCCAACCCAATTACCCAGTAAAAGAAATCTCAACTCAATCAGTAACAATACAATCTACAAGCCTAGATTGGGCAGATCTCCCACTCCACTACTCTATTCCCATCTATATTATCCCATATAACTTGTGGTTTCTCCAGGCCATGAGCTTCTCTCCCTCCTCTCTAGTGATCTTCCATAGCTCCTCCCACTCCCCCTTTCCTCCTCCTGCAAACTCTCAGCTCCTCCTCCTTCTTCCTGCCCAGTCATTGGCTCTAGCCTTTGTTTGAAAAGTTTCAGTGAGAAAAAGGTTCACAAGGCACTTGTATACATGATTAACATCCCAGGAGTGGAATTAGCATCAAAATACAAGTCCAGGGTTATCCACAACAGGCTGATTTTACACATTCACACTGTCTAGGTCCACCTAAAGGAGCCTGAAACGTGAAAGACACAGGGTGCCCTTGTGTGGCCTGGGCCAACACTGAGGGTGGGGGGTGGGGGGCGGGGATGAGCAGGTGCTGCAGCTGAGTCCCTACAATGGAAGAAGGGCAAGCTTGTCTGGGGAAAACCAGACAAGGGCCGTGTACAGACGGAAGGTCATGGCTGTGTTGAAGGTAAGGGGACTTAAGGAAGTCTGAGTAGAAAGCACTCCCAGTCCTTCCAGGCCACCTAGGTAGGCTTATATCCTTGTTAATGTGTTTTGCAGCTATGTTCGGGTTACCTTACCATAGCTCTTTCATTGCTACTGGCTTTGGAGGTATTTTGGTAATTATGAAAATATACTTGGCCTCTCTCCTCAGGTGGCCTAAAAGGTGGCATCTGTGCCCTACCACTTCAGTCCCCATATCTCCCTGAATAAATACAATAGTGACTTCCAACAACAATGTCCACAGGACTCTGGCTCCCAAGCGGTGACTGGGCTGCTGTGGAGGGTCTTTCAATAATGTCCAGTAGTTGAGATCTATTCTAGTTATTTCCTTAGTCTTTCTGATGTATGTGCTGAGAGGCTGTGATATTATTCTTTGTTTTGTTACGTTTTGTTATGTTTTGTTATGTTAACAAATATGAAATATTTGTTAAATATTTCTCAAATATTTCAAAAAATACAAAAATAAGTACACGAATGTACCATATGCCTCCACAGAAGCTCAAGGCAGGAATCTAGAGGAAGGAACTGATGAAGAAACCGTGGAGGAATGATGGTTACCGGCTTGCTCCTCATAGCTTGGTCAGCCCGCTTTCTCATACAACCCAGGACCACCTACCTAGGCATCTTCCAAGTGATCTGGAACCTTCCACATCAATCACTAATCAAGAAAATACCCTACAGGTTTGCCTAGAGGCCATTCTGATGGAGGACTTTTCTCAACTGAGATTCTTCTTCCTGGATAGCTGAGAATGAAGCCTGAGAATGGTGGAGATGCTGGTATATAAATCAAAGCTTTCACTTTAGTGATGTTGTTCTGTTGTTAATCATAGTTGATTCTTCAGCCTCATCCAACCCAAACAACAAATTCTTAATTCAAAATATTACTCAGGCCCTGGTAGAGTCTTTGCTTCCCTCTAAAAATTTCCTAGCCAGGCCTCTATCACCTGAACTGCCTTCAGCATTATCTTTAAAGTGCTCCCGATAGTAACCATTGAAGCACTCAATGGTTCTTTCAGCCCAAATTTCCAAAAACTCTTCACAATCATACCATAGCAACACGGTCAAGTCTGCCTACTCTCTCGGACCAATTCTGCCTAGTTAGGTTTCTATTGCTATGATAAACACCATTACCAAACACTACACTTGGAGGAAACAGTTCATTTAAGCTTACAGTTATGAAGGGAACTTAGGGCATGAACTCAAAGCAGGAACCTGAAGGTAGGAGCTATGCAGAGGCCATGGAGTGATGCTGCTTACTGGCTTGCTTAGCTTGCTTTCTGGTCTCAACCCAGGACCACTTACTCAGGGATGGTACCTCTTACAGTGAGCTGGGCCCTCCCACATCAATCGCTCATCAAGAAAATGCTCCCCAGGCTTGCCTATAGACCAATCTGATGGGGAAATTTTCTTCATTGAGGTTGATCTTCCAAGATAACTAACTTGTATCAAGTTAATAACAACAAAAAGCAAGACAAAGCAGACAGACACATGTACATGTAAATTAATAAGTCCTTTGCAGTTTTCTTTTTGTGTGTACTGAGATTCTCGATCTAGCTAACGAGACCACATAAGAACTAATGGAGACAGAAGCTCTCTTATTCCTATATATTCCCATTTTGTTTGGGGTGGTAAATCTTGATTGTTAACTTGATAGGATATAGATTCTCCATAGAGATGATCTGGGCATTGCCACGGACCGACACAGTCGGGACACACGTGGGGGAATCAGGGTCTTTGGTATGCAGGAAGGCACTGGTCGCGGTGTGAAATGACAGACAGACACACACAAGATCTGAATGCGTCTGAATGCACTTTACTGTTCTGAGGCAGGAACTTTTATACACACAAGTTGGTATTACATTACTAAAGAAAAAATGTATCCAGTGAAATGTTTACAAAGAATGGTTACCATGAGTATCTGGCACAAGGAAATACAAAATCAATCAGGTATGAACGTTAGAGAATACACACAAAGTCATCGCGTCCCTCTGTAGTTAATGATAAACTAGTAGTTCAAGAGTCCTTGGAAACACTATGTTTGCTATCTTCTTGTGAGACTCCCTCAGGCCTACTTAGAAACTTTACTTAACTGATGGTTTCCATGTCAGAGTGCCAAAGCCAGCTAACTATACAAATAATATAAATTGTTGGGAGGTTAGTTCTTTAATGTATCTAGGTAATAACTGTACAGCTGATCAAAAACAAAGCAATGGATCTCTAGAAGATAAATCATGGCCAGTGCTGTAGCTCAAAGAATAAACTCTCAGTGAACCATCACGCCTGGATGCTCGCACCTCCGGCTAGCAGGGACATCTCGTAAGTAAAGGAACAAGTCAGAAACAAGGGTCACACAGTTTGCCATGAGAAATTCAGCTCAGCCCTATCTCCAGCCAAGGAGGCTCACAGCAACATTCATCTTGGACAGCCCTGCCAAACAAGGCTTTTCCCAGTAAATATCACACAGCTTCCGCCGGGATTACAGCTTGGCTGCGTGAAATTACGGTGTCCAAGAGATGCGTGTGATAGGGCATATCTGTGTAGGATAATCTAGGTTAGGTTATTTGAGATATGAAGACCCACCTTAAGTGTAGATGATAGCTTTGTATGAGTTGGGGGTTGCACGAAGCAGAAAGCTAGCTGAGCACCACCATTGCTGCTGTCCCCTTCCTAACAGTGGGCACAATGTGATCCGTTACCTCTTATTCCTGCTGCAGAGATGCAGCATATCTCCTGGGGCTGGGAGTAAGCTATACCGATCTTTGCTTGAGCTGCTTTTTTTAGGTGTTTTGTCACAACAACAAGACAGGTAACTAATATAACCCTTAAATATAATGTCTCTCCTGTTAGTTGTTAGAGCTTCGGTGCATAGATTCTATAAATTCTTGCTGAAGGAATTCCTCTTTTGAAAATTTCGCTGTGAAAATGATATACTTTTTAGAAGTGTAGGTGGATTACTACTAGGATCTAATCATTTTACCACATGGGCACTATCTAGAACCGATTTTTGGTCTTTCCCTTGATAAACAATCACATATGCTTAAAGGGATGACAATTCCATTTCCTTCCTTCCAACAGACTTTTTCTGTTTGTTTGTTTGTTTGTTTGTATTTTGAGTCATTAATGGAGAAATCCAGGCTATCTATAAATTCTGGCTTATTTTACCAGTCACTACCAATTTCTTTGGACTTCAGCTTCATTGTTTATAAAATAAAAACAGAACCCCCTGAAATATGGAAATGAAACATGCTCCAGGGGGTCCTTACTAAGTGGTCTGTTGGTCAGAACCCACGAAACTTCGCTCTTTGGTAGGATGTTCTTTGCTCCCTGGAGCTATACAGTTTGTGTAAGACGGAGATGTTGGCTTGTTGTCGCGTGAAGAAGAGCACAACAGCTTATGACTCACTCTACATTTCTCCCCAGTACATAAATGTCAAGTTTTCAAGGCCCCGCAACATCTTTGGAATTATACCAAAGAAATTCATTTTTTACCCATTTCTCTGATCTCCTAAGGTGAATTCAAATTAACCTGCATATTTCCTAATGCTACTATAACTTTGTGGTTTTGAATTCATCACCTATGATCGTAGACAATTCTCCAGAACTCGTTGGACTTGGGCTTTTCTGAAGTACTTCCTGTTGTTCTTTTCTGCCTAGATGGCATACCAGAGACCAATGATGAGCTCACATATCCAGGCCCTGAAAGAGGTTCTAAGTATAATTACAGTGTCCTAAGCATTGCTAATGCAATCCTGAATCCTCATATATGCACAGGCAAACTCTAGACACCAGCACCCAAGGGCCTTGCTCTTTACCTTCTCCTTGCCTCTGCACAGAGGCATTGCAGAATGTTAGCAGATGGTTGTTGCATCTGGCATGAATCTTGAGTAATGGAACCTAAGCTTTGAAGTGGCCTTTTGTCAGTGATTGTTATCTACCATTTTATGGGGTTATGCCTTTGAAGTTTTCTCAGAGCCTTTGTATATCTTAGTCTGGAAACAGTCCTGGCAAATAAGATAGTCACCTTTGACTGAGAATTACTCTGGTGATTGTTTTTTTTCCTCTTTAGCAATTTAATTTATTCTTACACTTAGTGTTAAAAGACAGAAATCATTAATATCCTTTCTAAATGACAGCCACAGATCTTAAGTGGCTCCTCAGTTCCAATACCATTAGAAAGCAACAGCTGTGAGATGGCAGACTTGAAGAGTGAAGTCTAGTGACCTTGGAGACATGTTCTGATGAAAGTGGATCATGTGAATAGTGTCTGAAAGCACATTGAGGTACAGTGGGATGAATATTCCACACCAAACAGATAAGAATATGGATGTGTCCAATGCTACCTTAGAATTCTGAGTCTCAAAGACTTTTCAGTATAATTAAATCCCATATAATGCCATAGCTTTTAAAAGTGATTGGTCTTTCAAGATAGTCCCTTGATCAGATTAAGAAATTTTGGTTTACGGAAATTGATCTGCCAAAGGTTCCTTTTGTGCAACAATAAAAAGAGCTTCAAGGAGGCTGTCTGGGTTCAGTGCCACCGAAGTTGATCCCCCTGATGCTAAGAAACCTGAATTCATCCTATAGTGATTCTTTTCTTTTCTCTTGATCATCCTGTGTATTCCACTAATGCGGATAGCATAGTGAATAGCATCCTCTTATTACAACCAAAAGGGCAGGGCAGAGCAGGGTGCTGTGTGCTTCTAAGGCTGGGCTGTGCATATGTCAAATTATTTTAGCTTCTAAGTCCTTTTATTCATGCAGTACTCATATTCAGGGAAATCTATTCTAGGAAGGAACTCCATGGTGCATTTCAGGTAGGAGAGTATAATTCATATGTGTTAAGATATTTTCCTGGACTTGGGTTTTTAATATCTCCAAATGCAAAAAGCACCCATAATGTTCTTGGTGAGTACAATTTTGACAATTTTTGTCATTTTCAAAATCACCCCTCCTTCACCAGTGTGGGCCCTACATCTGAGGGGTCTTTGAGTCACTGTGAGTCCAGATGGGGAAGGGGACAGCAGATGGAACAAGAGGAGCTGTGTCCTCATAAGTTCAGGTGCTGTGGTCTTTCAAATCAGACAATATTCATAGAACACAGCCTTTTAAAACACTCCCAGAATATAGACATTCAGGTCAAATAATAAAAATTGTTCTTTGTAGGAGGAAAATGGCTGAAATGACTCTACACACTAAAATTACTTCATTAACTCTGTAACTTTTCTCAGAGTATTGTCATCCCCCACACATACAGTATAGAAGGAAGATGGTCACAAAGGTCTCTCTCATGAGTACCAACTGCCATTAGATTCTTCCTCCCAGAGCTAATTTGTTTATTTAAGTTCATGGAGTTGCATACTGCTGGTTCCTGGAACAGAGATGGGGATGTTGAGTCTGGGGCTGCCCTATACCAGTTGCCTGTAGATAAGGTGGGTATGACCCTGCTCAGTTAAAACTCCCAGGAACTATTCTCACAGACACACCCAGAGCTATGTTTCCTTGGTGATTATAAAGACATCATGTTGCCAATCAAGATTTATCATCACATTTTATAATTCTTTTTCACAGTAAGCGTATACATAAAACTGTTTATCTCATTTTATAGGTGGAAAAGTCGGTCACCTAAATTACTTGTTTACTGTCTTGCCCTTAGTAAGCAGATAAGTTTAGATCAGTGGGTCTTGGCCTTCCCAATGCTGTTACCCTTTAATATAGTCATATGTGGTGACCCAAACCATGAAGTTATTTTATTGCTACTTCATAACTGTAATTTTGCTACTGTTGAGAACTGTAATGTAAGTGTCTGTGTTTCTGATGATCTTAGGTAACCTCTGCAACAGCATCATTCACCCCCCCAAAGGGGTCACAACCCACAGGTTGAGAGCCACTGCTTTAAATACTTGTTTATATACTTAAAAGAGAACTTACAGAACTGGGAACTGATCAGATGAGTTAGGTAAGGAGACGCCAAGACTTTGAGCAGCGTTTCTCCGGGATAATGTGCATTGGATACTAGAACTGGAAGAGGGAGGTAGTGTGGTAAGGCTGCTTTAATGGAGCTGGGAGGAAGAGTCAGGGAAATGCAGAATTAGAGAAAGAGCCATCCAAGGCTATCCTTGTCAAATTCAATTTGGGGGAGAAAAGATTCTCATAGATCTAAGATAACGGGTTAAATGGCAAGAGTAGAATCTTTGATATCTAGAGGATGGAGATAGAAGATGAGGAGTCCCGGAAAATATGAGCTAGAGAGCTAGCAGTAGCTCAAATGTGGTTTGAGACTCTTCCCAGCCTATTGTAAAATGTAATGGGTAGCAGCTTATTCAGAGAGGAAAACAATCAGCTAGGCTTCTCTTTTTCTTTTGCAGTGTTGGGAGAGCTAGGGGATGTCCCACATTCATACAGGCTCCTCCAGTTTGAGGTGCCCTGGCTGGTGGTGCAATATCCCAGTCCAGAATGTAGCATAAGACTCAGAGTGACCAGTCCACTTCAATCTACACACAGGGACAACATTGTTTATTTTCAGAGTAACTAGGGAGTCCTTCTATTTAGTATCCATAAATGAACCCTGGTGGGAAACCCTGCTACTTAATGTCAAAACTTACCATGTCAAGATAGCTCCTCTGAGGTCAGCATAAAATGGGGGACTCCCTTTTTCCAGCAGGGTTTCCCCTTCTCTGATCTTGTCTGGAGAGTCCAACCTCCACACCCTTTACTTAAGAAGGGACATGTAGCCCTTGGCAAGCTTAGAAATTCAACTTTCTCTTTCCTGATAAGAACCTGCCCAGAAAGTACTTGAATGTCTCTCCATAAAAACGAGGCATTCACAGCCCCATTAAACTCCAGCCAGTGAAAGTTCACCCTAAGAACCTCTTCCCACTTTCCAAGGATCATGTATAACCCTCCGTCACTCTGAGTAAAGTGTATGTGTACCAGTTGCTTTACTGATGATGACCAAAGAGAGCTGTTTCATTGCGTATATTGTAAAAGAGCTGTGAGACTAAAATTCTCCGATAAGGCCTTCTCCACCCAGTGCCCACTCAAAGATGTACCAGGGTCCTGCAGACCCCACCCATTTTGGATTCAGCTTAATCCTTCCAGCCTTGTGTACAGCCACTACTGCAGCTGGACACCCTGAGGGAGGAAATGGAGGACATGAAGCCACAGCTGGTTTGCAACACGCATATTACAGACTGCCTTCCTGCCAGTAGCTTGGTGCTAGGAGTTTATACTAGCCTCTCCCAGTCTCTGGGAAAGCCTCAGATGGACTGAATGTTCCTGACATTCACTGTGGGAACATGGGGACTCATGCTGACTATTCAAGCTCTCTAGTGTCTTATACTCTTTCCTTCTGGCCTTTCTTCTCTAAATGATCCTGAATATTTCCAGTGCTGCCTTTGCATTTAAATCATAAAGGTTGAACCATAGTTTTGTTTTTTTATTTTGTTTTTGTTTTTTGTTTTGTTTTTTAAATCTCA
Organism: Apodemus agrarius; assembly: GCA_964023405.1. Lineage (NCBI taxonomy): Eukaryota > Metazoa > Chordata > Mammalia > Rodentia > Muridae > Apodemus > Apodemus agrarius. The sequence goes on from OZ030009.1 coordinate 150,636,808, forward strand.
TTGACTGGCCCAGGAAGGCAGCATTTAATAAGAATTTAGCCAAAGGAAAAAAGAAGCCACAACAGACGAAATAGTGCACTAGAGTAAATGTGAACCTGCTCATGAGATTCGACTTGCTGAAAACACAACAAAATAACACCCCAAAGCCCCAAACCAAACAGACATAATAACAAAACTTGGGCAGGTAAAATTATAGGTCTTGGAGGAGAACCTCTAACCATCACTTTACTAACCAGCATAACTCCTAACTACATTCTAAATATCTGTCTTTATCCACAGATAAGCATAGTCCTTCATGAAGAAAGTCTCCCTTCATGAAGAAAATTTCTCTTTGCTATAGAGACCATTAAAGATAACTATAAATGTAGGCATATTTTTTCAACCTACTTTTAACAAGTGTTCAACCTCTTCTCTAGAATACCCAGCAGAGGTAGTGGGAGAGAAAAGTTATTAGGATATGGGGGATATGGACCTGTTCAGCAATGGTTCTTTGGGGGTGAGTTTGAGTTTCTTTCTCAGCAGTTCAGTCCTGTAGCAAACACCAAATAAGACTCAGCAGCTGCAGACCAGTCCACTAGGCAAGCAGATCCCAGGATGACCTGGCAGCTACAGTCCAGTCCTTTCAGCAGGCAGACACCAGGTACAAACTGGCAGCCTTAGCTCCATCCTGAAGGAACTACGAGGCTTGCCTACCAGCCGGAGGCAAATAACACAGATTGAGGCTGGAGCTGGGGTTCCCTGACTCCCAGACATCCTGACGCCACTGGAAATCTTGAGGAAGAGTCCGGAATGGGAACAGAGCAGTTTGCAGGCGGAGGATGAAGAGCCTGGAGCCGTAGACTCAGGAGGGGAACAGATGCACACGGGCCTGCAAGGAGGAGCCCAGGGCTGGGGGTTCCCAAACTCCAGGACAAACATATGCTGCTGGATATCACAGAGTTTGGGAATGGAGGGAGCGTGCAGGCTGAGGATGACAAGCCCAGGACCGGAATGGGGCACTCTGGCTTAATTTAGCAGCATCAAGTCCAGGAGCACCGAGGGGCCTTCTGCAGTTCATTCCGAACTGTTTATTGTGGAAAATGGGAAGTGCATACCACTTTTTCAGGGTAGACCAGAGATGGAATACCTTTTGCAGGAAAGAATGTCCAGAAACGGAAGCTCATTGGCTAAAACCTCAAGGTCCATCTAGTTTTCTTATTAGCGTGAAAACCTCTGTTCTGACCCATGTGACCATTGGTCACATCCCTATGTGGGGAGTGTGGTCACATGTTCTAGGCCAGAGATCTGGTAGGGAGCAGGGAGATGGCTACCATCCTCAGACGAGTGGCTGGCTGCCGGGGCCTCTGAACCTACTCAACCTTACAAAGTTTCCCGGCCTAGTCCACTGCCCCACAAGGGTGTTGCTAGTGGGAAGCTGTGGAGCCTGTGAGAGGTGGGGCCTTGTGGGAGGTCTTCGGTCAATGTCCGTGTGTCCTTGGAGAGGACCACGAGGCATGTACTGCTCACTTCTTCCGCTTCTTTTTGTGTTTCAGCCAAGAGGAGAGGAGAGTGCCTTTTGTTCTGCTATGGTTGGCCTTCCGCAGTGTGCTGCTTTCCTGCAGAGCCCGAATAAATTAGGCCATACAATTGGCTGAACCCTCGGAAGTGATTAAGCAAAATGAGTTTCCTCTTTACAAATTGATTATCTCAAGCATTTATTGTGACTAGAAGGCTAACAAAATGGTATCTCCGTATGTCCCAACGTGGTCCAGAGGCTGCTGCTGAGGCTGCGTCGCATGCCACTGCAGAACTGTGGGCTGCCTTAAGTGCATTCTTGGTAATACATTGCTGTGGGAAGCGCTGCCAGGGACCAGCTCGTTACTCCTGATGATACAGGGGATGCCAGGGCCTAGCGGCTCAGAATTCTCAGCTCGGACTCACTTGCTATCATTTGCCTCTAGATCTCTATGTCCTACTTTCTCCCAGTAAACTTCAGTCTCACTTAACTTCTCAGGCAAGATAACTTAATAACTGTACTAACATATAAGTACAAAAGCACAATCTCTATGACTTCTGTCACTGTCTTGGTCTATATTGGGCATTGATCAAGGCATTAGCAGGATTGGAGTCCATTGGGAATAGAACTTTACTTTATTATCAGTTTTATCCTCTCTTAGATTAAAAAAAAACACATAAAAAGGTGGGGGTGTGAGGGCTTTGTTTAGACCTATTAAGAAAAACTACTTTCTTCTGGTCAAAACTATAGAATCTGCATTTTGCACTGACCTGGCTGAATGAAAATTAGAAGGGACATTCTAAACAGGCTAAAACAGTGTATATGATTGTCCTGGCCCTGGAAATCTGTCCAACTAGGCTTGTCAGTCACATGGTCAGGAGACTGCCTAGGAGTAAAGCTTCATCCTGAGAAGGTGGGAGGCGGAACAATCTCCCTAGTGAGACAATGTGCTTACAGCTTCTAGAAGCTTCTCCTCCACAGTTTCTTGCAAATCCTCACAGCTAGAGCTCACAGTTTTTCTGACTTCTAACGCAACAATAGTAACTGTTTATCTTCCGTCTTTCTGTTTCCTCTTTGGACACAGGCTCAAATCAAAGCACGGTAACCTTGGGGCTTTAGACATTCCCCTCTTTCTCTGAAGTCCTCCTCTCCTTTCCAGTGAAGTTGATGGCCAACCTTCCTTTCTGAAGCCGTGTCCTTTTTTGGACTCAGAATGCATGGTTGGTTATCTCTCTTCCTCTAATCCATCTCTCCTCCCAGGAGCTGCTGAGATTCACAACTTGCTTACTCTGTTGTTTTTCTCTGGGGATCTCAGGCTTCCTTCTAATACCGATTTTTATTATTCTATTAACAAGACTAAGAACTCATAAAAAGGAATCTTGGTTCCCCTGTTACAGTAAAGATGTGCTGTAAGGCTTCCTGAAGACCTGTGCCCAACTCACTCTGAAAACAACACTGTGTATTTATTGCCTTGGCGGTAGATTTCCAGGGAACTGTAGAAGGCATGGATTTAGAAAAATTAAAGGATGTTGGTTCTGTTCTGTTCTGTTTTTGTTTGTTTGTCTTTAAATGATCAGCAGGATCATTCTCCGATAAGAACTTCAGGAAACAACCTTGCTTTGGTTTAACTGCCTGGAAGCTGCACCACCGTAGGCAGGTAAAGCAGAGTGCTCCACTGCCTGGGAAGGCGATGAAGGTGCCCACTGTCCACGCTGCCCTGGCTACAGTCACTCCTCTAGATCTCAACCTTTGTCAATGCTTCCCAGGGTCTGGGACTGCTCATCAGTGGAGGCTGGAATTGTGCATCTTGGAACACTGAACCCCTTCACAATAACTGAGTTATAAGTAAAGCCACGGTGTATAATGTCTACCTTACTGAACTAGCTGGGACTCTGTGAAACAAAGTAGAATGAGAGCAAGAGGTCTAGACTTGTTCTTGAACTCAGAAAGCAGGTAGTGGAGGTTACTGTGATCATTGGGCAAGTAGGAAGTGGAAGTAAGGGTTCTCCCTCAGCGCTATGACCCCGGAAGCAGAAGAAGGTGAGACTTAGACTCGTGGGCTTGCCGGATATAGCACCAGTATGCAGAAAGCAAGTGAACATATGCGAAACATTTTGCAGGATGCTGTGGGGTTACTGGCACAGCTAAACCAGGCATCAGAGCGTGCAGTGCACTGCTTGTGCATGCTTGGAATGTAGTTGTTAGTGGGTCTTGTAAGGGATAGTCAATCAATTTCAGACAGCTATAATTAATAAAAATGTAGCTGCAGTTTCTCACTCACAATGTTCTTGCTTCTGCAATGGTTTAACAGTGACATCCAAGCAGACTTAAGATAAGCAGAAGCTTGCTTTTCTAACAGCAAGGGGCTGGGATGCTCACGTTCAAGGAAGAGAGGTCCTTAGCACTTGTGCCTTTGCAATACAGAAGCTCTTATCTTTGCATGGCTTTTGCAGTAAAATGTTTAAAATATTCTCTTTTAGCAATCTTGAAATATGTGATACTCTATTATTGACTGAGGTCATCATGTTGCACAACAGATCTTAGGGACTTCTCTGACTAATGCTTTGCACCAGAGGACAGATTTAGTTGGCCATGAGATTGACAGGAGACAAGGTTGTTTAGGTAATTACAATGGACATAAAAATGGAAAATTAGACATTAACTTTATGAAGGACATGTTAGGGGCATGTACGTATGAGAAACTTGGAACCTGTTAGAGAATAGGGAATGGGGAATGAGTATTAGCTACTCAGATCAGATAGGCATGCCAACTCTTTTCTGCTTCCTTGGGCAAACACTCCCTGTCAAATCACGGCCACACCTGATAGAAGACCAGTTAAGCTGCCCACCTGATCCTTTCACCCCCATCCCCTCCTCATGGCTATACCCCAGTCAAAAACTTGGAAGGACACTCACTGCTGGATGATAAGCCACAAAGACCACTAGAACTTCTACCTCTAACCTGGGTGGAGACTTCTTGCTGGAACAGAAGCCAACCAGTCCACCAGAACTCCGGCCCTCTTCTTGGGCAGAGACCCTCTGCTTTACAAGAGACTATGCCAGCCAGCAGAAATCTACTCCCATGGCCAGTGGAGATACTCAACTACAGGCCATGTAAGGCAGAATACTGGAAAGGAAACAGAAAACAACAAAATATCCTTCCAAAAAAGTCAAGCTTAGAAATTGACACTTAATATAATCACCATGAACCTAGAGGCTTAGATGCTAGCCTAAGAACATAATGCCCCTGCCCTGGCATCCATCTCTGGGCTCACAACACTGGTAGAAGACTCCAACTCTACCAGAGGCCAAGCTGGTACTAGGAACTCCAGAAGTCCCCCAAAGCATCTCCTTTTTTGGGCTCCAAATCCTAGTCCACAACCCCAGCAGAAAGCAACTACTGCTTTACTAGATGCCATGCTGGTACTCGGATTCCCAGAAGACTCCTGCTCTCCTGGATGTTACACTAGTACTAGGAACCTCAGGAACCCCAGGAAACCAGGTACCTAGAACTGCAGCGGCCACACTGGTATACAGAAACCCATAGGCCAACACCAGTTTCCAGATCCCCAAAGACATTATGAACACCAAAACCCTGAATAAGAACTATCAAATCCCCAGTGTAGACACATTACTGGACCTGAAGATTCTGGTTGCCAGAACCATAGGCCACTCAGGCAAGAAGGCTAGAGAGGAAACAGAAAGCAAGGGAGAAAGCATCCTTCTAAGAATATAATCAGCACCAGCCAGGGCAATATGATACCATCAAAATCCAGCAATCCCACTACAGCAAGTCCTGGATATTCCAATACAGATTAAACACAAGAAAATGATCTTAAATCAAATCTTATGAAGATGATAGAGGCCTTTAAAGAGGAAATGAACAAATTCTTTAAGGAAATCCATGAAAACACAAACAAACAAGTGAAACAAATAACTGTTCAAAACCTGAAAACAGAAATAAAAGCAATAAAGAAAACATAAATTGAAGGAATTGTAGAGATGGAAATCTTGGTAACAAAACAGGGATAACATACACAAACATTACTAAGAGAATACAAGAGATGAAAGTGTGAACCTTAAACACTGAAGATATGATAGGAGAAATACATATATCCAACAAAGAAAATGTTAAATCTAAAAGTTCCTGACACCCAAATCCAGGTAACCTGGGACACTATGAAAAGATCAAACATAAGAAAAGTAGGAATAGAAGAAGATTACTAGCTCAAAGGCCCAGAATACATTTTCAACAAAAATCACAGAAAAAAAAAAATCCTAACCTAGAGAAGATGCTTATAAAAGTACAAGAAGCTTACAGAACACCTAATAGAGTGGACCAAAGAGTGAGAGAAAAGAAAGTTATCCCTCCTAATTATACAATAATTAAAACCTTAAATGTACAGAAGAAAGAATATTAACAGCTTTAAGGTAAAACGGTCAAGTAACTTAGAAAGGAATACCTATTAGAATTACATCTGACTTTTCAATGGAGACTCTAAAAGCCAAAAAGGCCTGAACATGTGCTGCAGATTCTAAGGAGACCGCAGATACCAGCCCAGACTACTATAGTGGTAAAATTTTCAATAAATTAATAAATTTTAAAAATTTAAAAATTTAATAAATTAGAAACAGAACAATAGCCAGGCAGTGGTGGCACACGCTTTTAATCCCAGCACTTGGGAGGCAGAGGCAGATGGATTTCTGAGTTCAAGGCCAGCCTGGTCTACAGAATGAGTTCCAGGACAGCTAGAGCTACACAGAGATACCCTGTCTCAAAAAACCAAACCAAACAAACAAAAACAAAAACAAAAAAACCAAAAAACAATAAACAATAAAACAAAAACAAAAAACAAAAAAACAAAAAAGAAAGAAACAGAACAATACAAAGAATCAATGAGAGAGAGAATATACAAATTAACACAATCAAAAACAAAAAATTGGGATATACCAATAGACACCATGGAAATCCAAAGAATTATCAATAAATACTTCAAAAACCTGTATTCCACAAAATTGGAAAATCTAAAAGAAATGGATATATCTCTATAGATGCCATTTACCAAAGTTAGTTCGAAATCAGATAAGCAACTTAAATAGATCTATAACCCCTAAGGAAGAAGCACTTATTAAAAGTCTTCCAACCAAAAAACTTCCAGGACCAAATGATTTTTAGTACAGAATTCTACCAGACTTTCAATATAGTCTACTAGTTCAGTAGACTGGTTCCTGTCTACTGGAAATCAGTCTGCTGGTTCCTCAGAAAATTGGGCATAGTATTACCTGAGGACCCAGCTGTAACACTCCTAGGCATATACCTGAAAGATTCTCCAATATATAACCAGGACACATGCTCTGCAATGTTTATAGCAGCCTTATTTATAATAGCCAGAAACTGGAAACAACCCAGATATCCTTTAACAGTGGAATGGATACAGAAAATGTAGTACATTTACATAGCTATTAAAAATGATAAATTCATGAAATTGTTAGGCAAATGGACAGAACTAGAAAATATCATCCTGAGTGAGGTAATCCAATCACAAAAGAACACACATGGTATGCACTCACTGATAAGTGGATATTAGCCCCAAAGCTCGGAATACCACTTACAATTTACAGACCACATGAAGCTCAAGAAGAGGAAAAGCAACGTGTGGGTGCTTTGGTCCTTCTTAGAAAGGGGACCAAATTACTTATGGGAGCAAATATGGAGATAAAGTGTGGAGCACAGACTGAAGGAAAGACCATCCAGAGTCTGTCCAACTTGGGGATTCATCCCATATACAGTCACTAAACCCTGACACTATTGTGGATACCAAGAAGTGCATACTGAAAGGAGCCTGATATAGCTGTCTCCTGAGAGGCCCTGCCAGAGCCTTACAAATACAGAGGCAGATGCTTGCAGCCAACCCTTGGACTGAGTGCAGGGTCCCTTGGAGGTTAGAGAAAGGACTATAGGAGCTGAAGTGTTTACAACCCCATAGGAAGAATAACAACGTCAACCAACCATACCTCCCAGAGCTCCCAGGGACTAAGCTACCAACCAAGGGGTACATGTCTCCAGCTGCATATGTATCAGAGGATGGACTTGTCAGACATCAATGGGAAGAGAGGTCCTTGATCCTATGAAGGCTTGATAGATGCCCCAGTATAGGGGAATTGAGGGTTGGGAGGTGGAAGTTAGTAGGTGGGTAGAGGAAGGCCCTCAAAGAAGCAGGGTGAGGGAGGATGGGATAAGGGGTTTCTAGGAGAGGGGGAAACAGGGAATGTGGATAACATTTTAAATGTAAATAAAAAACTATCCAATAAAATATATATAAAATAAATTACCCCATCTAAGATGGTTTGTTACAGTAAAAAACAAACAAAAACAAAAAACAAAACAAGTTATGCCAATTTCACCAGCTTATTTTACTTGTAATCAAATTTGCTATTACATACATGATAAGAGTTATAAACCATGATCTTATGTGTATAGTCTTCTATACATGAGTAATAAAAGGGCAAATTTAATAAGCCAAAAAAGAGAGACATACATAATGTGTACTCACTTATAAATGGATATTAGTTGTTAAGGAAAGGTTAATCACATTACAATCCAAACACCTACAGACATTAGATAAAAAAGAGAGGTCTAGTGGGGAAAGCATGGATCTTCCCAAGATAGTGGAATGGGAACAGGAGAGATCAGGTTGGGAAGGGAAGGATAGAGGCAGCATACACACACACACACACACACACACACACACACACACACACCACACACACATACACATGGAGGGAGGGAGGAGAGAGAGAGAGAGAGAGAGAGGACTGAAATAGGCAGGCATTTAAGGGGCAATATGGAAACCTAGTGCAGTGAAAGCTTCTTGGAACCTATGAAGTTAACCTAGTGAGGACTCCTAGTAATGGAAGATATGGAGCCTGAACCACCCATCTTCTGTAACCAGGCTAGGTTCCTTCCCACTTGTGGGACTTGGACACTAACTCAGCCATAAATCTATGACCCACATCTCACTCTGCCTGCATCATGCACTGGGGCAATGGTGTCTCACAGTTTGTGCAAGTGGCCAACCAATGACTGGTCCCACCTGAGGCTCACACCAAGAAATGGAGCCAATGACCAGTACTGCCTTGATGGCCAGGATCTGAGAGCTGAATGGCTTAGAGACCTAGGGTAGAACCAATCGAGACAGACAAAACAAAGTCAATGAAATGATTACTAATGGTATTCTGCTATACTCAAAGGATTGGTGCCTAGACCAATCATCATCAAAGAGGCTTCCTTCAGTAGCTGATGGGAGCAGATACAGAGAAGCAAGGATTGTAGGAGCCAAAGGAGTTGAGGACAGCAGGAGAGCATGGCCCACTGAAAGAACTAATCAGGGCTCAGAGGGGCTCACAAAGACTGCAGTGGCACCCAGGAAGCTTGACTGGGGCTGCACCTGACCCTCTGCATAGTGCTGTGGTTCTTTAGTTTGGGGTTTTTGTCGAACTCCTAACAATGGGATTCTTTTGTCTGCTTCTGGGACCTTTCCTCCCCACGGGGTTTCTTCAGCCAGCCTTGATATGCTGGCATATAGCCAGTCTTCTCACATCTTGTTATATTGAATTCAGTTGATATCAGTGGGAGGCCTGCTTTTCTCTGAAGGGAGGAACAGTGGATCTGAGCTAGAGGGGAGGTGCTGGGGTCTTGGAGGAGGGGAGCAAGAGGGGGCTGTGGTTGAGATGTATTTATTAGAAAGGAATAGATTTAAAAAGTTATAGAATATTTCCATAGCTAAAGGAGACTCCTATAAAATTACAATAAGCATACAGAACACCAAATAGATGAGACCAGAAAAAAGTCCCCTGAACAAATAATAATAAAAACACAAGACATACAGAACAAAGAAAGAATATTAAAAGCTTTAGGGGAAAAAGACCAAGTAACATATAAAGGCAAAGCTATTAGAATTACACCCAACTTCTCAATGGACACTTTAAAAGCCAGAAGGGCTTGGGTAGATGTGCTGCAGGCTCTAAGAGACCACAGATGCCAGCCCAGATTAATACACCCAGTGAAACTCTCAATCATGATATGGAGAAAATAAGTCATGATATGATAAAGCCAAATTAAGGAACACATATCTACAAAAATTCAGCCTTATAGAAGGTGCTGGAGGAAACACTTCAACCTAAACAGGTTAATTGTAACCATAAAAACATAGTAGCCTCAGATTGGCAAAAATCAAAAGAGAAGAAACACACATACACACACACACACACACACACACACACACACACCCTACCCCCTAATGCCACCACTACCAACAAAATAATAGAAATCAACAGTTATTGGTCATTGATATCTCTCAACAACAGTCGTCTCAATTCCATAATAAAAAGACCCAGACTAATAGAATAGATATGAAGAGAGGATCTGACCACCTCAGATTAAAGTGAGATTTCAACAATAGAAACAACAGAATGCTTACAAACTCATGGAAAGTGAACACCTCCTTGCTCAAAGAGAAATGGGTCAAGACAGAAATTAAGAGAGAAACAGGACTTTCTACCCAAATTTTTGACACTCAATGAAAGCAATTCTAAGGAGCAAATTCACAGCATCAAGTGTCTTCTTAAACAAACAAACAAACAAACAAACAAACAAAAACCTGGAACTATCTCATACTAGAAACTTAACAGCATATCTGAAAGTTCCGGGACAAAAAGAAATAATCACAGCCAAGAGGAGTGGAGGGCAAGAAGTAATCAAACTCAGGGCCAACATCTATAAAGTAGAAACAAACAAACAAACAAAAATGATGAAGAATCAGTGAAACAAAGGTGTGGTTCTTTGAGAAAATCAGTAAGATTGACAAGCCCTTATCCAAATTAACAAAATCAGAAATGAAAATGGAGATGTAACAGCAGACACTGAGGAAATTTGGAGAATCATAAGGACATACTGTAAAAACCTGTACTCTAGTGTATTGGAAAAATCTTACGTGGATAATTTTTTAGATAGGTACTGCTTACCAAAATAGTTAAAAATTAGTTAAGCAATTTTCCCAGACATATAACCCTCAGTGAAAGAGATGTCATTAAAAGTCTCCTAACCAGCCCATCCAGCCGGTAGCAGGTCAGCCAGACCTAGCCAGCTTGCCAGGTGCTCAGACCCTGCCGGCGGAACCAGGTACCAGAGACAGCCCGAGTTTAAGACCTCCGGGGACTCAGGTCTGGGGCAGGAACTGCGCACAGACTAGCGGTTTGGAGTACAGCGGCCTTGCCTGCGCTCTGCGCTCGCAGGCCAGACCCCGAACCCCCTGCAGGCAGCGCCATCTTGTCTGCAGCTTCCCATCCAGCCGGTAGCAGGTCAGCCAGACCTAGCCAGCTTGCCAGGTGCTGAGACCCTGCGGGCGGAACCAGGATAAGCAACAATTCTTGTTTATTAAGAAGAATGAGCGGCAGGCCTCCATATTGCAACCAGGACACAGCTGGAAAGGCGCAGGTAGGGACTCCGTCTGGGGCTAGAGCAGGGAGAGCTGCTAAGCTCTCGCCCACAGGCGGGCCCAGGCGCCTAGGCTCTGCAGCACATCCCTGCGAGCTTAGGCCGTGCACCAAGGCAGCAGGAACCACCCAGCTCCCCAGGACCCCGGACCAGCAATAGCGGCAGGCCTCCATATTGCAACCAGAACACAGCTGGAAAGGCAGAGGTAGACAGATTCCATCAGGGGCTACCACGTGGGGGGATCTGCTAGGCTCTCGCTACTAGGCAGGCCCAGCAGCGCCTGCCGAGGCTCTGCTGCACTCCCCTACACTTCCCGGAGACCTCAGGCCGTACACAAAGTCAGCGAGTGGCAGCCAGCTTGTGATCCCGTTGAGCAGCAATCACGCATAACCACCAGTAGAGAAACAACAGGTAAGCCCAGCCTCACAGGAGATTCAAACACCAGCCAGTGACAACAAGGTCAACTAACACCAGAAATAACCAGATGGCAAAAGGTAAACGAAGGAATGTCACTAACAGAAATCAAGGCAACATGACAGCATCTGAACCCAGTTCGCCAACAACAGGAAGCCCTGGATACCCCAAAACGCCAGAAAAACAAGACTTGGATATAAAATCACTGGTAGCTGAACACATAGAAAAATCTCGTAAAGAAATAGAAGAGAAAATGGATCAAAAGTTAGAAGCCTTTACAAGGCAAATACAAAAATCACTTCAAGAAATGCAGGAGAAGATGGATCAAAAAGAAGAAGACAATAAGGAGGAAAGACAAAAATCACTTAGAGAAATACAGAAGAACGTGGGCCAACAAGTAGAAGCTATGAAAGAGGAAACACAAAAATCTATTAAAGAAATACATGAAAACACAATCAAGCAAGCGAAAGATCTGAGCACATCCATCCAGGTACTAAAAACAGAAGTAGAAACAACTAAGAAATCGCAGAGGGAGACAACATTGGAGATAGAAAACCTTGGGAAGAAATCAGGAGCCATAGATGCAAATATCAACAATAGAATACAAGAGATAGAAGACAGAATATCAGAAGCCGAAGATACCATAGGAACCATTGATTCAACAGTCAAAGAAAATACTAAATGCAAAAAGGCTGTAACCCAAAACATCCAGGAAATCCAGGACACAATGAGAAGACCAAACCTAAGGATTATAGGTATAGACGAGAATGAAGATGTACAAGTTAAAGGGCCAGCAAATATCTTCTACAAAATTATGGAAGAAAACTTCCCCAACCTAAAGAGAGAGATGCCCATGAATATACAAGAAGCATACATAACCCCAAACAGACTGGATCAGAACAGAAATACATCCCGTCACATAATAATCAAAACTCCAAATGTACTAAACAAAGAAAGAATATTAAAGGCAGCAAGAGAAAAAGGCCAAGTAACTTATAAAGGAAGACCTATCAGAATAACACCAGACTTCTCACCTGAGACCATGAAAGCTAGAAGATCCTGGGCAGATATCATGCAAACTCTAAGAGAACACAAACTTCAGCCCAAACTACTTTACCCAGCAAAGCTCTCAATCGCCACAGATGGAGACATCAAGGTATTCCATGACAAAACCAAATTTGCACGATATCTTTCCACAAATCCAGCCCTACAAAGGATAATAGGGGGAAAACACCAAGACAAGGACGGAAACTACACCCGGGAAGAAGCAAGATAGAAACCTCCTCTCATCAAACCCAAAAGAAGGTAACCTCTCGAATATAAAAAATAAATAAAATAAATAAATATAATTTCAAAAATGTCTGGAGGAAATAATTACTATTCCTTAATATCTCTTAACATCAATGGACTCAATTCCCCAATAAAAAGACATAGATTAACAGACTGGATACGGAAACAGGACCCTACATTTTGCTGCATACAGGAAACACATCTAAGGGGCAAAGGCAAACACTGCCTTAGAATAAAAGGCTGGAAGACAATTTTACAAGCAAATGGTCTCAGGAAACAAGCTGGAGTAGCCATTCTAATATCAGATAAAATTGACTTCCAACCTAAAATCATCAAAAGAGACTCAGAAGGTCACTTCTTGCTGGCCAAAGGGAAAATCCACCAAGAAGAGCTCTCAATACTGAACATCTATGCTCCAAATGCAAGGGCACCCTCATTCGTAAAAGAAACCTTACTAAAGCTTAAAGCACACATTACACCTAACACAATAATTGTGGGTGACTTCAACACTCCACTCTCCTCAATGGACCGATCAGGAAAGCAGAAACTAAACAGGGACACAGTGAAACTAATTGAAACTCTGGACCAATTGGATTTAACAGATATATATAGAACATTTCATCCTAAAGCTAAAGAATATACCTTTTTCTCAGCTCCACATGGTACCTTCTCCAAAATAGACCATATAATTGGTCACAAGACAGATGTCAACAAATACAAGAAGATCGAGCTAATCCCATGCCTCCTATCAGATCACCATGGAGTAAGAGTGGTCTTCAATAGCAACAAAAACAACAGAAAGCCCACATACACATGGAAACTGAACAATACTCTACTCAATGACACCTTGGTCAAGGAAGAAATAAAAAAAGAAATCAAAGACTTTTTAGAATTCAAGGAAAATGAAGGTACAACCTACCCAAATCTATGGGACACAATGAAAGCAGTGCTAAGAGGAAAACTCATAGCTCTCAGTGCATCCAAAAAGAAACTGGAGAGAGCATATACTAGCAGCTTAATGGCACACCTTAAAGCCCTGGAAGAAAAACAAGTTAATTCACCCAGGAGGAGTAGAAGACAAGAAATCATCAAACTCAGGGCTGAAATCAATCAAATAGAAACAAAGAGAACCATACAAAGAATCAACAAGACCAGGAGCTGGTTCTTTGAGAAAATCAACAAGATAGATAAACCCTTAGCCAGACTAACCAAAGGACACAGAGACAGTATACAAATTAACAAAATTAGAAATGAAAAGGGAGACATAACAACAGAAACTGAGGAAATTCAAAAGATCATCAGATCCTACTACAAAGGTCTATACTCAAAACAACGGGAGAATCTGGAGGAAATGGACAATTTCCTAGACAGATATCAAATACCAAATTTAAATCAGGATCAATTAGATCAGCTAAATAGTCCCATAACCCCTAAAGAAATAGAAGGGGTTATAGAAAGCCTCCCAACCAAAAAAAGTACGGGACCAGATGGTTTTAGTGCAGAATTCTACCAGACCTTCAAAGAAGACTTAACACCATACTTTTCAAACTATTCCACAAAATAGAGACAGAAGGGACACTGCCCAACTCATTCTTCGAAGCCACAATTACGCTAATACCTAAACCACAAAAAGATCCAACAAAGAAAGAGAACTACAGGCCAATTTCTCTTATGAATATAGATGCAAAAATACTAAATAAAATTCTTGCCAACCGAATCCAAGAGCACATCAAAACGATCATCCACCATGATCAAGTAGGCTTCATCCCAGGGATGCAGGGATGGTTCAATATACGGAAATCCATCAATGTAATCCACTACATAAACAAAGTAAAAGAAAAAAACCACATGGTCATCTCATTAGATGCTGAAAAAGCATTTGACAAAATTCAGCATCCTTTCATGCTAAAAGTCTTGGAAAGAGCAGGAATTCAAGGCCCATACCTAAACATAGTAAAAGCAATCTACAGCAAACCAGTAGCCAACATCAAAATAAATGGAGAGAAACTTGAAGCATTCCCACTAAAATCAGGGACTAGACAAGGCTGCCCTCTCTCTCCATATCTTTTCAATATAGTACTTGAAGTTCTAGCAAGAGCAATTAGACAACATAAGGAAGTCAAAGGGATACAAATTGGAAAGGAAGAAGTGAAACTATCATTATTTGCAGACGATATGATAGTTTACCTAAGCGACCCAAAAAACTCCACCAGAGAACTTCTACAGCTGATAAACAACTTCAGCAAAGTGGCAGGTTATAAAATTAACTCAAGCAAGTCAGTGGCCTTCTTGTACTCAAAGGACAAGCAGGCTGAGAAAGAAATTAGGGAAATAACACCCTTCACAATAGCCACAAACAACATAAAGTATCTTGGCGTAACTCTAACCAAACAATCGAAAGATCTGTACAACAGGAACTTCAAGTCCTTGAAGAAAGATATCGAAGAAGACCTCAGAAGATGGAAAAATATTTCTTGCTCCTGGATTGGCAGGATCAATATAGTAAAAATGCCCATCTTGCCAAAAGCAATATACAGATTCAATGCGATCCCCATCAAAATCCCAACTCAATTCTTCATAGATCTAGAAAGAGCAATTCTCAAATTCATCTGGAGCAACAAAAAACCCAGGATAGCTAAAACTATTCTCAACAATAAAAGGACTTCTGGGGCAATCAATATCCCTGACCTCAAGCAGTACTACAGAGCAATTATGTTAAAAACTGCATGGTATTGGTATAGCAACAGGCAAGCAGATCAATGGAACAGGATTGAAGACCGAGAAATTAACCCACAGACTTATGGTCACTTGATCTTTGATAAAGGAGCCACAACCATCCGGTGTAATAAAGATAGCCTTTTCACCAAATGGTGCTGGTTCAACTGGAGGTCAACATGCAGAAGAATGCGAATTGACCCACTCTTATCTCTTTGCACTAAGATCAACTCCAAGTGGATCAAGGACCTCCACATAAAACCAGACACACTGAAACTATTAGAAAAGAAACTTGGGAAGACCCTGTAGGACTTGGGCACAGGGGAAAAGTTCCTGAACAGAACACCAATAGCTTATGCTCTAAGATCAAGAATCGACAAATGGGATCTCATAAAATTACAAAGTTTCTGCAAAGCAAAGGACACTATCAGAAGGACAAAACGGCAACCAACAAAGTGGGAAAAGATCTTCACCAACTCCACATCCGACAGAGGGCTAATATCCAATATATACAAAGAACTCAAGAAGTTAGACCGCAAAGAAACAAATAACCCTATCAAAAAATGGGGCACAGAGCTAAACAAAGAATTTTCACCAGAAGAAATTCGGATGGCCGAGAAACACCTTAAAAGATGTTCAACATCATTAGTCATCAGGGAAATGCAAATCAAAACAAGCCTGAGATTCCACCTCACACCAGTCAGAATGGCTAAGATTAAAAACTCAAGAGACAACAAGTGCTGGCGAGGATGTGGAGAAAGAGGAACACTCCTCCACTGTTGGTGGGATTGCAAAATGGTAAAACCGCTCTGGAAATCAGTTTGGCGGTTCCTCAGAAAATTGGGCATGTCACTTCCAGAGGACCCTGGCATACCACTCCTGGGCATATACCCAGAGGATTCCCCTGCATGCAATAAGGACACATGCTCCACTATGTTTATAGCAGCCTTGTTTATAATAGCCAGAAATTGGGAGGAGCCCAAATATCCCTCAAAGGAGGAATGGATACAGAAAATGTGGTATATTTATACAATGGAATACTACTCAGCAATTAAAAATAATGAATTCATGCAATTTGTAGGTAAATGGTTAGACCTGGAAAATATCATCCTGAGTGAATTAACCCAATCACAAAAGAATGCACATGAAATGCAATCACTGATAAGTGGATATTAATGAGCCCAGAAGCCCTAAATACTCAAGACACAAATAGCAAGTCAAATGATTCCCAAGAAGAAGAAAGGAGAGGACCCAGGGCCTGTAAAGATTGCATCCAGTTTAGTAAAGAAACCGAGGGGAGAGGGGGAATGATTGGGGAACAGTTGGGGGGGGAGAGGAACTATGGGAACTATGGTGGGTGGGAACTGGGAAAGGGGAAAGCCTTTGGAATGTAAACATAGAATATAGAAAATTAAAAAAAAAAAAGACATTGCCCTAAACTGCAGTCACTTTGGATTCCAGGAAGATCCAACCTGGAAGAAGAGACCCACATGACCATGAGGGTAATCACCCATAAGGGATAGATTGCATGTTTGAACAGAAGTGATTACCCACTGAGAGTCTCTTTGACCCTTCAAAGAATAAAGTCTTTGTTGGCCCCCCCCCAAAAAAAAGTCTCCTAACCAAACCAGCTCAAGGCCAGATGGTTTTAGCCCAGAATTCTACCAATTTACCTAGATTTTTCATTCCCTCAGTTTGTGTTCTCTTTTAGCTTCTTTCCATTTTCAGGTTTTGGGCAGTTTTATTCATTTCCTTCACCTATTTGTGTGTGTATTTTCCTTGTTTTTCTTGGCCTTTTTAAAAAAATTCTTTTAATTTTTTTGTCTCTTCCTCATTTTTAAAAGAAGCTTATTAATTTCCCACTTAAAGACTTTGATCTTCTTCATAAACTTGGTTCAAAGGTCTGCTTCTTGTGCTTTGGCTTTGTTGAAATACTCAGAGCTTCCTGTAGTAGGACAGCTGGGCTCTGCTGGCGCATATTGCCCTGGTTGTTCTCAGTTGCCTTTTTATGCTGGCATCTAGGTCTTGGGATGTTTATAGGTCTATGTGCCAATTTCTGAGTTCCTCTTCATTGGAGGGGTGTTTTGTTCCTTGGTTTCTGTTTCCTTAGGTCTTCTGTCTGGTGGGTTTTTACCATGGTTGGGATTAGACTTCTGGTGGTCTCTTGTCATGCAAGGATCTTTGCCTGAGTTGGGGGCTAGGACACAGTGACACAGATGGGTGGGTATTTGAGATAGGGTGGTGGAGCACAGAGCAAGTTGAGGGAGTTTGCTGGGGGAGGGGGGCTGCCTAGACTTCTTTCTGTTGGTTGGTTGGTCTCTGAGAGAGCAGGGAATCTCTAAGTTGCAGGCTGGGACATGGTGATGAGGTGGCAGACTGAGGAAAGGTCACTTGCACGGCCCTTGAAAGAGCATGGAACTTTTTCCCAAGTTGGGGCTCAAAATTCAATTTCTATTCACCATAAAAACTTCTTACAAACTATGGACACAACGTAA
Organism: Apodemus agrarius; assembly: GCA_964023405.1. Taxonomy (NCBI): domain Eukaryota; kingdom Metazoa; phylum Chordata; class Mammalia; order Rodentia; family Muridae; genus Apodemus; species Apodemus agrarius. The sequence continues at coordinate 150,654,713 of OZ030009.1, forward strand.
CTTTCCAATGTCATAAGAAATATGGAGAAATTAGAGATAACATTAGGCTAAATGGTGGAAAGTTGTTTTTCCTTAAAACTAGTCAGTGGTATTCAGCATCGCCTTATGAATGAGTCCTAGTTTAAACGTGGCACTGAGAAAGAAAGCTTGTAGAAGTGGAAGTTTACTCCCAGATGTAGAAATCTGAAATAGATAACATGTTTTACAACTAGTAAAGAAGTCAATATAGAGAAACAAATGCATTCTCTGTTAGCAACCACTAATTAGAAATTAAATTTAACTTAAAGTATGAAGTACTTGGCAAAATCAAACAAAATACATGCTATGTAGTGTAACTGCAAAGCCATAGTGAAATAAATACATTAACAAATGAAAATGAGATGGAGTTACATCATGCCCACGGGTCAGAGGATGGGTGACTTTTGACTTCCCATCAGATTGTAGATTCATGGCAACCCTCCTATAAGGGCCATTTGGGTTTTTGAAGGACATTTACAAGCCCATTAAAAATGGATGTGTCAAAGCCTAGAAGAGCCCAAGCATTATGGAAAGAGTGAACTGAGGTGAAGGACAAGTGGAGCCTATACTGAGGCAGCGAAGACAGTACAGGAAAGGCAGAAGGACCAGGACACAAGCCAGCACGTAGACAGGATGATGGCGGTGGAGCCAGCACACAGACAGGATGCTGGAGATGGAGCTTCATGTGGTGTAGACCTAGTGAGTGACACAAAGGATGGAGACCTAGCTAGGAATCACAAGAACAACAGAGAATGAGGAGGCTCCTCACTCTCCAAGTTACACTTTTCATTTCTTTCTGACAGACATCCAGGAATTTCAACAACTGACTACACTACCTGTAAAACAAACAAACAAACAAACAAACAAACAAACATCCAAACCTATATTCCAGTTCTGAGTAGCATCTCAAATGAGCTTGCTCAAATGGCCAGAGTGTGGCTCAAGCCCCGCCATAGCATGACTTACCTACAGATGAGGACCCTTCGATCAGTGTTTCCCTCAACATCTGAACTTAATTTATGTAGCTGTAGATCAAGTCACTTGGGTGTGTCGCTCTTCTAAGACTCAGCTTGACTCCATGACAGGAGTCTCGACTCATGTTTGTCTGCTCAGCACACAGGCGGACCTCATTCCAGTTTGACACTCCCCTTTCAGAATTGGCTGCTCCTGAACAAACCTCCCCAAGACTCTGAGGGGGCACCTAAGGCTGTACCACCAGCAGTATTCAGTTGAACTTCCTACTGCAGTAATATCACTTAATTTTGAGGATAAAAATAAAGCCAAGAAAGAACAGAAATTGCTGACAGCAGTGTGATCTTTCAGGTCACAGTGAGTTGAGATTCTAAGGACATTTTGTTTAGAAGGTATGTGTGTGTGGGGGTATTGCTTAACTATAGAGGGTTTTCGTTGTTTTGGCTTGGGATTTTGTGCTTTTCTGACATGGGGTTTATTATGCAGGCCTGGCTAGTGCTTGTTGTGTAGCTTAGCTCTTCCTCAAACTTGTGGCAATGCTCTCGACTCTGCCGCCTGAGTGCTGGTGTACCATATTCCCTCCTGGCCAATGCCAGAGTTTCATAGTTAAATCTGAGTGGTGAAATATTTATATAATTTTCAAATGGAAAAAGCAAAACAAAACAAAACAAAATCCCCTAAAACACCCCCATCCCCAGTGTGTGACTGTGGAAGCAAGAGAAGCTGAAACCCTTGCTTTTCAGCTTCGTTTCCAGGAGGAGGCTGACGATTAGCAGCAAAGTATCCTTGTCATAGTCAGACAAAACTGGAACTGGGAAATGAAAGGGACAGGTTCAAGTCAAGAGAAATACCTTCTACAGGGCTTGTCAAAGGCTCCAGGAACATTTTTCCTTGTTCTAAATGCTCTCCACACTCTGTACACTTCTACCCGTGCAAGGTTTCTGTGGTGTGTTTTTCACATCCTTTCAGATCATCACAATTCAGGGGAGACGCTCTGAAAGAACTCTTGCTTCAGTAGTGTCACCTCTGTTCATGAGGCGATGCCAATTCCCGTTTAAAGTTTCTAAAGCCAGTCAATTTGTATACTAGTAGATTAAAGAAATCCATTTCTCTGAAAACGTTCCTAGCCTCAGTCTCCTTGAGTTGCGTTAACTATGACACGCAAGTTCTCCTTGACGTGAACAACATTCTGTGGAAAATCCGATTGCTGTTTAGATTGGCCATGACTTCATTTATCCCTTCATTACAATGATGCCTACTTCACAGGCTGTTGGCAGGGTTGAATGAGACCAGCAGAGGGGAAGAGTTAGCCAAGAGCCTGGCTCACGCACACGTGCAGGAACTGATGGCTGCCCGCCAGTCCCTGGCTGCAGGAGCAGTCAGTGTTTTCTGAATAGGCTCAAAGCTGCTTTCTGAGCTGCCCCGGTCCTTCCAAGATTCTTTAGATAATGAAATACAGTGATGGTCCTCTAATCCTTACGAAAGTACTCTCCGATGGTGTGTTGGTATCTGTGTCTGTCTGTCTGTGTTTGCTTTCACAGGTGAATGTCTGCCCCTGCTCCTGGAGGTCTAACATTTGCAGCTGTGGAGAAAGCAGTCTGAGTAGGTGACCCAAAGCAAACATGCCCTAGACTGACAGTCCTCCTGCGGCATGCACCTAATGCAGGCTCTGGGCACACAATGATTTGGACAAAATGTAAACTGACTAGAGAACGATTTTGGAGGCTTTGAACATAAAAAAATATATGAAAATAGAAGTACATAAACTAGTTCTATTTAAATGGGTTTTGAAAAGGAAAAGGAAAACGTGACTTTGTTAGGGCGAGGTGTTTGAATTGTAATTGTGCTTTTGAGGTATTTGCACAGGTGCTGGTGGTGATTTTCTTCAGGTAGTTAGAATGGAGATGCTAGGCATGAGCCGTCACACCCAGCCTCCTCCCCACCCCATTTTACCCCAAAACATATGATGGCAAATACACATCACAGTTTTTAAATTTATTTTTGAGACTATAAAACAAGTATGAGTGTCCTTAGTGTGTGAAAGGCTGACCTGATACAAAAGGCTGCATTAGTGAACAGGTAACCAATGTTTCCCCTTAATTTCTGTTTGGAAACAACTTCAAGTCTATAAAAAGTTGCAAAAATAAAAAATAGTGCAAAATTTAAGCATACATTTGCTTAACTTTTTTGAGACTTAGGGCCCATACAAGCTTAGAACTTGCTTAGAACTAGCCTAGCCTGGCCTTAAACTGATAATCCTCCTGTCTCAGTTTCCCAAGTGTAGGGATAGTAGAGATAGTAGGCATGAGCCATCACACCCAGGTTCCTCCTCACCCCACATAACCCCCCAGGCATATGATGGTAAATTGTACACATCATGGTTTTTAAATTTATTTTTTGAGATTATAAAATAATTACAATATTTTCTCTTCCCTTTCTTCCATCCAAACCTCCCTATATACTCCTCTCCACTCTCCTTTAAATTCATAGCCTCTTTTTGCACTGTTATTGCACGTGTATATGTATATACATAGGTATTTCTAAATATAGCCTATTCAGCCTATAGGATGTTATTTGTATCTATGTTCTCAGGGTTGACCAGTTGTCACTGAACAACCAATTGGTGTGCTTTTCCCTCAGGAAGACAGCCATCACTCATTTGCCAATAGTTCTTAGTGTAAGGTTGAGGACCTGTTGGCTTATCTCTGTTGAATTTAACATGTCCACTGCTGTTATCCTTGTTCAGCTCATGTTTGGGCAATTATGTTGGTAAGACTTTATGGATGTAGCTTCTAATATCACCAGGCGACACAATCTTACAGCACCCTCCATGAACATGTGGCTCTTACAATGTTTCTTCCCCTTCTGCTGCATTGCTCCCAGAACCTTAGGTGTGAGAGTATTTTGTAGATATTCTCACTGGGACTGGCACAACTCACCATTTTGATTGGTGGTTGTCTTCTGTAATGATCTCTGTCTGTTACAAAGCGAAGTTTCCTTGATGAAGGGTGAAGACTATACTTAAGTCTGAAGATTTTGAGCTAGGATCCTCCAATGAAAGAGAAAATGCAATCAATGTATATCTTCCTCAGGCTGGGCCATGATTTAACTTTTCTTAATAGTTGAATATTGCATTGTGTAATTATATGTATATACGATGTTTTCATCATCCATTCATCAGTTGGTCCTTTAGGAGGCTTCCATTTCCTAGCTATGTTGAATACAGCAGCAGTGAGCATTGATGAACAATGCCCAGGAGTGGTATGCCAGGGTCCTCTGGAAGTGTCATGCCCAATTTTCTGAGGAACCGCCACACTGATTTCCAGAGCTGTTGTACCAGCTTGCAATCCCACCAACAGTGGAGGACTGTTCCTCTTTCTCCACATCCTCACCAGCACCTGTTGTCTCTTGGTTTTTAATCTTAGCCATTCTGACTGGTGTGAGGTGGAATCTCAGGGTTGTTTTGATTTGCATTTCCCTGATGACTAATGATGTTGAACATCTCTTAAGGTGTTTCTCGGCCATCTGAATTTCTTCTGGTGACAATTCTTTGTTTAGCTCTGTGCCCCATTTTTTGATAGGGTTATTTGGTTCTTTGGGGTCTAACTTCTTGAGTTCTTTGTATATATTGGATATTAGCCCTCTGTCGGATGTGGAGTTGGTGAAGATCTTTTCCCAATTTGTTGGGTGCCATTTTGTCCCTCTGACAATGTCCTTTGCCTTACAGAAACTGTAATTTTATGACGTCCCATTTGTCAATTCTTGATCTTAGAGCATAAGCTATTGGTGTTCTGTTCAGGAACTCTTCCCCTGTGCCCATGTCTTCCAGGGTCTTCACAAGTTTCTTTTCTTATAGTTTCAGTGTGTCTGGTTTTATGTGGAGGTCCTTGATCCACTTGGAGTTGATCTTAGTACAAGGAGATAAGAGTGGGTCCATTCACATTCTTCTGCATGTTGACCTCCAGTTGAACCAGCACCATTTGTTGAAAAGGCTATCTTTTTTCCACTGGATGGTTGTAGCTCCTTTATCAAAGATCAAGTGACCATAAGTCTGTGGGTTCATTTCTGGGTCTTCAATCCTATTCCATTGATCTACTTGCCTGTTGCTGTACCAATACCATGCAGTTTTTAACACAATTGCTCTGTAGTACTGCTTGAGGTCAGGGATATTGATTCCCCCAGAAGTCCTTTTATTGTTGAGAATAGTTTTAACTATCCTGGGTTTTTTGTTGCTCCAGATGAATTTGAGAATTGGTCTTTCTAGATCTATGAAGAATTGAGTTGGGATTTTGATGGGGATCACATTGAATCTGTAGATTGCTTTTGGCAAGATGGCCATTTTTACTATATTGATCCTGCCAATCCAAGAGCACGAAATATTTTTCCATCTTCTAAGGTCTTCTTCGATTTCCTTCTTCAAGGACTTGAAGTTCCTGTCATATAGATCTTTCGCTTGTTTGGTTCGAGTTATGCCAAGGTACTTTATGTTGTTTGTGGCTATTGTGAAGGGTGTTATTTCCCTAACTTCTTTCTCAGCCTGCTTGTCCTTTGTGTACAGGAAGGCTACTGATTTTCTTGAGTTGATTTTATAACCAGCCACTTTGCTGAAGTTGTTTATCAGCTGTAGAAGTTCTCTGGTGGAGTTTTTTGGGTCGCTTAAGTAAACTATCATATCATCTGCAAATAATGATAGTTTGACTTCTTCCTTTCCAATTTGTATCCCTTTGACTTCCTTATGTTGTCTAATTGCTCTCGCTAGAACTTCAAGTACTATATTGAAAAGATATGGAGAGAAAGGACAGCCTTGTCTAGTCCCTGATTTTAGTGGGATTGCTTCAAGTTTCTCTCCATTTATTTTGATGTTGGCTACTGGTTTGCTATAGATTGCTTTTACTATGTTTAGGTATGGGCCTTGAATTCCTGCTCTTTCCAAGACTTTTAGCATGAAAGGATGCTGAATTTTGTCAAATGCCTTTTCAGCATCTAATGAGATGACCATGTGTTTTTTCATTTAGTTTGTTTATGTAGTGGATTACATTGATGGATTTCCGTATATTGAACCATCCCTGCATCCCTGGGATGAAGCCTACTTGATCATGGTGCATGATCGTTTTGATGTGCTCTTAGATTCGGTTGGCAAGAATTTTATTTAGTATTTTTGCATCGATATTCATAAGAGAAATTGGCCTGTAGTTCTCTTTCTTTGTTGGATTTTTGTGTGGTTTTGGTATCAGTGTAATTGTGGCTTCATAGAATGAGTTGGGCAGTGTCCCTTCTGTTTCTATTTTGTGGAATAGTTTGAAGAGTATTGGTATTAAGTCTTCTTTGAATGTCTGGTAGAATTCTGCACTAAAACCATCTGATCCCATACTTTTCTTGGTTGGGAGGCTTTCTATAATCCCTTCTATTTCTTTAGGGGTTATGGGACTATTTAGCTGATCTAATTGATCCTGATTTAAATTTGGTATTTGGTATCTGTCTAGGAAATTGTCCATTTCCTCCAGATTCTCCAGTTGTGTTTAGTATAGACCTTTGTAGTAGGATCTGATGATCTTTTGAATTTCCTCAGTTTCTGTTGTTATGTCCCCCTTTTCATTTCTAATTTTGTTAAATTGGATACTATCTCTGTGTCCTTTGGTTAGTCTGGCTAAGGGTTTATCTATCTTGTTGATTTTCTCGAAGAACCAGCTCTTGGTTTTGTTGATTCTTTGTATGGTTCTCTTTGTTTCTACTTGATTGATTTCAGCCCTGAATTTGATGATTTCCTGTCTTCTACTCCTCCTGGGCAAATTAACTTCTTTTACTTCCAGGGCTTTAAGGTGTGCCGTTAAGCTGCTAGTGTATGCTCTCTTCAGTTTCTTTTTGGATGCACTTAGAGCTATGAGTTTTCCTCTTAGCACAGCTTTCATTGTGTTCCATAGATTTGGGTAGGTTGTACCTTCATTTTCACTGAATTCTAAAAAGTCTTTGATTTATTTTTTTTATTTCTTCCTTGACCAAGGTGTCATTGAGTATTGTTCAGTTTCCATGTGTATGTGGGCTTTCTGTTGTTTTTGTTGCTATTGAAGACCACTCTTACTCCATGGTGATCTGATAGGAGGCATGGGATTAGCTCAATCTTCTTGTATTAGTTGACATCTGTCTTGTGACCAATTATATGATCAATTTTGGAGAAGGTACCATGCAGTGCTGAGAAAAAGGTATATTCTTTTGCTTTAGGATGAAATGTTCTATATATACCTGTTAAATACAATTGGTTCAAAGTTTCAATTAGTTTCACTGTGTCCCTGTTTAGTTTCTGCTTTCCTGATCAGTCCATTGAGGAGAATGGAGTGTTGAAGTCACCCACAATTATTGTGTTATGTTCAATGTGTGCTTTAAGCTTTAGTAAGGTTTCTTTAATGAATGAGGGTGCCCTTGCATTTGGAGCATAGATGTTCAGTACTGAGAGTTCTTCTTGGTGGAATTCCCTTTCACCAGCAAGAAGTGACCTTCTGAGTCTCTTTTGATGACTTTAGGTTGGAAGTCAATTTTATCTGATATTAGAATGGCTACTCCAGCTTGTTTCCTGAGACCATTTGCCAGTAAAATTGTTTTCCAGCCTTTTACTCTAAGGCAGTGTTTGTCTTTAACACTGAGATGTGTTTCCTGTATGCAGCAATATGTAGGGTCCTGTTTCCGTATCCAGTCTGTTAGTCTATGTCTTTTTATTGGGGAATTGAGTTCATTGATGCTAAGAGATATTAAGGAATAATAATTATTACCTCCCGACATTTTTGAAATTATTTTTTTATTTTTTTATATTTGAGAGGTTATCTTCTTTTGGGTTTGATGAGAGGAGGTTTCTATCTTGCTTCTTCCGGGGTGCAGTTTCCGTCCTTGTGTTGGTGTTTTCCCCCTATTATCCTTTGTAGGGCTGGGTTTGTGGAAAGATAATGTGCAAATTTGGTTTTGTCATGGAATACCTTGATGTCTCGATCTATGGCGAGTGAGAGTTTTGCTGGGTAACATAGTTTTTGCTGAAATTTGTGTTCTCTTAGAGTTTGCATGATATCTGCCCAGGATTTTCTAGCTTTCATGGTCTCAGGTGAGAAGTCTGGTGTAATTCTGATAGGTCTTCCTATATATCTTACTTGGCCTTTTCTCTTGCTGCCTTTAATATTCTTTCTTTGTTTAGTATATTTGGTGTTTTGATTATTATGTGACGGGATGTATTTCTGTTCTGGTCCAGTCTGAAGTTCTGTAGGCTTCTTGTATATTCGTGGGCATCTCTCTCTTTAGGTTGGGGAAGTTTTCTTCCATAATTTTGTAGAAGATATTTGCTGGCCCTTTAACTTGTAAATCTTCACTCTCATCTATACCTATAATCCTTAGGTTTGGTCTTCTCATTGTGTCTTGGATTTCCTGGATGTTTTGGGTTACAAGCTTTTTGCATTTAGTATTTTCTTTGACTGTTGAATCAATGGTTCCTATGGTAGCTTCAGCATCTGAGATTCTTTCTTCTATTTCTTGTATTCTATTGTTGATATTTGCATCTATGGCCCCTGATTTCTTCCCAAGGTTTTCTAACTCCAATGTTGTCTCCCTCTGCGATTTCTTAGTTGTTTCTATTTCTGTTTTTAGAACCTGGATGGATATGCTCAGATCTTTCACTTGCTTTATTGTGTTTTCATGTATTTCTTTAAGAGATTTTTGTGTTTCCTCTTTTATAGCTTCTACTTGTTGACCCACGTTCTTCTTTATTTCTTTAAGTGATTTTTGTGTTTCCTCCTTATTGGCTTCTCTTTTTTGATTCATATTCTCCTGAATTTCTTTCTTTATTTTATTTTATTTTATTTTATTTATTCATTTATTTATTTATTTATTTATTTATTTATTTATTTATTTTGAGACTGACTTTTTCTGTATAGCCCTGGCTGTCCTGGAACCCACTCTGTAGACCAGGCTGGCCTCAAACTCAGAAATCTGCCTGTCTCTGCCCCCCCAAGTGCTGGGATTACAGGCGTGTGCCGCCACCACTGCCAGGCTCTCCTGAATTTCTTTAAGTGATTTTTGTATTTGCCATGCAAAGGCTTCTAACTTCTGATCCATTTTCTCCTGTATTTCTTTAAGAGATTTATCTATGTGTTCTGCTACCTGCATCCAGACCAGTGATTTTAGATCCAAATCTTGTTTTTCTGGTGTCTTGGGGTATCCAGGGCTTCCTATTGTTGGCAAACTGGGTTCAGATGCTGTCATGCTGCCTTGATTTCTGTTAGTAATGTTCCTTCATTTTCCTTTTGCCATCTGGTTATCTCTGGCGTTAGTTGGCCTTGTTGTCACTGGCTGTTTGAAACTCCTGTGAGGATGGGCCCACCTGTTGTTTCTCTACTGGTGACTATGCTGCAAGATAGAGACTGCCTCTGCGAGTGCTGAGGGGACCTCAGGGAGGGCGGTTCCCAACTGAGTTGGTGCAAGGCCGGAGGGCATGGAGATGTCCTGCCAGCCGCCCTTGCCCTGGTTAGTGGGGAAAGTCTGGAGGATCCTCCCGAGTGATGGTAGCCCCTGATTGATTCTGTCTACCTGGGCTTCTCTAGAGGTGTCCTGGTGGCAATATGGAGACCTACCGTGACCGCTGCTGTAAGGGACCGTGGGGCAAGCTGCTCTCAGATGCCTTAGTGCAAGGCCGGAGGGCGTGGAGAAGTCCCGCAGAGCCTCAGCCCTGGCCCTGGCTGGTGGCGAGAGCCTGGCGGATCCACCCATGTGATGGTAGCCCCGGATTGAATCTGTCTACCTGGGCCTCTCTAGCCGGGTCCTGGTAGCAATATGGAGACCTACCGCTACCGCTGTTGTAAGGGACCCGGTTACCAGTTTTCAATTCTACTCACAGTGAGTGAGGGCTCTCTTCCCGGCATCCCCTGTATGAATTGCTTTCAGTTGTTTTGTTGATCTCTGCTATTCTGACTGCGGTAAGATGAAGTTAATAGCTATTTTGATTCGACTTCCCTGCTTCACTACAGACACACATAATTATATTTTAAGAGGAAAGATTTATTCTGCTTCACAGTTCATTCTGGAGGGCAAGTCAAAAGCAGCAGGAGCATGAAACGGCTCCTTACCTTCACTGTCAGAGACAGAGCGTGTTGAACCCATTCTTCATTTTGTCAGTCCAGGATGCAGATGAGGAATAGTGGGCAGGTCCTCCATCTCAACTAAACTAAAGGTCGGGCTTTGGGACAAGACTATTGAAAGTCCAGAGAGGCTGATATCCAGGTGATTCCATCCAGTTCTCAGGAGAAGCTAGAACTAAAACATCACAAAACAGTATGTAGAATCAGAGTTGTCTGTTCTCAACTGGCTTGTCTGTTAGCCTAATGTAGGGTTCATTTTTATTTAGTCATTAGGGTTAATACATCATGATTTTTAAGTTTAAATATTATATATGTTCCATGTGAACAGGGGTATTCTCATATATACATATAACAATGATCAACATAATAAGTGTCCATTTTCTTTTGTCTGATTATTGTACACATTCTTTTTTTTTTCAGTTGATTTAGTTTCCTTTAATAACAATGCCCCTAAGTCTTCCTTTCAGTACTGTTTAGATTAAAACCAGACATTTCACATAGTTTTCATGTCACTCTATAATAAAAGAATTTGTAGAAGAAGCCAGATATGTGTTCTTTTAACTTATAAATTGAATTAATTATAGTCAGAGGTTTAGGGCACATAATTTTTATCTAAAGGGATTAAAATCACAGAAAACAAATTAATATCTGATGGAAAAACAGTAAGATCAAATATTCATGTCTTGGTGAATATCGCTGTTGTTTCCCAAAGATTCCCTGTACTCTTTAAAATACAGCAACCTGGGTACTATTCTCAGGAAGTCAGACTTAATAAGCCCAGTGATGAGACCCAGGGATTGCTGTTCATCTGGTAGCAGGAACTGAGGATCCCTTCTGCTCATGTGCGCTTCATTCATCCTTAGTCCCTCAGTTTATCTGGAAGCAAATGCTGCCAAATCAACTGCTCATTTTCCCTTTGGAGACTCAGGGAATAATGTGAATACAGGACAAAAGGGCCGTGGGCCTCGCAAGTCTCCACTGGAAGGCAAGGTGACCTAGAAGCATGTTCATTTGTAACACTTTCAATAGTCTTGGCCCAAAGTCCTTCCATTAGTAATTTCTTCTTGACCTTGAACGTTGAACATCACTATGGAGCTGTGACCTTGTTCCCAATGACTCAACCTAGGTTTTATGAATCTATGCATTTTTAAGCACTCTGATCTTTGTGCTTTTCAGTCTGCTGGCTCTATATCTAGTTTGTTTTCTATCCTACCCACCCCTGTCTAAGGTGAAAAGTTAGGATGCTTAACTAGTGAGTTGGACTCTTTAGTATATGTGTTCATAGTTATAAGTTTCTCTGTGAACACTGTGCTTGGAAGAAGGAGTCCATAAACTCACTCAAGCATTTGTGCATTGATTTGTAATCTTCTCTAATTTTTTTTATTTTTACATTTGTTTGTGAATTTGTTTCCCCACCGTGTGTGTGTGTGTGTGTGTGTGTGTGTGTGTGGTCCTACCACTGCAATGTGTTGATGTCAGGACAGTTTGAGAGCGCTTCCTTTCCTTCCCTTCTGTGGGCTCTGAGGCTTGAACTCATGTGTTAAACTTAGTGACATGTGCCCTAATCTGCTGTCACCTTACTAGCCTCCGGGATTTTTTAAAAAATCTTTTGTGATTTCTTCCTTAACCATTGATTTAAGACTGTGTGGTTTAATTTTCACACATCTACATATTTTTCAGTTTCCTTCTGTTATTTTCTGCTTTAATAAATTATGGCCAGAAAAAAAAATGCTTGCCTGATTTTGGTCTTTCAAAGTGGACTCTCCTTGGAGACATTCCCTGTGTGGTTTAGAGGACTGTTTATCCTCCTTTTGTTAGATGGAATGCTGCACAGAGGTCTGAGATGCCTGGCTGGTTTGTGCCATTGTTCAAACCTGCTATTTCCTCAGTGGCCCTCTGTGTAGACATTCTGTCCAGTTGTTGAAAGTGAAGCACTTAAGTCTGAAATTATTATGTTAGAACGATTTCTTCTTTCTGTGGCAGTTTGAATGACAAGGCCCCCATTTGCTCATAAGGAGAGGTACTATTAGGAGGTGTGGCCTAGATGGAGGAAGTGCGTCACTAGGGGTGGGACTGAGGTTTGAAATGATCAAGCTTCCGTATGTCTGAGGATCTGGATGTAGAGCTCTTGGCTCCTTTTTCAGAACCACCTCCTCCTGCTTGTCTCCATGCTTCCCATCATGATGGATGATACTTCAGAAACCGAGACCCGGCCCCACTTACGTGGTTTCCCTTATAAGAGTTTCCATGATCATGGTGTCTCTTCACAGCAATTAAAAACTCTAAGACACCTTCCTTCAATTTTGCTAATGGTCACTTCATGTACCTGTGGCTCTGATGTTTGCTATGCATGTGTTTGCAATTGCCCAGGCATCTTGTCCTTCTGTTTTGTAACAACTTGTGACTTTTCATCTCTTGGGTGACATTGCATGGCCATGCCCACTCTCTTGTTTTTACTGTTTGCTGAGGAAATGTTCAGCTGACCTCATGGAGTTGGATATGGTTTTTAGCTGTTCTGGCAGCATATTTATTTAAAGGGAAGAGTCTAAAGAGTGGACCAGATGGGAGGGCCTTCCACCACTTGCTCTTCGTCTTCTGCCTTATATCTTTTCTACTCCTTGATTTCTCCCTATGGCTTCCATTTGTGTTTGGATTCTTTCTAGACTCCTGGGTCTATTCTTTCCTCACTATCTTTTGTGTATATTCTTTAGAGGGTTTTTTTTTTTGAGTAGTTATCCTTAGTATAACAGTTAATAACTGAAATGTATGATCTTCTAGTTTGAATTGAAACTAACTCATTCTCAATCATATTAAAAATATTTACTCATATAGCTCCACAATCCCTTTTTGATGTTTTTGGTGTCACAATTAACCCATTTAGATTGGATGTTGATGCCTTTATGTAATATATATGCATGTATATTTTCAGTTCTGACAACAAAACACAGGGCCTGTGCATTCTAGGCAAGCACTGTTCCAAACTAACATATGATTACAATTATTGCTTATATATTTTTGTTTTAAATATTTTAGAAAATAAAAGAAGCTTGAATAAAAAATGTAATAAAAAGTTATTGTCTTTTCTTTTTTCCTCTTCCTTCCTTCCCTCCTCCTCCTCCTCCTTCTTCTCCTCCTTCTTCTCCTTCTCCTCCTCCTCCTCCTCCTCCTCCTCCTCCCCCCCTCTCTGACAGAGAGTCATTATATGTACCTGAATGGCCTGGAATTTCCTATGTAGATTTGGCTAGCCTCTCACTTACCATGATTCATCTGTCTTTGCCTCCCTAGTTCTGGGCTTAAAGGCGTTCACCACCATGCCTGGTCAGCATTAGTTTTATCTTGCCTATGTAGGAATGCTTGTACTGCTGTGGTTTATTTTCTTTCACATGGACTCAGGTCATGTGATTCAGGTACACTGTCATGTCATTACACCTGAAGGGAATATATTTCTTTTTGTTGCTGTGATAAACCACCAGGGGCAAAGTGATACTGAATAAAGAATGTATTTCAGGTCATTGTTCCAGAGGAGAGTCTAGTGGTAAAGGAGGCATGGCAGGAAAAGGCCAAAGCAGGAAGGTGAGAGGTCAGAACTGCAAACATGAAGCAGGAAGCAAACGGGAGTGGGTCAAGGCTCACTCTGGTGATGTGCTTCCTCCAAACTCTTAAAGGTTCCATAATCTTCCACGGGCATGCTATGCTATGTGACCCCTTTAATAAATAAGTAAATGTAATAAGCAATTTAAAATGTACACTGGGACACAGTTTGACATTTTCAGCATTGACATTTTTGTCTTAAAGAAGTGGGAAACTTTGATATTGTCATGGACTGTCAATTGTTCCACCTTTGTGACACAGATACATGGTGCAAAGCCTGTGCTTTTTTTCTTTATTTTTAAGGAACTCAACCCACTCCTGCTCTGTCATCCCCATGTTTTGATGGCAGAACCTTGGATTTAAGGCACTCAGTTATATTTGACCATGGTAGGTCCAGGCTCCCCTTTCCCCCAGAGTGGTTGTGTTTGGGCCATAGGGTTGGCGCTGGCCCTCGTTTGTCTCCTCTTGTCTGCATTGGCATCTGCCAAGAGCAGCTTTGCTTTCTTCATTCAGCATCCCAAGACACTCTGAGCCCTCACAATGAGGCCACCACAGCCGACCACTTGTGAAGGTGCATTATAGTTTTCTTCATTGCTAGCCACAAAAGATGGCTCAGAATTTGTTGAGTAAACAGGCTCTTCCTTCTTCCTTTGCTCATAGTTAGCATGTATTGGACACTGTGGGTATAAGCTGTTAGTGCCGCTGCGTGGATTGCCTGCAACTAGTGACTGAGCTGCGAGCTTCTTATCGTGGATCAAAAGTGGTTAGGAGAGAAGCCCCCGCAGAGTCTCGGGGGAGTCTAGGACAATTGCTGCCAGCGTGGCTGGGCTTTATTCCTTCCTCCTGGCCGAGCCTGGCCCAGAGAAAGGTCCTGTTATTGCTCAGGGTGCTCTGCCGGGCACGAAGGGCTGTGGGCTCCTGCTGACTCTGCTCTCATAGTTACACTGTCTATTGTCCTGGGAAGTTCACCTGCGCTACTCAGACATGCTTTCTCATGTGAGTGAGATCTAAGAGTCTCAAGAGGTTTTCTTGAAAAAGGGAACTGAATGGCTGTGGGTGACAGTTGTGCTCCTGCAGCGGGACTTGGAGCTGTACACACTGCTCCCTTCATAGCTGCCATCTGAGGGCCTGTTTGAAGTTGATGAGTTTGTGTGACTGGTTCTTACAAGGACACTGGTTCAGGTAGTGTTGGTACTCTGTCCAAGCTCCACCCCACAATTACCTGGCAACAGCCAGGTATGCCCCACCCCATAGACCTGGCCCACTATAAAAGGGGCTGCCTGCTCCTCCTCCTCGTCCTCCTCGTCCTCGTCGTCCTTCTCCTCCTCCTCCTCTTCTTCTTCTTCTTCTTCTTCTTCTCTCTCTCTCTCTCTCTCTCTCTCTCTCTCTCTCTCTCACCTCTCTGCACTCTTACCTCTCTGCCCCTCTTGGGCTCTCCTCCTTTTCCCCCTCTCTTCACATGGTCATGGCCGGCCTCCACTCCTCTCTACTTCTGTTCTCTCTCTCTCTCTCTCTCCCTCTCTGCCTCCACTATACCATTAACTCCCATCCTCTTCCCTGAATAAACTCTATTCTATACCATGTCTGTGTGTGCGTGGTCCCTCAGGGGGAAGGGGTGCCTGGGCATGGGCCAGCCTAGGCATCCCCCCTTCCCCCACGCCACTGTGCCACACTCCCTAATACCCCTTCTCTCTTTTATAACCCATCATATGGTGCCAAAACCCGGGAACAACATTAAACCATCGGGTAGACCTTGTGGAAAATTGAGATCCTCCTTGTAACTGTTGATGCTACTACTTGCTTGTACTCTAGTTCCGTGGGGTCCTATTCCCATTCTTTAGGTTCTATTGACAGTAGTTTTTGATTCTGCTCACTATTCAGATAACTTTTGCTAGGTCCTAAAGATCTGTTTCTGCCTCCTGAAAAAACATTTCACATAACAGTTTAGAGGAGCAGAAAAGTTTGAAGTTTCAGACTCCATTTATGTTATGTGACCTGACCCTCTCCCCTGAAGGCCCCAGACATTTCTCAGGTAACTGTCCATTTTGGGGAACAAGAGAGGGTGAGGTGACTCCTCTAGGCTGAAGGATCAGCCATAGTTCCCAGGGTTAAGCCTATATCTGCACAAATTGGTGACATTTTGTGCATCTACCATGGAGAATCATGTGGGGGAATCAACCTCAGGGATTAGTGTAGAAATAGCTGGAATCTTCAAAACCAAGACCAGAGCTGAGGAAAAGTTGGATCCTTTCAGTGCCACACTCAGGACTAGACTCCTCAGGGAATGCATCCTTCTTCCCAGAGTCCTGACTTACTGTCCATGCTAAGGTATTCTCTCTCCTTGTTCTCCATCAAACAACCTCTACTTTTCCTTTACTAATTTGATGCCAATTTTTGAGGTTTCCTATTATGGGCCTTTTGCTTACATGTTACCTCCCTAGGGCAGTGAGATTCCTGGAAACAATAGAAGTCCAACCCACCACCTTACAACCAATCCCCATACTGTATTCAGCTAACATAGGAAACCCAGGAATGGACAGAAAGGCAAGAACAAGACAGCAATAGTGTTTATCTGAGAAGCATCATCATGGATTCAGATTCCCTACTTAGACACTCCCATAATACCCACTTTTTATGCAGTGAGGATGAATTAGTTTTTCAGACAGAGAAAGCCCTAGTAAGGAAAGAATATCTACCCAGGAGGATAGATATGCACAAGGCAGGAAAGAAATGCATGGATTTGGGTCCTTGAAGGGATGTGGAATCCAGCCTGTGACAGAAGAAGGGACAGGCTGTCTGAGTACTTTAGAAGACTGAATGGCAGGGGCTCCTGGAAGATGAGCAATGTTCAGCTATGGCAAGATAGGGTGGAAGGAATTAAAACTGCCAAACTTCTGAAACAATTCAGAAGTAGGAAAGAAGGGTTTGGTTTATCTCAACAGTGTACATAAGAAGGTCTAGGAGGCCATGAGCTTAAGGTGGTGTGGAGTGCCATTATAAAGGGTAGTAATCAGGAGTGTAGATGGGGTTTATAGGACAGAATACTCTGTGGAGGGGCAGTTTTTCCAGGAATAAAGAGTGTTACTAATCCTCATTTGGTAGAGTTGTTATGAAATGATATTTTGTACTTTGGTTTGGGGCTTATTATAGGTGGTGACGCATCAGCGATATTTAGTTGCTCCAGTGACCAGGAGCAAGCCTGCCCTCCTCTCTCTATCAAAGAGGGGTTTCCAAGGTGGGATGGCACTGTGCAAGAATTCTGGATTCAGGATAGAATCATATTTGAGTGCCATAATCAGGAAGCACTCCCTAGTCTGTAACTGTTTCTACATTTTCATGACCTAAATTTCTAACCAAGTGGTTATTTTCCTAGTTACCTGCCAATATCTGCTTTGAGAATGCCACTTGGTAATTATCATTGGTGCATTAATTTAGGTGAACAAAACAAGGATTTTTTTTTTAAATTGAATGCTAATGAGTTTCTGGAGTTGAGTAGCATGCCCTTGCTTTGGTTCCTAGTTTGTGGGCGGATATATCATGAAATATCATTCTCAGTAACAGACTTGTTTTCTCTTGTAGAACCTTGACCCACAAATGGAGTCTTCTGTCCTCCTCTGTGAAGATGACAGAGATAACATCGACGCTTGCTTCCTGTGCAAATCTGCACAAACTGAAAAGCAAAGTAGATAGCTATGCTTCCTCATTTTCGGAAGGTGTCCAGAAGAGAAATGCCACCCGAAGTGTCAAGAGTCTTCACTGCAGAAGAAAAAAAAATGTGAGCACAAAACTAGGGAAGACAGATGGGATAAGCCTGTGTAGTTGAGTCGGGTCCCTGCACCCATCAGATTCCCATGAGAAGGTGAATGGGGTCAAGGGAGGCAAAGGCTCTCCATGGCACTGCTCATCCTAGCCTGGAAATCTTAGCCAATTGTCTCATAACTCCAGGGACATCAATTTCACTAGCAAGAGAATAAGTCAGAAAGCCAACGTTTAAATTTACATTATATTTTGTTTAAAAATGTACAATGTCAAGATAAAATTGAACCTGTTACCCTATCTGTGGAGCCGTGAGGGAATTTGTGGAGAATCTCTGGTATGGTCTTCTGGTCCTGTTTGTTCCCTAGTGGGCTTAAATAGTTACAGGCCACCCAAGGGAAGAACTTGAGGCAAGGAAGGAGAGAGTGAATCCTATCCAGTTTTCCCATTGAAATCAAGGGATTAGGTAAAGGTGTATGTGTGGGATTTGGAGCAGTGGGAGGCTTACAAGAGATCTCAAAATCTAAGGAATAAAGCCCAAATGGATCTTTATAATCAGAGGTCAGCGATATGTATGGAAAATTTCAAACCATGAAGGATATCCAAGGCAGGGTACTGGCTGTAGTGGGTAATAGGAGCCAGGTGGGGAGGTAGATGGATGGGTGACTATGCGTAAAAGGCCATAATGGGGCTGAAACCCTTCCCAGCTTACAGCAGCGGCAGGTAGAAAATTCTGCCTTTACAGGGTCAAAGCAGTCCAGTAAGGCTGGACTCAGTGAGCTTGTCCCATGTTCTACTCTGTAACCACTTGAATGCATTCTCATTGAGCTGTGGGATCAAGGGCATTTTTAAAGCATCTTGCTGCCCAGGGACTCATGGTTTTGCAGGTGGCCAGCATCTGCCTTTGTATCAGTGTATACTCCATGAATGCTGCACGAAAAAGCTGTCTTCCCGCCTATCATCAACTATGCATCTTTTTCTGGAGTTGTACAATGAGGGACTGAGCACAACATAACTCTGTCACTTATTCCATGTCCAAATAACTTCTCTGTTCCATAATTTGAACTTCTATACAATGGTAGTCTAAAGAGCATCCAACTCATTAGGCTATTGTTCAGAATACATGAGATAATATATTCCATTAGAGTAATAATAATAACCTGTAGAGGTGTTAAATAATGGCCACCCATTAGGGCCTGATGGCTCTGCCAGTGTTTGGACTGCTCTAAGTAGAACCACACCATCATTATCAATCATGGCTGCCACTTCCAGTATAGAGAAACCATGGCTAGGACTATGTTTTTTTTCTTTTCTTTTCTATTTGCATCCCCAGAATCCAGTACTGCTTTTCATCTTATTCTGTCCCCATTTCCAATGCCATCTGCCTGTAGCCATTTCAAATCAGTAATTTGTCTGGCTGGTCTTGAGGGAGTGATCTTTGCTTCCTCCCGTGATAATTTATTCTAATTGCATTGGCTTGTTTTGAATCATGCTGCTAAGCAACACTGACTTCTGTTTTCCCCTTTTGTTCTGTTTCCTTTGCTCAATGCAGCTCAAAAGAAGCTCTCTTTGAGTCAGGCACAGCAGCTAACAAAAGCAAGTGACAAAGCTGTTGAAGGGAACCAGAAGGCTCCCAGTCTGGGGAGCCCCCAGGGCTCAGGGTTGCCAGCAGCGCTGATGCAGACCAAGACGCAGCTCAGCTTCTCGGTTGCTAGTAGACTGAGATGTCACGTTGGAGACCAAGGGTGACAGAAGCCTGTCGTTCTATCTTTGATGTGGTTGTCATTGTTTTTCCCATGCCTTGGTATACATGGGAGAGAAGGGCAGGAGCGGGTGGCGTTAGTGCCTCTGGGCCTTGAGATCCCAGAGTTTTCTTGGTAAAATGTGAGGTTAGAGACTGTTAGATGAGTTTCTGGAAAGTATTTTCAGTAAGGGAAGCACATGGACTCAACTCATGTAAGTGACACTAAGCAACCATCTTTTGATAAAGTATTGTTTTTTGACAATTTCAACCGTGTCCCTAATATATTGTATCCACACTCACTCCTCCATTATCCTTTCTTACCGCCCCCTTACTCCTGATGATCTTCTGTTTCTTCTTGACTATTCCTCTTGCTATTTTTATATGTCTTTTATGTGTGTGCATGCTAACTTGCATTCATGCATGCATGCATGTATGTGTCCCTGTGTGTACACATGTATGCACATAGGTATACAGGTATGTGCAGGTAGTTTGCAACACCCATGTCATGTCCAGATGACAGTGTTTTATGACAGTCCTCTCCATCCTTTGCTTCTTAAATTCTTTTCATCTCCTTTTCTGAGACGTTCCTTTGGCCTCAGAGGTGGTGAGACAAACATCTTGTTTAGTGCTGAGCAATCAAAGGTCACTTACTCTCAGTACTTTGATAAGTTATGAGTCTCTACTTTGATTGTGGTCCATTGTTAAAAGAGCCTTCTCTTACCAAGGCTGCGAGTTGCCCCAGTCTGTGATTATTGTTGAGACACAGTCAAAGGAACCACCAGTGGTGAGCACTGCCTTGGGGAACTGTGAGAGAGACTCCGAGAAAAAAGGCAGAGGGCATTTTGTTTCTTGGATTGTTCTTGGATGTGATTTTGTACCTCCTATGACAAACATTTACACTCAATTTCTAAGATATTCTTATTCTTGTTGGATGTCAGAACATAGCTATAGAATCCAATCTGATCAATGCACCCTAAATCTGGATATGGCCTGCCTTGCTCTTGTGCTTTTCCAGATAGAATCTACAGTATTTGCAGGCAACTGTGCTAAAACTGGTTTGTCCTGAGAAAGTTCACAGAAAAGGCTGCTCTATTAATAGTATGTGCTTACTGGCATTTATTTACATGTATTTCTGACCATTTTTTTTAACTCAAAGACATTTCTTTGGATCATTGCTTTCTTTGTTGCGTTTGTATATAAAAGTACACTAAACTGAAGTAAGGTTGTCTGTAGTCTTAGACTACGGTCCGTTATATTGTAGTCTGCCCTGTTCTTTCTGGTCCTCATATCTCAGGTCTAGCAAACAAGAGCTGCACAGGTTGACAAAAAGGAGCCAGCTAGAGACATAAGTTCCCTAGTTATAGCATTTTTGACCAGGTTTACAATACTAAGTATGTTCTATTTCCCATGGAGCAAGATTCAAATCTGATGAGGAAGTAGTTGGTCATCCCTGAAAGAACAAGGCACTCTTGTACTGGTGGCAGACCTTGCCTGGTAGGTTTTCATTGTAGCATATATTGCTTATAGCTGGGTAAGATTGTTGGTAAGTTTTCTCCTCTAGTAGCCTGCATAGCACCTCCTGGTACTGAGAGCACTAAGCAACCCTTTTATTATTCATTGTGTGTAGACTGTTCTATCTGGGCTAGATACTTCTAAATGCAGTGGACTTGGTGAAGCCCCCATACTGTGCCAAGCCTGTAGGGAAGTGCTCAAGGCTGCCTTTTTCTGAGGCACCCACAGAGTCATTTTACCTGACCAGCTGTGTCAGCAGGGTTCATGATTGTTTGAATTGATTTCTCAAAAACATGAGCAGGCTAACACCCTAAGTATCTGAGGGTGTACATATCAGTCTCTTCCCAGGTTGAACTTCCTGAGAGGGATCAACATGATTCTTTTGTCCATAAACAAAAAACTAGATATTTTGCTTCCAAAAAAAGGGAGTCAAGACATGGGTCCTGGAAGAAGGCTTTTTCTTCTGGACTTTACAGAGAACTAACACATCTGTTTCCCAGAGCTCTGTTACCTCATTTTATATCTTAAACACTTGGCTGAATATTGGATAGTTACAGCATATATTTCCAGACCCAGCCCTTCCTTGAAATTCAAAGAGGATTGGTTCAAGGCTTTCCCAAGTTCTCATGCAAGATTCTGACATGCTCAAGTCATGGATCTAATATGCATCCTACCGGACATTTTAATGGATTATATGGATTTTATGGATATATGGGTTACTTATAATATCCAAACAGTAAAAAAAATAATCACACCAATAGATTTTATGGGGTACTGCTTAGGGAAATAACAAGAAAAAGTTTATAGCTCAATTATAAAACTACACATGCAGTGTCAACAACAAGGTAATTTTCCCCTCAATATTTCCTATTTGTATCTGGGTGTAGAACATGTAGCTATGTGTGTGGATATATATATATATATATATATATATATATATATATATATATATAATCATCATTAACTGAACACCCAGGCACTGCTCTGCCATCCAATCTGTTTATGAAACTGCTCATCACTAGGTCATTTGAGACATTCTGGCCTGTTCCTAGGTAACCCTTTCACCTAGAGACACTCTGGTCTGTCTGTTCCCAGGTAACCCTATCTTCCAGGCGATCACTACCTTCACTTCTTATTTAGCATGCCTTGGCTTTCTTTATACCCTGATTATGTCTCTAATCAAGATATGATTCTTTCATGTATTTTAGATTTTTATGTAAGTCGTTTCAAACAATATTTTTTTCTTTGGCAACTTGCTTTTCAAATTATCATTCCTTCAAATCTGTCTTGTGGCCTTCTAACCTTGGTCTATAGTCTATTATAGGAGTGTTTCAGAATTTATTTAATTAAAATTGTGTGTGTGTGTGTGTGTGTGTGTGTGTGTTCCAGAGTTTGTCTATTCTGCTGCTTGTGGATTGAGGGTTGTGATCCTACAGTCAGTATGGCCCTGAGCAGACATGGCCACAGGTTCTCTAGGGCAACTTCACTAACTTCCAGAAACCTTCATTAAAAATTCTACTTTTTGACAATTGTTTACATGTATATAATATATATGGTCATACCCAGCACTCCATCCTCTTTCCATCCCCTTTCTCCTACCTATATGTTCTCCTCTTACATTGCTGGGTCTTGCATGGCCATAGAAGGGATGGCTAACATAGATTTCTGCCCCTGGAGCACAGCCAGCAGGATGTGGGTCTATGTGAGTGCTGACCATTGCTTCAGGCATGGGGCTTGTTTGTATAATAATGTACACAGCTTACTTCATGTTCCTCTAAATGTTTCTAAATGTTTTCCCTGCCAAGGTTAATGAATCCAGGATAATTAGAAACAGTAAGAGTCCAGGAGGCAAGGGTGTGTCTGAAGTTCCTTAGCAAGGTGATGAACACTGTGATCTTCAGGGAAGCCCTTAAGGCTTTGGGAAAGAACTCTGAAAACACGAGTTCAAGACTATATAATTTCTCAACTATGTAAAACACGAGGATTCAATATGAATTGTATGAGGAGCTTCATGACTTAAGAGAACAAAGGCAGCTGCACTAATGAGCCAGCTTGTCAGAAAGATACAAAGGCAGATAGATTTCTGAGTTCAAGGCCAGCCCAGGAAAGAGCAAGTTTAGGCCCAGGCATGGTGGGAACGGTGACCTCAGAGGGAGATCCCATCCAGCTATCTTATTGTCTGTGCTTACAAAGGAAGGCAGATTTCTGAATTCATTTGCTATGTAAAAAAATATACTTGCTGTCTTTTTCTAAGAATCAAGGAGCTAAGACATAAAATGCTGACTTGTGAAATAATCAAAAGGGAACCTGGGATAATGATTGAATTGATATGTAAATAAAAGACTGGGCTTTGGTTTGCAATGTCTGGGGTATCTAGATGTCTGTCTCCAGAGCCTTCTTGAGCAGAAGAGAGGATTGTCAACTTGCACCCTACCATTAACTTTGAGTTGTTTCTTTCACCACTCTCAAACATCCCTTCCTCAGGACCCTCTCTCTAGCTGAGGTTGGTTCTTGGCATCACATCTTTTTGTTTTATTTTTGCTTTTATTTTATAATCCATTGAGTTTATCTAGGGCCACATGAAAGGGCATGGATGTGAAGCTATCTACTGAAGAATGGACAAGTCACATGCTCCACTCACAAAATCTACTTTATTTCTCCTTCCCAGGGAGATCCATGCTTATCCTCTAGAGTCATCCTCTTTGCCTGTCCTCTCTGAATCTCTGGATTATAACTTGATGATCTTTTATTTAACAGCTAATATCATTTTATAAATTATTACAAGCCATATTTATCTTGCTGGGCCTGGGGCACCTCACTGAGAACGATTGTTTTCTAGTTCCATCCACTTGCCTTCATATTTCATGGTATCACTTTTTTTTTAAAGCAGCTGAGTAATACTCCATTGTGTAAATGTACCACATTTTGTTTATCCATTGTTCTACTGAGGAACATCTAGGTTGTTTCCAATTTCCGGCTATTATGAAAAAAGCTGCAGTGAATGACATTGAGCTAGTCGTAGGACAGAGCATCCTTCGGGTATATACTCAAAAGTGGTATAACTGGATCTTGAGGTACATCAATTCCCAATTTTCTGAGAAACAGCCTTACTGAATTTCTAAGAAGTTGTACAAATTTTCACTCCCATCAGCAATGAAGGCGTATTCCCTTTGGTCAACCTCTTTACCAGCAGGAGCTTCATTTGCATTATTGATCTTGGCCACTCTGACAGGTGTAAGATGGAATCTCAAAGTAGCTTTGTTTTGATGTTCTTAAAATAAATTGTCAAAGGGCTTTTGTTTTTGTGAAGTATATCTATTACTATCATATGAAAAATTATTAGTGAATTACTTTAAGATATTTGCTAATTTATTTAAAACAATATATCTTTTACACGTTAACATAAATAGCATGTCAGTAAAAATAATTTTCAAAACAAAAATCATGAAAAAGGCATTGTTTCATAGTTTAACAAATCTTTTAAATGTCTGTCTTAGTAGAAAGCAGCTAGATTCTCTTCAATCTCAGCACAGGTTTGTTGCATTTTTTTATTTTGCCTAAGGTATATGTGGAAAATATAGCTTTATGTAGACATACAGTTGGAAAAGGGGAAAGTACCCTAATAGATATTAGAGAGCTGAATATTCTGACACACTGTATTAAAACTAAATAAAAGACTGTTTCCAAAAGTTTTGTGATAAGGGTTAAGTGGAGGGAGGCCTGGAAAGGCAGGGTAGAAGACAGACCATGGGGAAAAATAACCAACACTAAAGACTTTTAAAAATACCGCATGAAAACCTACTACTGTACATACCACATATACATACACACACACATACACACAGACACATACACACACACACAGACACACAGTATTTACCTTCCACAGACACCACAGGATATCCATAGTCTATTGCTATTTTTCTTGTTTATTCTTTATAATTTGATGGTAAGGCCTTATTGAAGATATCATTGATGGGAATCATAGGAATTCAGAAATTAAGCTGGTACCAACTGGAAGTTCTATGGAAGAGTCTACTATCATTTTGACAAGTGAATATATTAATAAACTGATTTCTAAGTTCTTGTCTCTAATCAGATGCATCCCTCATCAGAGAAACTTCTTTCTGCAGGAGGCAGTGATTAACACAGAGATCAACAGAGAACAAGAAACTGAAATTCTCAGCTTCACAGATCTATAGCACATCCCACCACCTAAAGGTTCAGACAAAAGATTATAAGAGTCAGAGAAAGTAGATATCCATACAAAAAGTGTTTGCCAGACACATCAGAGCAGTTGCACTCATGAACTCACAGAGGTTATGTCTACATACATGAGATTTGCACAAGATCAAGCCAGCTAAAAACTAGCATGGATGAAAAAAAAAAGGGCTCAGGAATTCACATCTTTATCTGAGGAGCAATGGCAATTGAGTCAATGGCTATTGGGGGAGGGAGAGAAGTCAGGACTGGAACTCAAGCAGGTCAGGAAGCAGGAGCTGATGCAGAGGCCATGGAGGGATGTTACTTACTGACTTGCTTCTCCTGGCTTGCTCAGCTTGCTTCCTTATACAATCCAGGACTACCAGCGAGGGATGGCATCACCCACAATGGTCCTTTCCCCATTGATCACCAACTGAGAAAATGTCCCACAGCTGGATCTCCTGGAGGCACTTCCCCAACTGAAACTCCTTTCTTTGTGATAACTCCAGCCTGTGTCAAGTTGACATACAAAACCAGCCAGTACAATGCACTTGAGCACCTGGCAGCAGGACTGCTTGATCACTGGTGCTGGAGAGATGACTCAGCACTTGAAAGTACAGACTGCTCCTGCAGAGGAAGTAAGTTTTGTTACCAAAGAATCCACATAGGGTGGCTCACAAACCTGAAATTTCAGCTTTTGGGAATCTGATGCCCTCTTCTGGACTTTGTGGGCCCTTGCACTCATGTGCAAATTCCCTGACACAGACAGTTAAAAATAAAAGTAAACCTTTTAAAAAAAAGTGCTCTCTGAAACTGGTGTTATATAAATTAAGTTGTTTGCAATGGACGCCTTCCCTAATTGTTTTGTGATTATAATTTTTTTGAGTACAAATAATTAGATGCTCCCAAACATTTTGCCTACCAAGGAGTGATACTGTAATAGTTAAAAGACTTTTAAAAAGGCCACATAGTAAATTCTGCTATGATTTTAAACATTACTAAGTATTCTTTGGAATTATTCTATAATTTCCTTAAAAAACTTGGTAATTGTTGTGAGTTGACACTGTATAGGAGCACAGCTTTAACCGAGAAAAACAAACATGGTGTGTACTCATTTATAAGTGGACATTAGCTGTAAAGGATCATTGTAAGGTTGTGGGGTGCCACAACCTCTCCACCACAGGGCCTGGCTGTTTGGATAGGCATGATGTACAGAGTTGACAGTGCTTACCACACATCATCACTAGAAGCACAGTCTGAGGACAGAGTGGGGCACCTCACGGGCTGGATCTAGCCTGGTGTGGGGGTTACAGGGGAGCCGGGAAGAGGGGAGCTTTGGCTGGTCCCTCAGGGAAGGGTGCTTGGCTTGACTACAGTGGGCTAAGCCTTGGTGGTGATCATGGCTGGGAGAAGCCTTCTATGGGAGACTAGAAGGCAGCTCTGTAGGTGAAGGCCTTCTTCATGGCTCTCCACAGAGGATCCCGATGAGAAGAGGCAGTCCATGATTTTAAGGCATTTATTGTCATGTCGAAAAGTGGATGTGTAACCCATACCCCACTTCTCAGGGTGGGCCTGGGATTAAATACCTTTTGCAGGGAGGAATGTCTGGGAAGGAAAGCTTACTGGCTAAGCCCTCCAGGCCTCTATGTACCCTTTAGCATGGAGATCTGCTTTGAGCCTACTTGATCACAGGTCAAGTCCTGTACATGTGGAGGGGCTTGGGACATTGCCCTATGTGACTGATGACCACAGATCTATAGGGAGGGGGCTACAGCTAGTGACAGGGACCTGGTACCCAGGAGCAGGCAAAGCTCCTACTGTCCCTTCAGAGTCTCTGGAGCTTCTAGCCTTAGCTCAACCGGGAACCAGGTTACCTTTCACGGTCCCACAGATAATCACGCTACAGTTCACTGACCAAGAGGCTAAGCAACAAGGAGGCTTAAGCAGGGACACCAGGATCCCCCGAGGAAGGGGAAATAGAATAGATTTTGCAGGTGGATTGGGAGCAGGTGGTGTTGGGAACAGGTGGATAAGATGGGGGATATGGAGGGAGAAAATGCTGGAAGAAATGACTGAAACTGGGGTCATTTCAGAGGTGAGGTGGAAACCTAGTATAATGGAAACTCCATGGACTCTACTTGAGTAACCTTAGCAATGACTCCTGGTAGCGGAGGACACAGGGCCTGAACTGGCACCTCCTGTAACCAGGCAAGGCATCCAGTGGGACACCAACTGAGCCACAAAACCATCAACCTATAGTACGTCTCACCTGCAGACTGTTCTGGGACTGGAGCCTAGCAGAATCACTACTGAAGGAGCCAGAGAGACTTCATCCAGCAACTGATGGGAGCAGATGCAGAGTTCTACAGCCAAACGTTAGATGGAGCTGGGGGAGTCCTGTGAAGGAGGGGGTGGAAGGACGCGAGGAACTAGAAGCATCAGGGACACACCAGGAGAACTAAGCCCACAGATTCAACTGAATGGGGATCCAGCAGAGATCCGGGGGCTTGTAGGGGTTTGACCTAGGTCCTCCGAATATGTTATGGCTGGGTAGCTTGGTGGTCTTGTAGAAATCCTGTAGAAGCACAGACTGTTCCTGACTCTTCTTCCCACTTATGGGACCCTTTTCCTCCTACTGGGCTGTCTTGTTCAGCCTGGATGTGATGGTATGTGCTTGGCCTTATTGTAGCGTGCTATGCAGTGTTTGGTTGATGTCCTTGGGAGGCCTGCTCTGGAGAAGAGCAGAGGTAGATAGAGAGACCAGGGTGGGGTAGGGGGGAAGAAGGGGGAGGGAACTGTGGTCAGTCTGTAATATATGAGATAATAAAAAATATGAAAATAATATTCTAAGAAATCGCAAATTGACTCTAGATAATCACATCTTAAATGCCCCCCCCTTAATTTGGCTAAGAAGGTGGTGGTGTTTTTTTTGGGGGGTGGGGCATTACTTTTCTGATTGTTATATTGGCCAAACCTAGAAAACAAATAACACCCTACCAACACGAGACAAGTAAAACCAAGAACAAGACAGTTAGACAATGATGTCTTCCAAAAGTCATATGGAGACAAAGCAGGAAATTGTCAGAACCAAAATGTAAAGGACAGGACAGTATATAATCCATAATTCCAAAGGATAATGAGTTCAAGGTCAATCTGGACTGCCGTGGGGCATTCACTAGAGCAGACTGCTCAGACATGGGTGTGAACGGATAGAAGGTCTTTACTGGTCAGCTGGTGACTACACTGAGTGCTTGGGATCTTAGTGTAGCCTTGGGGCTTTCTCAAGGTGAAAAATCACGTCCCAGTTTGACATACTTCAGTTAACAAGAACAGTTATCTGGAAGCAAAACTACAGGGGACAAAAAGCAACTTAAGAACATTGAGAGACCCTCCCAGAACTATGGACGTGGATGGATTAGGTCTTTATTTTAGCTTTGGCAGGTGGTGCCATCTATGTTCTGAATTTTACAGCCTGAATGGTCCTTTCCTCATGGAGTCAGTTGTGCTAAGGTCTGGGGCCCTGTTACAGGAGTATATAAAAAGAACAAGAAAAAATGCGGCCACTTACACCAGCACTTTGGTAAGCAACTGAAAATTTTTATTTTAAAAAGTTAGTTCTTATCCACATTTACCTGACACCAGTGACTAAAACTGCAAATTTCTCAGTAGAGAGGATGGATAGAAAGGGAGGGTGACAGTGTATTTGTCATGTTTTTGTTGCCAGATAGAACACAATGACAAGGGAACACATATACGGTAGCCTTTATTTAGGGCTGTGCTTCTAGAGGGAAGAAAGCTCATCATGGGGTGGTTTGGCATAGGAACAAGCTCATGAACTTCTTAGACAAATGGATGGAGCTGGAGAACATCATCCTAAGTGAGCTAACCCAGTCTCAAAACAACACTCATGGTGTGCACTCACTGATAAGCAGATATTAGCCCAGAAGCTTGGAATACCCAAGACACAATCCACATATCAAATGATGTCCGAGAAGAAGGACGGAGACGACCCTGGTTCTGGAAAGGCTCAGTGCAGCAGTGTAGGGGAATACCAGAACAAGGAAGTGGGAAGAGGTGGATGGGGGAACAGGGGGAGGGAAGAGGGCTTATGGGACTTTTGGGGAGGGGGGATCCAGGAAAGGGGAAATCATTTGAAATTTAAATAAAAATATATTGAATAAAAAAAATAGAAAGTGTGGCTTGAGAGGGAAGGTGAGGACTTCAGCTTCCAGCATGAAATGGAGAGAATGAGTTGGATGTCGCATGAGGCTTTTAATATCAAAGTCCTCTCCTAGCGACATATTTCCTCCAGCAAAGCTATGTCTCCTAAACCTCTCCTAAGCATACTGAAGTATCACTAATAAGGAATGAAGTGGTCCAACATCGAAGCCTATGGAGGAACATTTCTCATTCGAACCACTACAAATTATAACAAGGCTTGTAAAAGAATGGATTCAAGAGAATTAAAATTTCCCCTGGACAGAAACAATAACTTACAAATATGGGCTAGGAGAGGACTTTTCTCCAAGAAAAAGACTCAGAGCTCTGATAAAGCACGGAGCAGTGCTGCCCTAACCTTCAGCCTTCCCCACCCTCAGATGATTCTTGGGATCAGGGGGTAAGAAAGCATGGAAGCAATGACAGGGGGTAGGGGATATGAAGGTGCAGAATTAATGACACAGGTTCCGGGAGCCAGGGGAGAAGCAGAAGCAGACTCGTTTATTGTAACAGTGAGGAACGCCTTTCTATCCTCTGCCCATGTCTGCTTGGTCCTGACTGCTTGGCCAGCACAGTTGGTATCAGCTGACTGGCTGCCCAGTCTCATGCTCTGTCTTTGTTGTCTTCGGGTATCAGGAAGGTTCGGAAAATTAGCAAAGGCAGAAGTACCTCCTGTGTATGCGTGGACCATTGCAGGCTGCTAGTCAGAGCTGCTGATTTATTCCTACATCATAGAAGCATGTGCTTGTCTAGTTTTCTGTAAAGAATCAAACCATCACTGAACTTTGGTGCATCCCAGTTACAGAACACCTCTAGCATTTCAGAGTAGATGAACATCTTTTTATTTACTTTTTTTAATGTATTCTCTGACTGTTTTATAAATATACACAGTGGACTTTAGTCCTTTCTGTACCCGCCTCCCCATTTCCTTGTCTCACGCCCTCCTGCTCTTTCAGAAACTTTTTGAAGCAAAAATATGCTTCATATAAACACACAGCACAAAATGGCAGAAGTATGTGTAGGGTCATTTGAAACATTGTTAGAGATTCTGTCCTAATTCCAAGCCAAATTTAATTTAATGATTATTTATTTATTTATTTATTTATTCGCTTTATATCCCAATATCAGCCCCCACTCACCTCCAAGTGCCCCCTCCTGCAGACCCCCCAATGTCTCTCTCTGATTATCCTTTGAGAAGGGGAGGTACACTCTAGGTATCCCCGCCTACAACCTCCACCACCCTCACCACCACCACCACCACCACCACCACCCACCTACCTAGATCTCCAGATGTAGGACTAGGCACATCCTCTCCCACTTAGGCCAGACAAGGCAGTCCATTTATGGGAAAGGGATCCACAGTCAAGCAGGCAGGCAGGCAGGCAGGCAGGGAACAGATAAAGGTAACAGCTCCTGTTGTTGGGGATCAAACTGATCACCTGCTACATGTGTGCAGGGGGCCTAGATCAAACCAGTGCTTGCTCTAGGTTGGTGATTCAGTCTCTGGGAGCCCCCAAAAGTTCAGGTGAGTTGACCCTGCTAGTCCTCTTGTGGAGCCCCTGATCACTTCAGTTCCCTCAATCATTCCCCCCAACTCTTCCATAAGACTTCCCGAGTTCCATCTAATTTTGGCTGTGGGTTTCTGCATCTCTTTCCATTGGCTGCTGAGTGGAGCTTCTCAGAGGATGGTTATTTTAGGTTCCTGTCTGCAAGGATAACAGAGTAATATTAATAGTGTCAGGGATAGGTGCTTGCCCATGGGATGGGTCTCAGTTTGGGGAAGTCATTGGTTGGCCATTTCCTCCATTTCTGCTCTATCTTTGTCTGCATGTCTTGTGGCAGGACACACTTTGGGTACAAGGTTTTATGGATGAGTTGCTGTCCTTATCCCCCAGTGGGAGCCCTGCCTGGCTATAGGAAGTAGCCACTTCGGGATCAGATCCCCCACTGCTAGAAATCTCAGTTAGAGTTGCCCCATAGACCTCCTGGGACCTCCTCCTATTCCAGGTTTCTGACACCTCACAGAGATTGCCTGAGTTGATTTTATAACCAGCCACTTTGCTGAAGTTGTTTATCAGCTGTAGGAGTTCTCTGGTGGAGTTTTTTGGGTCATTTAAATATACTATCATATCATCTGCGAATAGTGATAGTTTGACTTCTTCCTTTCCGATTTGTATCCCTTTGACTTACTTATGTTGTCGAATTGCTCTAGCTAGTACCGCAAGTACTATATTGAAGAGATATGGTGAGGGGGGCAGCCTTGTCTAGTCCCTGATTTTAGTGGGATTGCTTCAAGTTTCTCTCCATTTACCTTGATGTTGGCTATTGGTCTGCTGTAAATTGCTTTTACTATGTTTAGGTAAGGGCCTTGAATTCCTGTTCTTTCCAAGACTTTTAGCATGAAAGGATGCTGAATTTTGTCAAATGCTTTTTCAGCATCCAATGAGATGACCGTGTGGTTTTTTTCTTTGAGTTTGTTTATGTAGTGGATTACATTGATGGATTTCCATGTATTGAACCATCCCTGCATCCCTGGGATGAAGCCAACTTGATCATGGTGAATGATTGTTTTGATGTGTTCTTGGATTCGGTTGGCAAGTATTTTATTTAGTATTTTTGCATTGATATTCATAAGGGAAATTGGCCTGTAGTTCTCTTTCTTAGTTGGATCTTTGTGTGGTTTTGGTATCAGGGTAATTGTGGCTTCATAGAATGAGTTGGGTAGTGTTCCTTCTGTTTCTATTTTGTGGAATAGTTTGAAGAGTATTGGTATTAGGGCTTCTTTGAAGGTCTGATAGAATTCTGCACTAAAACCATCTGATCCTGTGCAAGGACCAAGGGGTCCTCTTTTTGGTTGGAAGACTTTCTATGACCCCTTTTATTTCTTTGGGGGTTATAGGTCTATTTAGACGACCTATTTGATCCTGGTTTAATTTTGGTATTTGGTATCTGTCTCGGAAATTATCCATTTCCTCCAGATTCTCCAGTTGTGTTGAGTATAGGCTTTTGAAGTTAGACCCCAGAAAACCAAATAACCCTATCCAAAAATGGGGTACAGAGCTAAACAAAGTGCTTTCTGTCTAAATCTCTAATCAGACCACCAGAAAGTACTGGAATGTCATATTATTGCCACTATAAAATCGTAATCAAAACAACCCTGAGATTTCACCTCACACCAGTCAGAATGGCTAAGATTAAAAACTCAGAAGACACCAGGTGTTGGCGAGGATGTGGAGGAAGAGGAACACTCCTCCACTGCTGGTGGGACTGCAGGCTGATACAACCACTCTGGAAATCAGTCTGGCAGTTCCTCAGAAAACTGGACATGATACTTCCAGAGGACCCAGCCATACCACTCCTGGGAATATATCCAGAAGATTCCCCAGTATGCAATAAGGACACATGCTCCACTATGTTTATAGCAGCCTTGTTTATAATCGCCAGAAATTGGAAGGAGCCCAAATATCCCTCAAAGGAGGAATGGATACAGAAAATGTGGTATATTTATACAATGGAATACTACTCAGCAATTAAAAATAATGAATTCATGCAATTTGTAGGTAAATGGTTAGACCTGGAAAATATCATCCTGAGTGAATTAACCCAATCACAAAAGAATGCACATAAAATGCAATCACTGATAAGTGGATATTAATGAGCCCAGAAGCCCTAAATACTCAAGACACAAATAGCAAGTCAAATGATTCCCAAGAAGAAGAAAGGAGAGGACCCTGGGCCTGTAAAGATTGCATCCAGTTTAGTAAAGAAACCGAGGGGGGAGGGGGAATTATTGGGGAACAGATGGGGGGGGAGAGGAACTATGGGAACTATGGTGGGTGGGAACTGGGAAAGGGGAAAGCCTTTGGAATGTAAACATAGAATATAGAAAATAAAAAAAATAAAAAAAATGTGGTATATATACACAATTCAGCCATTAGAAACAATGAATTCATGAAATTCTTAGAGAAATGGATGGAGCTGGAGAACATCATACTAAGTGAGGTAACCCAGTCTCAAAAGAATACCCATGCTATGCACTCACTGATAAGTGGATATTAGCCTAGAATCTTGGAACACCAAAGACACAATTCACATACCAAATGATGTCTGACAAGAAGAAAGGAGTGGACACTGGTGCTGGAAAGGATCAAAGCATCAGTTTAGGGGAATACAAGAACAGGGAAGTGGGAAGGGGTGGATGAGGGAGCAGGGGGAGGGAAAAGGGCATGTGGGACCTTTGGGGGGTGGGGAACCAGAAAAAGGGAAATGAATTGTAAATATAGAATATATCCAATAAAAAAATAAATAAATAAAAAAGAAAAGAAAACAAAATAAACAGCAAACAAAAACAAAAACAAAAAAACAGATTGCCTGCCCTGGATTTTCCTTCTCTTTGCCCTGCTCTCCCTACATCTGATGCCCTCTCCCCTGCCGGTTCCCCTCCCTATCCCTTCACCTACCCAGTTCCCTTCTTCCACCCATCTCTGATATCTACTTTGTTTCCCCTTCTGAGAAAGATTCAACCATCCCTCCTTATGTTCTTCTTGTTATTAGTTTCTTTGGGTCCCTTGATTATAATGTGGCAATCCAGTATTTAATGGCTAATATTCACTTATGAGTGAGTACATAACATGTGTGTCCTTTTGAGCCCAGGTTACCTCACTCAAGATGATATTTTCTAGTTCCAGCCATTTGTCTGAAAATTTGTGGTGTCCTTGTTTTTAATGGCTGAGTAGTATTCCATTGTCTAAATTAAGCACATTTCTTTAAAAATCTGTTCTTCAGTTGAGGGACATCTAGGTTGTTTCCAGCTTCTGGCTATTATAAATAAGGTTGTTTCGAACATAGTTGGAGCAGGTGGGGCATCTTTTGGGTAACTTCTCAAGAGTGGTATAACTGGGTCTTGAGATATTATGAGAAACTGTTCAACTCATTTCCAGAGTGGTTGTATAGATTTCCACTCCTGCCAGTATTGGAAAAGTATTCCCCTTGATCCACAACCTTGCCAACATGTGCTGTCCCTTGAGTTTTTCATCTGAGCCATTCTGATGGGTGTAAGGTGGAATCTCAGAGTTGTCAGTCCCATCCCTGATGACCAAGGATGTTGACCATTTCTTTAAGTGCTTCTTCACCATTTGAGATTCCTCAGTTGAGAATTCTCTGTTTAGCTCTGTACCCCATTTTTAATGGTGCTATTTGGTTTATTAGTGTCTAACTTCTGGAGTCCTTTGTATATTTTAGATATTAGCCCTCTGTCAGATGTAGGGTTGGTGAAGATCTTTTCCCAGTCTGTAGGATGTTGTTTTGTCTTAATGGTGGTGTCATTTGACCTTGTTCACACTCTTTCTTTAAGTGTACAATGCTACAAAAACTTTCTATGCCTCAAGTTTTTATCTGTTAGTTTACTCAAGACAGTTTACACATCATTTCAGGTCTTTATAGCTGGATTTACCCTTTTCTCCCACATTAACTGATGTAATCATTTAAAAGTAGTAAATTTTTAAAAATTAATTTTATTATTAAAATTAATACTAGTACACTGTAGCTGTCTTCAGACACACCAGAAGAGAGCATCAGATCCCATTACAGATGGTTGTGAGTCACCATGTGGTTGCTGGGATTTGAACTCAGGACCTCTGGAAGAGCAGTCAGTGCTCTTAACTGCTTTGCCATCTATCTCTCCAGCCCTAGTTAGTTTTTCTTAAAAGAACTTCATCATTGGGGATATTACTTTAAAACCTCTAAAAATTACCACACCAGGAATTTCTATAATGCTGTTGGCTGCACAGATTGTGTGGGGTTTGCAAAAAACCACACGCGAAGTGGAATTTTCTTTGAAAACAAGAAGGATTTCTTAAAAGGTCACAGCCCACATCCCTGTCTTCCATGTGACAAAAAGAAACATGAGTAATCATCCTCAGAGAAGAAGCTGCCATTGCCAACTTTAAAAGACTAGCCTAGGCAGGGAAGCTGATTCTAGAAGACGCAGAGCTGACGTGCGTGCTCACAGTACACAGCTCTTGCCAGGCAAGTTGGAAAGGTCAGGGGCAGAAAGGCAGTCCTTGAGGTGAGGCTGACATTGGAAAATGCAAGTCTTTCTCATTCCCTCTGCGTTCAGCCACATGGCCTCTTTTAAGCCTGCTGTAAGGGATGGTGTCTCCTGAAGCCAAGTTAATGCATAGTCTTCAGAGAGTCAGTGGGGAGGGGAGCTCTATCATGCCATTTTCTCCAAGAGCAAGTGGATAATTCTGGAAGAACCACAGAAGATGACTTATAAGTATATAAAGTAGATCTAGAAGACAATATACTGAAATGTGGACCTAAATATATACAGACAAGTAACTGAGGAACAAGACAGGAAAGCATTCAGTGTGTGACTTCAAAGTCAGAGTGCCCACAAAATCCCCGTGCAGCCGTGGGTCACAGGACGTGGACAGTCATGTTACAGGTTGCAGCTCATTATTGCCATCCACTCCATATAGCTCTATAATTAAAATCCTTCTAAAAACAAGTTGTTTCAAATTCATAAGTCCTAAGACTCCAAATGTGCTTTTCAGAGAAGAATAAAACAGCTTAAAATTTGACATATCATTAGGAATCATAGCAGACCACTGTAAGCCTCTTCTACATGCTCCGAGACTCTCATCCACAACACAGTTGCATACATTACCCTAATTCATAGAAGAATATGTAAGGAAAAATTAA
This sequence comes from Apodemus agrarius, assembly GCA_964023405.1. Classification (NCBI taxonomy): domain Eukaryota; kingdom Metazoa; phylum Chordata; class Mammalia; order Rodentia; family Muridae; genus Apodemus; species Apodemus agrarius. Next base: position 150,690,542 of record OZ030009.1, read on the forward strand.
AATTTAAGTACCAAGAAGTGATTTCAATTTGACTCCCAATTATCTACTGATAGGAGGTAGACTATGACCAAGGAATACAAAATCAGGAATAATTTTTAAATCCATTAAGTTTGGTACTTAACATTAATTTGGATTATATTTGAAAACATAAAAAATACTTAAATTATATTTTAATTCCTTTATCAGATAGTTAGAAAGAACACTAATAAAGAGCAAGCAAAAAGAAAAGCTTGCATGGATTATACATATTAGTGAGTCACCAATAATGCACTGGTTTCACAATAAGGAAAGAAATAAAGGCACTGCCCCTTGGAGTCATTTAGCAAAGAGTGAGTTCAGACTTGAGTTCTTTAATTTATTTTCTCTGACTTCTATTGTCTGTCTTTGAATGAATATAAATCTGTGTCTACCTGAAGAAGACTGTTTCGTGATCTGTCTGTCCATGTGTCTGTCCTTGTGTGTCCATTGTATCCTCTGTATATTCTTTGTGTATCTGACCCTATTGTATGTCTCTGTGCCTTTCCCTAACAAAGGTATTTTCCCTGTCTTTATTGAACAGCACAACAAAAGGATGGAATGGGACACTTTACTGAAATCTTTGACAGAGCTTCAGCAGGAATTAAATTGCTGCCTCCAGCTGACCCAACCTACCTAGGTAACAAATGGTATTACAAATGCTATTTATCAGCCAATTTCCATGAGTGGATGCTTTCAGCTATCATGGTAGGTTTTTCAAAGTTGCTGTCAACCTCTATATTTGTTGCTTTCAGCAAATGATACACATTCATCATCGGGGGTCAAGGACAGGGAAAAGTACATAATTTAAGATTACAGCTATGGTGTAGCTTAGATTGTAAATTGCTTACTCAGGAAATCCAAGACAAGTAAAGCTGATTGTTACATTGTTCTCTCTTTTTAACATATATTCTGATCATGGTTTCCTCCCAGATCCTCCCCACCCCCTCACCTCCTCACCCACCCACATTGTTCCCTTAAAAGCAGGTTAAGCAAACAGGTTGAGAAGGATGGCAGTCTAATGTCAGCAGTGGCCTCAAGGTGCATTACTAAGTCAGGCTGTGACGTCCAGCAAAAGTTCCAGGCTCTTGTGGTGTGAGAATATTTTCATAATATTGCAATACCATAGTTCTCTGCTTGGGAGAAAACCATACTGGAACATTCCTCACTATATTATCTAAAAATGGGTGTGGAGAGGCTACTTTTGACAACTATAAAGATGGTGCATGCATGGGGGATATTTTAGAACTATTTTCGGAAAGTTAGCAAAGACTGATTAGACAGCCAGACAGGAGTGCACAAGAGCATGCGTGGTGTGTGTATCATTTTATATATATGCATAATGAAAAAATAATAAAAATACTTGTGACTTTTTACTTGGATATCACAGGACACAGGGATGCTTTTTCTGTCTATGCTGTTCTTTTTATAGCTGCTCAGTATTTTCTTTGTGAGTCTGGTGAAGGCCAGCTTCAACACCACAGAATATATCACGGAGGGCTGAGTGTGGAGTGGTCAATTAGTCACTCAGCAGACTAGCAGACTTCTTCTTAGGAAGCAAAACTTAGTTCTCTGGGGCCAGCAAGAAAGGGGGAAATATCACACACACACACACACACACACACACACACACACACACACACACACTCCTTGTGCCCAAGAGACTTAACCCATCACAGTCCAGAACCTCATTCTGTGCCTTAGATCCAGGTGCAGAAGAAATTCAAGAGCAGTAAATGTGCATCCAAAAATCACCACCACCGCCACCACCACAACTACCACCAAAACCAAAACAACAACAACAACAAAACAAAACTCTAAACTCTTTCAAGGTAAGATATGCACCAAATATAGTGAAAAGGCTGGGAGCAAAAGCCTTCAGCAGGGACTCTCAGCCCAGAAGAGAAAGTTGGAAAGCATGATGAGTTCTGATTTTTGTTTTGTTTTGTTTCATTTTTTGTTTTTTGTTTTTGTTTTTTGTTTTGATGTGAGGCCAAGTTTGCCATAGTTTTACATGAGTTCTGGAGATCTGATGATGGGTCTGGAGGAGAACAAGTGTTGGGGACTCTTTGTGTCTTGCACCAGTTACCCACAGAAAAGCAGCAAGGTAGACAGAAAACTCATGTAGGCACTGTCAGGTCCTGCCCTCAATCACTCTGAACACCTAATGTGGATTCACAGTTTGGACAGTCCAGTGAGTCATTAATGGGCTCACTGCTTTGGGGTCAGTATCAGGATTCTATATTTGCTGAGGGGCGTGTGGTATAATGATTGGATATGAAGACAGAGGTAGTAAAGACTGGGATTACATAATCCCCTTCAAGAGCATGTATAAACCCTCCAGCCAGGAATCTCTTAAAGGCCACTATATCCATATAATTCCAAGATGAAGATGAAGATCTTTACATGTTGAGAGAGAGGGGGGAGAGGGAGGGAGGAAGAGAGAGAGATCCCCTGAATCTAATGCCTTCTTTTTGTTTCTTCTTTGTGCATGACTACTAAAAAATCACACCCAACACCCTGAATAACCATCAACCACCAAACAGCCCTGCCTGTTGCCACCCTAGCATTTACATACCTTCGGAAAAGTTCCCAGGATTCCAAACATTACAAACCCCAGAAACTATCTGCAGCTGGCAAACCCACATTCCTGCCAGAGCACAAAGCAAATCATGGCCAGCTGCTGTGGACGGTCCAAAACACCCAACATCCCCACACCTGGGGTTAAAGTGAAAGCGCATTCTTATATAATATTTCTGTTTTTTTTTTAAGTCAAAATTCCAGAATTGTCATTACACTTCCCTGTAAATAAAAGCTCTAAACCAGGATAGGCAATTGTCCTGTGATTGAGGCACTGAGGTAGGAGACCCCTAATCTGATCAGCTTTGTCGCCTTCACTGATTTCGCTAAGCCAGTTTCCAATTAGTTACTTCCATTGCGCTGTATCTGCTGCCTTGGAGAAAGAAGCAATCCATTACAAAATGGACTCCAGATATTACTTTATTTTCCTGTGTGCTTTGATGATACCAAGGTCACTATCTGAAGACTTTCACAGAGTCCCTTCATCAATGCTTTATCAAAACTGGAAGCATCTTGAAATATGGAATGACCACATTCCTGCAACCTAAGACTAAAAGACACAATTTCTAGAAGGATGTATTCACTTAGTGCATCACACCGAGTTGTCTTCTGCACCATCTTCCCCTCTTCCCTTTATTGTCCGTGGCACTGATGGGACTTTTCCCTAAATAGAAATCCCAGGCCAAAACTTACTTATAGTCTTCAAGATACAGCCCCAGCTCCTCAGTGCATTATTCAGGGCATTTTATAATCTGCCACTCAATTTATTCTCCAGTCATAATGCTGGGGTGTGCAGGCCTTTCTAGGCAAAGTCATGGTGAGCCTGCCCTGCTTTTGGAAGCATGTGCCTCTCAGGTCTGTCATTCGCATTTGCCATTCCTTATGAAAGGAAGGCCTTGTCTTCACTGGCTTTCCAGAACTTTGCCTAATTTCCTTAAGACCTGCATCGGCAATTGTAAAAGAAGTCAGTGCAAATTTAGAAGTTTAAAAGGGAACATGTCTGCAACTCCCATGTATATGGAATAGAAATCCTTCCCTGGCTCAGCTGCAGCCTCCTCTAAGGCTTTTCATAGGCTGTTACCAAGGTATTGGCTGTGACTCACTGCATCTGCATCCTTATCTCCAAGCTCAGCTGGAGAATGCTGTTTCCAGGATCTGGTGGTGGCTGTTGGCAGACTTCAGTACCTTGCAGGTTAATATATGAGGTCCTAGGGTTATTTTTCTTTTTTTTTTATGCCAACCTGAAGCCACCCTCAACTTCCAGTCACTTGGGCCTCTCCATGGGGTGATTCCACAAAACACTAACTTGATTTAAAAATACAGCAAGAGAGAGAGTTTGCAAAGCTCAAGTCATATTCTAATGCAGACACAGGAATGTCCTCCATCATTTTTTATCATATTTTATTGATAATAAACATACCACAGGTCCCCAAGGCACTCAGAAAACATATGACACAGAGCTACAAACACAAAAATGTAGTTATAGTGGCCCTCTTAGAGTCTACCAGCCACAGGACCTAATTTTATTATCTCTGGGATCTTAAGCTCACTCTGTCTTGTGCTTACATAGTATTTTATGTCTCAGATCTGGTCGAGTTAGATACTTTTGTGGCATAAGGAACAAAAATTCCCAAAGGAAGGCATTGTTCTGCCAACTGGACCCTTTACATTGGCATCTCCAGGCCTGTCACAGCATTCCATGCCCAGGAAGGGCACGCCATATAACCAATCCTCTCACAGGCATGGAGTTCTTTCCAAGATCAAGTAAAGGTTTGAGGTTTGCACTGGTGGATTTCTATGAATGTGATCTTCTAGTTGTACTTTTTGTAGTACTTTATTGAGTTCTATTATCTCTTATGTTTCCAGCCTTTATTGCACTCCCATCTCTTCCAATCACACCATAACACTAAGTAGGAGAAAAAGAAGGCTGGAAGAGAAAAGGGGTGTAGAATTCCTGAGAATCTTGCTGATTAGGGGAATCAAGTTCTGTGGGGGCAAGTCTAATCTCTGTCATCAGGATATCTTCAATCAGCAATCCAGCAAAACAACAAAACAGCAAAACAGCAATTCAGCAATAGCAAACCCAGTAACAGGAACAAGGAACATCAGAGAGCAGAACCAGCAGGGGCGGCAGCAGCTACCACAGGCCTTCTCGGGGTTCTCACATTTATACCTTATCAAGAGTTTCCAGAATTCCAAACATAACTATCTGCAGCTGTCAAAAATCATGGCCCTCCTAGAGCATGAGACAGTCCTAGTGAGCAGCTGTGGACAGTCGGAAGCAGCTCCATATCCCACATTTAGGATTAAAACAAAAACATATTCACATAACATAACTGGGTTTGCAAAGAAACCAAAGTTCTCACTACATAGTCTCTTTCCAGTTTTCTTCTTTTCATAAAGTCTTTATAGACGCGCCAATCTAATGAAACAGTTACTTTGTCTACAACTGAAATGTAATTTTGGGTTCTATTTATGCCAATGTTAGCCAAAGGTAATGCACATGCTAAAACAATTTCAATCATTATTTCACTGAAGAAAAAACCTGAAGAAAAAATATGTATTTGAATTCACGTGCATAACACTTAAAGTCCTCAAAAGCTCCCTGGGAAATATACATTATTGACTCCACTTCACAGAGCACTTAGTTTCAGTAATCTTTTGTTACATTTTGATCTGTATGATTGAGTCAGTAGAGATTCTAAGCAATCTACGAGTCAGGATTCTCCATTCAGAGCCAATGGCCCCGGTGGGATGGAGCTGGAAGGCATCATTGAGAGTAGCTGGAATGAGATTGTGATTAGTTTTAATGACATTGATCTCTTAGAATCCCTCCTCGGTGGCATTTGTGTCTATGGTTTTGAGAAGCCCTCTGCCATCCAGAGCGAGCTATTCTTCCTTGTATCAAGGGTTATGATGTGATTGCTCAAGTCCAGCCAGGGACTGGGAGCACAGCTACATTTGCCATATCAATTCTGGGGCAGATTGAATTAGATCTAAAGGCCACTCGGACTTTGGTTCTGGCACCCACTTGTGAATTGCCTCAGCAGACACAGAAGGTGGTTATGGCATTAGGAGACTACATGGGTGCTTCTTGTCATGCCTATATTGGCGACACCAGTGTGCATGCTGAGGTGCAGAAACTGCAAATGGAAGCTCCTCATATCATCGTGGCCACCCCTGGCTGGGTGTTTGATATGCTTAACTGAAGATACTTGTCCCCCAAATACATCAAGATGTTCATACCGGATGAAGCAGATGAAGTGTTAAATTGTGGGTTCAAGAATCAGATCTATGATATAGTCCAAAAGCTCAACAGTAACACACAGGTAATTTTGTTGTCTGCTACAATGCCTTCTGATGTCCTTGAGGTGACCAAGAAGTTCATGAAAGACCCTATTCGGATTCTTGTCAAGAAGGAAGAGATGACCCTGGAGGGTATCTGCCAATTCTACATCAATGTGGAGTGAGAGGAGTGGAAGCTTGAGACCTTGTGTGACCATCACCCGAGCAGTAATCTTTATCAATACCAGAAGGAAGGTGGGCTAGCTCACTGAGAAGCTGCATGCCCAGGATTTCACTGTTTCCACCGTTCACAGAGATATAGATCCAAAGAAATGAGAAGTGATCATGAGGGAGTTCTGGTCTGGCTCGAGCAGAGTATTAATTACCACTGACCTATTGGCCAGAGGCATTGATGTGCAGCAGGTCTCCTCAGTTATCAGTTATGACTTTCCCACCAAGAGGGAAAACTACATCCACAGAATCGGTCGAGGTGGTCAGTTTGGCCATAGGGTGTGGCTATTAACATGGTGACAAAGACAAGAGGAGTCTTCGAGACATTGAGACTTTCTACAACACCTCCATTGAAGAGATGCCCCTCAGTGTTGCTGACCTCATTTGAGGGGCTGTCCTGCTACCTGGCCCTAGCCCAGGGTTCAGTCCTGGGGGAGGTCGAGGAACAGCTGGAGGTGGGAGGAAAGGGGGTCAAGGGATGGACATCTTGCTTTTGTTTTGTTTGTTTTTTTCTCTTCTCTTTCTCTTTGAATAAATGTCACCTTTTGAGACAAAAAGAAGAAACCACGAACATTTTAGACACCCTTTTCTTTGGGGTACACTCTGCGCCAGGCACCATCTCCCCCCACTCCCCCCCAAACACCAATGCATTTCCCTAGCCTAGTCACCTCATTCCTAAAGGCTTTCCTCCCCCAGCCAAATCTCCAAGCGTGAGTCAAGGGGCTAAAACATGGCTGGCCTCATTTGCTGGACCAAATCTACAGGCAGAACCCCTGAATGAGTTTGTCCAGGGAATTGTCCCCAGGTGAGGGGAGCAGGGGAGAGAAAATGATAGCCATTTTTTTACATTGTTTTGTATTGTATTTATTGATTCAGGAAGCAAACACAAAATTCTGAATAAAATTACTTGGTAACTACCAAAAAAAAATTGAGTCAGTAATCAAACCTTACATTTGATCTGGCTGCTGCCCCCCATTCTACATTCTCTGAACAAACGCCCATCGGCTCTATTTCTAGCTAGACACACAGCATCAGATTTAGTTTTGACACTGAGCTTGAATGCCCTGTTGCCAGTTCAGTTTATGGTTGGAATTCTAGAATTAGTTATTTCTTAATTAATGACAGTTTAAACTCCCATATGGACTTAGGGTGTTTTCTTTAATGCTGTCTTTCTTTTCAGGAATGAGTAAGCAAAAATCAAAACAATGAGCAGACACAATTTGACTCTGACTCCTTTGCTCAGAGACCCCCTTCTTCATGAAGGTTACCCGCAACAGGGTCAACAGCATCAGGGGATAGTCATGTTATGCGCATTCAGTTATTTAACTATTCAAATGAGGACATAGACAGAGATTCTTCATGCTCCAGTACTATGGCATCTGTTGGCATCCCCAGGGTCTGCTCTCAATAGTCTCATCATCTTCCCAGGAAGTCTGTGAGCACAAGTTCTTTGAACAAGTAAGGGTTTCTTCTTGTTGTTTCTAGTCTGTGTCTAGATACCACTTTTATTCTGTATCTTAATTTATTTTAATCTATTTTAATCAAAATATCTGAGAATAGGCAATTTATAAAAAATAGTTCTGTAGGCTGAGAAGCCCAAGGGTGTAACTTTAGTATCTGTTCCTCTTCCAGTGAGGGCTTTTCTGATGCATCATAACAATGGCGGAGGGCATTGCTGAGCCAGAGAGAGCCAGAGAGGCAGCTTCGATTTGCCTTTCTCTTCTTCCTTATATAAAGCCACTGATTCCATCATTGGAACTTGAATTTTATGACCTTAACAGATTGTAATTCTAAAGATCCCATCTTTAAACACGATAAAGCATTTAAAAATCTCATTTAATTTGTAAACTTGAAGATTGAGTTTGTCGTCCATGAACTGGTGCAAGTTCTGGGGTCACAGAGAACCCCAGCACTCAGGGGTTCTGAGGATGAGTGGGAGGCAGCGCCACAGCATGCATGCGATGGTCGGAGGACAGCGTTATAGAGTCAGCTCTCTCCTCATACCTTTACACTGGTTCCTGGACTTGAACTCAGGTCAGCAGGCAGCAAGACAAGCACTTTTATCTACCGAACCATCTGAGCAAGCTCTAATCTGCTTTTCTTAACAAGTACTGTGAAAAGTCAACAGATGTTTTTAATGAAATAAATTGTATGAATGAATAGTAGTTCATGTTGGGGAAGATATTTGAAGGAAAGGAAATGTAGGAAAGAATATGTAATCCGTTTGGAAAATAAACTGCCATACACAACTAGAGACTGTTGTCTAGACTGAGTATATAGTCTCTGCCTTTCCTGTCTGTCTGCTATCTTAGTTTTTTTTCCTAGTAGGGGACTTTTTATTAACATGAATGATAGTCAAAGAAAAATGTCATATCTGCTTCATGTGACTGTTCTAATAGAGCTCTTTTAACATTACATTCAAATTACATTTCAAATTTCAAATAAGTTAAAAACATATAGGACCGAGGGTACAATTCAGTTGCAGATCACTGAACTTGTTCCAATTCTCAGCACTGTTTTTTAAAATTAGATATTTTATTTGTTTACATTTCAAATGTTATCTCCTTTCCTGGTTTCCTCTCTGAAAACCCCCTTTCACAACCTCCCTTACCCTGCTTCGATGAGGGTGCTCCCCTAACCACCCACCCACTCCTGCCTCACTGCCTTAACATTCCTCTACACTGGGGCATCAAGCCTTCACAGGACCAAGGGCCTCCCCTCCTATTCATGCACAGACATGGCCACATTCAAAATGCAGTAATCTAATTTGTTCTGGGGCTTGAGTTTTCAAAATGGAGGACATGGGCAGAGCAGGTACAGAGAGGGAAGCCTTTAGCCACAAATCAGCTAAACTCTAGAGCTGGAATCAAATAGAGTTGGCCAGACCTCTGCAAGGTCACATGGCCCAACAAAGTTCCTTTTATGAACACTGAGGCTAGAGACAGGCTTTCTGAGGAGAGTGGAAGCTGCACCAAGAATCTACTCTTGTCAGAGCACTCCCTGAGAAGAGAGCACATCCTGTGAGGAGAGCTCACCCTGTGAGGAGAGCACACCCTGTGAGGAGAGAGCACATCTTGAGAGGCGAGCACACCTTGTTAGGAGAGTACGCCTTGTGACGAGAGCACACCTTCTGAGGAGAGCACATCCTGTCAGAACATACCTTGTCAGGAGAGCATACCCTTTGAGGAGAGCACACCCTATCAGGGAACACTCCAAAACTACCAGCATCAGACCTAGTAGACAATGTTTAGTACAGTGAACAAAAAGAAAAAACAAAATTTCCAAATGTCTGTAAATGAAAGACCTTCAGGTCACTGGAGGGAAAGGTGTATGAGAAAGACAAAAACCAACAAATGAAACACTCACAGGCCAAGGTTACTGCTGACACAATACATATGGGACAGATCCCAACATGAACAAACAAGAAGAAAATGTGACTCAATAGATGAGGTTTGGCTTGAAAAACAGGTAGATATGAAGAATATCAAATTAGAAATTTTGGAAATAAAATATAAATGATTAAAATAAAAAGCTCAGTAAATAGGAATGTCTAACCTGTGTCTGAGAAAATTAGAGAATTAAAGTTTATACAGAAACAACCTGTAACCCTGTATTATATTAGTAATAGGGCTAGAAAAACTTTCACAACTCAAAAAAAGAATACATGTCTGTGGATTATAATAGTTTCAGTAAACTATTTAAGATGAATTCTAAATGAAGTTACGTGACCATTCCTCAATGTCCATAACAAAAAGCTACTTGGAATTGTGAGCAGAATTCCAGAATTCTGCTCCACATTTATAAACAGTCTCACAATTCTTTGCAACCGTCCTGTAAATTCAAGAAGGAATGTAGGTTCAACTGGAGGTCAGCATGCAGAAGAATGCGAATTGATCCACTCTTATCTCCTTGTACTAAGCTCAACTCCAAGTGGATCAAGGACCTCCATATAAAACCAGACACACTGAAACTAATAGAAAAGAAACTGGGGAAGACCCTGGAGGACATGGGCACAGGGGGAAAGTTCCTGAACAGAACACCAATAGCTTATGCTCTAAGATCAAGAATTGACAAATAGGACCTCATAAAACTACAAAGTTTTTGTAAAGCAAAGGACACTGTCAGAAGGAGAAAACAGCAACCAACGAATTGGGAAAAGATCTTCACCAACCCCACATCCGACAGAGGGCTAATATCCAATATATACAAAGAACTCATGAAATTAGAACCCAGAGAACCAAATAACCCTATTAAAAATGGGGTACAGAGCTAAACAAAGAATTTTCACCTGAAGAAATTCAGATGGCTGAGAAGCACCTTAAGAGATGTTCAACATCACTAGTCATCAGGGAAATGACCCTGAGATTTCACCTCACACAAGTCAGAATGGCTAAGATAAAATACTCAAGAGACAGCAGATGCTGGCAAGGATGTGGAGAAAGAGGAATACTCTTCCACTGTTGGTGGGATTGCAAGAAGGTACAACCACTCTGGAAATCAGTCTGGCGGTTCCTAAGAAAATTGGGCATGACACTTCCAGAGGACCCTGTCATACCACTCCTGGGCATATACTCAGAGGATTCCCCTTCATGCAATAAAGACACCTGCTCCACTATGTTCATAGCAGCCTTATTTATAATAGCCAGAAGCTGGAAAGAACCCAGATGTCCCTCAAAGGAGGAATGGATACAGAAAATGTCGTATATTTATACAATGGAATACTACTCAGCAATTAAAAATAATGAATTCATGCAATTTGTAGGCAAATGGTTGGATCTGGAAAATATCATCCTAAGTGAGTTAAACCAATCACAAAAGAATACACATGAAATGCAATCACTGATAAGTGGATATTAATTAGTCCAGAAACTATGAATATGCAAGTCACAATTAGCAAATCATATGATTCCCAAGAAGAAGGAAGGAGAGGTCCCTGGTCCTGAAAAGACTTGATCCAATATGGTAGGGGAGTACTAGAACAAAGAAATGGTGGGGGTGATTGGGGACTGGGCGGAGGGAAGAGGACTTATGGGACATGTGGTGAGGGGGGCACTGGGAAAGGGAAAAGCGTTTGAAATGTAAACATAGAATATAGAAAATATAAAATGAAAAAGAAAAGAAAAAACAAGAAAATGCACAGAAGACAATGCAAAACTGTAACTTCTGTGTATCACTAGAGAAAACATGTTGTAGCTACTAGAAGATAATATGAAGATTGTTAGAAACAGATGATTTCCACAGGACCCCGCAATTCCATTCCAGGGCATATAGCTCAAGGAATTTGAAGTAGATTGAAGAGATATTTGTACAGACATTCAGTGTAACATTATTCACGATAACTAAGATGTAGAAACAACATGTCTTAGTTAGGGTTCTTATTGCTGAGATGAAACATCATGACCAAAGAAACTTAGGGAAGAAAAAGGTTTATTCAGCCTGAAGTTTTACATCATAGTTTATCATCAAAGGAAGTCAGGTCAGGAACCAAGCAGGGCTGCTTGATTCTAACGTGCTTTTGGGAACCCCCACACAGCCAGTGCGTCTTAGCCATTCTTGATCTTTACATTTCTTTATTCTTTGTAAATCTTAGAACCAGTTTTTCAAACCCAGAAAAAAAAAGAAAAGAAAACAGCTAGTTTTGTATTGGAATTCTTTGGACTTCTTATCAACCCTGAGTGTGAGTCTTCTGAGATCCATGACCCAGCTTCACATTGACGTAATCACTCCTGGCTATCACATACTGTCCTGCCAGATGTCTCCTACATCTTTTGATGTATCTATGTCACAAGTCTTCATACTCTGTTACACTTGATCAATGGCTTCTTTTCTTATTTTACTCTCTAACTTTTTAATATAGTATATAGAACAATAGGTCTTTACAAGTTGTTCCAATATGCCCAAACCTTGAACAAACTTATTTTCCTGATTATTGTCAGATAATATTTTCTTCCAAAAATTCATTGAGCCAATATTTGCTAATCAATGCCCTGACAAGGTGATATATCAGAGCTATGTGTCATGGTGATAATTACTTTTATAAAATTCTCCAGTTACACATGCATATATGGATTGAGAATGTAGCTTTTATTTATAATGAAAGTAGTCTGCTAGTAAACTTTTTGTGTGTATTTTAAGACAGAGCTTCTGTTCCTAGCCGTCCTGGAACTCAGTCTGTAGACCAGACTGGCCTTGAATCCAAGGCGTGATTCTCCTGCCGCTTCTGCCTTCTGATTCCTGGAATTAAGGTCATTTGCAATCATGCACAGACATGATCAACTTTTCATAGTTTCATACTTTCCAATATTCACACATGCCCTGATCCTGTCATTCTGACAAGTGAAGGTACGAGCACTAACTTATAGCCACCTACGGCACGTCTGTCCATCACCTACACGAGGAAGCAAACATATGCGAGTTCAGGTGAAGAGACTGAAGCAACTGAAGTCTCACAACTAGATGCTGATCTCAGATTTCAATTCATGTCAGTCCTAACCTACCTCCAACCTCAGGCCTCACAAAAGAGTTTCCCACTGCTCTCCAAGGCAGGGCCCAGAGCACCCACCTCTGCTTTATGCACACCCTGTCTTAAATCATTATCTCAGGGCATGCTACGCTTGAACTGCATCAGTTCCCTGGTGGGGGCTCATAGGCCGTTAGAAGGTTTTTGCTCTCGTTTTAAGCATACTAATGTATATAATACATATTGAGTTTGGTATTCTCATAAATGTAGATGTTATTATCACAGACACGGACAGTTGCTGTGGAAGAGATACAGTGTTACTTAAAGGTCACGAGAAGAAACATGAGTGGCCAGGGAGTGGCTGGACTGTGCATTGCTCTGCTTGCACTCCAGAAAGATGGATCAATAATGTCCTTTTAGTAGAAGCTTGACCTCATCCGTCTGCAGAAAGCTCCCCTGTGGTCAGTGGGCTCCCCTCACCTCCAAGCACCACAGTGCATTCTGGAGACCAAGCTCATCCGAGGAGAAAGATGCATGGGGAAACCACGGAAACTTTCAGAATCTTCTCCCCGTGGAAGCACACAGGACACACCATGCCTTCAGTACCGTGCCCAGATAGTACCGTTCAGTACTATCTGCCTATGAAGCTCTTTGGCAGCTCACTTCCCCGGGGTTTATAGCTGCAGGAGTGCAATATCAGGCCCCCATGACAGCTATTCTTCTATATGAGTCACAGTATCTGAACAGTTTTCTGCACTTACCTACTTTTATACATTAAGGAGTTTGGAACCCTCTGAAATCCAATTTGTCAGGAACCTTCCATTTTGCTATTCTACCTCCCCTTTCTAAACCAAAGGCTGAGTCAGGGACCGCAGAAGGTGAAGGAAGCTAGCCAGTGACCAGGGTTCTCAGCTATTCTCCTATTACCCATGGCCTTTGTTATTTCTCCTGTTGCCCGGTTGCCATGGTGACTCTGAGAAGCATCTGCGGTCACTCCAGTGTCTTTGTTACACCTACTTTCTTTTTCCATTATTTTCTATATGTGACTGACCGGTCTTGACTTAATCTAGTCTCCAATTTTTTGCTGGCTTCTCCTTTATACATTCATATCTGTTAGAGACCATCTTTGACATGTAGCACAAAGTGATGCCAGGTGTACAGTCAGTGATTGGCCTCTCAGAAGGTTTTTCTCTGAGGGAACAATAATTGATTCTCTGGGGCCAGCCAAATACAGTGAAACACTCCTAAGGCCAGTTACCAGTTCTCTGAGGCCAGCAAGAAAAACGTGGAAAGAATCACACACACACACACACACACACACACACACCCCAAACACACACACAGTGAATGAACCAAACTTTAACAAGTTCCAACTATCTTACATGTACACATATACATACATTTGGTGGATGGAGCAAAGCTCCCATAACTTTACCTTTTCTGCCACAGCTCATATATAATCCAGCAAAATCTTCCCAGCAGTATAGAAATTAAAATGTAACTTCATTTTATTTTTCTTCTAAAGAGTATGTTCCCCAATACCTTTACATGAGAAACATTTTATGTATTGCAGGTGAAAAAAAACCCACCAAATTATTCCCAAGAACTCACATATATTTGTAACTAAGCACCTTGTGATAGATTAGCAAAATATAAGCAAATAAGGCAATTTTCTCGGACAGTTTATCTTTACTGGCAAGCTGCAATTTGTAGTTACAAAGAAAGGATTGATTATTTTATTTATCCTAAAGAGTAATGTTATAAAAAGTCTTAAAAGAATCATAAATCTAAACTTTTATATATAAAAAACAACCAGTTATTTCTACTTTAAATCTACAGAGTACACAGCTACTCATCAGCAATTCTTATTAAATCATATCAGGAAGCTGAAGGCAAAAAGGGATATAAGAAATTAATCATCACCTTGGTCACTTGCCCAGCGTTAGCAAGAGAGTCACTGTCAGCCAGCGGTAGTTGGGCAGCTGTTCTTGTTCCTGACCTCAAGAAATCCCTAGCTCAACTATCAAGAATGTGCCTTTCTGAACTTCAAATTGTTCCCTAAGATTTTCTTTTTCTTTCTTTTTATTATCCCCAAAGCAGCGTTTATTTACTCTCTTAAGTCCAAAACATTTATTTTAAGTCCAAAACAATATTTTAACAAATATTTCATAAATATTTATTTATGAAATACCACTCTGGCATTTCATAACCTCCCATCACGATTGACACAGGTTGACATACACGGTGCCATCAGGGTACACAAGAACAATAGCCAAAGAGTTACAAAAATAAATCCATGATTCTTAATCACAATCAAAAAAAAGTTACACGTATCAAAAACTTCTGATGCATTGAAAAGAAGGTGTGCACACGCATCCTAATTTAAAGAGGCCCAGCCAGGGCTGCTGAAAGCACGTGAGAAAGTTCACAAAGCTGATGGTGAAGGAACAAGCTGTCGCTGTGTCGGTTTCCATTAGCTGAAGGAAGGGGCGAGAGGGTCAAATCCATATTTGCATGCACAAGATGTGCTACTTCACACAACACTATCAGCTTGTTTTAAATAGCAGCCGTAGCCCATGCTGGCTAATTCTCCTTTCTACACTCAGTTACCATCACCTGGCCTTGCTATAGATCAACAGATATAATTAAATGCCTCATCCAGAACACATTTCTCTGCACAGTTCAAAAAGGGAGTGCCCTGCGGCTCAAAGCAACCATCAGTCCGGCAAATGCCCCTGAGGGTTTCTCTGAAACTGCTTTCCCAGGGACAGAGAGCAGATCTGATTAGCTGTGCTGCCAATACAGACAGGTTTAGCCCTAGATATAGTGACTGTGGCAAGGAAGAATCAGTGATCATGGGGGTGGTGGGTGAAGAGGGGCCGTGGACCTGAAGGGTCTTCAGTTGCCTTCTGCTACTTACTCATCCTGCTGGTTGCTCGTTCGGATGGTTGTCTCATAACAACTGCATGATGACAGTGGAGCCCTCATGAGAATCCTCGTTTAATGTGTCCAGCTCGGCTACAGCATCGTCAAAGGCTTGTGTGGTTAAGAGGCAGGCCTGCTCTGGCGCAATCTGGATCTCACAGTAGAACACAGAAAAACTGAGGGCCAGGCCAAGCCCGATGGGGTGTTTGTTGGCTGCATGTGCTCTTCGCTGATTTCCAAGGCTTCCTTATTTGAGGACTCAGAAATCTGACCACATTGTTTTTCTTCTCCCCAGAAGCCACCTCTGCCAGGTAGCGGTAAGAATTGCCCTTTATTTTCAGGTAGAACGCCTTGCTCTCATACTGAAAATCATCTTGATAAGGAACTTGTCAAGTAGAGCCAAGACATCATTAGAAACTCTCCAGCTCCTCCCTATCTTCTCACAGTAAACTAACTTTCTCAGCTTCTCATTCCCATCTGCCATGATTTTCTGCTCAGTGATACTAATAACCCTCTAAGAAGGTCGCCTGGGACCAGTTACATTCTCATAGGCCACAGAGAAGAGATTTCGTTCTTCATTAAATAGCGGCTCATTCAGCTCTGTCACTGCCTTGACTCTGGAGGCCACGATGTCCTTGCTGTAGCGTTCCTCCTGCTCTGCCAGTTGTGCTCCCTGCAGCAGCTGCTCTGGTCCCCCACGGTACTCCCGACTCACCTCGCCTCTCACACCTGCAATCTTCCCTAAGGTTCTTCCTTCCTTCCTTCCTTCCTTCCTTCCTTCCTTCCTTCCTTCCTTCCTTCCTTCCTTCCTCTTCCCTCCCTTCCTTCTTCTTCTTCTTCTTCTTCTTCTTCTTCTTCTTCTTCTTCTTCTTCTTCTTTCTTTCTTTCTTTCTTCCTTCCTTTCTTTCATTCTACATTAGTTCAGTGTTTATTGCTGTGATAAAATGATAGAGAAAAACACTTTAAAGGAGATAAGTTTTATCTTGGACAAATGTTTCAAAAGTTTTTTTTCACTATAGCAATTTATTTATTAGATATTTTCTTTATTTACATTTCAAATGTTATCCCATTTCCTGGTTTCCTCTCTGAAAACTCCATATCCCATATCCCTGCCCTCTGCTTCTATGATGGTGTTCCTCCACCCACCCACTCCCGCTTCCCTGTCCTGGCATTTCCCTACACTGGGGCAACGAGCCTTCACAGGACTAAGGGCCTCTCCTCCCATTGATGTCCAACAAGGCCACCCTCTGCTATATATATGGCTAGAGCCATGTGTACACTTTGGTTGGTGGTTTAGTCCCTGGGAGCTCTGGGAGGTCTGGTTTGTTCATATTGTTGTTCTTCCTATGGGGTTGCAAACCCCTTCAGCTCCTTAAGTCCTTACTCTAACTTGTCCATTGGGGACCCAGTGCTCAGTCCAATGGTTGGCTGTGAGCATCAGACTCTGTATTTGTAAGGCTCTGGCAGAGCCTCTCAGGAGACAGCTATATTAGGCTCCTGTCAGTAAGCACTTCTTGGCATCCACAATAGTGTCTGGGTTTGGTACCCGTGAATGGGATGGATCCCCATTTGGGGTTTTTCTACATCAGAGCTGCTAACAAAAAACCATCGTAACCTAACTCTACTAACAATCTACATCTCCAAATGTAAGGGTGGTGGTCATTGCTAATCATTTACATCTCTAAGTTCCTTCCAAGGGTGGAGATTGCATCATTAATCTGCTCCAGTAGCAATGTTTGAAAAAGATCAAGCGCTATTATTGAAAGTGACAGCGATACTGCCCAGTGATGGGCTGGAAACCCCCTTAGAGTTTTCAAACAGCTCATTAGGAGGGATGTGAGGGGAACAAGCAGAGCAAAACTCCACAACGATATGAAGTCCTCAGGACATGTAGTCCTCGGGGCTCTGCCTCTGGTGGGACGCATTCCGTGATACTAAAACCATTTGTTGATCCCCGTGCATGGCCCCCAACACATATCTTTATTTCCATGTCTTCATTTCAACCTTGGTGCTATAACTCAGACTTTTTGTTCTATTTCCATCTTTTGCTCACTGTCTGGGTGAAAACACAGTGGCTACCTTCTGCCTCTCGACAAGGTAGATCCACCAGAGTGTCCGAACATCAGTTCACCTGACCTGCAACACTGACTGGGAACTGCCAGACTTTTTGCTTCATGATCACTGACATATTTTCTCCTTTAAAGATGCTTTCTTTATCAACTTATCACTGTTTATTGTTTCCTTATCATTTTTGATAGAAGTGGAGCATGTCAGGCTACAACACATATGTGGAGGTCAGAAGACAACATGGAGAAGTCAATTCTCTTCTCTACATTGTGGGTCAGCAGGATTGAACTCGGGACCTCAGACTTGTCAGCAACTGCTTTTTTCCACTAAGCCATCTCATCAGCTCTGTTGTTTCTTAAAATTTAGTGTGTGTCATAGAAACAAGAGAAATTCACTCAAGATTGATGAACACATAACATTTAAACATGTTTTCACTACCATTATTGATTATACAAAATAACGATTTTATAGTGGCAATAATATGACATTCCAGTACTTTCTGGTGGTCTGATTAGAGATTTAGACAGAAAGCACTTTCCTTGGTTGACTTCAAAAGCAGAAACATACATTAGGAATAAGAGCGAGAAAAATGTGCTACTGAGCTACCTATAAATATAAAAGTCACAAGCTCCCCAGAGCACAGCAGTCATTCTGCTGCTGTCCCCCTTCCTTACCAGTGGCATCTGAAGAAAGGATTGACCTTGAGAATATTGATAAACCCACAAAGGATGAAAAATTTCATTGCTATAATCAGAGCTGCATGTGTTTGGTGATAAATAACTAAAGTTATCAGAGGAATAAAAGGAAAAATAGATATTTGCAGGAAGAGAGCTTTGTCTTGTACACTTTAAAGGAACTAAAAACATCAGCTGATATCCTTTAAGAGAGTTCTCTTTCTCTCCAAATATTTTAGCCAGGGATTACATCTGCATTGCTCAGGATCTAACTCTGCAGTGGCTGCTCTGCTGAAATGGCGACAGATTCTGCTCTTAAGGCAAGAGATGGCAGGTACCTCAGGAACCAAGCAGAGCAAGGGCATGTAGG
This sequence comes from Apodemus agrarius, assembly GCA_964023405.1. NCBI lineage: Eukaryota > Metazoa > Chordata > Mammalia > Rodentia > Muridae > Apodemus > Apodemus agrarius. The sequence continues at coordinate 150,709,149 of OZ030009.1, forward strand.
AATTCTTACGCAGGTTTACAACTCATCTCCTGTCTACATAATTCAATCTTAGGCTGCTTCCGCTGACCTGGTCTGTCTGCCCTATGATATTATACACTTCAGTATGACTCACTGAGTACTTCCATCTGCTCATGGTGCTGTTTCTGTAGAGATGAGTTGTTCTCCACAAAGGAAAATCTCCTGTGGGCAACATAACAGACACCCATGGATGCAAGTTCAATATCTCATGAACATTTTCTCACTCACTCTCATATGATCTCCTGAATTGTGCCACAAGCTGTACCACGAAGTGATCCCCATGGACACCGGCTTTCAGCTGTTACTGCCAGAGCTGGGCTCAGACTCCATCCCGAGAAACTGTGCCAGTGAGAACCCATTTCTGCTGCTTTACTCTTAGAGACTGCTTTCTGTCTAAATCTCTAATCAGAGCACCAGAAAGTATTGAAATATCACATTATTTCACAATAAGGCATTATTTTGTATAATTAATAATGGTAGTGAAAACATGCTTAAATGTTATGTGTTCATCGATCTTGAGTGAATTTCTCTTGTTTCTATGATACACACTAAATTTTAAGAAGCAACAGAGCTGATGAGATGGCCTAGTGGACAAAAGCAGTTGCTGACAAGTCTGAGGTCCCGAGTTCAATCCTGCTGACTCACATATTAGAAAAGAGAATTGACTTCTCCATGTTGTCTTCTGACCCCTACATGTGTTGTAGCCTGACATGCTCCATTTCTGCCAAAAATGATTAGAGACACCAACTGCAAAGGCTGGTCTTGGTGCTTCTGAGAGAGGAAACTCAGGTAGCTATTACAGTTAAGATTACATGTCAATATAATTAAAGTGGCTCTGAGGCTTTGAGATGTGATTAACTTTAAGTCAGAAAACAGGTTACCCTCCATAACGTTGTTAGGCCTCCTCTGGCTAACTAAATAAACAATATAAACAAAAGATTCCATGAATGAGTAGGTTTTATCTACACACTACAGAAAATCTGCCTGACTCCCTCTCCTTACACTCAAGGGTGCAAACCCACCTCTTCCCTGAATTTGCAGCTTATAGATTCTTATCCACACTTGCTAATTCCCAATGATGTCTAAAAGGGCCTCCGCCCTTCTCCCCATCTCTCTCTGTACATATAATCAACAACTAGGAAAATACAAACTAGGGTTATCAGATTATGTTTGGGACAGGACTAACTTGCCACCATCGAGTGGTGCAAACACTCAATGATATTTTAGAAGTGGAAGGAAAGATGATTTCTAAGGGTGTTAGAATTCACCAATAGAAACACTCAGGAACAGATGAAAGAAGTTTCTAGAGAGGGAACTAATGATGGCAATAATTAAATGTTAATAACTGACTCTTGAAATTAAAGTGATAAGTCTAAGCATATTTCTAGATATAAGAGAGAAATGAAATTTCTAGAACTAAATTTCTCTAAAGCAATAATACCACACCCAAACCACTGCAGTAACAGAATTCCCCTAAGTTATTGCTTCATTAAAATATAATATAGGTCCCAGAGGGCCTCTACAATGGTATTACAGATAAAAATCCCTATTTAGCCCTCTTTTTCACTTACCATTAATGACAAAACTATGAAATATATACTGTATAATTTGAAAGAATTATGTCCCTCTTTATTGTTTTATTCCAATGTCAAGACATTGCATGCAAACGAGAAAGTGACTGAGATTTTATCTTAACTTAGAACCATCTAAGGCACAGAGCCTTTGACTTGATGAGAAAGATTTAAATAATGGGTACTTTACCCAATGTCCTTTGAAAGCAAGAAGCACAGCAGTTTCTAAAGCATGAAAGAAAAAGAAATGATTAGGAGGAAGCTGCATTTTCAGGAGTAAAATAGATTCCAGAGTAAGTAGACAAAAAACAAACAAACAAAAAAAAAACCCACCATAGTGTTGCTATGTAGTCAATCAACTGGAAAGTTTCTATGACTTTTGAAATGAGTGATCTTTGCTTGCAAGATCTTTTCAAATTGCTGGGCGGTGGTGGCGCACGCCTTTAATCCCAGCACTTGGGAGGCAGAGGCAGGTGGATCTCTGAGTTCGAGGCCAGCCTGGTCTACAGAGTGAATTCCAGGACAGCCAGGACTACACAGAGAAACCCTGCCTCGAAAAATAAAAAAAAAAAAAAGGAAGTGTTTTAAGGGGCTGGAGAGGTGGCTCAGCGGTTAAGAGCACTGACTACTCTCCCAGAGGTACTGAGTTCAAATCCCAGCAACCACATGGTGGTTCACAACCATCTGTAATGGGATCTGATGCCCTCTGCTGGTGTGTCTGAAGACAGCTACAGTGTACTCATATACATGAAATAAATAAATAAATCTTTAAAAAAAAAAGAAAGATCTTTTCAAATTAAGATATATAGAGGTATTAATTAGAAAGGGCTACTTATTTCTCCCTTTATTCCTTGTTGAATATTATCTTTTTGCTACTTGGATTCCTGGTCCTATTTAAGGTTACCATAGTCCTATGTCCTATGTCCAAGTCCTGGGTCAAAAATACCTTAAATTCTAACCTTTAAGGTTACAAAGTCCTCTTTCTTAATATCCCACTTCCTCACTATGGCAATTAAGAATAGGTACAGGAGCAAGAGGGGCCACCAGACAAGACTGCTCCTCAGAGTGTCCATGGTTTCTGTGAGTCACCTGTCACTGATGCTATATACAAACTGCTTCCACAGTAGAGTCAACATAGTTTTGATATGATTCACTTAACTCTTAGAAATACCCCAAACCATAGACCTTGTCAACACTGCAATTTTAAAGGAACAGAAATGAAGCCAACTCAGAAAATATACATCAGTATTGTCAGCTGTTCTGCAGGAGGAGTCCTGCAGCGTCTTCTGAGTAGTGGGCCTGCAATGGCCCACACAACCGCATCAGGTGCTTCTGCATTTACTAGCCCTTTCCAGAGGGTCAGCTAATTATCAGTCAGTAGTACATTTTGAGAAAGTTTTACTCAAGAATACTCCTGTGGGCAGAGAATGAAACTTGGCCTAGCCTTGACCCCAGGTGGGAGCAGGGAAACTGTAAGGAGGGTGTGGGACTAGAAAAAGCCCTTAGGGTCCCTCATTCCTTCCTTTTTCTTGTATGAGCTCCAATCCTGGAGCTATGCTCAGGGGTGTTGGGTAACTAATTCACATTCTTGAGGTCCTGCCCTCAGGGTCTCATATTGTTGGCCCAAGACCATCGGCTGCACTGCTCCTGTTCTCTCTTTTATGAAGGCAATACGCTTGTTCAATATGCAGGGTCCAAAGGTCACCAATAGCAGGAGAACAAATTAGGGGTCCTAACAAGGTAGATATGAGGATGGTTAACCAAGGGCAGCAGTTAAACCAAGACTCACCAACCCTGACTGTTCTTTCTCTCTTCTGCTTGGCAAGCCCTTCTCTCACATTGGCTATTGAATCCTTATCTACCCCCAGAATGGTCTGCAGTATGTGCTTCCTGATGTTTCACACCCCTAGGTAGCACAGAAAAAGTGGTTGACCCCCGCCACACACTGATCGGTCTACTGCTGGCTTCTCCCATCTCTTGGGCACACATATATGGGGGTTTCTTGAAGGACACTCCTCAACTTCCAGTGTCTGTACCCTAAGCCCCACCCTCCAAGGCCACTTCTGGTAGATGGTTTAGATTTGCAAGTCCCTCATCCCCCACATTTGGCTAATCCTTCCTCCTGTGTCTCTAGGGTGGGGATATTCCAAGAGTCAAGACCCTTCACTTACTTACAGAGATCAAAGACAAGGTCTGACCACCAGGAATAAGGTGGCTTTTCCTCTGTAGTGGACCAAGCTACATCCCCAGTGGCTGAGAGTACTTGCCAAGTCACTTTGGTCAGGTTGTGGGGGTTGCTGAGGCTCAGCGCTGGAAGGATGATACACCATAGCCATCTCATGGTCTCTCTAGCCTAGCAGAAGGGTGGGTGATCTTGAGCTTAAGGGGATCCCTTGGGTATCTGGATGCCATCCAGTTGGCATCAGGTGCAGGTGCTGGTCTGATGTGAGTCACGTGAACCTAGGCAGTTACTCCATCCACTTTAACGGAGATCGGGGTCGTCAACAATACCAGGAACAGCCCTTTCTACTTTGCTACCAAGTATTCATCACAATGCCTCTTAACATATTTCCAGTCTCCAACGTGGCACTCATGTGGAGCCTTGGGGGTACCTGCATTATACAGGGCACTAAGTTTAGACCACAATTCTCTCGTGGCTGATCTGGAAAGCTTGCAATAAGATCCTTGTCAGCCTGAAAAGTCACTCTGGGGGGGGGAGGGGTCAAGAGCCAGGGTCAAGGGAGTGGGGGCCCCATACAGGATTTCAAAAGGGGTCAGGTTAAAATGGTAGGGAGTGTTCTGGGCTCAGAACAGGGCCAGGGGAAGGAGCACCACCCAGTCAGCATCAGTCTCCAAGGACAATTTAATTAAGGTCTCTTTTATTTTTATTAAGGTTCTGTTCATTCTTTCTACCTGCCCTGAGCTTTGGGGATGGTACGCACAATGGAACTTCCAATTAGTTCCCAACATCTCTGCTAATCTCTGACTTACCATAGAGACAAAAGCAGGACTGTTGTCCTATCCAATTACCTTGGGCACTCTGATCCTCAGGAACATTTCCTCTAATATCTTCTTGGCTACCACGGTAGCTGTTGTCTGCTTGGTGGAGAAAGCCTCAACCCATCCAGAGAAAGTATCTACAAACACTAGAAGGTACTTGTAACCATATTTTCCTGGCTTAACTTCTGTAAAATCAATCTCCTAATATACTTCAGGGTGCTCTCCTCTAGGTTTTGCCCTGTTTGCTCTTGACTGCATAAGCATTTACTTGTTGACATACCTAACACTATTCTACTGTCTCTCTGGCTAAAAACCTAAAGTCCATTACATATACTTAAGATCTCTTGACTGCTTGGGTGAGTTTCTTATCCCCTCAATGTATCCATCTATGCATTTGGTCACGTAAGTCCTCAGCTTGTTTTCTGGTGTGTATAGTTTTTCTTTCTTGTGTGCATCACTGCCCTTCCTTACCTAGATAGTAGTTGGTAGGGTTTCTAGTAATCTGAGTCCTTTCTTCTTCAGTGTATATCTCACGTGAGGCTATCCCTTAGTCCAGTCCCATTCCACAGCAGGTGTCTCTTGCAGGCCCAAAACTGGGACAGACTCCTGCATAACCACTTTTCAAGCCACTTGATCTGCCTGGTTATTGCCCTGGGCTACCGAGTCTCTTCCCCTCTGATGTCCTGGGCAATGAATAATACTCACAGTTGCCAGCTTCATCAGGATGTCTGAGAGATCCAAGATTTCCTGCTTGAATTTTACTTCTTTTCCCTCTGATGTGAGCAGTCGTTGCTCTTGGTATATAACCCCGTGGACATGGGCTGTGGCAAAGGCATACCCTGTTTCTATGTAGATGTTAATTTTCTTGCTGGTCCAAAGTTCTAAGACTTTGGTGAGGGCAGTTAGCTTTCTGGGCTGACATGCCAGGGGTTAGAGGTTCAGCCCAGACATTTGTGCTGTCCTTCAGCAACACCTGCTCACCTCTGACCTTCATGGAGAAAACTACTCCTTGTCTGTAAATCAGGCTGCCTCAGTTCCCAGTAGGGGTGAGTTGGAGAGGTCTTTCTTCCACCCATGGGCTCTCCTTTTGGGCCAATTAGGCATGGCCCTTCAGGCAGAAAGTGAATCTGGGACCCCATATTGGAGAGTAAGTGTCCCCCCAACAGACAGTCTGAGATCACCACAAATGAATGGGATACCTGGCCCATCCCTAGGTCCACTGTTCTTCGGGTAGTCCATGAATACATTTTTATGCCAGTGGTTCCTTGGACCCAAGATTTTTTTCTTGGAAACAGGGCCATCAGCTTGGAGGACCAAGTGTTGAGCCCCTGTGTCCACCAAGAATTGAGAGGGTTTTCCCTCCACTCTCAGAGTTGCTTTGGGTTCGGGGAGGAGGTCCAAACTTCATCTCCCCTTATCACTGTCTTCACCCAGGGATAACACCTTCACCATTTTGGGGTGCTTTTCCCAAGGCCTGGGATTTCCTGCTCCTGGCTTCTGTTTGTTGGGTGACTTCTCTCCTTGTAATATGTACACTGATGCTTTTCAAGGAGTTTTCTCACTCTTTTCTCTGCTTTTCCTAACTACAGTAGCCAACATTTTCTGTAAATTCCTTTCCTGTTGCTTTTCTTTTTCATCTCCCTTTCATCTTCTTCCTTTCTTTTTCTCTGCTCCTTCTTCTCCTCTGTCTCCCTGTTATGCTAGACTTTCTCAGCAACCCATACTTAATCTCTCAATGACTTATCCTGTAGTTCCTCTAGTCTCTGAAGCTTTTTCCAATATCTCTACTAGCCTGGACTATAAAAGCCATAGTCACAGTAGCTTTGTGCTCCTTGCTTCTGGTGTTTTTGGGTGTATAGTGGAAGAATGCCTCCATGAGCCACTCAAGGAAGACTGTGGGAAACTCATCTGGTCTCTGCTTAACCTCATGTACCTTGGTGGGTCATTGCGGAGCATCCTGGAGGCCTTCCAACAGAGTTTGGTGATAGACCTTCAGATAGATGCTCCTTACCTTGTGCCATATTAAAGTCCCAACCAGGTCTAGTCAGGAGAAACCCGATGTTGATGACAGCCTGGTCAATCAATGGTGCCTCTGTATCTGAGAAGACATTCTTTCTGGCTTCCTGAATTATCATCTCTTTTTCTTCAGGCATGAAGAACACTCTCATGAGTTGTTGGATATCATCCCAGGTGGGCTGATAAGTAAATAAAACAGTCTCAATGAGATTAATCATCCCCTTGGGGTTATCTGAAAAGGGGGTAGGTGTTCGACCTTTCAGTTGTACAAATTGGCTGAAGAGAAGGGCCACTATTACATAGCCTGATTCCCTTATCATCTAGAGCTCCATATGCCTTCTATGGAATTAGGAGAGGTAATTCTCAGATTTTGGGTCCCCATGGTGGAACCAGGAAGTTAGGGGTCTCCTGCCACTCCTCCCTCCTATAAATGGGGATACAACAGCCTTGGTTTCATATGGACTGAGGATCCTGGAGCCAATGCTGGTGCTGCTGGAGCCATGGGGGTAAGGGCAGGGGGATACAAAGGAAGGTCTTGGAGCAACAGGTCCACTGTTGAAGGGTCTTGGAGGATCGACTTCTTCTTAGGTCTGGATTCTTCCTCCCATGTTTCCTTTGTTCTGACAGCCAGAACCTGTGAGGTGGGTCTTGGGAAAGAAAGGCTTTTATCTATGAGGTAGTGGGCTGTTCCTCTACTGGATTCTTCCAGGTAACTATATAGAGCACTTGGTCTGAGTGCCTGAGGGATCCTGGCCTAAAGACTCTACTGCTTTGATCACCTGCAAGTTGAAGGTCCCTACGGGTAGCCATCCTATTCTGAAAGTGAGCCATTTGGAGAAGCAGAATGTGACTAATTTGCCCTCCTTTACTACCACTGACAAGTTTTCTCCTCTTTGCCTAACTTCCTTCCAGTGGTTAACTAGGATGTTTAACATGGTAGATTCAGTCTGTTCAATGTCTAAAAAATAACATCAGTCTAAGTGTAAGAACATAGCCAACAATAATGTCCCTCCAAGTCCAAGAACACAGAGAAAGACAATCAACACACAGACAATTTGCCCCTGTCATGGGTGCAGAAACCAGGTTATACAGATAGTTCACCTCTTCCATGAGTGCAGAAAACACAGAAACCAGACTGTTGGTTCCTGCAAATACTGTGTCTTGCCTTTTCCAAAAGGAGCAGAGCCTTCCTGACTCCCTCCAGACGCCCCACAGTCAGGGCTTTAAGGCACCTTTGCCTGCTGCAATTGACCGAATCCAGACCAGAGGCTTTCCAGCTGATACTGTGCTCTTGAGCCAAAAGTGAAAACAGAAGACAGAGAAACAAACACTTTAGTGCCTGTTGACTGAGCTTGGTCTTTCCCCCTCTGATCAGCCTAGTCAGAGGTCTTTTGGGGAGTCTCCTTAAATCTGGGGATGAGTCCCCAAATTTAAGACCCTGACCCTCGGTCAGTAGTACTTACTTTGAGACACCCCTGAGTGAGATACCAAGACTCAGATTGATACAAAAGCAAGAGGTTTATTTTCCAGTGTGGCCGGGTCAATTCTCAATCAGTCCCTCAAGGCAAGTGATGAGAAGGTGACCTAAAATGTTTTTTAAACCAAGCCTTTAAGTGATTTATCAAACTTTGTGCTTCTCAGATTTCTCAGCTAATAAGGAATAGAAGCGATCTGAAGGGAACTGGTCACTGTAGAAGGTTGTTAGTCTGTATGCAGTGGTTCTCCTGTCTTCCCTGACATCATCCAGGCTTTGCTAGTAGGTTTGTCTGCTCTGCTTTCAGATACTCATTCCTACCACACCCTTTAGTCTCCTTCCCTTTCCTGTTTGTTCTCACTGATAGTTATTGGTGGATGCTAGTCATTCCTTAGGTTTCTTTTCACAACTATGTAGATATCATTTACATTGTTATTCCCAGCCTGTAGGAGAGACAAAGACAGGGGCATCTAAAGTGAGGGAGATGTTAGGTGGGATTCTCAGTCAGAATGCTCTGTCAGTTCTCCATCCACAAACCTCATTTCACAGACTGGTGGTATACGAAGCAGGGCATATGCTTGCTCACTTCCAGAGGGGCAGGTCCCTGAGATCAAGGCTTTGGCATCTGGTGAGGGTTTTCTCTGAGTTATAACACAGAGGTAGGCAGCTGAAGACAGCATGAGGAGGGGACAGAGTTTCTGCAGCTTCTTTTGTAATCAGCCTCAACCCATTAAGGGAAGTGGGCCCTGATGATGTACACAACTCTAACTATAGCCTGTCTTCCAACACTGGGATGCTGGTTATTAAGCAACTGACACATGCCTCCCTTGAAATGTATTCAAATGACAACATTCTGTGGCTTTTCTCATAAGTGAATTCAAGTTAATCTCTCATAAGGGAAGAACTGATTCCAGTTCTTGAAAGCATTTGATGTGATCAGATCCAAGGCTGTTACTTTCTATATGGGAAACAAGCATACAGGCTGGTTAAAGCCTCTCTTCCATTTACTATCATCTTAAATGATAGTCTTAAAATTGAACTCCACATTTCTTTTGCTCTCCACCTAAATTCTCTTCACAGTATTGTTTTGTTGCCCCTCAAACACTTAAGAGCTTTAAGTTAGGAAACAGAAGGTGAGGGTAAGTGAAAGCCTGTATTTATTTCACTTAAGGAAGTAAGACAATTTTGCAGATAGTCCTTTGTTTTTATTTCAAATATTATAAATACAAAGCAGTACAACTGTTTTGAGGTGAGATGATTCCAGGCGTTTTAATTATAGTGAACTGAATTAGATAGGAAGGTGTTTGCATCTTTATCTGTAAGATGTTTCCTTTCTTTGTCAGGAAGAAAGTTCCTCTCATTTATAAATTTCTGTTATAAGTTATATAAATACATATGCATATGTATGTATATATAACTTATATATATAATATGTATAATGTAATGACATATAATGTAATACATATGACATGCATATATATGACTTGTATATATATGACTTGTATATACATTATACATGTATAATGTATACATATTATTTTATGTATTATATGTATACATTATAATGTATACATATATAATGTATACATAATAATATACATATATAATGTATACATATAATAATATACATATATAATATATAAAATATAAATTTCAGGTGTATCAGAAACTTAATTGTGAATTGTAATTTGATACATTTCTTACTTTTAATTTCTTTTTGTGATGCCATGGATTGAAACCAAGGCATCATGCAGCCTCAGCAAGTGTTCTCCCACTCAGCTACATGCCCATCTCCAATGTTGGTTCTGTGATAACTCCCTCCCCCATTGGGAGGGGACAGAGAGAGGGAGAGAGGAGGCCGATCTTAATTTTAAGGCATCTTGATTTTTGCTGGGAATTTCATGACATCCAGTACTACAGAATGAGTTTATGTCTCAAATAGCAAACAGACAAGCAAGCTAAAAGGAACAGGGCATCATAGAAACTACTCAAAGGGGCCTTTGTGGAAGCTAACTGAATAACTTACAAAGAACGGGGTATGGCACATATCAAAAGTTAAAAAATGAAAGCTAACTGTTAGTGTTAACTGAAGACTATCAGGGGGCTGATGTGAACAGCTGGCTGGAGCTACTGATAGTCCACATGGCATCCTAAACCACATTTTTTGCCTGCCTATTTATAAATAATGACTTGAATATATGAAATTTGCTTTCTGCACTTGCTGAGGAAATAACATTTGATAGATGGAAGAAAAACTACACAAACTTTTCTGATTATCACTTTCCACAAGTAGATTTCACAGCTATAGAGGGTGACCTCAGCTGGGACTTTAGATTCTAAGCATGTGACTACCCTGCCTGTGACCTGAGACTTGACCTTCTGGGACATTCACTTGGCTACTGTCTTGCTGTGTCTTAGACTTAGCAACATCCTCTTCATTCAGCTGATATTACAATTTTCTCAGCTTACTGTCACTAGGGAGCTTCAATGGCCAAGTGAAGTAAAATGGCTCCATAATTTGTGATCACTATGGCAACAATGCAGATTTTTTTGGGCTTGTTGCTGCTTCCACAAAATAGATAAAATTGAGTATAGTTCCCTCTCCACCTTTTTGGGGTAATATACATTAATAGGAAAGAGTAAGAAAAAATTAAACTATGTTGTTATTGCCTCTGCTTATAATGGGGATCATGTGATATAGTCAAGTGGTTTGCTTCCTAATTAAATCATGACAACATCAGCATTTCTTTTCTCATAAAAAGTTAGCATAAATTTCCTACTAACTGAGCTAAGAATATATCAGCTGTATCAGAGCTTTAATGCTAGGATGAACTTTTCATTTTCTATGACAATAGAAAAAAATCAACATATTTAAATGTCATCGATAGACTTCATACTAGGAAATCTTGTTTGATAAACTTGAATCTGCAACAATACTGTGTGATTTTGGTATTTCTGTCTTGCTATTATTCCATTGGCTAGTTTTGCTTGTCCAACAGTGACTAGCTTGGGGATTATGGAGTTGATGTTTAACACACTGGTTGATGATTATTATTAACCTTCATCTGTCAGTACTTGACAGTATTTTGCTTCTCTGTTTTCCCCCTCTACTTCCTCCCCACTGGTTATTAACTGGGGAGTCAGCTTCAGAGAAAAGAAGAGAGGAGGGCCTGCCATTAAAGCAAAAAAGCCCCAAAGAACCAAATAACCCTATTAAAAATGGTGTACAGAGCTATACAAAGAATTGTCACCAGAAGAAATTCGGATGGCTGAGAAACACCTTAAGAGATGTTCAACATCATTAGTCATCAGGGAAATGCAAATCAAAACAACCCTGAGATTCCACCTCATACCAGTCAGAGTGGTTAAGATTAAAAACTCAAGAGACAACAGGTGCTGGTGAGGATGTGGAGAAAGAGGAACACTCCTCCACTGTTGGTGGGATTGCAATATGGTACAACCGTTCTGGAAATCAGTCTGGCGGTTTCTCAGAAAAGTGGGCATGACACTTCCAGAGGACCCTGTCATACCACTCCTGGGCATATACCCAGAGGATTCCCCTGCATACAATAAAGACACATGCTTCACTATGTTCATAGCAGCCTTATTTATAATAGCCAGAAGTTGGAAGGAGCCCAGATGTCCCTCAAAGGAGGAATGGATACAGAAAATGTGGTATATTTATACAATGGAATACTACTCAGCAATTAAAAATAATGAATTCATGCAATTTGTAGGCAAATGGTTGAATCTGGAAAATATCATCCTAAGTGAGTTAACCCAATCACAAAAGAATACACATGAAATGCAATCACTGATAAGTGGATATTAATGAGTTCAGACGCTCTGAATACTCAATGCAAATTAGCAAGTCAAAAGATTCCCAAGAAGAAGGAAGGAGAGGACCCTGGGCCTGAAAAGATTGGATCTAGTTTTGTAGGAGAGTACCAGAACAGAGAAATGGTGGTGGTGGGGGGGTGATTGGGGAATAGGTGGGGGAGGGGGCGGAGAGGACTTGTGGGACATATGGTGAGGGGGGAACTGGGAAAGGGGAAAGCCTTTGGAATGTAAACAAAGTATAGAATAAATAATAAAAAAAAAAGATAAAAATCCCAACCAAACCAAACCAAACCAAAAAAAAAAAAAAAAAAAAAAAAAAAAAAAAAGCAAAAATGCCGAAAGGGAGTAAGGCCAGAAGAATACTTCCAGCTTTTGATTTGCTTCGGTGATTGCCATCTTCTTCAGATTTCCATTCCTGCAAGGGTCTCTGGGAATTTCCCTTCCAGCGTCTGTTTTAACATGACAATGGGGGAGCAGAAGCACAGGTGTCTCTGACATGCTCCATTTTTCTGGGGATGTAATTGGATGGTTCCTGCCCCATTCTGAGTCTATTCTGATTTATGCTGTCTGGCTGGATTTTTATGTGTCCTTTGGAGTCATCTTAAATCCTCTCTTGGACAAGGCAAGGGATATCTTTCAAGGGTTATGGGGCCACTGTGTTCTGTTTAATTACCTGGCTTGTTTGTGCTTAGACATAGGCTCAGTTCTTACACCCTGAGGCCAGTTTTATTTATGTGGCCACATGTTACTGCCGCCTGAACATTTATATCCCTAGAAGAGGGATTTGTGCCTTTATAAATATTCTTCACAATTTGTCTTGTAGGAAGAAAAGCTTGTTTCATCAAGATTATTTCTTCCTGGAAGTATACAGTTCTAAAAAAAAATCCTCTCTTCAAAAATGTAGTTTCTTCAGTTTCATATATTTGGACATAAAGTTCACTAGCTGCTTATGAGAAAGTCTCCAAAACTTAGCTGGGAATAAAACATTTTCCAGATAAACAACTGCTTTGGGAAGTTAACTTCTTATCATGGAGAAGCTAAATTGCCTTCCATGGCTAGCTGGGGCTAAGGGACTACTTGGGCTCCATATCCATGGGATAGAAAAATTTGAGATTCTATTCCTTCTCTAAGAGGCTGAAAACTGTTTGGCCTGAAATAATTCATCATGATGAATCACTTTGTTTGTTTTTTAAAAGTGTCTTTTTTATTAGATATTTTCTTTATTTACATTTCAAATGTTATCCCCTTTGCCAGATTCCCCCCCCCATTCCATCCTCCCTCCCCCTGCTTCTATGAGGGTGTTCCTCCACTGACTCACTCTCCTGCATGCCTGTCCTGGCATTCCCCTACACTGGGGCATTGAGTCTGCACATGACCAAGGGACTCTCTTCCCAATCATGTCTGATGAGGCCATCCTCTGCTAAATACACAGCAGGAGCCGTTAGTCCCTTCATGTGTAAACATTAGTTGGTGGTTTAGTCCCTGGGAACTCTGGGGGTTCTGATTGGTTGATATTGTTGTTCTTCCTATGGGGTTTCAAACCCCTTCATCTCCTTCAGCCATTTCTCTAACTCATCCATTGGGGACTATGTGCTCAGTCCAATGGTTGACTGCAAGCATCAGCCTTTGTCAGGCTGTGGCAGAGCCTCTCAGGAGACGGCTATATAAGACTCCTGTCAGCATGCACTTCTTGGCATCCACAATAATGTCTGGATTTGGTGACTGTATATGGGATAGATCCCTAGGTGGGGCAGTCTCTAGATGGCCTTTCCTGCTTTAAACTTTGTCTCTGTATTTCCTCCAGTGAGTATTTTGTTCCCCTTTCTAAGAAGGATTGAAGCATCCACACTTTGGTTTTCCTTCTTCTTGACCTTCATATGGTCTGTGAATTGTATCTTGGGTATTCTGAGATTTTGGGCTAATATCCACTTATCAGTGAGTGCATACCATGTGTGTTCTTTTGTGATTGGGTTAAGAATTTGATGAATTTATCATTTTTAGTAGCTGAGTAGTACTCCATTGTATAAATATACCATATTTTCTGAATCCATTCCTCTGTAGAGGGACATCTGGGTTCTTTCCAGCTTCTGGCTATTATAAATAAGGCTGCTATGAACATGTTGGAGCATCTTCTGGGTATATGCCCAGGAGTAGCATAGCTGGGCAATCAGGTAATACTATATGCAGTTATCTGAGGAACTGCCAAACTATTTACCAGAGTTGTACCAGCTTGCAATCCCGCCAACAAGGGAGGAGTGTTCCTCTTTCTCCACGCCCTCACCAAAACCTGTTTTCTCCTGAGTTTTTGATCATAGCCATTCTGACTGGCATGAGGTGGAATCTCAGGGTTGTTTTGATGTGCATTTCCCTGATGATTAAGAATGTTGAATATTTCTTTAGGCAATTCTCAGCCATTTGATATTCCTCAGTTCAGAATTCTTTGTTAAGCTCTGTACCCCATTTTTAATAGGGTTATTTGCTTCTCTAGAGTCTAACTTCTTAAATTCTTTTTATATATTGGATATTATTCCTCTATCAGATGTAGGGTTGATAAAGATCTTTTCCCAATCTGTTGGTTGCCATTTTGTCCTATTGACAGTATCCTTTGTCTTACAAAAGCTTTGCAATTTCATGAGGTCCCATTTGTTTATTGTTTATCTTAGAGCATAAGCCATTGGTATTTTGTTCAGGAAAATTTCCCCTTTGTGCATGTATTCCAGGCCCTTCCCTACTTTCTTGTCTACTAGTTTCAGTGTATCTATTTTTAAGTGGAGGTCTTTGATCCACATGGACTTCAGCTTTGTACAAGGAGATAAGAATGGATCAATTTACAATCTTCTACATGCTGATTGCCTGTTGAACCAGCACCATTTGTTGAAATGGCTTTCTTCCACTGGATGGCTTTAATTTCTCTGTCAAATATCAAGAAATCACAAGTGTGTGGGTTCATTACTGGGTCTTCAATTTTATTCCATTGATCTTCCTGCCTGTTTCTGTACCAACGCCATACAGTGTTTATCAGTATTGCTCTGTAATATAGCTTGATGCCAGGTATGGTTATTCCCTGAAATGTTCTTTTATTGTTGAGAATAGATTTTGCTATCCTGGGTTTTTTGTTATTCCAAATGAATTTGCAAATTGCTCTAAGTCAAGGAAGAATTGAGTTGGAATTTTGATAGGAATTACATTGAATCTGTAGCTTGCTTTAGTGAAGATGCCCAGTTTTACTCTATTAACCCTGCCAATCCATGAGCATGAGAGATCTTCTGAGATCTTCTTCTATTTCTTTCTTCAGAGATTTGAAGTTCTTGTTATGCAGATATTCCACTTGCTTGGTTAAGAGTCACACCAAGATATTTTATATTGTTTGTGATTATTGTGAAGGATGTTGTTTCCCTAATTTCTTTCTCAGCCTGATTATCCTTTGAGTAGAGGAAGGCTACTGATCTGTTTGAGTTAATTTTATATACAGACACTTTGATGAAGCTGTTTATCAATTTTCTCTGCAAAAAAAATTATGGAATTTTTGGGGTCAATTATGTTTACTATCATAGCATCTGCAAATAGTGATAATTTGACTTCTTCCTTTCCAATTTGTATCCTTTCAACACCCTTTTGTTACCTAATTTCTCTTGCTAGGACTTTGAGTACTATATTGAATATATAGGAAGAGAGTGGGCAGCCTTATCTAGTCCCTGATTTTAGTGGGGTTGCTTTAAGTTTCTATCCATTTAGTTTGATGTTGGCTACTGGTTTGCTGTATATTGTTTTACTATGTTTTGGTATGGGCCTTGAATTCCTTATCTTTCCAAGACTTTTAGCATGAAGGGGCATTGAATTTTGTCAAATGCTTCCTCAACATCTAATGAGATGATTATGTGTTTTTTCTTTGAGTTCATTTACAAGTGAGTTACCTTGATCGATTTCCATATATTAAACCATTCCTGCATCCCTGTGATGAAGCCTATTTGATCATGATGGATGATCATTTTGATGTGTTCTTGGATTCAGGTAGAAAGAATTTTATTGAGTATTTTTGCATTGGTATTCATAAGAGAAATTGGTCTGAAGTTCTCTTTGTTTGGTAGTTGTGTGAATTAGGTATAAGCATAATTGTGGCTTCATAGAACAAATTGGGTATTGTTCCAGCATTTTAATTTGTGGAATAGTTTGAAGAGTACTAGTATTAGGTCTTTGAAGGTCTGACAGAATTCTGCACTAAACCCTTCTGGTCCTGGGCTTTATTTGGTTGGAAGACTTATAATGACTGCTGCTATTTCTTATGCCTTACAGGATGGTTTAAATGGTTTATCTTATACTGTGTTCTCTTTAGTACCTGGTATCTGTCTAGAAAATTGTCCATTTTGTTCAGATTTTCCAGTTTTGTTGAGTATAGGCTTTTGTAGTAGATCTGATGATTTTTTTTGAATTTTCTCACTTTCTGTTGTTATATCTCCCCTTTATTTCTGATTTTGTTAATTTGGATACTGTCTCTGTGCCCTCTGGGTAGTCTGACTAGAGTTTATTTATCTTGTTGATTTTCTCAAATAATCCTGGTTTTGTTGATTTTTTATAGTTATTTTTGTTTCTATTTAGTTGATTTTAGCCCTGAGTTTATTTCCTGCCATCTACTCCTCTTGTATATTTGCTTCTTTTTGTTCTAGAGCTTTCAGATGTGCTCATAAGCTGTTAGTGTATGTTCTCTCTTGTTTTTTTTTTTTTTTTTTTTTTTTTGAGACAGTTAGAGCTATGAGTTTTCCTCTTAGCACTGCTTTTATTGTGTACCATAAGTTTTGTTCCTTTGTTTTCATTAAATTCTAAAGTCTTTAATTTTTTTATTTCTTCCTTTACCAAATTATCATTGAATAGAGCATTGTTCAGCTTCCATGTGTATGTGGGCTTTCCATTGTTTATGTTGTTATTGAAGACCAGACTTAGTTCTTGATGATTCGATTGGATGCATGGCATTATTTCAATAGTCTTGCATCTGTTGAGGCCTGTTTTGTGAGCAATTATATGAACAATTTTGGAGAAGGTAACTTTAGGTGCTGAGAAGAATGTATAATCTTTTGTTTTAGGATGAAATTTTCTTTTGATATCTGTTAAATCCATTTGGTTGGTAACTTCTGTTAGTTTCACTGTGTATCTGTTTAGTTTCTGTTTCCATGATCTGTCCATTGCTGAGAGTAGGGAGTTGAAGTCTTCCAACATTTTTGTGTAAGGTGCAATGTATTCTTTGACCTTTAGTAAAGTTTCTTTTATGAATGTGGGTACCCTGGCATTTAGAGCATAGATATTTAGAACTGAGAATTCATCTTGGTAGATTTTTCCTTTGATGTGTATGAAGTTTCCTTCTTTATTCTTTTTGATAACTTTTGAATGGAAGCTGATTTTTTTCTTTCATATATTCTTTATTTACATTTCAAATGATATCCCCTTTCCTGGATCCCCTCTCTCCAAAAGTCCCATAAGCCTTCTTCCTTCTTCCTGTTCCCCAATCACCCCCTTCCCGTTTCCCTATCTTGGTATTCCCCTACAGTGCTGCACTGAGCCTTTCCAGGACCAGAGGCCTTTCCTTCCTTCTTCTTGGGCATCATTTGATATGTGAATTATTTCTTGGGTATTCCGAGTTTCTGGGTTAATATCTGCTTATCAATGAGTGCATACCATGTGTGTTCTTTTGTGATTGGGTCACTTCACTCAGGATGACAGTCTCCAGTTCTACCCACATGCCTAAGAATTTTATGAATTCATTGTTTTTAATAGCTGAGTAGCATTCCATAGTGTAAATATACCACATTTTCTGTACCCATCCCTTCATTGAGGGATATCTGGGTTCATTCCAGCTTCTGGCTATTGTAAATAGGGCTGCTGTGAACATAGTGGAGCATGCGTCCTTATTACATGCTGGGGAATTTCTCTTGGTATATGCCCAGGAGTGATATAGCGGGGTCCTTTGGTAGTATTATGCCCAGTTTTCTGAGGAACTGCCAGACTGATTTCCAGAGTGGTTGTACCAGCTTGCAACCTCCTCCACTGCAGTGGAGGAGGAGTGTTCCTCTTTCTCCATATCCTCACCAGAATCTGTTTTCTCCTGAGTTTTTGATCTTAGCCATTCTGACTAGTATGGGGTGAAATCTCAGGATTGTTTTGATTTGCATTTCCCTGATGACTAAGGATGTTGAATATTTCTTTAGGTGCTTCTCAGCCATTTGATATTCCTCAAGTGAAAATTCTTTGTTTAGCTCTGTACCCCATTTTTTTAAATAGGGTTATTTGGCTCTCTGGAGTCTACCTTCTTGAGTTCTTTGTATATATTGGATATTAGCCGTCTGTTGGATGTAGGGTTGATAAAGATCTTTTAGAATAACTACTCCAGCTTGTTTCCTGTGACTATTTAGTTGGACAATTGTTTTCCAGTCCTTTACTCTAGTTTTTGCCTTTGTCACTTAGGTGTGTTTCCTGTATGCAGTAAAGTGCTGGGTCCTCTTCATGTATCCAGTCTGTTAATCTTTTTATTCAGGAATTGAGTCCATTGATGTTAAAACATATTAAAAAATAGTGATTGTTGCTTCCTGTTATTTTTGATGTTATTTTTACGATTGTGTGGCTATCTTCTTTTGGGTTTGTTAACAGAAGATTAATTTCTTGCTTTCTCTAGGGTGTATTTTTCCTCCTTGTATTGGAGTTTTCTATCTATTATATTTTGTAGGGCTGGATTTGTGTAAAGATATTGTGTAAAGTTGGTTTTGTCATGGAATATTTTGGTTTCCATGACAAAACCAACAATTGAGAATTTTGCTGTGTATAATAGCCCGGGCTGGCATTTTTGTTCTCTTAATGTTCTGTATGACATCTTCCCACAATCTTCTGGCTTTTATAGTCTCTGTGGATGAGTCTGGTATAATTATGATAGGTCTGCCTTTATATGTTACTTGTCCCTTTTTACTTACTGCTTTTAATAGTCCTTCTTTGTTTAGTGCATTTGCTGTTTTGACTATTATGTGATGGGAGGAATTTCTTTTCTGGTCCAATCTATTTGGACTTTTGTAGGCTTCCTGTATGTTTTTGACATCTCTTTCTTTAGGTTAGGGAAGTTCTCTTCTAATTTTGTTGAAGATATTTACTGTCCTTTATATTGTGAATCTATTCTTTTGTATACATAATTTCCTTCAGTTTTGTTTTCTCATTGTGTTTTGGACTTCCTGAATGTTTTGGGTTAGGAGATTTTTCCATTTTGCATTTTCTTTGATTGTTGTATCAGTGTTTTCTATGGTATCTTCTGTACCTGAGATTCTTTCTTCTATCTCTTGTATACTGTTGGTGATGCTTGCATCTATAACTCCTGATCTCTTTCCTAGGTTTTCTATATCTAGTTTTGTCTCCCTTTGTGATTTCTTTATTGTTTTTATTTCCATTTTTATATCCTGGATGGTCTTGTTCAATTCTTTCACCTGTTTGGTGCTGCTGTAGCCCCAATAGATTCTGTAAGACAGAGTTCTACAGACTGAGATGGAAAATATTTCTTGGAGCCCGTGGAACTCCCCTAATTAGAAGTTGAAGTCTCACTTGGCAATTTGCTTTGTTTCCAAGCTTTTCCCCTTTCGTTCTCTTACAAGATTATCCGTACAGCCCGAGTCTAAGAAGAACCAAGAAAATAAGATGTAAAAGAACCCTTCTTTGAAATAAAATCACTGGCCAAAAACCTCTTTTCTTAGAACTGTAATGTTTTGCCTTAGTCACATTTACCCCCCAAGATTAAAAAGGAGATCTCAATGGAAATATGAAACAATGAGTAGAATTTTTCCGGAAATCCAAAAAGTACAAGTTCCTTTTGTTATTTTACCTTCATACAAAGTCCTTGCACGACACATGGGTGTTGGGCCTGGTCTTAGACAAAAGGCTCAGATTAGGAGATATTTACATTTGAGGAACCTCATACTATGTCCTTGCCAGACAGGTGGGTGTCAGGAAGATTAAATTTACATTTGAGTTAGTGCAAAGCTCAGAGCTTTCTCAATGGAAGCTTGTGAGGAGCTGCTTTTGTCTTGCAGACCCCACCTAGGGAGCTTTTGGCCAAAACAACATTCTTGACAGACTTATCCAGGTGTGGTTCAAAATACAGTTCAAAATTATGAAAGGATAAAAAGTATGTGTAGAACTTATGAAGGTATTGAAATTTGGCCTGCCTACTCCATGCAAAATTATTATAGATTTAAAGGGAACCTCAGGTTTTTAGAGATGAAAGCTAGGTGTCAGGTAAAATTTACTCATAAAGACTCATTTAGACTCAGGGGTCTGAAAAAATGTCCTTTGAAGTCTCTTTAAAAGTTTGTATCAGGAAGACTGATGTTATCTGTGTTTGAGCTTCTAAATTTGTTATACAGGAAATGTTTTACCTGGTTGACTTTACATTTCCTTGTGCCAAATGGTTATGCTAATTGTTCCTTGTGCCTGCTTTACTGGATACATCGTTTGCTATGTAAATGTCGATCCCTCATCCTTAAAAACTCCTGTTTGAGAGGTAAAAAATACACTCAGATCCTCAACCACCTCTGCGTTAGGTGTCTGTGTGTCATTCGCAGAATCTGTATTTTCCTGGACCAAAAGAATCCTGGTTTTCCCGAGACTACAATTCCCAGTTGGGTTTGGTCTGCGGCAGTTTGGTTTCTGCAAGGAATTCCTATAATTCCTTAAGGAAACTTTGTGTTTCCTCTTTAAGGTCTTCTAGCTATTTACCTGTGCTCCCCTGTGTTTAAGGGAGTTATTTATGTCCTTCTTAAAGTACTCTATTATCATCATGAGAAGTGATTTAATATCTGAATCTTGCTATCTCGGTGTGATGGGAGTTTCTAGGACTTGCTGTGGTGGGAAAACTGAGTTCTGATAATGCCAAGTAACCTTGGTTTCTGTTGCATATGTTCTTGTGCTTGCTTTTTGCCATCTGGCTATCTCTTGTGTTACTTGCCCTGGAGCCTGTCTCTCCTGTGATGCTGGTTGTGTCAGAACTCTTTACAGTCCAGCTGTCTCTGTGATCTCATCATTCTGGCATCCTGTGATCCTGAGATCCTGGGTGTGTCAGAGCTCCTGGTAGTCAAGCTGCTTTTGAGATCCTGAAATTCTGTGATCCTGGGCATGCTATAGCACCAAGGAGTTGAGCTTCCTTGGGTGTTGTTGGATTGGGTGAGGATCCAGAGCCCAAGGTCTGCTCAGGGTACTGGCTCAGACTGGAAGGGACCTTTGCCACTGATAAATCACTTTCAAACAAAAATCCTCATTTAAAATTATCCTTTTAAGGCAGGGTCTCACTAAGTAACTCTGGTTGACCTGGACTTGCTATATACACAACATTGGCGTGGAATTCACAGAAACATGCCTGCCTCTGCTTCCTAAGTGCCAGCATTAAAGATGTGTGTTAACATGCCTGGCCTAGATGAAATGTTCTTTATAAGACGAAGTGAAAGACTCCCCGATGGACAATATATTAGTCTTTTAAACAAAGACAAGGGAATGCTGAATGTATGATTCAAGATACTTTATTTGGAGAAACAGCTGTAAAAGTATCTTTTATTTGCCAGATTGTAGAAAACAATGGGCAAATGGCCATGGGCACCTAGGGCCCGCGTAGTGGAAAATGGGAGGGCAGGGCCTGAATAGAGGAAAACTGGCTGGGCCTGAGCACACACCAGGGTAGGGAAGGCAAGCGCATGAGTACCTATATAGAGAGAGGCTGCCTGACTAGAGGAGAGGTCTTTGCCCAGAAGGCGGTGCCATCCTGGCATGGGCCTTCTGGGTCCTGTGGAAGAAGCCTGGCTTGGATGAGGCTTAGATCCTTTCCTGCGGCTGGAAATGTTGAGGCCTGCTCCATGCTCCTATGTGGCAGGTTTTGATAAGAGGAGACAGTTCATAGTTTCAAAGCTTTATTATAAAAAGTAGGAGGAGGAAAGGAGATAGAGAAGTAAAGAGAGAAAGAAAAGATAAGAGGGATGAGAGCTGGTCATGACCACATGGAAAGAGGGGAAAAGAAAGGGGAGAGAAGAGAAACAGGGGGCACAAGAGCATAAGGGCAAGAGAGGGGGGGAAGAAGCCTCCTTTTATAGTGGCAAGAGCTAGGTAACTGTGGGGCAGGCTAAACCTGGCTGTAGCCAGGTGACTGTAGGGGTGGAGTCCAGCCAGAAGGATGGCCACAGGGTTATGGAGTTGAGGAGTCAGGGGTCTGGGAGCATTGATCACCGTTTCTGTCCCATGTAGAATGTTCTATTGGGTCTCTGGAGTAAGCCTTGCTCAACCAGGCCACAGACTGCCTTATACAGTCCCACACCAGATCTAATTGTCCTCTTAGAGGCTTACTGCTGAATAAACCCAACCTGTGTAGTGCTTTCTGAACTCTGGCTTGCTGGTTCAACTCAGCTGTCCTGGCTCAAACTCCTCTCTAAGCTGACTGTTTCCACCAGGCATCTTCCAGCTTCTCAATAAATTGCTTTGCTTGGCCGTAAACTAACTCTGGCAATTTTGTTCTGGCTCCTTCTAATTCTCTGGCTTCAATTGCCTCTGTTGACGTGCACTGAACTGCATGAACTCACTCCACTGTACAATACTCATTGCACTGACTCCAAACTGACTGATTGTGCTGTTCTTAAATAGCTTCTTTGACCTGCCTCTTATGCTGTTCTCATGAGAGTTGGACATATCCTATTTCTGACTCATTCTGTCAACTGTTGCTCTGATCCATCATTTTGTCTGCCCTTCAATTAGATATCATGTTCAAACATGGCTGCTTTCTTCTACAAACTAATTTTTACCTTAACGATGTGTATTAAGGGCAAGTCAGTATTTCAGCCAGAGCAATTAAATGTGTGTTGTGTGTCTGCATTCCAACTGGATCACAAAGACTGAGGTCTTTGGATGTGGCCCCTTGCCATAGCAGCTGTGTTGTTAGATTAGAATTCCTCTACAGAACATCTGTATTAGAAGTAATTTTTTAAAAAGATTTATTTATTTATTATATGTAAGTACACTCTAGCTGTCTTCAGACACACCAGAAGAGGGCGTCGGATCTCGTTACAGATGGTTGTGAGCCACCATGTGGTTGCTGGGATTTGAACTCAGGACATTCAGAAGAGCAGTCAGCACTCTTAACCGCTGAGCCATCTCTCCAGCCCCCAGAAGTAATTTTCTTAATAGAAAGGCAAAGGTTTATTATATGCCACAGTGCATACTATTTTTCCTCCACATATTTATTTATTTACTTATTTATTGGATTGAATTGTATCCATTACTGAGGAAACTATGTGGGGAATCTTTCCAAGTCTTCAGCTCTTGATGTGAATATAGAGGGATTCCAGAGGAAGCCAAAGTGTAGAGGAAATGCTTTGCATGAATAGAAACATGAAGAGAGTTGGCTTTTCTGGATTTGTGTGATTCCTTTTGTCTCTTGAGAGGCAAAGTAAGAGGCTTGAGCTGAATACTCTGTGTGTTCTGGCCAGCAGAATCCAGACAGGTGTGTAAGGAGGACTATTGAGGCAAAATGTTGATGGCAGCAATCACCAGATACAAAGCAGCAATCTTAGTGTTTTACTGCTGTGAACAGACACCTTGACCAATGCAAGTTTTGTAAAAGACAACATTTAATTGGGTTGGCTTACAGGCTCAGAGGTTCAGTCCATTGTCATCAAGGCAGAAGCATGGCAGCATCCAGGTAGGCATGGGGCAGGAGGAGCTGAGGGTTCTGGGTCTTTATCCAAAGGAAGCCAGCAACAGACTGGGTATGCTCAGGCATCTAGGAGGAATATCTCCAAGCTCATCCCCACAGTGACACACTTCCTCCAAGCAGTCCACACCTTCTAATAGTGCCACTCCCTGGGAGGAGCATGTACACATTATCACAGCAACAGAGGCAGTGTTAACCCAATGAGACAAATAATAGGACAGTGGGCGTGTCTGAACTCAGGTGGTTAAATGAGCGGAAGGGTCCCTGTAATGGGCTGATACCTTTCTCCTAGGACTCCTAACATGGGCCCAGGGGAGGATGGACTGGAGTTTTCCATACAGCAATTTTTTTTTGAAAATTGGCCCAAAGCAGACTGTGTGCTGACATTGGAAAACAACTTGTGTAGAATTTTTTTTGCAAACTTTAGTTCATAGAATAAGGCTCATACCCATTAGGTTGAAGATCACATATACAAGAATATTTAAGCAGCAAAAATTGGTCCTGATCATTTTGTTCCCAAAGAAAGACTTTTATTTGGGTTAAGGAAATACATGTAGTAAGGCACAGAGAAAAGAAAAAAGCCACACAGGAAAGAAGTGGGAGATTCAGGAAAACAGAGTTCAGCCACTTCTTAAGGCTTGTTTTTTTTTTTAAAGTCCTTATGTTCTGAATCTTTGCCAGCTGTTAAGTTTCATTATGATCTCTTACATCAACCCCCATCTGAGGGATGCTGACTATTGTCCTTTCTGCAAGACCCCTTTGCCAGCTTGGAAGCAATTAGACTCTATATGTATCTCAAACAGTAGTCTTTTTTTTGACACAAAGACAATTCTTCATCTCTTAAGTTGCTTCAAGCTCATAATGACAAGGAAAGGAGCTTCCAGTAGTGTGTATTCACCCCGGACACTGCAAGGCACTGACAACAGAACAGTTCTCCTCAAGCCCAGCTTGGTGAACCAGTGGGTGTACTTGGTTCCTTACAAAAGCATGGCTGACTCAGTGTCTGACCTATCACAGAGTCCATCGCTTCTTGATAAAGATCAAAAGCCCCTTCTTTGGAGCTCCCTGTCCACCATAGAGAACTCCACAAAAGAGCTTCTCTACCTGGCAAATGCTTATTTTTATATTATTTTACTATTACTTTTTGAGACAAGGTTTCATGTAGTAACAGGCTGGGCAAGAGAAGGCAACTTTGAACCAAGATGACTTTGCACTTCTGACCCTTCTGTTTCCACCTGAGTGCTGGATTACATTACGTGCACCTCCACACCCTATTTCCTTAGAAGGCTGTATCTTGGACTTTGTGCATATCATTTCCTTCTTTAGTCTAAGATACTGTCTCTTCTTTCTAAGAGGAAACACTTCAGGACCTGCTATAACAATAGGAATTGGTATTGCAATAGTATACCATTTATTGCAGCATTTTCTGAAATTACTACCTGCCTTTGATACTTAATTGTATGGTGCAAAGAAGTGATGGTCTACTCTTCTGCTTCATTCTGTAGCCCAGGCTAGCCTGGAAATCACTGCATAGCATGGGGTGACCTTGATCATGTGGCTGCAGTCTCCTGAGTGTGGGTTTACAGGCATAATCAGCCACACCTGGTTCCATGTATATTCATATTTACCACACATATAGGTAAATGAATATATATTTATGTTTGCAAACTATATTATTATCTTCAGCTCCCATGAAGAAAGAGCCTTGGTTTCTCAGCGTGGGAAAAGGTGTTTTAAGAGCATGATTTCAGAGGTGATCATTGCCACTGCTCTGCTCAAAAGAAATCCTTGCTTTACCACAGCTATTGCTTTGCTAAGTAGGCATGATGTGCCTGTCAAATTGCCTTCTAAATAATGATGTTTATGCACATAGATCAGTGCTGCTTTCAGCTTTGGCCAGAGAAACTTGATTTTGCAGTTGGCAGCAGTATCCACTTATTCATAGCTGGTGAAAGGGCTGAGACTAAATGACAGCTGAATGCTGAGCCTTAAAGGAGACATTTCTATGATTCCTTCCCCACCCGAGGCTCAGAAAACATGTTGGATGAAGGGCAAGAAAGAAAATATATGAGCTGAGGACAGAGTAGTGTGTAGAGGCATACCACGTTCTGGAGAGACCACCAGACTCGATCTCACAGAAGCTGTGATTACCTACACAAGATCAGGCCTGTAAAGATCCTGCCATGGAGGTGGGGCACTGATGATCAGCATTTATAGGGAGTTAATGGTAGCTATCGGGAGGACCTCCTTCCTGGGGGATCTGTTTCCAGGTAATGATTGCTGGGAGAGGAAGAGGCATTTCCCTGTATGTAAATAATCCTCCAACCAGTATATGTGACTTTCGTAAAACTCCCAGGATACCCACAAACAAACAAACAAACAAACAAATCAACCAGAAAATCACCACAGCACACAAGCAAAAGCAGACTAATTGGAAAGACCCAGTTGGAGAGGGACAAGCAACATGATCAAAATAAGGAAATGAACAGTGAAACCCATTATTACATATAATTAATATATATTTAATATATGCTTAAGAGAGAACTTTAAAACTATTGTTTTCTTGTTTTGGTGGCATACCTTTTATTGGATATATTCTTTATTTGCATTTTATTTCCATTTTCCTGGTTCCCTGCCCAACAAAAGTCCCATATGCCCTTTTCCCTCCCCCTGCTCTCCCATCCAACTCTTCCCAATTCCCAGTTCTGATATTCTCCTACACTGACGCATTGGGCCTTTCCAGAACCGGGGTCCACTCCTTCCTTCTTGTCGGACATCATTTGGTATGTGTATTGGGTCTTTGGTGTCCCAAGATTTTAGGCTAATATCCACTTATCAGTGAGTGCATACCATGGGTATTCTTTTGAGACTGGGTTACCTCACTTAGTATGATGTTCTCCAGCTCCATCCATTTCTCTAAGAACTACCACACAGTTTTTAACACTACTGCTCTGTAATATTGCTTGAGGTCTGGGATACTTATTCCCCCAGAAGTTCTTTTACTGTTGATAATAGTTTTAGCTATTCTGGGTTTTTTGTTATTTCAGATGAATTTGAGAATTGCTCTTTCTAACTCTA
The DNA here is from genome assembly GCA_964023405.1 of Apodemus agrarius. Lineage (NCBI taxonomy): Eukaryota > Metazoa > Chordata > Mammalia > Rodentia > Muridae > Apodemus > Apodemus agrarius. The sequence continues at coordinate 150,735,856 of OZ030009.1, forward strand.
AGAAGAACTGATTTGGGATTTTGATGGGGATTGGGTTGAAACTGTATATTGCTTTTGGCAAGATTGCCATTTTAACTATATTAATCCTGCCAACCCACGAGCATGGAAGATTTTTCCATTTTCTGAGGTCTTCTTCCATTTCCTTCTTCAGAGACCTGAAGTTCTTGTCATACGAATCTTTCACTTGTTTGGTTAGAATCCCACCAAGATACTTTATATTGTTTGTGGCTATTGTGAAGGGTGTCATTTCCCTAATTTCTTTCTCGGCCTGCTTATCCTTTAAGTACAGGAAGGCTACTGATTTACTTGATTTGATTTTATAACCAGCCATTTTGCTGAAGTTGTTTATCAGGTGTAGGTGTTCTCTGGTGGAGTTTTTTGGGTTGCTTAAGTATACTATCATATCATCTGCAAATAGTGATAGTTTGACTTCTTCCTTTGCAATTTGTATCCCTTTGACTTCCTTATGTTGTCATTGCTCTAGCTGGTACCTCAAGTACTATATTGAAAAGATGTGGTGAGAGGGGGCAGCCTTGTCTAGTCCCTGATTTCAGTGGGATTGCTTCAAGTTTCTCTCCATTTACTTTGGCATTGTCTACTGGTCTGCTGTAAATTGCTTTTACTATGTTTAGATCTGGGCCTTGAATTCCTATTCTTTCCAAAACTTTTAGCATGAAAGGATGCTCAATTTTGTCAAATGCTTTTTCAGTATCTAATGAGATGACAATGTGGTTTTTTTCTTTTAGTTTGTTTATGTAGTTGATTAAATAGATGGATTTCCGTATATTGAACCATCCCTGCATCCCCGGGATGAAGCCAGCTTGATCAGGGTGAATGATCGTTTTGATGTGTTCCTGGATTCAGTTGGCAAGAATTATATTGAGTATTTTTGCATCGATGTTCATAAGGGAAATTGCTCTGAAGTTCTCTTTCTTAGTTGGATCTTTGTGTGGTTTTGGTATCAGCATAATTGTGGCTTGGTAGAATGAGTTGTGTAGTGTTCCTTCTGTTTCTATTTTGTGGAATTATTTGAAGAGTATTGGTATTAGGTCTTCTTTGAAGGTCTGATAGAATTCTGCACTAAAACCAACTGTTCCTGTGTTTTTTTGGTTGGAAGACTTTCTATGACTCTTCTATTTCCTTGGGGGTTATGGGACTGTTTAGGCGATCTATTTGATCTTGATTTAATTTTCGTATTTGCTATCTGTCTAGGAAATTGTCCATTTCCTCCAGATTCTCCAGTTGTGTTGAGTATAGGCTTTTGTAGTAGGATCTGATGATCTTTTGAATTTCCTCAGTCTCTGTTGTTATATCCCCCCTTTCATTTCTTATTTTATTAATTTGAATATTGTCTCTGTGCCCTTTGGTTAGTCTGCCTAAGGGTTTATCTATCTTGTTGATTTTCTCAAACAATCAGCTCCTGGTTTTGTTGATTCTTTGTATGGTTCTCTTTGTTTCAACTTGATTTATTTCAGCCCTGAGTTTGATGATTTCCTGTCTTCTACTCCTCCTTGGTGAATTAGCTTCTTTATGTTTCAGAGCTTTGAGGTATGTCGTTCAGTTGCTAGTACATGCTCGCTCTAGTATATGTTTTTGGAGGCACTCAAGGCTATGAGTTTTCCTCTTAGCACTGCTTTCTTTGTTTACCATAGATTTGGGTATGTTGTGCCTTCATTTTCATTAAATTCTAAAAAGTCTTTGATTTCTTCATTTCTTCCTTGACTAAGGTATCATTGAGTAGAATATTGTTCAGCCTCCATGTGTATGTGGACTTTCTGTTGTTTTTGTTGCTATTGAAGACCACTCTTACTCCATGGTGATCTGATAGGAGTAATGGGATTAGTCCGATCTTCTTATATTTGTTGAGGTCTGTCTTGTGACCAATTATATGGTTGTTTTGGAGAAAGTACCGTCAGGTGCTGAGAAAAAGGTATATTCTTTTGCTTCAGGATGAAATGTTTTATATATATATATATATATATATATATATATATATATATATCTGCTAAATCCAATTTGTCCAAAGCTTCAATAAGTTTCCCTGTGTGCCTCTTCAGTTTCCTGAAGGAAACATTGAGGAGAGTGGAATGTTGAGGTCCCCCACAATTATTGTGTTAGGTGCAATGTGTACTTTGAGGTTTAGTAAAGTTTCTTTTATGAATAAGGGTACCCTTGCATTTGGAGCATAGATGTTCAGAATTGTGAATTCTTTTTGGTGGATTTTTCTCTTGACCAGCAAGAAGTGACCTTCTGTGTCCCTTTTGATGACTTTAGGTTGAAAGTCAATTTTATCTGATATTAGAATGGCTATTCCAGCTTGTTTCCTGAGACCATTTGTTTGTAAAATTGTCTTCCAGTCTTTTACTCTAAGGTAGTGTTTGTCTTTGACCCTGAGGTGTGTTTCCTGTATGCAGCAAAATTTAGGGTCCTGTTTCCTTATCCAGTCTGTTAGTCTATGACTTTTTATTGGTGAATTGAGTCTATTGATGTTAAGAGATATTAAGGAATAGTGATTATTTCTTCCTGCCATTTTTGATGTTATTTTTGTTTTTGAGTGGTTATCTTCTTTTGAGTTTGATGGAAGAAGGTTACTATCTTGCTCTTTCCAAGGTGTAGTTTCCCTCCTTGTATTGGAGTTTTCCTCTTATTATCCTTTGTAGGGCTGGGTTTCTGGAAAGGTATTGTGTAAATTTGGTTTTGCCATGGTATATTTTGGTTTCTCCATCTACGTTGATTGAGAGTTTTGCTGGGTATAGTAGTCTTGGCTGGCATTTGTGTTCTTTTAGAGTCTGCATGAGATCTGCCCAGGATCTTCTAGCTTTCATGGTCTCAGGTGAGAATTCTGGTGTGATTCTGATAGGTCTTCCTTTATATGTTACTTGGCTTTTTTCTCTTACTGCCTTTAATATTCTTTCTTTGTTTAGTATGTTTGGGGTTTTGATTATTATGTGATGGGAGGTATTTCAGTTCTGGTCCAGTCTGTTTGGAGTTCTGTATGCTTCTTGTATATTCATTGACATCTCTCTCTTTAGGTTAGGGAAGTTTTCTTCCATAATTTTGTTGAAGATATTTACTAGCCCTTTAAACTGTAGATCTTCTCTTTCATCTATACCTATAATCCTTAGGTTTGGTCTTCTCATTGTGTCCTGGATTTCCTGGATGTTTTGGGTTACAAGCCTTCTGCATTTTGCATTTTCTTTGACTGGGGAGTCAATGGTTTCTATGGTATCTTCAGCATCTGAGATTCTTACTTCTATCTCTTGTATTCTATTGTTGATATTTGCATCTATGACCCCTGATTTCTTCCCAAGGTTTTCTATCTCCAAAGTTGCCTCCCTTTGTGATTTCTTAGTTGTTTCTACCTCTGTGTTTAGATCCTGGATGGTTTTGCTCAGTTCCTTCACTTGTTTGTGTTTTCCTGCAATTCTTTAAGAGATTTTTGTGCTTCCTCTTTCATGACTTCTGCCTGTTGACTCAATTCCTCCTGCATTTCTTTAAGTGATTTTTTCATTTCCTCTTTATTGGCTTCTGTCTGTTGACCCATATTCTCTTGGAATTCTTTAAGTGATTTTTGTCCTTCCATTGTAAGGGCTTCTAACCTATTCATGTTCCTTTGCATTTCTTTAAGAGATTTATTTATGTCTTTTTTTTTTTTTTTTTTTTTTTTTTTTTTGTTCCTCTAGCAGCCTTTTGACTAGTGCTTTTAAATCCAACTCTTGTTTTTCTGGTGTGTTGGGGTATGCAGGACTTGGCTGTGGTTGGATAATTGGGTTCAGATGTTGCCATATTGCCTTGATTTCTGTTAGTAACGTTCCTATGTTTGCCTTTTGCCATGTGTTTATCTCTCGGGTTAGTTGGTCTTATTACTGGTTGGTGTTTGAAGCTCCTGTGATCTTGGCATTTGGAGCTGCTGTCACAGAGGGCATACGTATTCCCGGGGCAGATACCGGAAGGTTTCCACTACTGGACTCCGAATGACCTTCTCAGCTCTGCTGGGCCAGACTCAAGTCTCCTCCCGCCTTGCTGCTGGCCTTGTAACTGGCCTCCTGCCGTCTCTTCCTGGTTTGCCTAGATGTCAGCTCTTAAGAATCAGTTCTTTATTTCCACAGATCTGGGCTTGTCTGTTGGTTCTCTATGGTGACCAGGGCTTGTCTGTTGGTTTTTTATGGCAACCTGGTTAGGCTACCAGCTCCAAAATGGTGGCAGGTCTCAGGGCTCTGTCTAACCTCGGGATTCCCTGCAGGACCAGAGCCTCCCTGGCTGGCCTGCTGGAGCCTAGATGGTGGCGCTTTCAGTCCATAGGGCTCCATCTCGTCAGCTGTCTGTGGTGACCTGAGGCAAGATGGTGGCCTCCGGTATAAGCCAGGCACAGACCCCTGACTGAGCTGGTGCCCGAATGGGTCTGCGTACGGATAGCCTGCTGAGCTGTTCAGGCTCTGGGTGCAGGTAAAAGTCTGATGAGATAGGACCCGAGTGATGTTAGACTCGAGTCTGTCTGTGTACCTGGCCTTAGCTGTTAGCTGTCTGTAGTGCCCCAAGGTCAAAACTATTGTTTTCAATTCTCATCTCTAACCATATTCTTTTTTTTTTTTTTTTTTTTTTTTTTTTTTGGTTTTTCGAGACAGGGTTTCTCTGTGTAGTTCCGGCTGTCCTGGAACTCACTCTGTAGACCAGGCTGGCCTCGAACTCAGAAATCCGCCTGCCTCTGCCTCCCAAGTGCTGGGATTAAAGGTGTGTGCCACCACCGCCTGGCTTTCTCTAACCATATTCTATTGTTTCTTTTGATTGTTTTCTCTCTTTCATTTTTCAGCTTAAGAAACTGATAGTTCCTAATATGAAGCTTTTCACTTGGAGTCTGGAGTTGGGTGTCACCCTGAGTAGGAGATGTTCACTGAAACCTTGCTCCTATTATCAGGGCAAGTTCTGTTTTTGCGATGTGGGCTTTGGTCCAGGTTCTCTACCCCATCTACTCTCTTTTGTATCTAGGGAGGGCAACCTTTTGTTACTGTGGGGTCAGGCTAGAGCTCTGCTCTCCAACTGGACCCTTTCCAATAACCTCATGATGCGGCTCCTTATTACTCCCAACATTTCACCAGTGCTGATGCCACAGGCCTGTAGCACTTCCTGCTGAGCATGGTGGAGGTCCTGACTCTCAGTGGGCCTCTATGGACTTTCTAGCAGGCAGACTATATTGCCTGATTGTTGGCAGCCAGCATGGTTTTACTGACAGTGGCTTGGGAGGTGTTCAGTGTGGAGGTTACTGTTCTCCACTGTAGTTGTCTTTAGTGTCACCCCAATAAGGCAGTGGAATGAGTGCTTCCTTACAGCCTGGAATGGGTCTGTCTCCTCTTGGCCTTGGCTGTATGGGCAGGGCAGCTGGACATGCTCTCTGTAGTCTGTGGAGTTTTCATGAGTAAAAATATGGTTAGCAACATATTTTTATCTTCAAATGTCTCTTTTTTTCCCCTTGGACTCTCCCTTTCCTATTTTGAGAGCGCAGATGTTTCTTGGACACATTTTTTTGTAAGACCACTGACATTTCTGGGTTATTGACTTCTCTGGTATTTCGCCTGGACACGTGAGGTAAAAACACAACGTGATCTCTGTCATTCCTCACGTCGCGAGGCCTCTTTCCTGCCTGCTTTCTTCTAGGCTTCAGCCCTCTGTGAATAGTGTGCTGGCATTTTTAGCTCAGTTAGTGGGAGGAATAGGGACAAGGACAGCTTTTGCCTTCTTGGAAGCAGCATTAATGATCTTTGATTTATAGTTATTATTAGCACATATATGTTTCCAATGTCAAATGCAAAGCAAATATTGTTATGCATATATGAAGTAAATGCAAAATGCCTAGAATGAAAAAGAGTATTTACATCTAGTTATCTCCTGTCATTACTAACTGTGGATGCCATCCACATTGCCATCATTTTCCTTATTAGACAGGTGAAGTTCACAAGTGATCTTAAAAAGTGAGCAGGGAGTTATTTTGTTTTATTTTTATTTTTTAAAATTAAGAGATTCTTGGAAAAGGGCGACTCTGCAGAATGTGGCAGCTTGTCACATCAGGAGGCCCTGTTCTTGCAGCAGGCAGAGTGGGTGAGATGATGGCTGATTGTTCTGAAGTTTAATTGTAATGTGAGACCACCATGTTATCGCCTGCATTGCTTGACACAGCCAAGTGGTAAACTTCTATCATTCTATCACGGTTAACAGTGGATGACCAAAAGTATGTGCTAGATTCTTTCACCAAAAGGAAGAATTTGGGTTGGGCCAGAATGTATGCTGTTACTAAAGCCTGACCTCATCGGCATTGCACTGGCAGTGTTTGTTGGCCTTCTTTTGTGGCTTCTTCTTGCTGGAGGGGAGTAAGAGAAGATAAGGTGGAGACAGAATTGATGGTGGGAACCAAAGACCTGCTGTGGCTCAGACCTTTTTTTCCTGCTTGCACTTAGCTCTATTGTTTTTATAGGCTTGGCTTTATTACTTATAAATTGGACAAATACTCATTTATATATATATATATATATACACACACATATATATATATATACACATATATATATATTCATATATACATATATACACATATGATATCTATACCACCTATTTCTATTATATCTATCTATCTATCTATCTATCTATCACCTATCATCTATCTAATCTATATCACCTATATCTATATCTGTTTATCTATCATCTATTATCTATATTTCTCTATATGTGTATGTATCTCCCAAGTTAGTTATCAGAATTTCCATATTGTCACGTCTTTATTTTGCAAATTTTTATCCACCATGTATTTGGTCAGGTAGTATTCAATACTTAGTGCTTGCTGACTCAAGTATTATAAATACAGTGGTGAAGCAAGACAGAGTCCCATCTAGAGACACCCATGGTAAACATGGGCACTAGTTATGACATAAATCATGAGTTCAAATTCTGCTTCTCCAGCATTTGCAAGTTCCCTATCCTCTCTAGCCTTGCTTTTAATTTTCTACCTATAAAGTACAGACACTGGGTAATCCTATACATAGTATTATGTATGGCAAGTGAAATCATGAATTTGGAGTCTAACCAACAACAATCCTGCAGAGAACATATGGCATACAAACTACCAGGATGTTGGTTCAGGAAATATGAATATGTATGAAAATTTCTGCCACAATGTTGTGGTGGTAAATTAAAAAAAATAGTGCCAGTGTTGCTGCCAAGTTAAAATTCATAGTAATTATAAGTGTACTAGAGGCTCATAATTAAACAGCTCAGGAGACATTAAGTCTCATGAAACTTACACTGAGTGATTAAGTTTCAAATCCATTTGAAATTTAATTTGGAGTTGGTGATTCTGTAATAGTGTGACTTCATGGAACAGATTCGTAACTCATTAAACTCAACATAGTTTGTAATGTCCTCCTAAGAAGCAGGTCTCTGTACCATTCTTAATTGAGTTCATTACTTGATATAGTTGAGAGAAAAATACAATTCTTACCACATAATTAACAATTCTTCACTAAATGTACAATGATTTCTTGAAACTAATTCAGGAACATAAGGGAAATAAAAATAGGGCATTTCCTATTCTAGAGCTCAGTGCTATGAAAAAAAAACAGTCAGTACATTTTGGAAACTTCTTAGTCATTCAAAGATAGTTAACTCTTGCAGAAACAATACTATGAAGCAAGTCCCCAAAATTCCAGAGCCTAGGAGACCCCTTGTGATTTCTGTCATTTAGCAGTTTACTTAGAAATTAGCTACTGAAATAATACCCCTGTGTTACAGAAACAGAACAATCCAGCAAGTGTCTCTAAAGCCAAGTCTCATTATATATATATGTAATATATATAATCAATATTATATAATATCATATCATAAATATATAAATCTATGTTATATATAGATGTATAATAGTATATTATCTAAAAATATATAAAATATAAAAATATATAAAACTATAAAATATGGCATAAAACCAGAAATTATATATTATATAAATCTATAATAATACATATATTATAAATATTATATGTAATAATCCATTATAGATAAATACATAAATATAAAATATATACCTATAAATAAATATAAATATATATATGCATATGTATAGGTAATAGCTGTTTTATATATAATAATATATGTAATTATATATATTATATAAACATATATAGTTAATGTGTGTGTGTGTGTGTGTGTGTGTGTGTGTGTGAGTTTATACACATTTGCTGAAAATTTCATTCTCTGTCACTGGATCTCATCTAAACCTTTGAGGTTAGGGAAGATGATACAGGAAGAGCTTTATACAGACAGCCCTGGTTAAGCTTGTATCACAAGATCAAACAGTAAACTATTACTGTGAGAAAGAAATCTGCATGGGGTGGCTTCAGGGGTATGAGGGAGAGAGTAGAATAAAGGATGCAGGGAATGAGAGTAACTAGAATACATTATACACATTTAATAAAATTTCACACATCACAAATTAAATTACTACATATAAAACTGGATATTCATGTAAATGTACCTTCATTCATCAGTTCTTTTGCAAACAGTCTATAATATACCAGGCCTCTATTAGATCTGGGGGAATCAAAACCTAGAAGGTAACTCTAGTGCTTGATGCAGCCTGCTAGGTGAGGTAGTTATGTGAGTCACTAACTATAGAGCATGTAATAAGTTACTGTGACACTTCAGTATTGATGAGAAAGAGGAAATGATTATGATAGATTTTGCTGGTTTGCTTGAACATGGCATGGTGGGTTTTAAAAGATTTACATGAACCTTATAATAATATTTTTATATATCATAGAAAAATTTATATATCTTATAATAAAACTATATCAACTTATAAAAACCAAAGTTTTCTCTTCCTTCACAGTTTTGGAGAATTTAGTCCATGGTCACTTGACCCTTTGCTTGTCAGCCTGTGGTGAGGTAGGACACTATGGTTGAACACGTGGTAAAGAAGGCTGCTCACCTAATGGTGCTTAGGGAGCAAGACACAGGCTAGAATCCCAATATACCCTTGAAGAGTAGGACCCGATGACTCACCTTCTTTCCATTCCCCCTAAGTCTCTACCACCTCCAAGTAGAGTCTTCAACACTCCGGACCTTGGGGGATATTTAAGATTCAAGCTATGATGCAGAGGTAGTCCAAGAAGGACAGGTTCAAAAAAGACAAATGCATTTCTCAAACTAGGAACCATCAACGAGAAGGACGAGTGTGGGTGAGTAAATGAGTGTGGGTGACTTGATGCCTACAGCATCGTCCTGAGAATGAATAGAAAAAAAAGAAAGGAAAAAGGAAAAAAAAAGAAAGAAAGGAGGGTGAGAAATGTGTAAAGGACCTTATTGTTAAAACTATAATTTAGAATTTTACCCATAAAACAAATAACAAACATTTGACATGTGCAGCAGGGAAAAAGACATGATCAGATTTCCATGTTGGAGAGGGGTCTAGAAACCATATTGGAGCATTAAGATGCTATTACCTTATATGTCAAATGAGATTAATATCCTCTTGCTTAATTTTCTCAAGAATTGAGCACCCTCACTTTCAAGGTTTTCTCCTGGAAAGAGTATGTTATATGCAAAGTTCCAATTTTCTACTCGCTATTAAAATTACAAAATATTTTAAGTATAGAAAATGCAGAAAATAATAATGAATGTATAAGCATACCTAGCACACAGTCTTAATGAAGATAACATTTAGACTGTACTTTAACACAAATTTTTGAATGTTATTTTTACACATACAGCTAAACCTCATGAGATTCCATTTATTAATTGTTGGTTTTAATGCCTGTACTCTCAGTGTGCTGTTCAGAAAGTCTTTTTCTGTGCCAGTGAGTTCAAGCCAATTTCCTACTCTCTCTTCTGTCACATTACAGTATCTGGTCTTATGTTGAGGCCCTTCATCCATTTAGAGTTGAGTTTTATGCAGAGTGATAGGTATGTTTCTATTTTAATTATTTTACATGCAGCAGCTATCTAGTTTGATCAGCACCATTTGTTGAAGATGCTGCTTTTTCTCCACTTTATATTATTTGGCTTTGTCAAAAAACAAAGTTCCTATACATACATATGTGGAGTTATGTCTGAATCTTCAATTGGATTCCATTGGTCAGCATGCCTGCTTTTATGCTAATACCTGCTATTTTTATTACTATATCTCTGAAGGACAGTCTGAGGTTGGGGGGTGGTGATACCTCCAACAGTTATTGTATTGTTTGGGAATTTTTTTTACATATCTTATTGTATGCATATGTATTTCCATATGAAGCTGAAAATTGTCTTTTCCATTTCTGTGAAGAATTACATCAGAATTTTGGTATTGATTGCATTGAATTTGTAAATTCATTTTGATAGGATGGCCATTTCCTCATATTAATACTACAGATTAGTTAATCTTACAAACTGTTGGACCTGTAAGATTAATAGAGTGATAATGTCCATCCTACCAAACTGATCCAAGGTGTTCACTGAGTTCCTGATGTATGAAGAACATACTTTCTTGTTTAAGCCAGAATCATACTTGGCCTTGTCTAGTGCCTTGGGGACCCATGACTTTGGGGACCCATGACTTTAACTCCAGTACTCAACTCTTCTCACATTAAGGGGCTATTATTACCATCACAAACTGAATATGCTCAGTCTGTGATGCACTTCTAGTAATCAGTATCCCTTCTGTAGCTAATATTGCTTGATTAGCTTCCTGCTGACGTCTCTCCATTGTATGATAGCTTTCTGCTGACTCTGTTCCATTCCTCACTACATACTGTACATAAATTGCTGTGCTTCATAATAAACTTTCTTGGCATAAGAAAGAGCTTGTGCAAGAACCCTCTGACACCAACTTTCCTATCTTCTTTATTATATTTTGATCCTCTGGTCCTTCCTTTTAGGAATCTTTCACTGTAGAATGACCTGATGGTCCAGGTCAATGAGCATGAGGAATTGATGTTTCTTCCGGTACCTTCTTCAATTTCTTTCTTCAATGCTATAAAGTTTCTTGCATTATATGTCTTTTATGTGCTTTATTAGAGTCAACTCATGATAATGTTTGAGGCTATCATGAAAGTTACTATACCTCTAATTTCTTTCTTAGCACATTTGATGGTTTTTTTCATTGTCAACTTGACTATACCTAGAATTAACTAAAACCCAAGTGGCTGAGTACACCTGTTATGGATTTTCATCTTAATTAAATAATTCAAAGTAGGAAGACCAATCTAATATTCTGAGTTAGGAAGATAGGCCTTTAAAACAGATCTTTTGAGGTAGGTAGATCAACCTTTATTCTGGTTACACGTTCTGCTGGCAGCCTATATAAAAGACATGGAAGAAGGAAGCTCTCTATTTGCTTGCTTGTTCTTCCTTTCATGTTCTTTCTTTTTTTTCCCATTGGATATATACTATATTTACATTTCATTTCCCTTTTTCTGGTTCCCTGCCCCCTAAAGGTCCCACATGCCCTTTTCCCTCCCTGTGTTCCCACATCCACCCCTTCCTACTTCCCTGTTCTGGTATTCCTCTACATTGATGCTTTGAGCCTTTCTAGAACCAGGGTCTACTCCTTCCTTCTTGTCGGACATTATTTAGTATGTGGATTGTGTCTTTGGTGTCCCAAGATTTTAGGCTAATATCCACTTATCAGTGAGTGCATACCATGGGTATTCTTTTGAGACTGGGTTACCTCACTTAGTATGATGATCTCCAGCTCCATCCATTTCCCTAAGAATTTCATGAATTCATTGTTTCTAAAGGCTGAATAGTACTCCATTGTGTATATATACCACATTTTTTTGTATCCATTCTTCCATTGAGGGACATCTGGGTTCTTTCCAGCTTCTGGATATTATAAATAAGGCTGCTATGAACATAGTGGAGCATGTATCCTTATTGCATGCTGGGGAATCTTCTGGGTATATGCCCAGGAGTGGTATGGCTGGGTCCTCCAGAAGTATCATGTCCAGTTTTCTGAGGAACTGCCAGACTGATTTACAGAGTGGTTGTACCATCTTGCAATCCCACCAGCAGTGGAGGAGTGTTCCTCTTTCTCCACATCCTCGCCAACACTTGCTGTTTCCTGAGTTTTTAATCTTAGCCATTCTGACTGGTGTGAGGTGAAATCTCAGGGTTGTTTTGATTTGCATTTCTCTAATGACTAATGATGTTGAACATTTCTTAAGGTGCTTCTCAGCCATCCAAAGTTCTTCAGGTGAAAAGTCTTTGTTTATCTCTGTACCCCATTTTTTGATAGGGTTATTTGGTTTTCTGGGGTCTAACTTCTTGAGTTCTTTGTATACATTGGATATTAGCCCTCTGTCAGATGTAGGGTTGGTGAAGATCTTTTCCCAATTTGTTGGTTGCCGATTTGTCCTTTTGACAGTGTCTTTTGCCTTACAGAATCTTTGTAAATTTATGAGGTACCATTTGTCTATTCTTGATCTTAGAGTATAAGCTATTGGTGTTCTGTTCAGGAACTTTCCCCCTGAGCCAATGTTCAAAAGGGTCTTCCCCAATTTATTTTTTTATTAATTTTAGTGTGTCTGGTTTTATGTGGAGGTCCTTGATCCACTTGGAATTGAGCTTAGTACAAGGAGATAAGAGTGGATCAATTCTCATTCTTCTGCATGTTGACCTCCAGTTGAGCCAGCACCATTTGCTGAAAAGGCTTTCTTTTTTCCACTGGATGTTTTCAGCTCCTTTGTCGAAGATCAATTGGCCATAGATGTGTGGGTTCAATTCTGGGTTTCAAGTCCATTTCTTCACTGTCATTAGAGTCTACTTCTTTGGGATTCTGTCATATACTGAAGACCAACTCAGTCATTCAGCCTCATTGACTGAAAAACTTCTGGATTCTTGTCCCTTCCATTGGTAGACAACCATTATAGACTATCTGGAACACAGCCTGTAAGTCCTTCTAATGAATCCCCCTTATATATCTATATCATCTGTATCTGTATTAGCTATATTTATTTACTTATATATTCTGTTTCTCTAGAGCAGCAAGTGGAAAGGGGAACAGGCTTGGGGATCAGGTGTGGGGAGAGTTGAGTGGGGATTAGGAGAGAGCTGGGTGAGAGAATAGAAAATTGGGAGGGAACATCTCTGGGACAATCTGGAGACATGAGATGGGGGGATCCCAGGAGTCTATGGGGGTGACTCTTGCTGAGACTCCTTACAAGTAGGGATATGGAGACTGAAGTGGCCATTTATTGTATCAAGGCATGACTTTCTATGGAGGAAGAGCAACACCAACCCACTTACAAAACCTTCAACCCAAAATTTGTTCTGCCTATAAAATGTGCAAGGATAAAGATGAGGTAGAGATTGGAGAAATGGGTAACCAATTACTGGCCCAACTTGAAACCCATCTCATGGGAGAAAGCCAATCCCTGTTACTATTAGTGATACTTAGCTATGCTTGCAGACAGGAGCCAAGCCTAAGTGTCTTCTGAGAGGCTTCATCCAGCAGCTGATGGAAATAGATGCAGAGACCCACAGCCAAACATTAGGCAGAGCTTGTATAGTCTTGTGGAAGAATGGGGTAAAGGATTGCAGAAGCCAGAGGGGTTAAGAATATCACAAGAAGACCCACAAAGTGTTAACTAATGTGGGCCCATGGGGGTTCACAAAGACCAAACCACCAAAGAGCATGCATGGGCTGGACCTAGGCCCCCTACATATTTGCAGAAGATGTGCAGCTTGGTCTTCATGTGGGTTCTGTAACAATTGGAGAAGCGGCTGTTTCTGACTCCGTTGCCTGCCATTGGATCCCTTTCCCCTAGTGAGGCTGCACTGACCTCAGTGAGAGAGAGGATATGTTTAGTCCTGCTGGGACTTGATGTGCCAGGGCAAGTCAGTACCCATGGGAGGTTTCCTCTTTTCTAAGGGGAAGGGGAGGGGCTCATAGGGAGCTGTGAGAGTGGGACTTGGAGGAGAGGAGGGAGAGGGGCTGGGATCCAGATGGAAAGTGAATAAATAAATAAATTAATGATAAAGGGCTTTTGAGATATCTGTGTTAATTTTCTATTTCACTACTTTCCTGGAAGTGTTTGTCAGCTGTCGAAGATTGCTGGTGGAGTCTTTAGTCTTTTCTGTATTCAATCATATCATCTACAAATGAAGTTACTTTGACCTCCTATTCTAGTTGAATCCTCTTGATCTCCTTCAGTTTTCTTATTGATCCAGTTAGTACTTCAAGTACTATATTGAATAGGTGTGAAGAAGGTGAATGTCTTTGTCCTGTTCCTTATTTTAATAAAATCATTTTGAATTTCTTTTCATTTATGATAATGTTGGCTGTAGGACTGGTATAAATTGCCTTTATTATGCTGGGCTATGTTTCTTGTTTTCTTATTTTCTCTGGGATTTTTCTCATAAGAGGATGTTGGATTTTGCTAAAGCTTTTTCTGCAACTAATGAGATGATTATGTACCTTTTATTTTCCAATCTACGTGATAGATTATGTTTATTAATTTATGTATTTTGAACCATGTCTGAATCTCTGGTATGAGGCCAATTTGATCATGGCAGATAAGTTTTGGTGAATTTTGGATTTTGTTTGAAAGTATTTCCTTGAGAATTTTTGCATCTATATTAATAAGGTATATTGGTCATTCTTCTTAAGCTTCACGTGGTCTGTGAATTGTATCTTGGCTATTCTGAGAGTTTGGGCTAATGTCCATTCATCAGTGAGTATGTACCATGTGTGATTTTTTTGTGATTGGGTTACCTCACTAAGGTTGATATTTTCTAGTTCCACCCATTTGCCTAAGAATTTCATGACTTCATTGTTTTTAATAGCTGAATAGTATTACATTGTATAAATATACCACATTTTCTGTATCCATTCCTCTGTTGAGGGACATCTGGGTTCTTTCTAGCTTCTGGATATTATAAATAAGGCTGCTATGAACATAGTGGAGCATGTGTCCTTATTACATGTTGGAACATCTTCTGGGTATATGCCCAGGAGTGTATAGCTGGTTCCTCAGCTGTCCAATTTTCTAATGTACCACCAACCTGATTTCCAGAGCAGTTTACTAGCTTACAATCCTCCCAGCAATGGTGGAGTGTTCCTCTTTTTCTGCATCTTCTCCAGCATCTGCTGTACCTGAATTTTTTTTATCTTAGCCATTCTGACTAGTGTGAGGTGGAATCTTAGGGTTGTTTTGATTTGCATTTCCCTGATGACTAAGGATGTTGAACATTTCTTTAGGAGCTTCTCAGCCATTCAATATTCCTCAGTTGAAAATTCTTTGTTTAGCTCTGTACCCCACTTTTAAATAGGGTTATTTGGCTCTCTGGAGTCTATGTTCTTGAGTTCTTTATATATATTGGATATTATTCCTCTATCAGATGTAGGATTGGTAAAGATCTTTTCCCAATCTGTTGGTTGCTGTTTTGTCCAGTGCTATAAATGTTATTGTTATAAATGAACCAAGAATTCAAGGCTATTACATTTTGACTGGGACTGTACTTGGATGGAACTCCATATGTTTTAGTTACTGGTGGGAATGGGTCAGTCTCAGGACAGCTACACTGGGGAGAGAAAGGGAGACACACAAAGATACGACACTTTATTTTTAAGATAATTAAATAATTGTATCTATAAAGGGCTCTATTATTTGCACACATCTCTGGTTCTAGTGTTCCTTATGAAATAAAAGCTGTCTAATGATAAATGCCTTTTTCACTGATTTGATAAGGTTACTGTAGCAATTCAAACCCTGATGAAGTACTTCCATCACCTCAATGTGCTCTGCAGCGATGCTTACCTACAAGTATCTTTGTATGTACCAGTATAGTAGTTAACACTGTAACAGAGACCTGAGCCTTACCCCCATCTTTCATCAGTAGATGGGCTTGGGATGGTTCCATCTAGCCAGGACCTGGGCACTCAGATGGAAGGAACTCTCAGTAAGTGGCCTTTGTGGTCAGCCTGGTATTGACAACAAAATAAGAAAAGAAAAAAAAAAAACAACAAGAAGAATTTGGAAAGACCATTGTAGAAGCTAATCTGCACCAATCTGAAGGTGACAAATTCTCTTTGATCATAAACCTAATGTAAACACAGTTCCTTGACACCTATGTTCCTGCATTTCTGGGATTCATCACTTCCAGACACATCTGTCTTAGAAAGTCAAAAGTAGCCATCTCTCCCAGTAGGACTATAGGAGGAAAGTACATGCAGTAGATAGAAAAACTGAAGTTTATTATAAAATCTTAAATTTGGTTGTTACAATAGGAATATTGGCAAAGTATTACTCATATTTTTAAGAAGATATTTCTCAAATTGTCTTTAATGAACACTTGCTATTTTATAATAAAAAATCAACTTCCTTAAAAAGTCTATATATTTTCTGGTAAAATCAGACTGTGTTGCCAAAAACATTTCTACTTAGTCTTTTTTATGTGCAAATGAGGTACAGATGTTGACTATTCTTTCAAGCCTTCAGTTTGACATTCTTTTGAAAAATGATTTGCTCAATAAATGAACTAACAGTAAATGAAAGTTTTCCCCAAATTAATGCTTTGGGACAGAATGTGAATGGTTCTTTCAGTAACTGTTTATAGATCATTCTGCAGATATTCTTATGACTGAGTTTTAAGTAGCTGGAAAGTAACAGAGCCTTTAACCTGTGATCCTGGAAGTTAAGTTGAGAGATAATTTTGGTTCACAAGGAAGCATTCATGAATTTAGCCAGATTTTGGCTAAAATGCATTCCCTTCCCATTATACATACACCCTCCCTCTTACCTCCTACTTCCAATCTTCATTGCCAGGATATCAGCAGTTCACTTCACAAAAATCAGCTGTAGTAGTAACTTGATCCACTAGTAAACATCATTCAGGAATCAGCAGCAGTAATTCAATCCAGTAATCAATCCAAGTTTGTAGAAGCAGCAAGAAGCTACTGGAATAGCATAAGAACATTTTTGGTGTGTTTCTCTCTACAAACTCACCACAAATAGTGATTAGTAAAGAAGAAAAGGTGAACCAATGCCACAGAGTTGTCAGCAAAGAGCAGTATCAGCAAAGTCCAGTGAAGACCATCAAAGAATGGCAAGGTGACACAGAAACTTGACATCCCAGAGTGGGGGCATACTCAGGAGGGCCACCATCTGCTCAGAGGAGAGGAGGTGGAGGAGGGGGGATGATTATGGGAGAGGGTGACTGGAATGAGGGCAGTGAGCAGAATGTAAAATGAATAAGTAAAAAAAAACATAATTTAGAAAGCAAAGAGAGTGGCAAGGTGAACCAATGCCACAGCAGCAGTCACTGTCTGTTGGGTTATCCTTACACCCTTTACAAATATCAAGTGTTCTCTCAAGCATCTGCTCCAGCAAACCACCACATGCCCTTCTTCCAGGCAGCTTCCAGAAAAACACCACGTGTCTGTTTTCAGCAAGACATCTTCCTACATGCCTGCTTCAGCAAAACATCCTCTCATAAGACAATTCCAAAAAAAAAAAAAAAAAGAAAGAAAGAAAGAAAGAAAAAAGAAAACAAATCACATGACATAACTGAGTCTCCAAAGAAACCACAAATTTCCACTTCAACTTTATGAATAAGAAATAATAATTCAGGAACATTTTTAGGGTGTGCACAGGAATATTTCTACAGGTTATGAGGTGTTTCCAACTCTTTCAATGGAATGAGATAGGGCTGTGGAGGTAGAGGCCAAGGTAGTATGATATAGCCATGGGAAACTTCCAGAGATCCCATCCTGGGAGAGCCTGCTTATGGAATGCTTGCCACACAAAAAGGTGGCCAGCCATGCTTGCTAATTCTCTTCTTCAGTCTCATTCAACAACAAATGCAACTGGCACCTGGATGAGGTTGGAAATAACCGAGCAACAGCCTATGCAGTTATTCTCCAATATTCAGCTCACTCTAGTTTGAAACACAATAGCTCTCCTCCAAGGACAGGGAGCTCATTAATTGTTCCATGGAGATATAATATTGACTTTAACAATAAAAGAGCTAGTAGTTAAATTTCAAAATGGATTAAGGGAATTTTTTTCCTGTGGATTAAATAAACTAATCTGTTCTTCACATTACTGTACACACTCAGGTCTTCATATTCTCCAACAACCTTCTAGTTCAGTGATTAAACATATTGTCTTTCATGTCCAGTAAAAGTAGTTAATCATCCTTTGAATCTTAGAAATTCATAATGTTCCTGTACTGTTGTTAGTTCTATGGCCTCTTGTCTATTCACATTGGTCTAGGAGACTTACATCTTCTGAGGCTTTTGAGTTCGTGAATTGGGTGATTTTAATGGAAATGGTTTTTCTAACTACCTGGGCTTACAGCTTCACAAACATGTAGCCAACAATCCAGATTCTATTATTTCAGAAGAAATGAAGTCGAAAATGTTTAGTAAAGAATCCGATGAAATGCTTGTCCTCAAAGGACAAATTTTCAGGAGAATATTTGTTCAGACAAAGTGCATTGGAAAACTTGGTAAATTGTAATAAATGAGATGATGTGGAAAGAAAATGCCCACTCAGTGAACAAAACATCCAGGAGAGGTTCCTCAAATCCCTCTTGATGCTAAGAACATCAGCTGCATTCCGCCATACTCTTCTGCTGCTGTTTCATGTCACCTATTTGCAAGGCTGGATTTCCATTATCAGGCTTTGAGAAGGACTGTCATTTTGAACCTCTAAACCCCTATCTTTAGCTGGAGTGAAAAAATAAATATAAGTAGTGGGTGCTCTGAGAACTGTCCTGGGCATATGAAGATAGCTTCATATTCTGTAAAGTGGCAAAAGTGTCACATAGGGATTGGCTGAAGTGGCAGGCCTTTGGACCTCTTTCTGGGATCTGAACTGCAAAAGCCTGGCCTTTGTTCTGAAATCTGGTGAAACATTTACCCCTTGGCCTGATGACACATTCAGGTCAAGTGAATTTCAGACTCTGGTGTGCTTAAGTCAAGATGCCAATGTCAAGTATGAAAGGTGGGAGACCAAAGGGAAGGAAAAGGCCAAAGCATAAGCACAGGGCAATGTCTTTTATTCTATTTTCATTTCAAAACAGTGAGCACATAATTATGCAGCTATTAATGGAAACAAGCTGTTTACAAGACTCCAAGGAAGTGTCTTTAATCAAGAAAACAATGCAAAACACAAACAAATGACAGTGCTTCCTTAATTTATGACTGTGGGCATATTTTGTTTATTTGAGCATGAAGAAAGTTATAGCAGGTTTCTCGGGTGGCTAAATTGTCACTATCATCAGGATGATAAATGTGTGTGTATGTACGTGTGTGTGTGTGTGTGTGTGTGTGTGTGTGTGTGTGAGAGAGAGAGAGAGAGAGAGAGAGAGAGAGAGAGAGAGAGAGAGAGAGAAGCCTCTAGAGTGAATATGCTTAGTCAGGCATGGGGTACATGCTTTTAATCTCAGCACTCAGAAAGCATCTCTGAGTTTCCATGAGTTCAAGGCCAACCTGGTCAATATAGAGTTTCAAGACAGCTAGGGCTACACAGAGAGACACTATCTCAAAAATGTTTTGGACAGAAATATAAACAGGAAAAACTGATTTGCTGCTTAAATGACATGGGGTACAGAGCTAAACAAGGAATTTTCACCTGAAGAAATTCAAATGGCTGAGAAGCACCTTAAGAGATGTTCAACATCATTAGTCATCAGGGAAATGCAAATCAAAACAACCCTGAGATTCCACCTCACACCAGTCAGAATGGCTAAGATTAAAAACTCAAGAGACAACAGGTGCTGGCGAGGATGTGGAGAAAGAGGAACACTCCTCCATTGTTGGTGGGATTGCAAGATGGTACAACCACTCTGGAAATCAGTCTGGCAGTTCCTTAGAAAATTGGGCATGACACTTTCAGAGGACCCTGGCATACCACTCCTGGGCATATACCCAGAGGTTTCCCCTGCATGCAATAAAGACACATGCTCCACTATGTTCATAGCAGCCTTATTTATAATAGCCAAAAGCTGGAAAAAAACCCAGATGTCCCTCAAAGGAGGAATGGATGCAGAAAATGTGGTACATTTATGCAATGGAATACTACTCAACAATTAAAAATAATGAATTCATGCATTTTGTAGGCAAATGGTTGGATCTGGAAAATATCATCCTAAGTGAGTCAAACCAATCACAAAAGAATACACATGAAATGCAATCACTGATAAGTGGATATTAATGAGCCCAGAAGCTCTGAATACTCAAGACACAATTAGCTAAGCAAAAGATTCCCAAGCAAAAGGATGGAGAGGACCCTGGCCCGGAAAAGACTAAATCCAGTTTTGTAGGAGATTACCAGAACAGAGAAATGGTGGGGAGGGGGGGTAATTGGGGAATGGGGGGGGAAGAGGACTTATGAGACATATGGTGAGGGGGGGAACTGGAAAGGGGAAAGCCTTTGGAATGTAAACAAAGAATATAGAAAATAATTTAAAAAAAAGAAAAAAAGTGGAAGCACCATCATATTCACAGTGTAAGTATCTCTCAGCTTTTGTTTTCCTTTTTGTTCTGTTCCCATAGACTCTGTATTGTCTGGCAAAACATTTCCTAGGGAGATACAAACCACATGCTACTCACCTGATAAGGAGTCTGTGACAGACCCAAACACAGATGCCATCAAAGCCCAACTTCGTGAACCAGTGAGTTTTATTGAGGCAATTTACAGAAATATGCGTGAGGGGTTACTTAAAGGTGCAGAATTGACTCAAAGACAGTTGCATCACCAAAGCTCACCAGAACACAGGTGACAGCTCACAAAACTGAGAACCGGAGAGCACTGCACAGCTGTCAGGCAACTCAACAGATTGAAGAGCATTCTTTCCTTGTGTCTCAGTGGTCTAAACTTTATCCTGGTAGCTTGTCTAGTCTTTGCTTCTTCCAGGCAGCTGGTCTAGCTTGAGAGTCTTCTTTGAAGATTGGCTTATCCAAGTCTTCTTTCCCTCCTAGAGAAGAATGCCCAGCTCTTACAGTTTACTCATGTAGGGAGGGGCCTACTGAATTTAGTCAGTTTTAGGGACTTCCAGAAGCTCTTTTGAGTTGGTATTTTGGTGCTTAAGAAACTTTCCTTCAGAATACGATGTCTCAATTTGGAGGAAAGTGTTACACAGAGTTAGTTCCATAATTAAACTACTACTAAAAATAAAAATTTTTTTCTGCTTGTCTGACTGACCTTAGTATTGGGCATGGAATCCCATGTTTCCATATTCTGTAGGATTATAACTATTGATGTGTTGGCAATTAAATAATATTATGTTTACACTATGCATTATTATTTTATATAATATAACAATAATGTGGCTATACCACAATTTATTTGTTCTTAAAATTTTCCTAATTAAAATATTAGGAATAATAGGCTTTTATATACTCCCTTTACATTTTTAAATTTAATTTTGTCATTATCATAACTTTGGTTTTTTTCTTTTTTGGGGTAGGGTCTCATGTAGTCCATGTTGGCCTCAAACTTAGCAGGCGGATGAGGCTGGGATTGTATTCCAGACCCTGCCGCTACTTTTATAAGTACTGGTATTACAGGCATGCATCCCACGCTTGGATTTTTGTCTTTCCCATTTTTATGCCAAACAGCTTGGCAAATCTCATTTTGTATGTCCCAGACACTTCTCCCATGCTACTGAGCCCTCCATGCTGGCTCTCTGGACCCAAATGAGAACTACATCTACAAGCTCTTTTGCTGAGTGATTCAGTTACTTCCTCCCACCGAGCTACAGCTGAGAGTTGTATCCACTCACCAGTGCTCTTGATAAATGTGATCCAGGATCCTCACCTGCAACCGGAGCTACCAACCCTCCTGTTAGCTGTCTTGGCCCAGGTCTAAGCAGGAACCATATCCTCGCCCCTCTTGCCAAGTCTGATCCAGTGCCCTCCCCTTTTAAGCTCTCCCATGCTGCGCTCCAGATCCAGCTAGAATTTGTATTTCTGAGTCTGACCCACTCCAGGCCAGCTCCTGGAAGGAGCCACACTTTCAGTATTTTCCAAGGGGTTGCCTATTCCCTTGTCTCATACTGACTTTTCCAGGCTCAGACCTAGTTGGGAGGCCCACCACATAAGACACTCTTCATACCAAGGTTACCAATGAATTAGAATCACTCCAATTAATCTGTCCAATACATAATCAACATTGGATAGCCGAACAACTAACTTGCTTACTCCTCCTAGTTGACCTGACATTAACCAAGTTCTGGCAACAGTAATTAACAGAACCAAAACGTCTACTCAACATAAAGTGTCTAGAATCTCATAAGACACAAAACTGATGAAATAATCCATACAATCAGGCCCCACTACCAAAATAAACATCATGAAGTATGAAGACATGTATACTCATCACACAAGACCACTAGGCTCATAGAAATAATTTCCAATGGGAATTACCTAGATGAATCCCAGGACACAGAATTAAAAGAACATTTATAGGTGCTAGAAAGATGGGTCAGAGGTTAAGAGCTGCTCTTCCAAAGGTCTGAGTTCTATTTCCAGCACCCATGCAATGGCTCACAACCATCTACAATGTGATCTGATGCCGTTTTCTGGCATGCAAGTGTACTTGCAGAGCATCCATACATAAAATATAAATAAAATAAAGCTTTAAAATTTTTGTAAAGACAATCAAATAATTCAAGGAATTCAAAGAGGATATAAGTGAATACGTGAAGGGGCTGAAAGAGTATAGAAATAAGCTCCTAATTGAAGTAAAGGAAACCACAAACTGCTGAATGAAATTATGAAGGCAGCACAGTATTTGGAAACTAAATTCAATAACAGAGATACTGAAGAAAACCCAGTAAAATCAAATGATTTGGTGAACTCCGTCTGCAGGTTTGGAGTTTTGGGGAAGGTCGTGTCCATCCTTGTACCACCAGAGCTCTTCCTAGTGATTCCTCCCCTGTTCATATTGCTCGGAGCATTGGCCTTAAAGGACGCCAAGAAGATGCATAACAGAATCTTCATAATTTTTTAAGTACATAGAGTGGATCCAATTCCTTGACATTCTTAAATTTACAGAACAAAATCTGTAAAGCATAACTAGCTCCATGCTGTTTAGCTAGGCTAGAAGGACCACTGGTTTTGCTTCTTCATGATGAATGAGCCCCTGAAACTCTGACCACTGAAGTGGAGGATTCAGAAGGGAAATGCCTGCTGCTTGGCAGAGTTACTGAGAAATTACCCTCCCTTGTTTACTTTCTGTGTAAACAAAGCTGTAACAAAGATATGCATGAGAATGTACCAACTGTCTAGATGATTTCTCTGCCATGTAACACTCAAGGGCTTGCCAAGCAGCTCAGAGCAAATAACTCTTGTATTGCCCAGGAGAGACTGCCTTGAGATCCAGGCTTTCTGTTCTCAGCAGTTAGATAGCATCTTGTGGTTTGAACAGTCTTTCTCGGTGGGGTGCTGCTTTTCAGGCCACTGAAAGTAAGAAAGAGATGATAATGGAAGCAGCTTCCTGCAGGGAGATAGAAGCTGCATATGCCCTGGAACCTGCCATCACTAGCTGTGTGGTAGGTAGTGCCTCAACCATTCCTCTGCTCTAGGCAGGCTGGAAAATGTGGCTTCTTCCTCATCAGTCATGAACCCAGAAATAGAATCAACATGGAGGAACAGTTAGCAGGCTCTTTTAGGCAGTAGCATGTTTCCAGAGCTTGATTTGAAAAAAAAAAATTCGAACACTGATATATACTATGTAGCAGACAAAGGAATCAGAAATGGCGGTGAATCCCAATGGCCTTGCTACACAAGCTGGGCTCTCTTTTCCTAGCTCCTAAGAAATTGAACAAAATGGCTCTAGATGACAGTACTAAAAATTGCTCAAGAGTCTTAGTAAGGAATTTCTGGCTGAGAACTTGGAAAGATTGTGAATCTGGCAAGCCATTTGCCTCACAGAGGTTCTTCTGTTTGTGGACATGGCTCTAAGTGATACAGGAGTGAACGAGTGCAAATCTCTCCCTGCTTTCCTATTTAGTAGTATGCACCTATCTTCTGTGTTTTGAATGTGTTCTGAGAAAGTTCACATGTAATCTTAAAACTCATCAAGACATTCCTCCCGTCAAACAATATTATATCCTCTGACATGTTACACCAGAAGATGGCTCTTTTTGTTCTGATTCTATTTTTATCACTTATTTTATTTATTTGCATTTCAAATGTTCTCCCATTCCCAGTTTCCCATCCATAAGACCCTATCACCTTCTTCCCCTGCCTCTATGAGGGTGCTCTCCACACCACCCCCACTCCTGCCTCAGTGGCCTAGCGTTCTCCTGTCCTGGGTCATCAAGCATCTGCTGGACCAATGGGATATTCCCCCAGTGATGCTAGATAAGGCAATCCTCTGCTACATATCCAGCTGGAGTTATGGGTTTCCTCCCCACCCTGTACTCTTTGGTTGGTGGCTTAGTCCCTGGGAGCTTTGGGGGAGGTCTGGTTGGTTGATATTGTTCTTTCTATGAGGTTGCAAACCCCTTCAGCTCCTACAGTTCATGCCCCAACTTCCCCATTGGGGTCCCTGTGCTCAGTCCAATGTTTGGCAGTGTATATCTGCATCTGTATTGGTCAGGTTCTGGCAATGCCTCTTAAGAGACAGCTGTATCAGGCTCCTGTCAGCAAGCACTTCGTGGCATCAGCAATAGTGTCTAGGTTTGGTGTTTGCCTGTGGGATGGATCCCCAGTTGGGCTATCCTCTGGATGTCCTTTCTTTCAGTCTCTGCTCCACTCTTTGTCTTTGTATTTTTTTAGACAGGAGCAATTCTGGGTTAAAATTTTGGAGATGGGTGGGTGGCCCCATAAACTCAATTGGGACATGCTTAACCTCTGGATATGGCCTTGACAGGTTCTCCCTCCCCTTTGTTGGGTATTTCAGCTAATGTCATCCCATGAGGTCCTGGAAGGCTCATGCTTTCCTGGCATCAAGTACTTTCTCTTTGCGACCCCCAGTTCCCCATCTCCCATTGCTATGCACCTCTATTTAATTTCTCGAACCTCTGTTCATCTCCTCCATCTCCTCTCATACCTGATTCTTCCCCTATTTTTCCCCTCCCCATCTTCCCTGCCTCCCAAGTCCCTCCCACCCTCTACTTCCCTTGATTATTTTGTTTCCCCTTCTAAGTAGGACTGAGGCATCCACTCCTTGGTTTCCTTCCTCTTGAGCTTCATGTGGTCCATGAGTTGTATCATGGATATTTCATGCTCTATGCCTAATATCTACTCATTAGGGAGTACATACCATGAGTGTTCTTGTTTTAGGATGAAATGTTCTATAGATACCTGTTAAATCCATTTGGTCCATAACTTCTGCTAGTTTCAATGTGTCTTTGTTTAGTTTCTGTTTCCATGATTTGTCCATTGATGAGAGTGGAGTGTTGGAGTCTCCCACTATTATTTTGTGAAGTGCAATGCATACTTTGAGCTTTATAAAAGTTTCTTTTATGAACGTGGGTGCCCTTGCATTTGGAGTATAGATGTTCAGAATTAAGAGTTCATCTTGGTAGATTTTTTTCTTTGATGAGTATTAAGTGTCTTTCCTTATCCTGTTTGATAACTTTTGGTTACAAGTTGATTTTGTTTGATATTAGAATGGCTACTCTAGCTTGTTTCTTGGGACCATTTGCTTGGAAAAATTTCTTTTCAGCCCTTTACTCTGAGGTAGTTTCTGTCTTTGACAGAGATGTGTTTCCTGCATGCAGCAAAATTCTGGGTCCTATTTTACATATCCAGTCTGTTAGTCTATGTCTTTTTATTGGGAAATTGAGTCCAGTGATGGTAAGAGATTTTAAGAAATAGTGATTGTTGCTTCCTGTTATCTTCGATGTTATTTTTATGTTTGTGTGGCTATCTTCTTTTGGGCTTGTTGAAAGATGGTTTTCTTCCTTTGTCTAGGGTCTAGTTTTCCTCCTTGTGCTGATGTTTTCCATCTATTATCCTTTGTAGGGCTGGATTTGAGGACAGATATTATGTAAATTTGTTTTTTTCATAGAATATCTTGGTTTCTCCATCTATGGTAATTGAGAGTTTTTCTGGCTATATTAGCCTGGGGTGGCATTTGTGTTCTCTTAGGTTCTGAATGACATCTGCACAGAATCTTCTAGCTTTCATAGTTTCTGGTGAGAAGTCTGGTATAATTCTGATAGGTCTGCCTTTATATGTCACTTGACCTTTTCCCTTTATTGCTTTTAATATTCTTTCTTTGTTTTGTGCAATTTGTTGAAGATATTTACTGGCCGTTTAAGTTGGGAATCTTCACTCTCTTCTATACCTATTATCCTTAGGTTTGGTCTTCTCATTGTGTCCTGGATTTCCTGGAGGTTTTGCATTAGGAGCTTTTTGCATTTTGCATTTTCTTTGATTGTTGTGTCAATGTTTTGTATGGTATCTTCTGCACCTGAGATTCTGTCTTCAATCTCTTGTATTCTGTTGGTGATACTTGTGTCTATGATTCCCGATCTCTTTCCTATATTTTCTATCTCCACGGTTGTCTCCCTTTGTGATTTCTTTATTGGTTCTCTTTCCATTTTTTAGGTCCTGGATGGTTTTGTTCAATTCCTTTACCTGGTTGGTTGTGTTTTCCTGAAATTCTTTAAGGGATTTTTGTGTTCCCTCTTTAGGGGCTTCCACTTGTTTACCTGTGTTCTCTTATATTTCTGTAAGGGAGTTATTTATGTCCTTCTTAAAGTCCACTATCATCATCACGAGATGTGTTTTAAATCAGAGTCTTGGTTTTCTGGTGTGATGGGGTTATCTAAGACTTGTTGTGGTGGGAGAACTGGGTTCTGATCATGCCAAGTAGCCTTGGTTTCTGTTGCTTAGGTTCTTCCCCTTGCCTCTTGCCATCTGGTTATCTCTGGTGTTAGCTGGTCTTGCCATTTCTGACTGTGGCTCTTTTCTCCTGCAATCCTGTACATCAGTACTCCTGGGAGACCAGTTCTCTCTGGGAGGAATTTGGGTATGGAGAGCTGTGACACTGGGTCAGCTCAGGGATGCAGATGGAAACTGGAAGGATCCTGTCCCTGGCTGTTCCTTGGTTCCTGTGGCCTGATGACATTCAGCGGGTCCCTCTTGGGCCATAAATTTGAGCAGAAGTGATGGTCTTACCTGTGCTCACAGGCATGTCTGCACTCCTGAGAGACTAGCTCTCTCCCGGCAGTATTTGTTTATGGAGCACTGAGGCACTGGATCAGCTCTGGGGTGCAGACCACTAGAGAAAGTAAGTCAGCATGACCTTGGAGTATTGTTTCTGGGTTCTTCTTGCCACTTCATGTCTGTGATCTTGAATGTGACAGCACTCCTGTGAAACCAGCTTTTCCAAGGTGGTATTTGGGTACAGAGGGCTGCGCCATAGGGTTATCTCAAGTCATTGTCAGAAGGGTAAGTCTATGGCTTCCTCAGAAGAGTGATAACCCAAAAGATGGCTCTTAACAGACACCAACACCTTGATGCCAGATAGCAGTACCTCCAAGGCCCTCAAATTATAAGAAAGAAAATTCTTTCACTTTTTGTAGTAATGAAGGAATCTCAGAGCCTCAAAAATGCTAGAAAAAAATTACCCTAGTCATTCTATATTCAAATCTACACTGTGCTCAAATTAATCACCGTGTGTCAGAGACTTTCTTTCCTAAAAATTTCTTAGATTTATTTCTGGCTTGTTTCCAGTCAATTACTAACAGTTCATGAGTTGGTTTTCCTGCCTTTTCTTGTGCTCTGTAAGTCCTTTAAATACATGCAGTGTTAAATAGATATAGCCAAATAAAACCTGAAGTGTCTTGACTAGAAATTATTTTTTTAATGAAAAAAGTTTGTGGCCACTTGGACAAGTAGACTGAAGGCCACAATACCAAGGTTCACTCATGATCAAGTTTGAAATATGCTCCAATGGATGCTCACTATATCAGGACACTTTCTTTTGTTGCTTGCTTTTCATATATATACATATATATGTATATATATATGTATATTTATAATTATGTATATTTTTTACCCCCTCAGGATTTAGAACCCGTAGGGGCTGGTGCTGCCTCATGATAGCAAGGCCAATGTTTTCATCACCAGACTGGACCACTACCAGCAGCGCCTTGGTTAATGGTTTATTCACCAGATTGTGTGTCTTAATGGCATCACTGATGTAGTTCCTCTCCAGGAATTTATGGCCTGACTTGGCACCCCAGCCTATGGCATTGGCCTTTTAGGTATGGTATGCGTCTGAGGGGTCAGTATTATAGAGTCTGAAGATGCCATTATAGTCAAAACTCACAATGAGAACCGAGATGCCAAACAGCATTCACTCATTGCTCTGTGTATAGCACTGATTCAGACTATCAATGTAGCAGGTGATGTACTCCATAGACACTGGATCATCCATAGTCAGCTGGTGGCTCTGGCACTCTACCAAGGCTCTGTTGATAACTATTTTTGCATCAGCAGTATGACTTGCATAGGCCATGCAGATACTATTACTCAAAGTACAGATTTTCTGCACCATTCTTTCATCTTGTAGCTTGGTCACTGATTATTTTCCAGACCAAGAACAACACTATACCTTCCTCAAAAAAAAATCAACCCTTTTTGATTACCCCTGCACATACTCTAGTTGGAAGAGATAGACATAGGTCCAGAAGACAGTGATATTTCTTTTGTCCTGCCCTTTGGACATGTCTTCACTGATTCTTTCTGGCCTCATTTTCTCACTGAAGACTTTTGGGTCTCTTGCGTTAACTATAGTTTTTCCCAAAGATCTTTGGTTTCCAAAATCTGTCACCTGTTTTTGAAAAACCATTTTACAAGGACATTGGTTGTCTAAATCATGTACCTACTTCTAGCTATAACTCGAGTCACCTTCTATTGAGAATCTTCTGTTGGGTCTGGTGCCGCCTGCCTATGGCCCCAGTATTCTGAAGGGGAGGCATGAAGACTGTCAATATGAAGTCATCCTGGGCTGCTGAGACTGTCTATACTCACAGAGAAAATTTCCTTAACTAGCTGTACAAAATCAAGGGTGCAAACCCGTGCTTCCATTTTATACCTATTACCACTTGGACCCTTGCAGGAAAAACAGGCAAAAAAAAAAAAAAAAAAAAAAAAAAAAAAAAAAAAAAAAAAAAAAAAAAAAAAAAAAAAAAAAAAAAAAAAACAAAAACAAAAAAAACCCCAATCTCCCTACAATCCCTGTCACTTTATACCCAATGGGATATTTATTTATTTTTTATTTTTTTGATATTTTTTTATTTTCTATGTTTTTTTTGTTTACATTCCAAAGCCTTTCCTCTTTCCCAGTTCCCCCCATCACCATATATCCCATAAGTCCTCTTCCCTCAGCCCATTCCCCACCCCCCCATTTCTCTGATCTGATACTCTCCTACAAAACTGGATTTAGTCTTTTCCAGACCAGGGTCCTCTCCATCCTTTGTCTTGGGAATCTTTTGCTTAGCTAATTGTGTCTTGAGTATTCAGAGCTTCTGGGCCCATTAATATCCACTGATCAGTGATTGCATTTCATGTGTATTCTTTTGTGACTGGGTTGACTCACTTAGGATGATATTTTCCAGATCCAACCATTTGCCTACAAATTGCATGAATTCATTATTTTTAATTGCTGAGTAGTATTCCATTGCATAAATATACCACATTTTCTGTATCCATTCCTCCTTTGAGGGACATCTGGGTTCTTTCCAGCTTCTGCCTATTATAAATAAGGTTGCTATGAACATAGTGGAACATGTGTCTTTATTGCATGAAGGGGAATCCTCTGGGTATATGCCCAGGAGTGGTATGACAGGGTCCTCTGGAAATGTCATGGCCAATTTTCTGAGGAACCACCAGACTGATTTCCAGAGCGGTTGTACCATCTTGCAATCCCACCAATAGTGTAGGAGTGTTCCTTTTTCTCCACATCCTCGTCAGCACCTGTTGTCACTTGAGTTTTTAATCTTAGCCATTCTGACTGGTGTGAGGTGGAATCTTAGGGTTGTTTTGATTTGCATTTCTTTGATGACTAATGATGTTGAACATCTCTTAAGGTGCTTCTCAGCCATCTGAGTTTCTTCTGGTGAAAATTCTTTGTTTAGCTCTGTACCCCATTTTTTGATAAGGCTTTAGTTCTTTGGGGTCTAACTTCTTGAGTTCTTTGTATATATTGGATACTAGCCCTCTGTCAGATGTGGGGCTGGTGAAGATCTTTTCCCAATTTGTTGGTTGCTGCTTTGTCCTTCTGACAGTGTCCTTTGCCTTACAGAAACTTTGTAATTTTATGAGGTCCCATTCGTCAATTCTTGATCTTAGAGCATAAGCTATTGGTGTTCTGTTCAGAAACTTTCCCCTTGTGCTCATATACTCCAGGGTCTTCCCCAGTTTCTTTTCTAATAGTTTCAGTGTGTCTGGTTTTATGTGGAAGTCCTCAATCCACTTGGCGTTGATATTGGTACAAGGAGATAAGAGTGGGTCAATTCGCATTTTTCTGCATGTTGACCTCCAGTTGAACCAGCACCTTTTGTTGAAAAAGGCTATCTTTTTTCCACTGGATGGTTGTAGCTTCTTTATCAAAGATCAAGTGACCATAACTCTGTGGGTTCATTTCTGGTTCTTCAATTCTATTTCATTGATCTACTTGCCTGTCGCTGTACCAATACCATGCAGTTTTTAGCACAATTGCTCTGTAGTACTGCTTGAGGTCAGGGATATTGATTCCCCCAGAAGTCTTTTTATTGTTGAGAATAGTTTTAGCTATCCTGGGTTTTTTGTTACTCCAGATGATTTTGAGAATTGCTCTTTCTAGATCTATGAAGAATTGATTTGGGATTTTGATGGGGATTGCATTGAATCTGTAGATTGATTTTGGCAAGAAGGCCATTTTTACTATATTGATCCTGCCAATCCAAGAGCATGGAATATTTTTCCATCTCCTGAGGTCTTCTTCGATTTCTTTCTTCAAAGACTTGAAGTTCCTGTCATACAGATCTTTCACTTGGCCGGGCATGGTGGCGCACGCCTGTAATCCCAGCACTCTGGGAGGCAGAGGCAGGCAGATTTCTGAGTTCAAGGCCAGCCTGGTCTACAGAGTGAGTTCCAAGACAGCCAGAACTACACAGAGAAACCCTGTCTCGAAAAAACAGAAAACAAAACAAAACAAAAAAACAAATACAGATCTTTCACTTGTTTGGTTAAAGTCACACCAAGATACTTTATATTGTTTGTGGCTATTGTGAAGGGTGTTATTTCCCTAATTTCTTTCTGAGCCTGCCTGTCCTTTGAGTATAAGAAGGCTACTGATTTTATTGAGTTGATTTTATAACCAGCCACTTTGCTGAAGTTGTTTATCAGCTGTAGGAGTTCTCTGGTGGAGTTTTTTGGGTCACTTACATATACTATCATATCATCTGCAAAAAGTGATAGTTTGATTTCTTCCTTTCCGATTTGTATCCCTTTAACTTCGTTATGTTGTCTAATTGCTCTTGCTGGAACTTCAAGTACTATATTGAAAAGATATGGAGAGAGAGGGCAGCCTTGTCTAGTACCAGATTTTAGTGCAATTGCTTCAAATTTCTCTCCATTTATTTTGATGTTGGCTACTGGTCTGCTGTATATTGCTTTTACTATGTTTAGGTATGGGCCTTGAATTCCTGCTCTTTCCAAGACTTTTAGCATGAAAGGATGCTGAATTTTGTCAAATGCTTTTTCAGCATCTAATGAGATGACCATGTGGTTTTTTTCTTTTAGTTTGTTCATGTAGTGGATTACATTGATGGATTTCTGTATATTGAACCATCCCTGCATCCCTGGGATGAAGCCTGAACATGGTGAATGATTGTTTTAATGTGCTCTTGGATTCGGTTGGCAAGAATTTTATTTAGTATTTTTTCATCAATATTCATAAGGGAAATTGGCCTGTAGTTCTCTTTCTTTGTAGGATCTTTGTTTGCTTTTGGTATCAGCGTAATTGTGGCTTCATAGAACGAGCTGGGCAGTGTTCCTTCTGTTTCTATTTTGTGGAATAATTTGAAGAGTATTTGTGTTAGGTCTTCTTTGAAGGTCTGATAGAATTCTGCACTAAAACCAACTGTTCCTGTGCTTTTTTTTTTTTTTTTTTTTTGGTTGGAAGACTTTCTATGACTCTTCTATTTCCTTGGGGGTTATGGGACTGTTTAGTCGATCTATTTGATCCTGATTTAATTTTGGTATTTGGTATCTGTCTAGGAAATTGTCCATTTCCTCTAGATTCTCCAGTTGTGTTGAGTATAGGCTTTTGTAGTAGGATCTGATGATTTTTTGAATTTCCTCAGTTTCTGTTGTTATATCCCCCTTTTCATTTCTAATTTTGTTAATTTGGATACTGTCTCTGTGCCCCTTGGTTAATCTGGCTAAGGGTTTATCTATCTTGTTGATTTTCTCAAAGAACCAGCTCTTGGATTTGTTGATTCTTTGTATGGTTCTCTTTGTTTCTACTTGATTGATTTCAGCCCTCAGTTTGATGATTTCCTGTCTTCTACTCCTCCTGGGTGAATTAGCTTCTTTTTGTTCCAGGGCCTTCAGGTGTACTGTTAAGTTGCTAGTGTATGCTCTCTCCAGTTTCTTTTTGGAGGCACTCAGGGCTATCAGTTTTCCTCTTAGCACTGCGTTCATTGTGTCCCATAGATTTGGGTAGGTCATGCCTTCATTTTCTTTGAATTCTAAAAAGTCTTTGATTTCTTTCTTTATTTCTTCCTTGACCAAAGTGTCATTGAGTATTGTTCAGTTTCCATGTATATGTGGGCTTTCTGTTGTTCTTCTTGCTATTGAAGACCACTCTTACTCCATAGTGATCTGATAGGAGGCATGGGATTAGTTCGGTCTTCTTGTATTTGTTGAGGTCTGTCTTGTGAGCAATTATATGATCGATTTTGCAGAAGGTAACATGCGGTGCTTAGAAAAAGGTATATTCTTTAGCTTTAGGATGAAATGTTCTCTATATATCTGTTAAATCCAATTGGTCCAAAGCTTCAATTAGTTTCACTGTGCCCCTGTTTAGTTTCTGCTTTCCTGCTCGGTCCATTGAGGAGAGTGGGGTGTTGAAGTCACCTACAATTATTGTGTTAAGTGCAATGTGTGCTTTAAGCTTTAGTAAAGTTTCTTTTACGAATTATGATGTCCTTACATTTGGAGCATAGATGTTCAGTATTGAGAATTCTTCTTGGTGGATTTTCCCTTTTACCAGCAAGAAGTGGCCTTTCGTGTTTCTTTCAATGACTTTAGGTTGAAAATCAATTTTATCTGATATTAGAATGGCTACTCCGACTTGTTTCCTGGGACCATTTGCTTGTAAAATTGTCTTCCAGCCTTTTACTATAAGGTAGTGTTTGTCTTTGACACTGAGATGTGTTTCCTGTATGCAGCAACATGTAGGGTCTTGTTTCTGTATCCAGTCTGTTAATCTATGTCTTTTTATTGGGGAATTGAGTCCATTGATGTTAAGAGATATTAAGGAATAGTAATTATTACTTCCTGACATTTTGGGCATTATTTTTTATATTTGAGTGGTTCTCTTCTTTTGGGTTTGATGAGAGGGGTTTCTATCTTGCTTCTTCTGGGGTGTAGTTTCCCCCTTTGTTTTGGTGGTTTCCCCCTATTATCCTTTGTAGGGTTGGGTTTGTGGATAGATATCATGCAAATTTGGTTTTGTCATGGAATACCTTGGTTTCCCCATCTATGGCAGTTGAGAGTTTTGCTGGGTATAGTAGTTTTGGCTGAAATTTGTGTTCTCTTATAGTCTGCATGAGATCTGCCCAGGATCTTCCAGCTTTCATGGTCTCAGGTGAGAAGTCTGGTGTAATTCTGGTAGGTCTTCCTTTATATGTTACTTGTCCTTTTTCTCTTACTGACTTTAATATTCTTTCTTTGTTTAGTACATTTAGGAATTTGATTATTATGTGACAGGAGGTATTTCTGTTCTTGTCCAGTCTGTTTGGGGTTCTGTAGGCTTCTTGTATATTCATGGACATCTCTCTCTTTAGGTTGGGGAAGTTTTCTTCCATAATTTTGTAGAAGTATTCTCTGGCCCTTTAAGTTGTAGATCTTCACTCTCATCTATACCTATAATCCTTAGGTTTGTTCTTCTCATTGTGTCCTGGATTTCCTGAATGTTTTGGGTTACCAGCCTTTTGCATTTTGCATTTTCTTTAGTTGTTGAATCCATGGTTCCTATGGTATCTTCAGCATCTGAGATTCTGTCTTCTATCTCTTGTATTCTATTGTTGATATTTGCATCTATGACTCCTGATTTCTTCCCAAGGTTTTCTATCTCCAATGTTGTCTCCCTTTGTGATTTCTTAGTTGTTTCTACTTCTTTTTTTTAGATTATGGATGGTTTTGCTCAGATCTTTCTCTTGCTTGTTTGTGTTTTTATGTAATTCTTTAAGGGATTTTTGTGTTTCCTCTTTTATGACTTCTACTTGTTGACCCACGTTCTCTTGTATTTCTTTAAGTGATTTTTGTGTTTTCCCCTTATTGGCATCCATTTTTTGATCCATATTCTCCTGAATTTTTTTAAGTGATTTTTGTGTTCACCTTGTAATGGCTTCTAGCTTTTGGTCCATTTTCTCCTGTATTACTTTAAGAGATTTATATAAGTGTTCCTCTATCAGCATCCTGACCAGTGATTTTAGATCTGAGTCTTGTTTCTCTGGTGTGTTGGTTTATTGAGACTTATTGCTGTCGGGAAACTGGGTTCAGATGCTGCCATATTGCCTTTATTTCTGTTAGTAATGATCTTACGTTTGCCTTTTGCCATCTGGTTATCTCTGGTGTTAGTTGGTCCTGTAGTTACTAGCTGGTTCTTGAACCTCCTGTTGACTCATAAAGCTATTTCCCCCATGACTGGGACACCTGAACCACTGCCCTGCGGGGCTCCTGCTCACAGATTGCTGACAGGTGGCCTGAGTCCCTGAGGTCTTAAACTCGGGATATCTCAGGTACTTGGTTCTGCCTGCTGGTTCGAAACAGCTGGGAAGATGGTGAAGTCTGCAGGGTGTGCGGGGTCTGCCTTCAGGGCACAGAACCCATGCATGCCTGGCTGAGGCCCCAGACCAGCTGCTCTGTGCACAGCTCCTGCTCAAGGCCTGAGCCCCCAAAGGTCTTAAACTCGGGATTTCTTGGGTACCTGGTTCTACAGGCTGGTTTGAAATAGCTGGGAAGATGGCGGAGGCTGCAGGGAGTGCGGGGTCTGCCTTCAGGGCACAGACCTCATGCCTGGCTGGGGCCCCAGACCCGCTGCTCTGTGTGCAGCTCCTGCTCTAGGCCTGAGTCCCCAAAGGTCTTAACCTTGGGATATCTCTGGTACCTAGTTCCGCTGGCTAGTTCAAAACAGCTGGGAAGATGGTGGAGGCTGGTTCTGCTGGCTGGTTTGAAACAGCTGGGAAGATGGCGGAGGGTCGTTCTGCTGGCTTGTTCAAAACAGCTGGTTCTGCTGGCTGGTTTGAAACAGCTGGGAAGATCCCAATGGGATATTTAAAGACTGTACTAGTAAAACCTAATGCTGAGGTTCTCTAAATTGTCTCCATCCCTCACCTACCTTCACGAGTCACAAATGAATGGAATAAAATCTAAAGCCACTGACTTAAAAACAGATGCAAAAAGGAGAATGATCTCTAAATGGGTGTGGGGTTCAGTGGTTCCAGCCCCAACAGGGGCCTGGCACTGTGAGCATTCTCATTATGTAATGCTGTGGAAGACTGTAGACTTCTGGCACTGAGGGTGAAAGGTGTGAGCGATAAACATGAGAGATGGAACTTATCTAGGATGCAGTGTTAGGATAATGATGTTGAAGCCTGACTGCTTCCACCTCTAGTTACCTTACCTACCCTCTCAGATAACTTCTTCAATCTCCAAAACAGAGATGAAAATAGCCTTGCATATGGACAGTGTGAAGATGAACACAGATGATGTACCTTAAATTATGAAAACTGTGTGAATGTGTTATGCCTAGAGTTTGTTGTCTTTGCCCAAATCACTAGATAAATGTGAATTAAGTGTCATTCTTTCTTTTCCTCCCTCTGGTTGGTTTGGAACAGATGTACTGACCAAACTCATCCCCTGGACTGTCTTGGCTTTGGGGAATGATTTAGACTGTGGCTATCTTAGGGAGACTGAGCATTTCATTGGTGGTCCCCAAGCCTTGGCAGGCCTCTCCTGTACTGTCATGGGAGAGGGAAGAACTTAAAACTGAGGATAACTGGCTAACTGAGAAGAAATAGGCCAGCAAAGGAATGAGGCAATGTGTCTGGAAAACTCAAGACCTGAGAGCAGTTCTACCTTAGCACTGTACATTCTAGAGTACTATGAAAAGGAGAAAATTAATAAGGTATAGACCTGACGAAAAGTCAATAAATCTGGGATGAATATCATGGAACTTAAAAGCAGACAAGAACCTAACATTATAATAATTAGATCTAAACTGAGAAGAGCAGAGAGGATAGGCATGGATAAATGATTAGAAACTAGTCTGAGGTATCACAGTGAACTAAGACATCCCTTAGAGATGAATTCACAAGCAAAGGTCATTTTTATAGAAGGTAGTCTTCTATACTCCAAATCAAGTCATGTACTGAAATAACATGGTTAATATAAGACAGAAAAAAATCATAGAAACACAAAATGAAATTAAAGATTTCCAGATGAAGAACCATGTGTGTGAGGTTGACAGATGATGCCAAGCTAAAACTAAAACAGAAAAAAAGCTTTGCTGACCTAGAAGTCTGTATGATCATTTCTTTACTCTGCTGAGAACATGTGCCTTCTTCAAGCTTTGAGAAAGACACAGCAGAATCCAAAAGAGAGCCCACGCTTCCTTCTCAGCTATGGTCAAGGCCGGAATACAAAAGAACAGTTTCCATGCTTTTTTTTCTGGCAATGAAATTGTGACCAAATTTATAGTCATTAAAATTATCATTCCATGTTGGCACAAATTAATTAATTGAAATAATTAATGTGGGAAACCATATGCAGAATGGCACTACACATTCGAATTGAAACTTGGCAGGAAGCTGGTCTCATTTGTACCTTCACTTCAGGGATATATGGCAGACACACCAATTTCATGTTCCTTGGACACCTCCTGCTCCTTCCCACCTGGGCCTTGCTCTCTTCTCATGACCTCTCTGGGAAACTGACAGTACCATCTGCGGCTCTGCCTCCGTTGCCTGTTGCAGTACTCTGTTCATTTCAGGGAAGGTCAGGGGCTTTCCTTTCTGTGTCTGTGATTCTAAAGGAATGCCATGGACATTTTAGCTGTTCCATGGCTACAGGGGAAGGGAGTAAGTAAGAGAGGAAATGACAGAAGAAGATGGAAGAGACTGGGACCCTCAGGTACATGGTGTGATAAATGGATTCAATCTTGGCCCCTAGTTTATTGGCCAGAAAGAAAAGAGGTAGATCATGCAGCTAAAAGCCAGATCCAAGTTCCCCTCAAAAGACACCAAATTAAGTTTTGCTTTGAACTCAGAGTATACATTTAATGACATTTTCTGATTATTTTAGATTAAGACAAGTGACAAGGCCTTCCCCACAGCTTTTGCTATTTAAGTACTCACTCTTCTAGGGATTTACAATAACTTCTGAAAGGCACCAGCAGGCTACCAGGGGTGCCCTGGGGGCTAATAAAATCAATCTCAGGCTATACTATGACTTCAGTAATTTAACACTTCAACTATAGATTTTTGTCAGAAAGGTTTCATTGCTATTTAATATGTTGTTTAAAAATACATCTTTCTATTATTCAGTTATTTCCTCAAAAAATCTCAATCAGTTTCTATTATTTGTGGAAGTTGTGTCCTGTAAGGTGGCTGTAAACACTGACTTAGTGAGTTCAGAAACATTGTTCGAAGGAAAATACAGCTTAAAGTTCTGGTAATCCTCTGGTCCGGAAACTCTGTCAGTTTATTGTACATAATCTTGCTTATGATGCATCTTTGACTTAAAGACATTGTATTTGATATAGATTGTTGGCACACAATGAATAAATATAGTAACTACCATTTGGGAGTAGAAATGAATTTTGGATATGACAAGTCAACAGCTCTCAAAGCAGTAAAGAATGAAAAGTTTTAGCTTTGTAAGATATGAGTCTGAATTGATATGCGAGTTTCAGTGAAGATGTATAACAGAGCTCAGAGCTGTGCCTTCCTAACTATGCCTCAGATTCCATCAAAGCTCTTAAGAATCTTCAGCTCACAATTTATTTTCCTTGGACCTCTTCATCCTTTCTACCATTCTTGAGGCACATCAAAACATAAAATTTTGTAATAATATAATATTTTACGGGTTGTAGCTTTTGAAAACCGTGCTCACGATCATGACTCATTGGATTCTCATGCATAAAGTGTTATAAAGGAGAGACTCTAGCCTGGATCAATGGATGCAAGATCCAAATGAAGACCTGAGGTGGGAGTGTAGCAAGAGGCCAAGGTTTGGAGCTAGGCTTTATTTTAGCACCCATCTCATGTGGGCGCCTTCACAAGCAAAGAATCACGTTTTAGGCACTCACAGATAAGCAGAGGGTGGGGCAGGTGCCTGTAGGAGGCAGAGAAGATCTGAAGATTATCAATAAGCAAAACCTTAGTCGTGGTGAGGCTAACAAGCTTCTGGTCAATTAGGTCATCATTCACGGTGCTAGCAACAGTCTCTGGAGCCAGTATGTGTTAATAGTCATCATTCAGCTTCCCTGTTCATTAAATAATTTATCCATAAAATTGTGTGATAATAATAGTATATCATTAGGTCATTGCAAAACTGAAAATAATTACATATATAAAATATATTGTAAATGTAGACTATTCTTCTGAGGAAATCTGTAGGTGCTCAGTAGCGGCGTCACAGATGATGTCTCATGAATGCTACCGGTGGCAGAGCCACAGGGACAGATCTATGTGAACTCTGTATGTCCCAAATGACGTTACTAGTAGTCCTACATGCTGGATATGGAAAGATAGACTTCAGCGTTTGTCTTTATGTGTTTTATTCTTGCTTTAGTTCTGTTGCAACCCACCACTTAATGGTTACATTTACAAGAAAATAAAACAGTCAAAAGAATATAAATAAATAAGGCAGTAGGAGAATAGGCAGGCAAGCCTTTCTTAAGGGGTAGTTTGTTAGATACTTAAAATTCTAGTTCTATTAAACTAAGAGACAAATTGCAAGGAAAATGCTAAAAACCTT
Source organism: Apodemus agrarius (assembly GCA_964023405.1). Classification (NCBI taxonomy): domain Eukaryota; kingdom Metazoa; phylum Chordata; class Mammalia; order Rodentia; family Muridae; genus Apodemus; species Apodemus agrarius. Next base: position 150,775,037 of record OZ030009.1, read on the forward strand.
GATATACAAGGTATTGACTAGGTTCATAGAGATGAGCAGGATATATTATAATGCACGTCAGAGAAGAACAACTAAGCACTCTATAACTTATTGATATAATCAATTACTGTAGCTAGTAGAAGTAATAATGGTATAATTTACCAATTAATAAGGACACAACATATATAATATCATATAACAGAAGACAGGGCAGTGAATAGTATAATTATTCTGAATGCTTTTAACATTCCATAGAGTGGGCATCCTATGAGGGAGCATTCCACATTCACACAGGTGGTGTGCATGCCACACAGTGGGTACATGCCAAACAGTGCACAGGTTGTGTCTGCTGAGCTTTGCAGGGTGCTCTCCACATTTACTCAAAGCAGTGTCAAGACTCTAGGTTGTTTGCGTTTCTACAAAAACACTCAGCCACCAAACAAAGTGCTCTTTTCTTGGTTCATCAAGGAAGTGGATGTGACATGGTAAGAGTGACGTGGTGAGAGTATAGCTATGGTAGTGTTGGCTTGAGTGTCCCATTTTTAAGATCACCATTCCATTTGGGGGGGGAGAGGAACTATGGGAACTATGGTGGGTGGGAACTGGGAAAGGGGAAAGCCTTTGGAATGTAAACATAGAATATAGAAAATAAAAAAAAAAGAATTTTATAACAAATGCTAAAAAAAAAAAAAGAAGTGTAAAAAAAAAAGTGCTACATCACTCAGAAAAAAAAAATCACCATTCCAGGTTTGATTGCAAATGAAGGATGGGGATGCATGGCAAGATACCATTTATCTTTGAATTTGTTGGTAAGTCTAGATCACATCTCCTTCCTCGAGCTTCTTGGAGGGCAGCGTGAAACAGATTGGTGGTGAAACCTTGCTTCAGGTTGTCCTAGTACAGCTGAGTGGAAAGATTTCTGTGCTGATAAAAGGCCCTGTGAAGCTCGGATTTCCCTTAGCTACTTGCTAACCAGCACTGCAGAGAGTAGAGACATCTCGACATCACAGCAGGACTCAGCGGGCCTGTACGCCATTACTCAGTTTACCCTGCACCAGTGGAAATCAGTTGCTCTCTTACTTTTAATCCCAAAGGAGCATTTTTCTATATTCTTTTCCAGATAGCCAATTCTGTTCTGCCAACTTTCATTAAGTCTATCTTAGGAATAATAGACTAACTTAAACAATTCTGTCTATGCAGTTTCAACTTTTAATATCCTTTGTAGTTTAAAAATGTTAAACTATAATCAAAAATATAAGAAAACAGATATATATTTAAAAAATTAACAGTTCCCTGTTTTTAATTTATTTATTTTATTTCCATCTTTTCACTCCATGGAGGAAACAACATTGAACTGCTGTTTTGTGTCTATATGTGTACACACACACACACACACACACACACACACACATGCACACACATACACACACAATGTGGGACTTGTTTTAAAAAGAGCTCAATATTACATTATGGATAGTCATGGCTGTGTTATGTAGAATAATCATTTGTTCAAGCATCATTTGCTTAACTATTACTAATGATAATAACGTAAGGGTGGTTGCCATTTTCTAAATAACACAATATACATTTTGTATATTAATGGCCATTGTTATTTTTACAAGACTAAAACTATGCACAGACAATTGTGTTACAAGATATGGGCAACTTAGTTGGCAAACATATTTCCTTCTTAAATCGCCATATTCTCTGCTTCTTCAAATATGAATACCAGGTTCAAATTACTTCTACATTTAGGTTTGGACTGAGCTGGGATTATTTGGTTCCTTGCTAGAAAGCTCCCTGAGCACACAGACAAGACCTCTGAGACAAAACCATGTTCGAGTAAGGAAAAAGGTAACCAGACAGTGCTGGGTAACTTCTCAAGATGCTTACAGACTCAGTGTGCTCCTAAAATCAGATATGAAAAGAACAGGGCGCTGTCTCCAGAACTCTGAGAGACTTTCCATCACCCATATGTGTTTTAGAATGCCTCCTGAGAATTTCATTGTAAACTGTTTAACAGATAATATTTTGTTTTTCATTGGCAGCCTTTGCAAGGTGTATTATTCCATCTCCCGTTGGTACATCAAAATGTGTGGTCTGGGTCCAGAGAAAGAAAAGAGGCGTGTTTAGATGGGTTTTGGATTTTGTAATCTGTTCAGCATGTGGAATGGAGGAAACAGGGATTTTAGGGATGTGCCCAGGGAGAGTGAATATTTTTCTCCTCACATTTCAACACTTGGGCCATGCACTCTCACCTGACTTCAAAGGTGAGGAGGGGCATACACAGCTGTGTGCACAGGAAGGAAAGTAAACATTGAATAAACAACAGAGAGTAATTTCTCCAGGAGTGCTAGTTCAGGTACCTGAATTAAATATTTGCTACTTGAACTATCCTTTAGGTTAGATAGGTCTTATGGGTCATAGAGCATTGATTACATATCATTAGCACCACCACTGACTTTCTAGATGAGTTAGAAAGACATCCTCAATAATAAAATACAATAATAAACCCTGGCATGGTGTGCTAATTTCTTAAAATGGAAAAGTGAGTTTTATAAGTATTTTAGGAGTTGACAGGGGATTTCTAGAAATAGGAGAGGTTGACATCATGACTGGGATGTGTTTCAGAATTCATATGACATTGTGACATTAGAGAACACTAGTAATGTTTCTCCAACCTTGCTACCTTCTGCTATGGTCTCACAAGCCTTTAATCTAGATCTCGAGGCATAGGGTTCATGCTTATAATGAAAAGGAATCAAAGAAAAACTTAGGTACAGGTAGTGGTACATGCTTTTAATCCTAGCTTTCTCTGGAGGCATGCAGATCTCTGAGTTCAAGATCAGTCAACATTTGGCGGCAACACAGGAGGTGGACATCAACATAAAGCCAGTGTCAGAGAGGCCTCGAAGCCAGACATGAACCCAGTAACCTGACATTTTTATTACTTTGCTTTGAATAAATTTTCCCTAATGCTTTTGCAAATTTGTCTGAGTCACTATTTCAAATCGTTTGAGAAGAGGCCATAAATCTGAACGTATCCTGACATGACCCTCACCACTGGAATCATACGTATTTGGGGCTTACCCAAAAGTCTTGAGTTGGGAAGTATGTTATTTTTTGTCACTGTAATAAAATATCTGATATAGCCTCCAAAAAGAAACTGGAAAGAGCATACACTAGCAACTTAACAGCACACCTGAAGGCGCTGGAACAAAAAGAAGCTAACTCACCCAGGAGGAGTAGAAGAGAGGAAATCATCAAACTAAGGGCTGAAATCAATCAAGCAGAAACAAAGAGAACCATACAAAGAATCAACAAAACCAAGAGCTGGTTCTTCGAGAAAATCAACAAGATAGATAAGCCCTTAGCTAGACTAACCAAAGGGCACAGAGATAGTATCCAAATTAACAAAATTAAAAATGAAAAGGGGGATATAACAACAGAAACAGAGGAAATTCAAAAGATCATCAGATCCTACTACAAAGGCCTATACTCAAAACAACTGGAGAATCTGGAGGAAATGGACAATTTCCTAGACAGATACCAAATACCAAAATTAAATCAGCATCAAGTAGACCAGCTAAACAGTCCCATAACCCTTAAAGAAATAGAAGGGGTTATAGAAAGCCTCCCAACCAAAAAAAGTACGGGACCAGATGGTTTTAGTGCAGAATTCTACCAGACCTTCAAAGAAGACTTAACACCAATACTCTTCAAACTATTCCACAAAATAGAGACAGAAGGGACACTGCCCAACTCATTCTTCGAAACCACAATTACGCTGATACCTAAACCACAAAAAGATCCAACAAAGAAAGAGAACTACAGGCCAATTTCTCTTATGAATATAGATGCAAAAATACTAAATAAAATCCTTGCCAACCGAATCCAAGAGCATATCAAAACGATCATTCACCATGATCAAGTAGGCTTCATTCCAGGAATGCAGGGATGGTTCAATATACGGAAATCCATCAATGTAATCCACTACATAAACAAACTAAAAGAAAAAAACCACATGGTCATCTCATTAGATGCTGAAAAAGCATTTGACAAAATTCAGCATCCTTTCATGCTAAAAGTCTTGGAAAGAGCAGGAATTCAAGGCCCATACCTAAACATAGTAAAAGCAATCTACAGCAAACCAGTAGCCAACATCAAAATAAATGGAGAGAAACTTGAAGCAATTCCACTAAAATCAGGGACTAGACAAGGCTGTCCTCTCTCTCCATATCTTTTCAATATAGTACTTGAAGTTCTAGCGAGAGCAATCAGACAACATAAGGAAGTCAAAGGGATACAAATTGGAAAGGAAGAAGTCAAAGTATCATTATTTGCAGATGATATGATAGTCTACTTAAGCGATCCAAAAAACTCCACCAGAGAACTTCTACAGCTGATAAACAACTTCAGCAACGTGGCTGGTTATAAAATTAACTCAAGCAAATCAGTAGCCTTCTTGTACTCAAAGGACAAGCAGGCTGAGAAAGAAGTTAGGGAAATAACACCCTTCACAATAGCCACAAACAACATAAAGTACCTTGGCGTAACTCTAACCAAACAAGTGAAAGATCTGTATGACAGGAACTTCAAGTCCCTGAAGAAAGAAATCGAAGAAGACCTCAGGAGATGGAAAAATATTTCTTGCTCCTGGATTGGCAGGATCAATATAGTAAAAATGGCCATCTTGCCAAAAGCAATCTACAGATTCAATGCAATCCCCATCAAAATCCCAAATCAATTCTTCATAGATCTAGAAAGAGCAATTCTCAAATTCATCTGGAGCAACAAAAAACCCAGGATAGCTAAAACTATTCTCAACAATAAAAGGACTTCTGGGGGAATCAATATCCCTGACCTCAAGCAGTACTACAGAGCAATTGTGTTAAAAACTGCATGGTATTGGTACAGCAACAGGCAGGTAGATCAATGGAATAGGATTGAAGACCCAGAAATGAACCCACAGACTTATGGTCACTTGATCTTTGTTAAAGGAGCCACAACCATCCGGTGGAAAAAAGATAGCCTTTTCAACAAATGGTGCTGGTTCAACTGGAGGTCAACATGCAGAAGAATGCGAATTGACCCACTCTTATCTCCTTGTACTAAGATCAACTCCAAGTGGATCAAGGACCTCCACATAAAACCAGACACACTGAAACTATTAGAAAAGAAACTTGGGAAGACCCTGGAGGACTTGGGCACAGGGGAAAAGTTCCTGAACAGAACACCAATAGCTTATGCTCTAAGATCAAGAATCGACAAATGGGACCTCATAAAATTACAAAGTTTCTGCAAAGCAAAGGACACTGTCAGAAGGACAAAACGGCAACCAACAAAGTGGGAAAAGATCTTCACCAACCCCACATCCGACAGAGGGCTAATATCCAATATATACAAAGAACTCAAGAAGTTAGACCGCAAAGAACCAAATAACCCTATCAAAAAATGGGGCACAGAGCTAAACAAAGAATTCTCACCAGAAGAAATTCGGATGGCCGAGAAACACCTTAAAAGATGTTCAACATCATTAGTCATCAGGGAAATGCAAATCAAAACAACCCTGAGATTCCACCTCACACCAGTCAGAATGGCTAAGATTAAAAACTCAAGAGACAACAAGTGCTGGCGAGGATGTGGAGAAAGAGGAACACTCCTCCACTGTTGGTGGGATTGCAAAATGGTAAAACCGCTCTGGAAATCAGTTTGGCGGTTCCTCAGAAAATTGGGCATGTTACTTCCAGAGGACCCTGGCATACCACTCCTGGGCATATACCCAGAGGATTCCCCTGCATGCAATAAGGACACATGCTCCACTATGTTTATAGCAGCCTTGTTTATAATAGCCAGAAATTGGAAGCAGCCCAAATATCCCTCAAAGGAGGAATGGATACAGAAAATGTGGTATATTTATACAATGGAATACTACACAGCAATTAAAAATAATGAATTCATGCAATTTGTAGGTAAATGGTTAGACCTGGAAAATATCATCCTGAGTGAATTAACCCAATCACAAAAGAATGCACCTGAAATGCAATCACTGATAAGTGGATATTAATGAGCCCAGAAGCCCTAAATACTCAAGACACAAATAGCAAGTCAAATGATTCCCAAGAAGAAGAAAGGAGAGGACCCTGGGCCTGTAAAGATTGCTTCCAGTTTAGTAAAGAAACCGAGGGGGGAGGGGGAATTATTGGGGAACAGATGGGGGGGAGAGGAACTATGGGAACTATGGTGGGTGGGAACTGGGAAAGGGGAAAGCCTTTGGAATGTAAACATAGAATATAGAAAATAAAATTAAAAAAAAAAAAAAAAAAAAAATATCTGATATAATCAAGCTAAAAGACCAGGGATTTATTTTGGCTCATAGTTTTATGTGACTTAGTCTACAATAAGAGAGAAAGCATGATGACAGAAGTAGCTTAGATTATGTCAAAGGAAGGATCAGTTTTTGAACACATTCTGGAGGCTGACCAGAAAGCTGAGAGCTCAGGCCAGAACTGTAGGTGTATATACCTTTTAAGGTCTGTTGGGAGCATAAGGTCCTTCTGCTCACATACAGCATTAGGGAAACCAGGAATGTTAATTAAACATGCAGGGTTGTCTTTTCAAAGGAAAAGATGTATTACTTCCTTTTTACCTGGAATTCTGGAATGGGGGTGGCTGGTAGCCTAGGTGATACGTGCACTATCTACAGACCATACCATACCACACTCTCATAAGCAGGACTGGAGGTGGCAAATAGTCTAAGTGACCTTCATATTATCCACATGGCAAGAGGTCCCTGTTAACCCAAGCTCTCACCAATTGGGACTGGAGATACTTAATAATCTAGGTGACCTGTTTGTTATCTATATCACTAGGGGCTTCTCCCAAGCTCTTACAACCAGGACCAGAGGTAGATAATAGCCTACATGACCCCTATGCTATTTGTATGTCTGAGACCATACCAGATCCTCCCCAGGACCATAAGATAACACATGCATCCTAGAACATCTCTAGAAACCAATTTCATATAAGAAATGACATGTACTTTGAGAAGAGTTTTAATGTAATTATACCTCCTTGTACACAGGGGATTGTGTTACACCAGGAAACTATTTTTTCCTAAATTGGGATGTCTTTATATGTGCCTAAAATAAATGGGCTGGTGTGTCAGACTCTAGCAATTTGTACCAGTACTAGCTACTGAGTTGTGTTAAACTAGAGTTCCCACTTGCCTCACAGGGATCATTACTCTGGCAGCCCTGGTGTTTGCAGAGAGCCCCCCTCAAAGTCCACACAGTGAACCTACTTCTGTTGGCAGAGGCACTTCTGAAATGTGCCACAATTTTGCAAAACAGCAACTCAAGAGTGGGAGGGGACATATGAATTCAAATCATCAAAGAAGATTATTTGATTCTCTCCATAATGTTAGTAGAATCAACAATGCTTTTTCAAGAGACTTTGGGGCTGGTTATGCTGTTTCTTAGTAAGAAGATACCTGGCTTTTGTTTGGTCTTTTGCTATGATAAGTGCTGGTTGCTTCAGAGACCTCATGTTGACCCAGGTGATGCTATATGACTTTGCTCACCAAAGCTATCCCTCATTAGTGAATTGACAGCCAGTAGCTAGGCAGAAGAGACATAGGTGGGGTTTAGGGTTCCTGGCCTTGGGTTGGAGGAGAACCACGAGGAAGGAGAAGAAGGTAGGGAGGAGAAAGACACCATGGGTTAGGAGTCAAAAAACATGGCTATGAGGGTTGGCCAATTGTTGTTAAGAGCTGCCCAGATGAAACAGTAAGTAGTAACTCAGGGTTATCGATTGGAAATAAATTTTAATAGCATCAAGGGTAGATATCTGCCCAGATTAATGCTAGTAAAGGCATCAGTTCTAGTGTGAATAGGAAGGTCATGTACAGTATCTTTTGTCTGGGAACTGAATAATCAAAGATGGGGTAGAAGCCCCTGATTGAGACTAATTTTTTCTACAACGTATGTCACCCACTGTCTGGCAAAAACTCACTTAAAAATTAATTCAGCTTTTTTATTTATTTCTTGTTTTTATTGAATATTTTATTTATTTACATCTCATATGTTATCCCCTTTTCAGGTTTCTCCTCTGCAAACCTCCTACCACACTCGACTCCCCCTGCTTTTATGAGGGTGATGTCCTTTTAAGACTAGAAAGGGAATGAAAGGTAGTTCCTTAGCCATGTCAGCTTTTCCCCAAACCATGCAAAAAGCTGTGAGGGGCTTGGGACAAGGGTTGAAATATATGCTGATTTGGTATGCATGATTCTGGTGTTCACAGTGTGAGCTAAGACACAGCTGTGTTATCCTCCCAACCAAAATGGCATAGCAGGTGACAGAGCCCTTGAGCTACACCACAGTCTTGGATGCCAGCCAACCTAAATACTTCCTGGATGCTGTTGCTAGATCTCAGCTGTAAGCTGAGGATAGATGTCAGCTTGATCACACAGTCACAGCATAGTATTATGAGAAAGGGGAATATGAGTATATTTATGAGGCATGTTTGTCATTTCTATGTTATAATTTCAAACTGAAGAATAATGCTTTTCTGTTGCTCTTGGAAAGGTATGTCCTACTGGTCAATGTGAAAACCCAGAGTAGGGGCAAAATTCTTTTGATTTTATCCAACAGAAAAAGAAAAGCTATGCTCATGAGAGCTAACATGGAGTAGAATTTCATGCTACTCTCAGCAACTAGCTTGTGTCCTTAGAATGAGGGGTTCCAATAGGAGAACTATGGCAGCTCATGAGTGCTAACTTAAAGATGGGTGCCACACTTATATGAACAACCAAGCTCTATAAACATGGGCTTCCTCAGGAGAATTGGCAATTGCTCAGCCTGGCATATGGCACATGGACCAAGCTATTTTGGGAGAGAGGTTTTGTATTTGTGTTAGGAAAGAAGAAACAGCTTCTTACAAAGTAATACAGTTCGGATTTGTTAGAGGGAGACCACCTAAAGATCTTATCTACAGACAGGTAAAAATGTCAAAAGGATCAAATGCACTGATAATGTATCCTGCTAATCCTTCTTTTGAAACAACTCTTAAACAGACTGGGACATATAAATGTCTCTAGCCAGAACTTCAGCTCTTCATAGTCAATGGACCTTGTTGATTACAGAGCCCTCAAGATTCATCATGCCATCCTTTTATATAGCATAATGAAGATTTATATTATAGTTTATATAGTTTCACATTCATATTACAGTTTGATTATGTGATCAAACTAATTTATAAAGAAAGACAGTTATCTTTCATAAGGAGCAAAAATTCATCTTGACTGATCTGTGCACATTGCACATTCCATATATCATGCTAATATAGAAGCATATATTACTTCTGAAGCTTTATATTCATAGAAACACCAAAAGGACAGCATTGACAGGATTCACTCTCTGGCATACTGAGAATCTGGTTTTCCAGTTCCCTGCTTCATCTTACCTCAACTGCATTGAAGATGTTTCCTCTGAAGACTTGCTTCCAGGACATTAGAACAGCTAGCTTGCTCATCTAGCCATTCAGGCTGTTACAGTTAGGACTTTAGCTAAGCCATGAACTTTCTCAGCACATAGAGAATGGACAACAAATGACTCTAGCTAACTTTCTTTTGACAAAACCACATTTTTCTATTTCCTTTTGTGCCCTGGAAAAAGATTAATTTTTAAAATTAGATATTTTACTTATTTATATTTCAAATGTTATCCCTTCTCCTGATTTCCCCCTCCTAGAAACCCCTGATCCAATTCTCCTCCTTCTGCTTCTATGAGGGTGTAACCCCACACAACCACCCACTCCCACCTCCCCAGTGCATTGAGCCTTCACAGGACCAAGGGCTTCTTCTCCCATTGATGCCTGACAAGGCCATCCTCTGCTACATATATGGCTGGAGCCATGGGTACCTCCATGTGTACTTCTTGGTTGGTGGTTTAGACCCTGGGAGGTCTGGTTGGTTGATATTGTTGTTCTTCCTATGGGGTTGTAACCCCTTCAGCTCCTTCAGTCCTTTCTCTAACTCCTACATTGGGGACCCTGTGCTCAGTCTAATGGTTAGCTGAGAGCATCTGCCTCTGTGTATGTCAGGGTCTGGTAGAGCCTCTCAGGAGATAGCTATATCAGGCTCATGTCAGCATGCACTTCTTGTATCTGTGTTTGGTGACTGTATATAGGATAGATCCCCAGGTGGGGCAGTCTCTGGATGGCTTTTCCTTCAGTCTCTGTTCCATGTTTTGTCTCCCTATTTCCTCTCACGAGTATGTTGTTACCCCTTCTAAGAAGGACCGAAGGACCCACACTATGTTCTGCCTTCTTCTTGATCCTCTTGTGGTCTGCGAATTGTATTCCAAGCTTGGATATTCCAAGCTTTTGGGGTAATAACCACTTATCAGTGAGTGCGTACCATGTGTGTTCTTTTGTGATTGGGTTATCTGACTCAGGGATGATATTTTCTAGTTCCATCCATTTGCCTAAGAATTTCATGAATTCATTGTTTTTAATAGCTGAGTAGTACTCCATTGTGCAAATGTACCACAGTTTCTGTATCCATTCCTCTGCTGAAGGACATCTAGGTTCTTTCCAGCTTCTGGCTATTAAAAATATGGCTGCTATGAACATAATGGAACATATGTCCTTGTTATATGTTGGACCCTCTTTTGGATATATGTCCAGGAGTGGTATAGCTGGGTCTTCAGGTAATACTATGTCCAATTTTCTGAGGAACCGCCAGACTGATTTCCAGAGTGGTGTATCAGCTTGCAATCCACCAATGGATAAGTGTTCCTCTTTCTCTATATCCTCTTCAGCATCTGCTGTCACCTAAGTTTTTGATCTTAGCCATTCTGACTTGTGTAAGGTGGAATCTCAGGGTTGTTTTGAATTGCATTTTCTGATTACTAAGGATGTTGAACATTTTTTAGATGTTTCTAGGGCCATTCAATATTCCTCAGTTGAAAATTCTTTATTTAGATCTGGACCCCATTTTTTATAGGGTTATTTGATTCTCTGGAGTCTAATTACTTGAGTTCTTTGTATATATGGGATATTGGCCCTCTCTTAGATGTAGGATTGGTAAAGATCTTTTCCCAATCTGTTGGTTGCAGTTTTGTCCTATTGATAGTGTCCTTTGCCTTACAGAAGCTTTGCAATTTGTCAATTCTTGATGTAGTATCATAAGCCATTGGCATTCTTTTCAGGAAAATTTCCCCTGTGCCCATGTGTTCAAGCTTCTTTCCCACTTTCTCTTCTACTAGTTTTGGTGTATCTGGTTTTAGGTGGAGGTCCTTGATGCACTTGGACTTTAGCTTTGTACAAGGAGATAAGAATGAATTAATTTGCATTCTTCTACATGTTTGCCTGCCAGGTGAACCAGCACCATTAGTTGAAAAATGCTCTCTTTTTTTCACTGGATGGTTTTAGCTCCTCTGTCAAAGATCAAGTGACCATAGGTGTGTGGGTTCATTTCTGGGTCTTCAGTTCTATTGCATTAAACTTTATGCTTGTCCCTGTACCAATACTATGAAGTTTTAATCACTGTTATTTTGTAGTAGAGCTTGAAGTGAGGGATAGTGATTCCCACAGAAGTTCTTTTATTGCTGGGAATGTTTTTTGTTCTCATGGGTTTTTTGTTATCCCAAATGAATTTGAGAATTGCTCTTTCTAAGTCTATGAAGAATCAAGTTGGAATTTTGATGGGGATTGCATTGATCTGTAGATTGCTTTCTGTAAGATGGCCATATTTACTATATTAATCCTGCCAAGCCATGAACATGGGAGATCTTTTCATCTTCTAAGATCTTCGATTTCTTCTTTTCAGAGACGTGAATTTCTTGTCACACAGATCTTTCACTTGTTTGGTTAGAGTCATATCAAGGTATTTTAAATTATTTGTAACTATTGTGAAGGGTTTTGTTTCCCCATTTCTTTCTTAGCCTGTTTATCCTTTGAGTAGAGGAAGACTATTGATTTGTTTTAGTGAATTTTATATCCAGCCACTTTGCTGAATTTGTTTATCAGTTTTAGGAGTTCTCTGGTGGAATTTTTGGGGTCACTTAAGTATACTATCATATCATCTGCAAATAGTGATATTTTGACTTCTTCCTTTCCAGCTTGTATCCCTCTGGCCAACTTTTGTTGTCTAATTGCTCTGGCTAGGACTTCAAGTGCTATATTGAATAGGTAGGGACAGAGTGGGCAGCCTTGTCTAGTCCTTGATTTTAGTGGGATTGTTTGAAGTTTCTTTCATGTACTTTGATGTTGGCCACTAGTTTTCTTTTAATATGTTTAGGGATGGGCCTTGAATTCCTGATCTTTCCAAGACTTGTACCATGTCAAATGCTTTCTCAGCATCTAATAAGATGATCCATGTAATTTTTTTCTTTGAGTATTTTTTATGTCGTGGATTACGTTGATGGTTTTCCATATATTGAACCATCCCTACATTCCTGGGACAAAACCTACTTGATCATGGTGGGTGCTTGTTTTAATGTTCTTGGATTCAGTTTGTGACAATTTTATTGAGTATTTTGCATCGATATTCATAAGGGAAATTGGTCTGAAGTTCTCTTTCTTTGTTGGGTCTTTGTGTGGTTTAGGAGTAAGCATAATTGTAACTTCATGGAAGAAATTGGGTAGTGTTATTTCTGTTTCCATTTTGTGGAATAGTTTGAAGAGTATTGGTGTTAAGTCTTCTTTGAAGGTCTGATAGAATTCTGCACTAAAACCATTTGGTCCTGAGACTTTCAATGACCACTTCTATTTCTTTAGGGGTTATAGGACTGTTTAGATGATCTATTTGATCCTGATTTAATTTTGGTATTTGGTATCTGTATAGGAAATTGTCAATTTCATCTAGATTTTCCATTTGTGTTGAGTATAGGCTTTTGTAGTGGGATCTGATGATTTTTGAGTTTCCTCAGTTTCTGTTATTGTATCTCCCTTTTCATTTCTGATTTTGTTAATTTGGATACTGTCTCTGTGCCCTTTGGTTAGTCTGGCTAAGAGTTCATCTATCTTGTTGATTTTCTCAAAGAACCAGCACCTGGTTTTGTTGATTCTTTGTATAGTTCTTTTTGTTTCAACTTGGTTGATTTCAGGCCTGAGTTTGATGATTTCTACTGCCTTCTACTCCTCTTGGGTGCATTAGCTTCTTTATGTTCTAGAGTTTTCAGTTGTCCTGTTTAACTGCTAGTGTATGCTTTCTCCAGCTTCTTTTTGGAACCACTCAGAGTGATGAGTTTTCTTCTTAGCACTGCTTTCATTGTGTCCCATAAATTTGGGTATGTTGTGCCTTCATTTTCATTAAATTCTAAAAAGTCTTTGATTTCTTTCCTTATTTCTTCCTTGACCAAAGTATCATTGAATAGAGCATTGTTCAGCTTCCATGTGTATGTGTGCTTTCTTTTGTTTTTGTTGCTGTTTAAGACTAACCTTACTCCATAGTGATCTGATAGGAGGTATGGGATTAGTTCAATCTTCTTTTATTTTAAATTTTTTATTTTCTACATTCTTTGTTTATATTCCAAATGATTTCCCTTTCCTGGTTCCCCCCTCCCCATAAGTCCCATAAGTCCTCTTCCCTCTTCCCATTCCCTGATCAACCCCCTCCCACTTCTCTGTCCCGGTAATCTCCTACATTGCTGCATCAAGTCTTTCCAGGACCAGGGCCCTCTCCTTCCTTCTTCTGGGGAATCATTTTATATGTGAATTGTGTATTGGGTATTCAGAGCTTCTGGGCTAATATCCACTTATCAGAGACTTTATTCCAGGTGTGTTCTTTTGTGATTGGGTTACCTCACCTAGGATGATATTTTCCAGTTCCAACCATTTGCCTAAGAATTTCATAACTTCATTGTTTTTAATTGCTGAGTAGTATTCCATTGTGTAAATATACCACATTTTCTGAGGATATGGAGAAAGAGCAACACTCCTCCAATGCTGGTGGAATTTCAAGCTGGTATAACCACTCTGGTAATCAGTCTGGCGGTTCCTCAGTCATGACACTTCCAGAGGACCCTGTTATATTTCAATCTTCTTATATCTGTTGAGGTCTGTTTTATGACCAATTATATGGTCAGTATTGGGGAAGGTACCATGAGGTGGTAAGAAGAAGGCATATTCTTTTATTTAGGATGAAATGTTTATATATATATATATATATATATATATATATATATATATATATATAATCCATTTGGTCCAAAATTTCTGTTAGTTTCACTGTGTCTCTGTTTAGTTTGTGCTTCCCTAATCTGTCCATTGATGAGAGTGGTGTATTTAAATCACCCACAATTATTGTGTGAGGTGCAATGTGTGCTTTGAAGTTTAGTAAAGTTTCTATTTTGCATGAGGCTGCCCTTGAATTTGGAGCATAGATGTTCAGAATTCAGACTACTTCTTAGTATATTTTTCCTTTGATGAGTATGAAATGTCTTTCTGTGTATTTCTTGATGATTTTTAGTTGAAAGTCAATTTTATTGGATATTAGAATAGCTACTCCAGCTCATTTCCTGGAAACATTTACTTGGAAAATTGTTTTCCAGTCTTTTACTCTGAGGTAGTGTTTGTCTTTGACACTGAGGTGCATTTCCTGTATGCAGCAAAATGCTGGGTTCTATTTACATATCCAATCTGTTAGTCTATGTCTTTTTATTGGGAATTGAATCCATTGATATTAAGAGATATTGAGGAATAGGGATTGTTGCTTCCTGATATTTTTGATGTTATTTTTATGTTTCAGTGGTTATCTTCTTTTGGGTTTGTTGAAAGAAGATTACTATCTTGCTTTTTCTAGGGTGTATTTGCCCACCTTACATTGGTGTTTTTCATCTATTATCTTCTTTTGGGCTGGATTTCTAGAAATATATTGTATAAATTTGGTTTTATAATAGGATACTTAGGATATCTTGGTTTCTCCATCTATGGTGATTGAGAGTTTTGCTGGGTATAGCAGTCTGGGTTGCCATTTGTGTTCTCTTAGAGTCTGTAGGAGATCTCCCCAGGATCTTCTTGCTTTCATGGTCTCTGGTGAGAATTCTGATGTAATTCTGATAGGTCTGCATTTATATGTTACTTGGCCTTTTCCCCTTACTGCTTTTAATATTCTTTCTTTGTTTAGTGCATTTGGTGTTTTGATAATTATGTGACAGGAGGAATTTCTTTTCTGGTCAAATGTATTTGGATTTCTGTAGGCTTCTTCTATTTTCATGGGCATCTCTCTCTTTAGGTTAGGGAAGTTTTCTTCTATAATTTTGATGGAGATATTTATTAGCCCTTTAAGTTGTAAATCATCACTCTCTTCTATACCTATAATCTGTTGGTTTGGTCTTCTCATTGTGTCTTAGATTTCCTGGATATTTTGGGTTACAAACTTTTTGCATTTTGCATTTTCCTTGACTGTTGTATCAATGCTTTTTATGTTATCTTCAACACCTGAGATTCTTTCTTCTATCTCTTGTATTCTGTTGCTGATGTTTGCATCTATGATTCCTGATTTCCAAGTTTTTTCTATCTCCAAAGTTGTCTCCCTTTGTGATTTGTTTGTTGTTTCTACTTCCATTTTCAGATTCTATATGCTTTTGTTCAGTTCCTTCACTTGATTGTTTGTGTTTACCTATAATTGTTTAAGGGAATTTTATGTTTCATCTTTAAGGGCTTCTACCTGTTGACCCATTTTCTCCTGTATTTCTTTAAGAGATTTTTGTGTTTCCTTTTTAAGAGCTTCTACCTCTTGACTCATGTTCTCCTGCATTTCTTTCAGGGAGTTATTTATGTCCTTCTTGAAATCCTCTATCCGCATCATGAGATGTGATTTTAAATCCAGATCTTGATTTCTAGTGTGTTGGGGTATCCAGGACTTGCTTGTGTGGGAGAACTTGGCTTAGATGGTGCCATGTTGCCTTGGTTTCTGTTGGTAATGTTCTTGTGTTTGCCTTTTGCCATCTGGTTATCTCTGGTGTTAGCTGGTTTTGCTGTCTCTGCCTGTGGCTTGTCTGTCATGCAAGCCTCTTTATCTGTGCTCCTGGGAAACCAGTTCTCTCTGTGTAGCCAGGTATCTAGGTACTTCTGTGAGACCCACTGTCTTGTGGTTCCCAATCAGTTCTGGGTGCGGGCAGAAATCAGAAGACTCCTGTCCCAGGCTACTCTTAGGGTCTTGTGTCCTCAGGGTTTCAGACTGTTTCCTCTGAGTGGTCCCACCTGTGCTGACTGTCCTCTCTATTCTTTTGAGTGGTTAGCTACCTCCCTGTGCCACTTGGGTATGATGTGCCTTGACAGAGGATGTTCCCAAGCTAGAGACACAAACCAGAAGGCTTCTGCCAGAGGATCCTCTGAGTGGCAGGTCAGAACTCACCTGTGCTGACTGTCCTCTCTGCATTTCTGGGTGGTTAGCTACTTTCCTGTGCCACTTGGATATGGCATACTGTGGCAGAGGATCAAAACTTGACTTATTTAATAAGATGTAAACTCTTCTTCCAGATCTGAGGCTATTCTGTGTTTATTTATCTTCTTCATTGTTGTCTGCTTTCTGTATAAGACTGCAAATTGTATGGGTTTTGTTTTCTGTTTTTCTACCATTGTAGAGTATATGTACATGCTTCTTCAGTGCATATTAAACTACATAGCAATTGTCCATAAGCTGCAGGGTTTCAGACATCCTGGTACAGTGCAACTGCCAACATCAGAAAAACCTGTCCAGGACTGGTAAGCAATGAGCTACAATGGAAGATTGACCCATACAAGGTAAAGAACATAGCAGAGTGAGATGGTGTCTCATTCTAGATGGCAGACAGGGTAGACCTCTCTGGGGGACCCTTTAAAGCAATGAGAAAGCAAGTAAACTGGCCACCAAAGCAGGGGAACAGCTCAGGAGAGTTACATTCCTCTAGCAATTTACATCCACACAGGCTTTGTCTACTTCTAAGTGCTTTGCTGGCAGAGATCCTCGGAGGGTTAGGTGGTATTATTGCAGTGTCTGGCTTATTAGAAAGGGCTCTAAAGTTTGCCTTTAGTCTAGGAAATCATTTTTGCTGTTTGTTTGAATAGAGAATGGGAAAGCTAGCCTTGGGAATTCCTGTTTTCATTTGCATTTAAATCCACATTTCTGATGAATAACAGTGAATAAGACTAAACTGAAAAGGGCAGGCTTCTGTATCCCATCTCTTCTGAATATGGTTAGAAAAATATTATACATAGTCTGTATTACTAAGTCACAGGGTCAGATATTCAACATTAATGTAGATTAACAATTCTAATGTTTTAAATTTTAAAATATATTCTGCCTTTAGAAAGAGAAGCAAAATTGAGTTTAATGAAAATGTCAGGAAGTAGCTTATTGAGTTGACATAAAAATGAAATAGTTGCTAAAAACAGTCAAAAGAAATTTTGGGATACAATACTTATCACTTAAAGACCCTTTTGATTAGTGCTGAACTAGAACAGAATCATATCTTTATGAAGCTTCATCTCATTTTCTACCTGTATGCTTTCCAGACATAAACACATTTTAGCAACATATTCATAAACATTAAGTATTAGCACAGAGGTTGGAGAGATGTGTCAGTGGTTAACAGCACTTCCTGCTCTTCCAGAAGATGTGAATTCAAGTCTTAGCACACATACTGTGCTCACTACTACCCCTACCTCCAGTTCTAGGTGAACTGATACTCTTTTATGCTCCTGTGGCCACCAGGGATGTATGTGATGCACAGATAATGCATGCTGGAATGCCCTCCTTGCCCCTCCCCCCATGAAAACAAATTCCTGCACCATCCTAAGGTAGCTAATATAACAACTTCACAGTCAATTCCAAATATTTTACAGTGAGAAATATAAACTCCATAAGAATAATCTCTTTGTGCTATTCATTCATGCTTTGATATCTTCTTCAGTTCAGGGACATGAAGTTCTTTTTATATAAATCTTTTACTTTCTTGGTTAGCATTACATGAAAATATTTTATATTATTTGTGGCTATTGTAAAGTTTGTTTTTTCTCTAATTTCTTTCTCAGCCCATTTGTCATTTATAGAAAGGAGGGCTAATGATTTTTCTGAGTTAATTTTTTTTATCTTTTTCCTTTCCTGAAAGTGTTTATCAGATGTAGGAGTTTTCTGGTAGAATTTTGAGGTCACTTATGCATATTATCATATCATTATCAAATAGTGATAGCTTGATTTTTTTCTTTCCAATTTGTATCCCCTTGATCTTTTGATCATTTATTGCTCTAGGTATTAGGTCATTGATTTTTCACATTAGATTATGTGTTTTTTCTTTCAGTTCATTTGATGAATAACATTGATGGATTTTCACATATTGAACCATCCCTATGTCCCTGGGATGGTTTATCATCATCTTGATTATAATTCACTTGATCATGCTGAATGATTTTTTGATGTGTTCTTGGACTTGGCTTGCCAGAATTTTATTGAACATATTTGTATGGATGTTCATAAATGAAATTGTTCCAATATTCTCTTTCTTTGTTGAGTATTTGTGTAGTTTAGGTATTAGGGTGAATGTGGTCTAATTGAATAAATTAGGTAGTGTTCTTTCTGTTTCTATTTTGTAGAATAGTTTGATGAGTATTGGTATTAGCTCTTCTTTGAATGTGGTAGAATTTTCTGCAATACAACCATCTTGTCCTGGGCTTCTTTCGGTTGGGAGACTTTTAGTGATTGGTTTTATTTCATAGTGGTTTTTAAGCTGTTTCAATAGTTTATATGATCTTGATTTAACTTTTTGGGAAGTGGTATCTGTTTAAAAAATAGTCCATTCCCTTAAGATTTTCCAACTTTGTGGAGTAAAGGCTTTTGATGTAAGACCTAATAATTCTTTGAATTTCCTCAGTGTCAGTTGTCATGTCTCCCTTTTCATATTGATTTAATTTGGTCACTGTTTCTTTGTCTCTTGGTTAGTTTGCCTATCTTGTTGATTTTCTCAAACAGCCAGTGCTTGGTTTCATTCATTATTTTTATTGTTTTTCTTTGTTTCTAGCTGATTGATTTGAGCCCTGATTTTGATTAGTTCCTTCCATCTAGTCCACTTGTGTCTGTTGGCTTCTTTTTGTTTCAGAGCTTTTAGGTGTGCTGTTAAGTTGCTAGTATGGCAATTACTGGATTTCCTGGGTTAGCGCAGGCCTCCTGGGATGCACATGGAGTTGTGGGTGAAGAGCAGAGTTCTGAGCTGCAATTGCAGGTAGAGGTGTGAACAGGAAGAAAGTTGGAACTCTGATATGGTGGGACAGACAACTGTTGGGTTGGGGGCATGGGTGTCTCACCTTGGTGTCTTAAGTTGGAGTAGGACTCCCAGGATGGGGTGTTCTTCTGGTTTTTAATATCAGTACTTAGATCTATAATCGCCTCTGAAAACTATTCTTAATGTACTTCTGAGTATTTATTGTACTATCCTCATTTAATTTCAAGGAATTCTTAAATTTATTCCTTGATTTTCCTTTTAATCCATTCACCATTCATGCATTATTTAATTTCCATGAGTTCATGTAATTACTAGAGAGTCATTTGCTATTGATTTGAAGTTTATTGCATTATTGTTAGGTAGAATACATGGAGTTATTTCAATTTTCCAAGTTTGTGAAGATTTTGTTTGCTATCCTAGTTATGGTTTAATGTATGGTCTAGAAGAAAAGCTTCTATGGGCCACAGAGTGAAACATATATGCTTTATTGTTTGAGTCAAATATTGTATAGCTAATAAAGTTCATTTGATAAATGATATCTCTGTTTAGTTTCTGTCCAGAAGACCTGTCTATTGAAGAAAGTAGACTACTAAAATGATCTACTATTACTGAGTTGTGGTTAATCTTTTACTTTAAGTTTCATGGTACATATTTTATGAACTCGAGTACAGTGGAATTTGGTGAATATTTGTTTAAAAGTATATGTATATTCTCTGGTTTTAATATGTATTTTGGGTTACCTGTTTCTTGGAGTATCATGACACATCTTGTATCTGTTCAGATTGCTTTTAACTTTGAAGTCTACTTTGTCAGATATTAGGATAACAACCCTCACTTGCTTTCTACTCCCATTTCCTTTGAATTCCTTTCCCATCCTTTTCCTATAAGGTGATGCCTATTTTTAAAACTGTGTTTCATGTAGAAAATACAAATGTATACTTTGTTTCTTAATCATTTATCTAACTTGCTTCTTTTGATTGGAGACTAGGGGGCATTGATATTTCAAGTTTGAATTGAAATTTAAATTTATTGCAGACTTTTATTTTCTGCGTGTCTTCTTAGTTATATTTTTGTTATAGGCATATTTGTTTTTCTTTTGTAGTCTCTTACTCATGCTTATTTATTTCTCCAGTATTACTTTTAGTATTCTGCGTGGTGTTAATCAGTACCCTAAATAGACCCATAAGAAACAAGTTGATTAAAACAGTAATAAAAAGCCTTCCAATGGAAAGAAAACCTAGGCCTAGATAGATTCTACCGGACTTTCAAAGAAGTTCTCTAACCAAAAATTTTATTTATCTTTTTCATAAAATATTTTTTTTTAATTTTATTTTCTATATTCTATGTTTACATTCCAAAGGCTTTCCCCTTTCCCAGTTCCCACCCACCATAGTTCCCATAGTTCCTCTCCCCCCCCATCTGTTCCCCAATAATTCCCCCTCCCCCCTCGGTTTCTTTACTAAACTGGAAGCAATCTTTACAGGCCCAGGGTCCTCTCCTTTCTTCTTCTTGGGAATCATTTGACTTGCTATTTGTGTCTTGAGTATTTAGGGCTTCTGGGCTCATTAATATCCACTTATCAGTGATTGCATTTCAGGTGCATTCTTTTGTGATTGGGTTAATTCACTCAGGATGATATTTTCCAGGTCTAACCATTTACCTACAAATTGCATGAATTCATTATTTTTAATTGCTGTGTAGTATTCCATTGTATAAATATACCACATTTTCTGTATCCATTCCTCCTTTGAGGGATATTTGGGCTGCTTCCAATTTCTGGCTATTATAAACAAGGCTGTTATAAACATAGTGGAGCATGTGTCCTTATTGCATGCAGGGGAATCCTCTGGGTATATGCCCAGGAGTGGTATGCCAGGGTCCTCTGGAAGTAACATGCCCAATTTTCTGAGGAACCGCCAAACTGATTTCCAGAGCGGTTTTACCATTTTGCAATCCCACCAACAGTGGAGGAGTGTTCCTCTTTCTCCACATTCTCGCCAGCACTTGTTGTCTCTTGAGTTTTTAATCTTAGCCATTCTGACTGGTGTGAGGTGGAATCTCAGGGTTGTTTTGATTTGCATTTCCCTGATGACTAATGATGTTGAAAATCTTTTAAGGTGTTTCTCGGCCATCCGAATTTCTTCTGGTGAAAATTCTTTGTTTAGCTCTGTGCCCCATTTTTTGATAGGGTTATTTGGTTCTTTGCGGTCTAACTTCTTGAGTTCTTTGTATATATTGGATATTAGCCCTCTGTCAGATGTGGAGTTGGTGAAGATCTTTTCCCACTTTGTTGGTTGCCGTTTTGTCCTTCTGACAGTGTCCTTTGCTTTGCAGAAACTTTGTAATTTTATGAGGTCCCATTTGTCGATTCTTGATCTTAGAGCATAAGCTATTGGTGTTCTGTTCAGGAACTTTTCCCCTGTGCCCAAGTCCTCCAGGGTCTTCCCAAGTTTCTTTTCTAATAGTTTCAGTGTGTCTGGTTTTATGTGGAGGTCCTTGATCCACTTGGAGTTGATCTTAGTGCAAAGAGATAAGACTGGATCAATTCGCATTCTTCTGCATGTTGACTTCCAGTTGAACCAGCACCATTTGTTAAAAAGGCTATCTTTATTCCACCGGATGGTTGTGGCTCCTTTATCAAAGATCAAGTGACCATAAGACTGTGGGTTAACCTCTGGGTCTTCAATCCTGTTCCATTGATCTGCTTGCCTGTTGCTATACCAATACCATGCAGTTTTTAACACAATTGCTCTGTAGTACTGCTTGAGGTCAGGGATATTGATTCCCCCAGAAGTCCTTTTATTGTTGAGAATAGTTTTAGCTATCCTGGGTTTTTTGTTGCTCCAGATGAATTTGAGAATTGCTCTTTCTAGATCTATGAAGAATTGAGTTGGGATTTTGATGGGGATCGCATTGAATCTGTATATTGCTTTTGGCAAGATGGCCATTTTTACTATATTGATCCTGCCAATCCAGGAGCAAGAAATATTTTTCCATCTTCTGAGGTCTTCTTCGATTTCTTTCTTCAAGGACTTGAAGTTCCTGTTGTACAGATCTTTCACTTGTTTGGTTAGAGTTACGCCAAGATACTTTATGTTGTTTGTGGCTATTGTGAAGGGTGTTATTTCCCTAATTTCTTTCTCTGCCTGCTTGTCCTTTGAGTACAAGAAGGCCACTGACTTGCTTGAGTTAATTTTATAACCTGCCACTTTGCTGAAGTTGTTTATCAGCTGTAGAAGTTCTCTGGTGGAGTTTTTTGGGTCGCTTAGGTAAACTATCATATCGTCTGCAAATAATGATAGTTTCACTAAAACGAATACATCTCATATAGAACAGAGTGCTCTAAAGTATCCCGTGCCTGCATATTGTCTAATTGTGGAATCTTTTCTGAGGATGTGTCTCTGATGAAGGTTGAGTGAGCTAATGATCTGTGTCCTAGCTCAATGTGCACATTGAAAGTCCTTGGTCGGTCAGTGGATGATACAAAAAAAAAAATAGAAGGAATGCTGGAAAAGGCAATGGGTATACATCAAGAGGTTCAGTCTTCATGGATGTGGGGTAGAGTGAGAGAAGTAGCTTCTGCAAGCAGGCTGAAGGAGGACTAAGAGTAAATATTAAGAGATTGGAATATAGGGGAACCCCGAGTCTGTAACAAGAGGCAGAGTAAACCCAATACTTATTAAGTTATGAAAAACTAACAAACTATAAATGAGACAATGGATGACTTCCAAACTCTATAATGGCAGTTTACTCTAATACCCAAACCAGATAAAGACAACAGAAAAAGGAGAAAAAACACAGGGTTGCCAAAGAACAAAACAAAACGACTTATTAAAATCCTCATAAGTTGAATATATGTATATATAAAAGAAGTCAATACATCATGATTAAGTTAATTTTATCAAGGAGATACAGGGATGGCTCAACATGTACAAGTTAGTAAATTGTATTAATGGACTTAAAGATAAAAACATATGATCTCTCAATAAATGCAGAAAACACTTTAAAAAAATCCAACATGACTTCATGGTAAATATACTAGATAGCAGGACTGCAAGGAATGAATATGCCTCAATGTAACAACAGCTATATATGAAAAACTTAGAGTAAGCATTATCATAAATAGAGAAATATTGTAGCAATCCTATTAAGATCAGGAAAGAGAGTACTCTTTACTGTCCTCACTCATTTTCAATATCGTGATCAAAGAACTAGCCGGTGCAATAAGACAAGAGAAAGAAATAGAACAGATACAAATAGAGAAAGAAGAATGCCAATGATCCTTATTTATAGATGATACTATATATAAGAGATTCCAAAAATTCCACCAGAGAACTTCTAGAAATGGTAAACAATTTTCAGCAAAGTGGCACGATATAAAAACAACTTAAAATCAGTAATCTTTTTAAACACCAAGAACAAGCACACTGAGAAAGAGATAATAGACACACTTTCTTTCACAACACCCTCAAAGGCAATAAAAATATTTTGTTATAAACATAACTAATTGGTGGTTGAGAATGAGAAACATTGAAGGATTCTGTGACAACCCCCAGCCCTCAAAAAGGAAAGAAACAGTCTAAAGCAGAAGCCATTGAAGAGAGTCCTTAAAAATTGTATAGCTCTTTGCAGTTGATGGCTTCTGGCAGTGGGTGAGGAAGGACTCAATCATCTTTAAGGGGCAAGACACTGGAACCTTGACCATGCTCCACTGTGTATATGTGCAACACAAATTGTTTTTGGTGTATTTTTATCTTTTTGAGGGGAGTACATAAGGGTGAGAGGATAAACTTGGGAAGAATGGGATGTGAATGTGATTAGGTGCATTGTGTGAAATTCCTAAATGATCAATTAAAATATTATGTTGGGAATTAAAAAAGAATAATGTAACTGATGCTGGCAGAATGTTTAATACATTTTCTTAGGATTCAAAATAAATAAAGACATTCTGTTTCCTGCAAATAAATAAAGAAAAAAATCATAACTAAAAAGGTGAAAGACCTCTACAATGAAGAATTTAAATCTCTAAAGAAAGTGCTGAAGAAACTACTGAATGTCCATATGAAGAAAAATGAAATTAGATTCATACAGATAATGTAGGCTACTGCTGTTGCCCTTGGTAGACTCCAAGAAGTTGAAGGGAAGTCACTATTGATGAAGTCACTGCACATTTTGGACGTGAGACTTGGAGTAATTGATTGAGATCTGACCTGGAACCCTCTTCCCCAAAAACTGCTAAGGAAGAGAAGCAATCATCTTGGGCTATGAACCACACAATGACCAGCATGCAAGGTTATACCTAAGATGAAATAGTAGTACCTATACCTCGACGGTATCAAGTATCTGTCTATGTAAAATTAAGGCTCACTCAATATGTAGCAAAACATAACTGTATCCTAGTCGAGTTGGTCGTGGTTGTGGTATGGTTGGTGAAGTCATGGAACCTAGGGGAAGAAAATACTATTGAAACTTTCCAAACCACTATAATCTCTAACTTCATATTTAATGCTTATGCTGATACATACATTGAAGAAGCCATCACCCAGCATCAAAGAAACTTCTTTTGTAGCAGTCAGAGACTGTGAATTAAAAGTTACAACTATTATCTATTTATTTATATGTGTGCTAAAAATAATGAAAGACAGAGTCTGAATATGAGAAGGAGTAGGCAGAGCATGAGGGGAGTTCAGGGCAAAGGTCAGGGTTAATGTAAATACATTGCATTTATTAAATTAAAAAATTAACAAGCCTAAAACCCCAAAGCAAAATAATACATAGATCATTCTATGAATGTCAAATCAAAATACTATCATTAAATATTGCTCTTCACATTTGCTGCTTAGCCCCTACTGCTTCACCATCCACAGTAGCCCTAGAGGCAGACTAACCAATCATTCTTAAGCCATAAATGGGAACAAACTAATTTAATGTAGAGGACTGCTAACTATGATACTAAAATCAGAAAGCACTTGAGAGTTTCCTGAAAGTAATTAAAACTATTAAATACTGTGTTGTGAGATTGTCCAGTAGGTAAAGGCGCTTGCAGCTAGGTCTGAGGATCTGAGTTTGATATTGGGCCTCACCTCATGTAAGGAGAGAACAGATTTCTTATGTTATTCTCTGATTTCTATATGTATGTTCTGCACATGTCACACCCCATAGTAAATAAACTATGTATACACACACACACTCATACACACACACTCTCACACACACACACACACACACACACACACACACACAATAAGCATATTCATGACTTAAAAAATGTAATACAACAAAGCAGTGTATGAGGTTTAAGGGCATAAGCTGTTTTCATTAAGTATACCCATCTCTCTAATTTTTTCTTCTGTATTTTTTGTGTAGTTTATGAATTTGTCGAGTTTGAATAACATTTACAATATGATTTTAATCCTCCTCTAAACATATTTCTACACTCTACTAAAAATTAATAAGATGATGTGCAGGTAGCATGAGGCTCCTGTTCCTGCTGCCTGTTTCAGGGAGTACTGCTGTTGGCTATGATCTTAGATAAACAAAGTGAACATTTTGAGATGAGATGTGCTTGCATATCTGCAGACTTCCATGGATTCCAACAGATGCTACTATTTTCAAAATGATATTTTCTAGAAGAGAAAAAACAAATATTGAAGAGTTGAGATTTTTTTCTTTGTTATAGCAAATTGAAATGTAATTCCAACTGCATTCAGCATTAAACCATTAAACCAACTCTTAAAAATATCTAGCCACTCCCACTCCCAAGACCCAGGCTTCTGTCAAGGCTATTGACTTATCTCCACAAACTGATGGTAATGTCCTATTGTTTAAATACAACATGCACATAACTTATTGAACATGGAGAAGTTGAGCAGGTGCCTACCTAGAGCCTCCACTCTCCTGGACTAGTGTTCATAGTGATGGACAGTACAATGCACACTGCTGTAATGTAAACAGCAACCCAGCTACAAAGCCTTTGATCTACAATGGTGACCTGCCTGCAGGATATGATGATGTAATAGTGGCACAAAAGTTGTGGGAGTAAACAACCACTCTCTATTGAATTGAAAGCCCACTCCATGAGTTAGAACCCATGCCTGACACTACCTGGGTGGGTAAAAACCCAAGACTAGATAGATCAGCAATCTAGGGAAAACTAATTCTGCTAAAGGAATGTGACAGTGATTTCTAATGACATTCTGGTATACTTGTAGATAAGTGCTTTGTTCAGCCATCATCAGAGAGACTTCCTTCTGCAGTAGATGGGAATCAATACAGAGACCCACAGCCAGGCAATGTGCAGAAAGCAATAAACCTTGGAACTAGGAGTAGATTAGGACTAGGAACTCAGTCCTATACAGGATGTCTCTATCAAACCTTTCCTCTCTGGGCAAAAGAGAATGCAGAAAGGTTGTAAGAGGAAGTGGGGTTGGAAGATACCAAGGAAACCACAGGGATGATGCACATATGAACCCACAAAGATTGTTAAAATGCACAAAGTCTGCACAGACCTAAACCAGATGGGGTCCAAGCACTGAAGTAGACACAGCCTCTATCCATATCCCAGAACCTATCTCCAATCAACAACTGCGTGCAAAGGAAAAATTAGTTTTCTTCAGCAGAATCTCATTGGGTATGCAAAACACACCATGGGAGGTTCCACAACCATCATTAGATGGCCAACAGGAAATGAAATCAGTGGTGCTTTTGTAAGGTTGTCTCATAATGCTTACATTGAGCTTTTCTACAGGCATTTTGCTTATATATTATGGTTTCTTACTTTAATTTTTATGAGATTTCTTTGTGTGGGGATGAGTATGTCTTTGTTTATATGTATATATTTTTTTTCTATTTTTCTTTTTCTTTTTTCCATTTTAACCTGCTAGAAAGAATTCTGTGAGTACAGTTGCTCTCAGTTCTTCAACAGACTTTCTTCTTACTGCATGTAATAATCATTCTTTATATTTCAAACACCAATCAGTCTGATCAAATGGCTGGTATGCAAAATGCTAGGCTTCAATACATACTTTGTCCCCATTGTGTCCCAACGCTGCTTCATGATCTCCAGATTCCTGGGATTTCTCCTTTCATGCCAAACTGTATTATTGTCTTTTCCCAAGTCAGCTATAGCTTGTCACAGAGAAAGTGAAGGCTGTTAGTTTTTCAATGTAGTATCAGATAAGTTGTTATAGGTCTGAAGACTATGTAGCTTGACAGTGTTCCTCATCATCTCTGGGGTAGAGTAGACTGGTGTCTTGATATTCAGACTATGATGTGATAGTCAGGAATGCCAAATCTTTCTAGGAACAAAATATGTTAAGTCGCAACCTGGAATTATTAATAAAAAACACAGATATTCCATTTAGACTGACCCATTTCCTACCTCAAAGTTTGAGGTCTTCACATGCACACTATTTTATTTCTCAAATTTCTCTTAGAGTTCTCAGATTAGCAGCAGCAGTGCCTACTTGGTAATGTTGATGCTGACACACCTCAGTTGGAGGACTGCCACAGGTAGCATAAGCTAGCTCTTTAAGGTCTCACTGACTCACTGAATATAATTTTTGTAAGAATTCCAGCTTAGAACCAACTTCTTTGATTATTTACATCTGATTCCTTCTGGCAGAGTTCTTGTAGGTGGGTGGACAATAATAAGTTATGTTACAGAGCCTCAAGGTTTATAGAAATTATATTTAAGGTAAGAGAACAGCAGGGGGATTGACAGAAAAAATGGGGGCATTATAGCCAAAATACTTCTGAGTAAATATGGAATAGAGAAAACAAAATGGGTCAGTGAGTGTCAGAGATGTAGTCTGAAGATGGTGTGTGGCTGGCCCCTTGAGGATGGAGGCATCTATGGGCACCTGAAGATTGTGTGTGACCAGGCCTCTTGAGGATGGCAGCCATCGGGGGTCATCTGAATAACTGTTGCCTGCAGGAACTTCTGAGATTCTAATATTGCTGACTATTGCGGCGTCCCATTTAGTAGGCCAGTCTGCATTTGCATAGGGTCACCCAGTGACTGTTGTGAGTACCTGTCTAAGGAGAGGACTCTAAAAAAAAAAAAGAAGGCACTGTATGTGTTAGACCTCAAGTCTCAGAGAAGGAAGAAGGTGGGACAGATCTCACTGTGGAGCCCAGTGTGGAAGGTGGTGAGGTGTCAGGAGTTCAGATGGAGCGTAGAAATCATCAGTGCCTCTCAGACGGTAGAATTTAGTCTCTGGAAGAAGAAAGGTCTGTGTGGGGTGTGGTAGGGAAGAGCATGGTCTGATTTGCATTTGTCAAAGACTGTTTTTTTTTTCCCTCTGTGAGCATGGGCTTAGGGGCAGAAGTAGAATTGAGTGGATAGTCAGGAAGCTACAGCAGCGCTCCATCACTGTGCTGGCTGATTTTGTGTTAATTTAATACAAGCTAGAGTTATCTGAAAGGAGGCGACCTCAATTGAGAAACTGTCTCTGTAACATCTGGCTGTAGGGCATTTACTTCATTCATGATTGATGGAGAAGGCCCCAGACCATCGTGTGTGGCGCTATCTCTGGGTTGGTGGTCTTGGATTCCATAAGAAAGCAGAATGAGCAAGCCATAATGAGCAATCCAGGTTGCTTCATGAGCATCACTCCTCCATGGCTTCTGCATCAGGCCCTGCCTCCAGGTTTCTGTCCTATTCTAAGTTCCTGTCCTGACTTCCTTCAATGATGTACTATGATATGGAAATGTAAGCCAAATAAACTCTTTGCTTCCCAACTTACTTTTGGTCATGATGTTTCATGACAGCAATAAAAACCCCAAGCAAAGACAATTGTTTTGGGAGATAGTGATATCAAGACCAGAGTATCCACAGTGGAGAGATGGAAAACAGGGATAATGGGAGATATCTCTCAACATCAGATGGCTGAGATCAAGTAAAGATGGGACTGAGCTTTACTTGTGGGTGGAAGCAGGAATGTGGGGACAAGCAGCAGGTTGGAGAGGGGGGTGAAAACCAGTGTTCTTTTTAAGCTGTGTCATGTCCAATGAGGATGAGACATCCCAGGGGTAATATAACATTGGCATCCAGGCATGATACAGAGAGGGGTAGTCAGGATTACAACATTATTCTTGGAGTTAAGAACAACGAGATGCTCACTGAAATCTTTGGCCATCTTAGATGATAAGGCCTGTGAGTGTCTTCCCTCCTCCATGCATGCCAGGATTCCTAGTGTCCTAGGTTCTTCTGAGCCTGCCTGGCTCTGGTTGTCATAAAGCAGGACTGTTATGTCCCCTTGCCCTGAGCTCAACTGGTACCCTGCTATAAAAGGAGAAATGCTCAGAATCAACATCATTCCCCACCAGATATCATGCTGATTTTATCCTGAATCACATTCCCTGTTCTTCCTACCCAACTTCACTTAGCCCTACCCCAAATTTAATTGAACAGAGCTGAGTGAACTTACTGAGGTTTTGGACAATTGAGCGATTCAACTTTTGATAATGGCTATAAGCAAGGGTCCTACTGGCATAAGTTCCTGGACGTGGCTCATGTGCTCCTGCTTCACTTAGTGCTCTGTGCCCAGCTGACATCACCTCCTCACCCTGACATCACCTCTACCTGCTCCCTGCTTGTTTGCTTGCACTGTGTCAGCATCTCTTTCCTCCCCACCTCGCCACTGATTGGATACACATTTAAAGTATTTTAAGTCACAAGATTTGCAGTAGGACTGGGCCCTTTCACTAAAAATTACACTCTCCTGGCATAATCTTCAGATGAGCTCTCTTAAAAATTCTCTTTACACTTTAACTTTACAATCCCAACTGGTGGTTTGAAGGTTTTTTCTTCGTGTTCTTCCCTCTGATTGTATTTGTTTCTTTGGCCTGAATATAACATCCCAAGGGTTGATTAAGCTATCCTGGGGCTGTGCTAAGACAGACAATTACCAAATTTCACTCACTGACGTTCCCTGGCAAACCCTTGAGGAATCTTAGATTTAAAGTCTGCACATTTTGTTCTGGAATGTTTGTTTGTGGATTTCTGTTCCTCAACTTGCTAAGAAACCTGATGAAAAGGCTCCCACACTGTGGTTCTCTTTTTCCATGCAAGAAGTTAGGCCAGTTCATGATAATCAACAACAAGAAATTTTGACTTTAAGTGATCGCACCAAGATGAGCCAAATGAAATCCCAGAGATCTATCTCAGCATGTGCTTCCTGGGTGATTTTAAACTTAAACTTGGTGCTGAACTTGAACACAGTGAGTCCAGTCAGGAATGGATACTTACGGCCAAGTTGTCTGGGATTATCTTATAGGGTAATCTAGTAACTTCTATTTGCATGAACCATTGAGAGTCAGGTCTGCTTTCTGTCAGTTTCCCCACTCTTTTTCTTATGAGTTTGGTTTTTTTTTATGTGAATCATTCCAATGAGTTTCCTGCACTAAGATTTCTGCTTCCTGCTGTTGTTTAGAAGTGACTGCAGTTTTCATGATTTACAGGCATTCCTGGTGCTGACTTGAATTTGGTTGGAGGCATTTTCACATTTTGTATGTATCTCCAATAAGATTCAGTGGGGCTGGTTGGAGAAAACAGTTTCTATAAAATTTGCAGTAAGGGTATTAATATTTAAATAGTAGGTGTAGTGAATAATTTTTTTCTGAAAATTCTTGCATTTTACAGAAATGGCTATCTAGTTAATAAAATACCTTGAGATCATTTAAAACTATGCCCTCAGCCTGCTTTCCTATTGTTTAAGCTTAGCATGTCTGTAAATGCAATAAAACTTATTATAACTTGGATTTCTTATGTAATCAACTGTTACATTATCTAAGCTAAATGTGTAGTTTTAACCTTAAGTTATATATTCTTACATGTCCTTGACCATAGTAATATTTTTATGGATCCACTAGTTGTGATAATCATTTGTGGAAAACAGCAGATTAAAAAAAACCTTAAGTAAGGCAAACACCTCATAAATTTTGGAAGCCGTATGTGAGTATAGGCTAATGACATCTGTGTGCAATTTGGGTGCTATTCGGGGTCAGTAGAAGTTAGAAAGTAACTTCTTCCTTTGTACAGCTCAAATTTCTGTAAAGAATTCCTTACTCTGTTCACATTACATGTTTTCTTTGCTATTCAATAACTGTTAAGCAAGGTCCTCTGTTGGGGATAGAAAGAAACAGAACACTGATACGCATTTTAATCTTAGGATACCTGTATCAGGGTATAACTATATCATAAGCCAACAGCCACTTGTGCCTGTCTGTGATTCTTCTAAGTGTTGGCTTCCTGAAACCTGTCAAACCTTGTGTGTCTGCTTTGTTTCCCACTGTGTTCTTGAAGACACAGCCCAGATTCTCTGGAGCCACATTGCTGTTTCAGTGTCCACAGAAGGCAGAAAGTTAGGGGTCCCTCTTAGTTCTCTGTTGTTGCTACTCCTTGCTGCAGTGGGCCAGGTTAGTAGTAGGCAAATGCCCTCATGCTACCCTTTCCCACAGCTGTGAGTACCTGGCCATCCATACACTCTGGGCTTTCCTCTTCCATTGCACACTGCTGTCATGTGGACATAATGTACAATGGAATGCTGAGTGTATATCAGTTTCATTAGCCTAGACAAATGCATGGAGGATTGTTTTCCAGATACAAGTGTAAAAGTTATTAATTCTCTTTAGTAAAAGTCTTCACTAAAG
The DNA here is from genome assembly GCA_964023405.1 of Apodemus agrarius. NCBI lineage: Eukaryota > Metazoa > Chordata > Mammalia > Rodentia > Muridae > Apodemus > Apodemus agrarius. Next base: position 150,806,875 of record OZ030009.1, read on the forward strand.
CCTGGTGTGCCAGAATAAAAAGACCTTTGTCTAATACTAAACTCAAAGTGGACTCGGATCCAGAAGTTTCTGTTATTCATTTCAGAGTCTTTTGTGTTTCCATGGAAACACATGCATGGCTTGGCAAAAATATTGTGTGCTGAACATTTTTTTTTCAAATGATCCTTAGCCTTGAGAGTTTTCTTGAAAAAGAGCATGCAGGAGTCTATTGGCAGTCAAAAGAAGGAGCCCCCTTTCCTTCTCTTCTTGGTGGGCATAGTATTCAGTTATTATCAGAAATGGAATTATATGTCACCATATTTGTTTCTAAAAATCAGCTATCAGTAAATATATGTGATTGCTTTGGTCATCTAGATAAACAAACTTTATCTTTTGTTTGTTGGCTGTTGGTTCTCCATGAGTGATGTTTTAGTTCCTCACTCTTTTCCCCTTTGCTTTCTCTTATCTTTCTTCTTATATCTTTGGGGCTTCAAGTCTCTTGTCTCTTCCCTTACTGCTATGGTTGTTGTAATTGTCTCACAAAGCCTATGTAGAAGTCTTATTGAGAGGCAATCAATCCTTGAAGGGTTGGAGCCTGATGGGAGGTCTTTAGATCATCGGATGTGTACTGTTGAAGGGATTTTGAGACCCTGTTTCCTCGTCCTTTCTCCTTTCTGGCTAGCTGCTACCAGGTGAGAGGCTTCTTTTCTCCTGTGCTCACAGTGATGTGCTTCCCCAGGTCCAGAGAAACTGGTCATTTGGCTATGAACTGAAGCTCCCAAACTATGAATCCAAGTAAGCCTTTCATCTTTTCCAGCTGGTTTATTTCAAGTGTTTTGTCAGAATTGGAAGGCTCACTCTTTTACTCATTCAGTACTAGCCAATCTTCCTTTTTCCTCCCCCAGCATCTTTTTTAGCCTGTGCAGGGAAGCTTGACACTCTGTACAACAAATCAGTTCACAATGACCTGTCTGAGGGTTCAGAATGCCTTTCTCTATATTGAAAATCTTGAGAATTTCTTTATATGTAAAACCACACACACACACACACACACACACACACACACACACACACACTGTTTTTGTGTTCAATGTTGACTTATCTCTTTTGTCTTCCAAGTAGTGTTAGGATCTCCAAGACGTTTTGAGATAGGAGGGGCCATGTGGTTACTGGCATGGAGGGACATTTCATGAGTTGGCCGAAGAACAGGGATGCAGGACAAGCCTCATTGGTAAAGTGCATGTGGGGAAAGGGATGCACGAACGAGAAAGAGTGCATTTCAGATGGAAGCCTGGATTCTAGGGAAGCAGCCAGGCCATATCCGGCCATGGCTATGCTTTGAATGAAGATATGGTTCAGGTAAAAAAAGGTATCTCACATCTCTCATGTTACTGGAACCCTTTGAACCCTTTGCTTGCTAATATGGATGTACTAGAGGCATACCACAGGGCCAGACACAAAGGGTAGAAAACCGCATGGCTGTGCAAAGCAATAAGTTTCAACAGGCCTAATCTAGTCCATTCCTGCAGCATTGCCTGGTATTAATTTATTTATCCAGTTTTTAATGCTCTTATATTACATATTTATTCATCTAGCTTTAACATCAAAGCATTAAATATGAGGAGACTAATCAAGAAAGGAGGCTGCTCTGCTCAATTTCATAGTTACTGGCCTAGGCGGCTCACCCTCTAGTGCCTGCTTTAGGCCTTCTAGTAGATTAGCACAACCCTTCCTTTTGTCTTCACCTGCCTGTCCATCAGAAACACTCTGTAAGTGTCGTATTTGGATCATAGCTTCTAAAAGAGAAGCTCCTAGCAAAGAACAGGACTTGTTTACTTAGCCTCAGATTAGAGGTTGAAGGTGGTTGGCTTCAGCAGGCTTAGTCTGGTCCAATTCCTACAGTACTCTTTGGTATTATCCATCCATTGCTATTATTATCTTATTGTATACCTATCCACCCAGTGCTTGACTAAAGCCGACATATCATCTCAATTCCTATTTCATATAGATGTTCTTGTACATTGGATTAAGGAGCTAATGCTGGCTAGGATGTACTTAATTCTTGCTCTCAGAGGCTGAGGAAGTAGGGTTTAGTGTTTGAGGCCATCTTGAGCTACAAAGTAAGGCCTCATCTCCAAATAGCATTGACAGCAACAAACAAAGAGCTATTTCTGACCTGTATTAAACTCAGTTTCTACCAAGATATATTTAGTTTGTTATTCCTGCTAAAACAGATTTATATGCAAGTGACATGATATGTGTTGATTGAGTCCAAAATCATTAAAATCACAAAGGCAAAGAGTTGGGTTATATTAAATGTTTTTATACTTAAAGACATGTAGTCTATATAAAAGGAAGCATTGTCAAATAAATGACTTATGTATGATTATATAATAAATTAAGGACTATAGACCAAAGACAAATTAAAAGGTAAACTATTCTTTACCCATAAGACTTAATTGGAGTCTGTATAAAAAAAGACTAACTGGCATTTATTAAGTTTTTCTTATCATCTTCATAATTTGCTCCATGACATGTTACAGATTTTTATTGCTTTCTAGAGTTTAGTAGTCTCCACTCATATGAGGAACTAAGTATATGCTAGAGGTGAGGAAACCTTCTCAGTGCTAATGTTCTTTAGTTCACAATGTAAGAATATAGGGAAGTGGGTGAAACTTAGATTTGGTGGGATGGGAGGCTGAAAAATGAGAAACTACATAGGCACACTCACTCTTCAGTCTTGCTGTAACTATTTTTTTCTCAGAACACAGAGTTGACATTTTTTTTTTACTGCAATGAAGAATATCTTTCTATATCTGTCAAAGAGGAGACTTACCACATATGCCATCTGCCCTTCCCCAAACCCACACAGTGAGCTGTGTAGGTGGAAACTCTTTACGCTGTCTTTTCTAAGGTTCACACATGTCAGCTTTTACATTGCCATTTATGAGAAATTCATATCAGCAGAATTCATGTGTTGTTAAAAAAACCCACATTCCTTGACATTACTTATTTCCTCAGATTAGGATTTCTATTTCGAGTTATGTTACAATCTGAAAGTTACCCAAGTGACAAATTGAAGAGGAGAAAGGAGGAGAAGGAGAAAAAAGAAGAGAAGGAAGAGGAGGAGAAGTAGGAGAGGAGGTGAAATAGGAGAAGGAAGAAGAGGAAGATCATGATGAACATTATTATTGTGCCACATTATTACTATGCCAACTTAATTAAAACCAGCAGGTGAGATCCAAAGAGCTGTTATTCAGAGATGCTGTAAGACTGCTCACGTACACTGACCCAAACAATAACTAAAGAGCTCAAATAAACCAACCAAATAAAATGCCACTATTTTAGAGACTCACATCTTTTAGTCGTTTTCGTGTTAAACATTAAGATGGTGGCTTTTGTTTATCAACAGCATTTAAAAAGTAGAAGCTCCCTGAACAGAAGCAGATAATGTGATGGTAAGTTCTCAGGCTGCTTTCTTTCACATGCTATATCTGTAAACGTCAGAAAACTGTGGATATGTGAGTAGCTTTACTACAGCTGCTGGGGATGTATCTTCTTTACATCTAGACACATTTAAAATTTGCACAGCATTAAAACATTTGAAGTTATATCAACGTATAAATTATGCCTCACCATATTTGCTGTGTCTGTGAATTGATGCTATAAGACTTCCTACAGACTCATGCTGGACAGACATTCTCCAGTGAGCAAACAGATGATACAATATTCTCAGACCACCTTGACTTGGCTGCTAGCCTTCTGAATCAATTGCAGACCACATTCTTGAGTGTACATTTTAACTACAAACCAATGCAAAGCCCAGACCCAACACTCTGTTTTACCTTTCCAGGCGCTTATACAGTGGGCTGTTGTACCTTTTCTTAATCACCAGGTCAGGTGCTAGGAAATGCCTGCCCTGGAGAAACTGCTGATTATTCATACTCATGAATCCCAAACTTGCATTATAACTGATACTGCCCTTGGAAACCTCATTGAAGTCTTTTACACATAGCTGCTTCTTCCTGTCTGCCATGCTTTTTCTCAAGGAATTGCCAGTGTAATTAAATATTTGCTTTATTTACATTTCAAATGTTATCCCCTTTCCTTGTTACCCTTCCGAAAAACCCTTATCCTATCCCCCCTTCCCAGGCTTATCAACCCTCCACCCCTGACACTATCCTGTCATGGTATTCCCCTACACTGGGGCATTGAGCCTTCACAGGACCAAGGGCCTCTCCTCTCACTGATGTCTGAAAAGGCCATCCTCTGCTACATATGTAGCTGTAGCCATGGGTCCCTCCATGTGTACTCTTTGGTTGGTTGTTTAGTCCCTGGGAGCTCTGGAGGTACTGGTTGGCACATATTATTGTTCTTCCTATGGGGCTGCAAACCTTGTCAGCTGCTTGGGTCCTTTTTCTAATTCCTCCACTGGGGACTCTATGCTCAGTCCATTGGTTGGCTGTGAGCCATGTGTATTTTGATCCCCCTTCTAAGAAGGACCAAAGTATCCACACTTTGTAATGAACTTGTTTGATTTCCATCAAGTTTTTCTCAAGCAGTGGAAGAAATTTCTTTTAATACTGTCTTGGGGATTGGTGAGATAGATGACTCAGTGGTTAAGAGCACTAGATATTCTTCCAGAGGACCTAGGTTTCTTCAATTCATGACCATGTTCCACAACTCAAGTTCCATGGGATCTAAGCCTCTGCAAGCACCAGGCATGTAATGATGACTAGATGCTTATGCTGGTGAAATACCTATACTACTAATACTGCTACTAAATAATAGTAATAGTAATAATAATAATAATAATAATAATAATAATAATAATCCTTTTGTCAATGTGATTGGTTAAGAGTGTTATTAATGAGAACTTTAATGGGAATTGAAAGTACTCCTAGCTTTTTGCTTGAGACCTGTGATGAAAAGCTGGAATATTCCCTTTGGAGAACATGAAGAAAAGAGGCTTGTTGGTGAAGAAGGTGATTAAGGGATTGAATTTATCTTAATTTAGATTTACAGAAGAAAGGAGACTTCTCTACATCTCTTGTTTGCACATGTGTAGCAACACCATAAGAGAAAATTGGCACATTTGTTAGCGTTCATGAGTATAGGTTTAAATATGCCTATCAGTCAAGTTTTTATTGAGTTTACCCTTGGTTTTGTGAGATCTGTGGGTTTGGGCAACTATCTAACAGTAAGTATCTGGCACTATTGTATTAAACAGAGTAGCTTCATTGTCATAAAAATCCTTCTAACTCTACTTCTTCATATCATAGATTTTACTCTTCTGAGTTTTTTCATAAAAACAATAAGTAAAGCCTTTAAAATGAATGAAATACCCAGGAGCATTCTGAAAGTAGGAGAGAAGATAACTGTGTATCTATCACTAAATCTTGAAGAAAATATACCGGCAATAAGAGATGAGCCATGCATGAGATGCAACAAAGAGAGCAGCCTTCTTTATTGCTTAATTTAAGACACATTATTGAGTGCCTACAATATGTCCAGCACTGTAATGACAGTTGTGTGTTTATAGAGTAATGTCAAAGAAACATAATATTGAAGTTATTTTAAGAATAAAATATGGTAAAGTAAATGCACCTTAGATACGGTGTCTTTATGAAGAGAAGTTTGGATAGAAGCAGAAAGATGGATGTGTAGAAGGGCTGGTAACACACAGATGTGACGATGTGTGCAGACAATCTCTTAAAGTAATTTGATTCTGGGGAAAGAAGGTGGGATTTGAATAATAAATGGATGGCTCCAGGAATAAAGGAGAAATTTATTCGATAAAAAACGGTGAAGTAGAGAAATCTGATGCGTTACTCTCCATAAATATAGTAGAAACAACAGAACAGTTTTGGAATTCTACAAATTGCCAAGAAGCGATTTCAAGCCTTAAAGAAGTACTTGAAGAAATTCTTTTTGATATTGCAGCTGCTCTGCCCTAGTGAAGGTGTAAAAAACCTCCTTCGGGAAAAAATGTTTGGATTCAACGTATCCTGTCTGATGACTCTCTGGAAGGGCTAGTATTTTCTTCTGACTCATTGCTAAGCCAGTGCTAGAGAAGCTGGTATGGGATGTTTGTCAAAAACAGACTCAGGCAGATGCTCTATATGTTACTTCCCGATATTAAATAAACAATAGACTATGCAAAAGGTTTAGGAGAAAAGCCTAGTAAGTTATTTGTAAAAGTTTAATTTTTTTCCTCTATATTTTTAAGAATCTAAAAAGACATTAACACAATCAAGGACTATGGTATTAATTTTAGCATTTGAATTTTTTAGATTTATTTATGTGTTTTTTTTAAATTTTTATTTTCTATATTCTATGTTTACATTCCAAAGGCTTTCCCCTTTCCCAGTTCCCCCCTCCCTATGTCCCATAATTCCTCTCCCCCCCAACTATTCCCCAATCATTCCCCCTCCCCCCACGGTTTCTCTACAAAACTGGATCCAATCTTTACAGGTCCAGGATCCTCTCCTTTCTTCTTGGGAATCATTTGACTTGCTAATTGTGCCTTGAGTATTTAGGGCTTCTGGGCTCATTAATATCCACTTATCAGTGATTGCATTTCATGTGTATTCTTTTGTGACTGGGTTGTGTTTTTTTTTTTAATTTTTTATGTAAGTATACTGTTGCTGTCTTCAGATACACCAGAAGAGGACATTAGAATCCATTATGGATGGTTATGAGCTACCATGTTGTTGCTGGGACCTCTGGAAGAGCAGTCAGTGCTCTTAACTGCTGAGCAAATGTTCCAGCCTCCCCTATATAACCAGTTACTGTGGAATTCTTTCTTTCTTTCTTTCTTTCTTTCTTTCTTTCTTTCTTTCTCTCTTTCCTTCCTTCCTTCTTCTCTTTCTTTCTTTCTTTCTTTCTTTCTTTCATTTAAAAGAATTTTGTTACATTAAGACTAATATAAAACATGAAACAGATATTTTCATGTTTGTATATTTAGGGAACAGAGGTGGAATAGAAAGGTATGAGTGAGAAACTAAGACTCTCTCTGTCTGTCTGTCTGTCTGTCTGTCTGTCTAACATCTATCTCCTCTTGCTATATTTCTTTATGTTTTTGCCTAGTGTTGTTATGAGCAAATGGTTTTTGCTTTTAAAATCAAGGGTGAATAATTTTATCTTAATTGAATTCAACAAATGTGTTTGCAAGTGTATTGAAATGTATGTGCGAGTGAATGCTTTTTTGAGGGGGATAACAGTAAAATATAATATAATAACATAAAACAAAAATGAAGACACCAAAATTGGACAAAACAAACAGAAAAAATGGCCCTAGAGAAGGAACAAGAAATAGAGATCTACTCATGAACTCCCAGGAATCCCATAAAAACAATAAATGGATGCTACAATACATAAACAGATGACCAGGTTCAGACCAATGCCAGCCCTGTCATGCTCTGAGTTTACCTGAGCTTTGATTGTGTTGATTTTAAAGGGCTTTGACTTCTTGATGTACTTCATCCCCTCTAACTCTTTATTTTTAGGGGGGGGGAGAAAGAGTTTATTTTATCTTATATCTTGTAGTAAATTATGAATGGTAGTCAGGACAGGAAATTAAACATGAACTTGGAGGCAGGCACTGAAAAGCGGCCATGAAGGAATAGAATCTTTTTTTTTTTAATTTTTATTTTCTATATTCTATGTTTACATTCCAAAGGCTTTCCCCTTTCCCAGTTACCTCCCACCATATGTCCCATAATTCCTCTCCCCCCCTGATATTCCCCACTCATTCCCCCCCCCAACAATTTCTCTGTTCTGGGTCTACAATACTGGATCCAATCCTTACAGACCCAGGGTCCTCTCCTTTCTTCTTCTTGGAATAGAATCTTATACAGAGTGATTTCTTATTCCAGCTGTTCAGGGATGACACTTGGCAATAGTACATCATCAGTCAAGAAAATACTCAATGATCTTTTGCCTACTAGACAATCTGATGCAGACATTTTCTCAACTGAAATTTCCTTTTTCAGTTTGGATCCTGTTAGACTATATTTGATAAGAAACAAAGAAAGAAAGAACAAAAGAAAGAAAGAACAAAGGAAAGGCCGGGCGTGGTGGTGCACACCTTTAATCCCAGCACTCGGGAGGCAGAGGCAGAGGCAGAGGCATGCGGATTTCTGAGTTCAAGGCCAGCCTGGTCTACAGAGTGAGTTCCAGGACAGCCAAGGCTACACAGAGAAACCCTGTCTCGAGAAAACCAAAAAAAAAAAAAAAAAAAAAAAGGAAAGAAATAAGAAAGGAAGTAAAGAAAGAAAAATGAAAGAAGGAAAGAAGAAAAGAAAGAAAGAAAGGAAGGAAGGAAGGAAGGAAGGAAGGAAGGAAGAAAAACGATTTTCTTTAAGAATCAGCTCCTGGTTTGTTGATAGTTTTGTATAGTTCTTTTTGTTTCTACTTGGTTGATTTCAGTCCTGAGTTTGCTTATTTCCTGCCATCTACTCCTCTTGGGTGTATTTGCTTCTTTTTGTTCTAGAGTTTTCAAGTGAGCTATTAAGCTGCTAGTGTATGCTCGCTCCAGTTTCTTTTTGGAGGCAGTCAGAGCTATGAGTTTTCCTCTTAGTATTGCTTTCATTGTGTCCCATAAATTTGGGTATGTTGTGCCTTCATTTTCCTTAAATTCTAAAAAGTCTTTAATTTCTTTCTTTATCTCTTCCTTGACCAAGTTATCACTGAGTAGTTCAGCTTCCATGTGTATGTGGGCTTTCCATTGTTTTTCTCGTTATTGAAGACAAGCCTTAGTCCATGGTACTGTGGAATTCTTAATGGGTACTCCATATAGTCCAAGCTGTCCAATCTATAGAAGTTGGAGTGTGTATAGAAGTGGATTAAAAGCTAAGGCAGAGGGAACTGCCAGGCTACATGTTGAAATTGTGACCCAAACCAAAAATATAGACAAACAGTAGAAGGACAGAGGGATAGAGTGTGGTGAGATACTTTCTTCTGGGTTTGACACAGCTGCTGCACTATTATAGTCTCAGCAACAGTGATTATTATCTCAGATTGGGCATTCCAACATTCTGTCATGGAATGTTAAGGGCATCTGACAGACCCATCCCCGCCTGAGCATATAAATGTAGTTAATGGATGATGGAGGAGATAGAAACATTTTCTTCAGTAGTACTAGCGTCTGCAAATAACCTCACACTTATGTTACTGCATGTGACCCTAATGAAATTGAATAAGTTACAAAGCAAGACAATGAAAGAAAAAACATGCAACTGAAGGCGGACTATTTGGGCAGAGGAAAGGGGTTAGGAAAAGGACAATCAAAGTTCGTGGAGATAAATATAATTTAAGATATATTATATGTATATGAAAATGTCAATATATAAAATGTTAAAAACCCTTCAGGAGCCTAAATACGGTAAAAATGAGTAGACACGTACTTACAGACTTAAGAAGCTGGCCTATCAATTATATGGTTGGTAGGGGTCTAATGCTTAGAACTCAGCCACAAAAAGTCAAGTAGCTCAAGTAAAACCTGACAAAGAAATGTAAAATTGTGCTGGGTATGCAGCTCAGTGGGAGAGTTCAATTAAAAGATCTGCTAAACTTATGAGCATTAAATATGGGCAAGGGATTTGAAAAGACAATTCTCCAAGAATTATACATAAGCAGGAAAATATGCTCATGAAAAATTCTAGGTATCTTTAGAACAAAGGGCTATGAAGAGCAACCATAATGATATGTCACTTCTCACTAGGATGTCTAGAATAAAATCAGATAATTATATGTCTTAGTGGTAACTTGGAGAAATCAGATCTTCTCTACTGCTGGTGGTTGGGCAAACAGGTGCTGCTACAAAATGATTTGACAATTCCTCAAGTACTAAGTATACAGTCACCATGTGATTCAATAATTCTACTCTTGAATATATAAAAGAGAATTGAAAACTTAATAAATTCACCTAAAATTTGCACAGGACAGTTCATTATCACAATAGCGAAATGTAGATACAATTCAGATGTTCATTATCTGTTGAATGGGTAAAGAAATTAATTGTAAAATGGGATATTATTCAGCTTTAAAAAGAATACACATAGAAATGGTTAGACCTGGAAAATATCATCCTGAGTGAATTAACCCAATCACAAAAGAATGCACATGAAATGCAATCACTGATAAGTGGATATTAATGAGCCCAGAAGCCCTAAATACTCAAGGCACAATTAGTAAGTCAAATGATTCCCAAGAAGAAGAAAGAAGAGGACCCTGGGCCTGTAAAGATTGGATCCAGTTTTGTAGAGAAACCGTGGGGGGAGGGGGAATGATTGGGGAATAGTTGGGGGGGAGAGGAATTATGGGACGTATGGTGGGGGGGAACTGGGAAAGGGGAAAGCCTTTGGAATGTAAACATAGAATATAGAAAATAAAAAAAAAGAATACACATAGGTAAATCTTGAAAGCTTCATTCTAAGTGAAAGAAGATGGCCACCAAGGACCACATATAGCATGATTTCTTGCATAGGTAATGTTATTAATAGACAAGAACTGAATATATTCCAGTGTTTGCCAGGGAAAAGTTGAAAAACGGAAACAGAATGAGGAAAAGTATGTGTATTCTTGTTTTTTTAATTCAATTTCTTATTTACTTTACATCCTGATCACCACTCCCCCTGTTATCCCCTCCCACGATCCTTCCCCCATCTCCTTTTCTTCTCCCCAGAGCTGGTGGGGCAGCCCCTGGGTATTTTCCCACCCTGGCACTTCAAGTCTCTGCAAGGCTAGGTGCTTCCTCTTCCACTGAGGCCAGGCAAGACAAACTAGCTAGAAGAACATATCCTACATAAAGGCAACAGATTTTGGGGTGACTCTGTTCCAGTTGTTTAGGACCCACATGAAGACCAAGCTGCACATGTGCAGCATTATGTGCTGAGGGCTCTAGGTCCAGCCCATGTACGTTCTTTGGTTGGTGGTGCAGACTCTAAGACCCCAAAGCGTCCAGGTTAGTTGACTTTGTTGAACTTCCTGTGGAGTTCAACTATCCATTTTGGGGCCTGTAATCCTTCCTCATATTCTTCAAGAGTCCCCAAACTCCATCCACTGTTTGGCTATGGGTGTCTCTATCTGTCTGAGTTAGCTGCCTGGAGGAGCCTCTCAGGAGACAACATGTTCCTGTCTGCAAGCATAACAGAATATCGTTTATAGGTTTAGGGATTGGTGCTTGCCAATAGGATGGGTTTCAAGTTGGGCCAGTTATTGGTTGGCTATTCCCCAAGTCTCTTTTCTGTCTCCTATGCCAGCATTTTTTTGTAGATAGAATAAATTTGGGGGTAAAAGTCTTGTTGGTAGATTGGTATTTTTTTGTTGCTGGGGTTTCTGCCTGGCTATAGGAAGTGGCTTCTTCAGGTTACATATTCCCAATGATATGAGTCACAGCTAATGTCACCCCTATTGATTCTTGGGTGATCCCTTATCCCAGGTCTCTGTCTCATCTGGAGATGCTACCCACCTTTTTCCCACCATCAGTTGCAGACTTCCATTAATTTTCATAGACATCTAGGCATCTCTCCTCTCCTTCCCCATACCTGATTCTGAACCCCCTTCACCTCCCCAACCCCTCTCCCTCCTAGTTCCCTCTCTCTCTGCCTCTTATGACTATTTTATTAACCCTTCTAAGTGAGATATAAGCTTCCTCACTTGGCCCTTCCTTCTTGTTTAGCTTCTTTGAGTCTATGGAGTATCTGCATTTTATGGCTAAAATCTTACAAGTAAATACATACCATGCATGCCCTTTAGGAACTGGATTACCTCACTCAGGATGATATTTTCAAGTCCCATCCATTTGCCTGCAAAGTTTATGATATCTTTGTTTTTAATACCCGAATAGTATTCTAATGTGTAGATGTACCACATTTTCTTTATTCATTATTCAGTTGAGGGACATCTAGTTTGTTTCCAGTGTCTGGTTATTACAAACAATGTTGCTATGAACATAGTTGAGCAAGTGTCTTTTTGAGATGTTAGAACATCTTTTGGGTATATGCCCAGGATTGGTATAGCTGGGTCTTGAGGTAGAAACATTCTGTTTTCTGAGAAACCACAAAATTGATTTCCAGAGTGGTTGTGTAAGTATACACTCACACTAGAAATGAGTAAGTATTCTTGAACTGCATCCTAAACAGCATGTACTATCTCTTGAGATATTTATCTTAGCCATTTTGATGGGTGTAAGATGGAACCTCAGTGTTGTCGCGATTTGTATTTCCCTCATGACTAAGGACTTAACACATTTCTTTAAGTGCTTCTTGGCCATTTGAGATTCCTTTGTTGAGAATTCTCTGTTTAGCTCTGTACCCCATTTTTAAAAATTGGATTATTTATGTTGTTGGTGGCTAATCTCTTGAGTTCTTTGTAAATTTTGGATATTAGCCCTCTGTCAGATGTAGGGTTGGTAAATATCCTTTCCCATTCTGTAGGTTGCTGATTTGTCCTATTGACAGTATCCTTTGCTTTACAAAAGCTTTGCAGTTTCAAGAGGTCTGGTTTATTAATTTTGGATCATAGAGCCTGAGCCATTGATATTCTGGTCAGGAAATTTTCTCCTGTACTAATGTGTTCAAAGTTATTTCCTACTTTCTCTTCTAAGAGATTTAGTGTATCCAGTTTTATGTTGATGTCCTTGACCACTGGGTCTTGAGTTTTGTACATGGTGACAAATATTGATCTGTTTTCAATCTTCTATATCCAGTTAGATCATCATCAATTGCTAAAGATGCTTATTTTTTCTATTGCATATTTTAGCTTCTTTATTAAAAACCAAGTGTTCATAATCCTGTGGATTTATTTCCAGGTCTTCAATTAGATACATTGATCAACATATCTGTTTCTGTACCAATACCATGCAGTTTTATATCACTATTGCTTTGTAGTACAGCTTGAGGCCAGGGATAGTGATTCTTTCAGAAGTACTTTTATTGTGCAGGATTGTTCTGGGTATCTTGTTTTTGTTTTTATTCTATATGAAGTTGAGAATTGCTCTTTAAATGTCTATAAAATATGATGCTGGAATTTTGATAGGGAGCATGTTGAATCTGTAGATGGCTTTTGGTAAGATGGACATTTTCACCATGTTCATTGAAGAAACATGTCTACATTCCTGTTTCACACGAGCATGGGGGAATCTTTCCGTATTCTGATATCTTCTTCAATTTCTTTCAGCAGGGACCTGAGGTTCTTGTCATATAGATCTTTTTCTTGTTTGGTTAATAAAACCAAGATATTTTGTATCATTTATGGCTATTGTAAAGGGGATTGTTTCCTTAATTTCTTTCTCAGCCAGCTTATCATTTGTATAAATGAGGAATATTAATTTCTTTGACATAATTTTGTATCCAGCCTCTTTACTGAAGCTGTTCATCAGCTGTAGAACTTCTCTGGTAGAATTTTTGAGGTTGTTTATGGATTCTATTATATCTGCAAATAGCGATAGTTTGACTTCTTCATTTCTAATTTGTATCTCTTTGATCTTCTTTAGTTGTCTTATTTCTCTGGCTAGAACTTCAAGTACTATACTGAATAGATAGTGAAAGAGTAGACAATCTTGTCTCTGATTTTAGTGTAATCGCTTTAAGTTTCTCTCCTTTTTGGCTATTGGCTTTGATTATGTTTAGGTATGTGTCCTAAACATAATGTCTCTGATTTTTCTGATACCTTTAACATAAAGGGGTGTTAAAATTTTATCAAGACCTTTTTTAACATCTATGAGATAATCATGTGATTTTTTTCTTCCAGTTTATATGGTGAATTTAATTGATATATATTCATATATTGAACTATCCCTGCATCCCTGAGATAAAGCATATTTGATCATGCTGGATGATTTCTTAGTTGTGTTCCTGGATTTGGTTTGCAAGTATTTTATTGAGTATTTTTGCATCATTGTTCATAGGAGAAATTGGTCTGGCGTACTCATTCTTTGTTGAGTCTTTGGGTGGTTTAGGTATCACTGTGACTGTGGCCTCATGGAATGAGCTTGGCAGTATTCCTTCTGTTTTTTTTGTTTGTTTGTTTTTTTGTTTTTTGTTTTACTATCTATATTCTTTGTTTACATTCCAAATGATTTTCCCTTTCCTGGTTGCCCCCTCCACATAAGTCCCATAAGTCCTCTTCCATCCGTCAGTTCAGCAATCAAACCCCTCCCACTCCTCTGTCCTGGCAAACCCCTACAATGCTGCATCAAGCCTTTCTAGGACCAAGGCCCTAATGACCAATGATGTTGAACATTTCTTTTTTTTTTTCATTTTTGCATGTTTTATTTTTTTTTGAATAATTACATTTTTTTATTTTCTATATTCTATGTTTACATTCCAAAGGCTTTCCCCTTTCCCAGTTCCCACCCACCATAGTTCCCATAGTTCCTCTCCCCCCCAACTGTTCCCCAATCATTCCCCCTCCCCCCTCGGTTTCTTTACTAAACTGGATGCAATCTTTACAGGCCCAGGGTCCTCTCCTTTCTTCTTCTTGGGAATCATTTGACTTGCTATTTGTGTCTTGAGTATTTAGGGCTTATGGGCTCATTAATATCCACTTATCAGTGATTGCATTTCATGTGCATTCTTTTGTGATTGGGTTAATTCACTCAGGATGATATTTTCCAGGTCTAACCACTTACCTACAAATTGCATAAATTCATTATTTTTAATTGCTGAGTAGTATTCCATTGTATAAATATACCACATTTTCGGTATCCATTCCTCCTTTGAGGGATATTTGGGCTCCTTCCAATTTTTGGCTATTATAAACAAGGCTGCTATAAACATAGTGGAGCATGTGTCCTTATTGCATGCAGGGGAATCCTCTGGGTATATGCCCAGGAGTGGTATGCCAGGGTCCTCTGGAAGTGACATGCACAATTTTCTGAGGAACAGCCAAACTGATTTCCAGAGCAGTTTTAACATTTTGCAATCCCAACAACAGTGGAGGAGTGTTTCCTCTTTCTCCACATCCTCACCAGCACTTGTTGTCTCTTGAGTTTTTAATCTTAGCCATTCTGACTGGTGTGAGGTGGAATCTCAGGGTTGTTTTGATTTGCATTTCCCTGATGACTAATGATGTTGAACATCTTTTAAGGTGTTTCTCGGCCATCCGAATTTCTTCTGGAGAAAATTCTTTGTTTTGCTCTGTGCCCCATTTTTTGATAGGGTTATTTGTTTCTTTGCGGTCTAACTTCTTGAGTTCTTTGTATATATTGGATATTAGCCCTCTGTCGGATGTGGGGTTGGTGAAGATCTTTTCCCACTTTGTTGGTTGCCATTTTGTCCTTCTGACAGTGTCCTTTGCTTTGCAGAAACTTTGTAATTTTATGAGGTCCCATTTGTCGATTCTTGATCTTAGAGCATAAGCTATTGGTGTTCTGTTCAGGAACTTTTCCCCTGTGCCCAAGTCCTACAGGGTCTTCCCACGTTTCTTTTCTAATAGTTTCAGTGTGTCTGGTTTTATGTGGAGGTCCTTGATCCACTTGGAGTTGATCTTAGTGCAAAGAGATAAGAGTGGGTCAATTCACATTCTTCTGCATGTTGACCTCCAGTTGAACCAGCACCATTTGTTGAAAAGGCTATCTTTATTCCACCGGATGGTTGTGGCTCCTTTATCAAAGATCAAGTGACCATAAGTCTGTGGGTTAATTTCTGGGTCTTCAATCCTGTTCCATTGATCTGCTTGCCTGTTGCTATACCAATACCATGCAGTTTTTAACACAATTGCTCTGTAGTACTGCTTGAGGTCAGGGATATTGATTCCCCCAGAAGTCCTTTTATTGTTGAGAATAGTTTTAGCTATCCTGGGTTTTTTGTTGCTCCAGATGAATTTGAGAATTGCTCTTTCTAGATCTATGAAGAATTGAGTTGGGATTTTGATGGGGATCGCATTGAATCTGTATATTGCTTTTGGCAAGATGGCCATTTTTACTATATTGATCCTGCCAATCCAGGAGCAAGAAATATTTTTCCATCTTCTGAGGTCTTCTTCGATTTCTTTCTTCAAGGACTTGAAGTTCCTGTTGTACAGATCTTTCGCTTGTTTGGTTAGAGTTACGCCAAGATACTTTATGTTGTTTGTGGCTATTGTGAAGGGTGTTATTTCCCTAATTTCTTTCTCTGCCTGCTTGTCCTTTGAGTACAAGAAGGCCACTGACTTGCTTGAGTTAATTTTATACCCTGCCACTTTGCTGAAGTTGTTTATCAGCTGTAGAAGTTCTCTGGTGGAGTTTTTTGGATCGCTTAAGTAGACTATCATATCATCTGCAAATAATGATACTTTGACTTCTTCCTTTCCAATTTGTATCCCTTTGACTTCCTTATGTTGTCTAATTGCTCTTGCTAGAACTTCAAGTACTATATTGAAAAGATATGGAGAGAGAGGGCAGCCTTGTCTAGTCCCTGATTTTAGTGGGAATGCTTCAAGTTTTTCTCCATTTATTTTGATGTTGCCTACTGGTTTACTATAGATTGCTTTTACTATGTTTAGGTATGGGCCTTGAATTCCTGCTCTTTCCAAGACTTTTAGCATGAAAGGATGCTGAATTTTGTCGAATGCTTTTTCAGCATCTAATGAGATGACCATGTGGTTTTTTTCTTTCAGTTTGTTTATGTAGTGGATTACATTGATGGATTTCCGTATATTGAACCATCCCTGCATCCCTGGGATGAAGCCTACTTGATCATGGTGGATGATCATTTTGATGTGCTCTTGGATTCGGTTAACAAGAATTTTATTTAGTATTTTTGCATCTATATTCATAAGAGAAATTGGCCTGTAGTTCTCTTTCTTTGTTGGATCTTTTTGTGGTTTAGGTATTAGCGTAATTGTGGCTTCGAAGAATGAGTTGGGCAGTGTCCCTTCTGTCTCTATTTTGTGCAATAGTTTGAAAAGTATTGGTGTTAAATCTTCTTTGAAGGTCTGGTAGAATTCTGCACTAAAACCATCTGGTCCCGTACTTTTTTTGGTTGGGAGGCTTTCTATAACCCCTTCTATTTCTTTAGGGGTTATGGGACTATTTAGCTGATCTACTTGATGCTGATTTAATTTTGGTATTTGATATCTGTCTAGGAAATTGTCCATTTCCTCCAGATTCTCCAGTTGTTTTGAGTATAGACCTTTGTAGTAGGATCTGATGATCTTTTGAATTTCCTGTTTCTGTTGTTATGTCTCCCTTTTCATTTCTAATTTTGTTAATTTGTATACTGTCTCTGTGTCCTTTGGTTAGTCTGGCTAAGGGTTTATCTATCTTGTTGATTTTCTCAAAGAACCAGCTCCTGGTCTTGTTGATTCTTTGTATGGTTCTCTTTGTTTCTATTTGATTGATTTCAGCCCTGAGTTTGATGATTTCTTGTCTTCTACTCCTCCTGGGTGAATTAACTTGTTTTTCTTCCAGGGCTTTAAGGTGTGCCATTAAGCTGCTAGTGTATGCTCTCTCCAGTTTCTTTATGGAGGCACTTAGGCCTATGAGTTTTCCTCTTAGCACTGC
This sequence comes from Apodemus agrarius, assembly GCA_964023405.1. Taxonomy (NCBI): domain Eukaryota; kingdom Metazoa; phylum Chordata; class Mammalia; order Rodentia; family Muridae; genus Apodemus; species Apodemus agrarius. The sequence goes on from OZ030009.1 coordinate 150,824,342, forward strand.
TTTCATTGTGTCCCATGAATTTGGGTAGGTTGTACCTTCATTTTCATTGAATTCTAAAAAGTCTTTGATTTCTTTTTTTATTTCTTCCTTGACCAAGGTGTCATTGAGTAGAGTATTGTTCAGTTTCCATGTGTATGTGGGCTTTCTGTTGTTTTTGTTGTTATTGAAGACCACTCTTACTCCATGGTGATCTGATAGGAGGCATGGGATTAGCTCGATCTTTTTGTATTTGTTGACATCTGTCTTGTGACCAATTATATGGTCTATTTTGGAGAAGGTACCATTTAGAGCTAAGAAAAAGGTATATTCTTTAGCTTTAGGATGAAATGTTCTATATATATCTGTTAAATCCAATTGGTCCAGAGTTTCAATTAGTTTCACTGTGTCCCTGTTTAGTTTCTGCTTTCCTGATCGGTCCATTGAGGAGAGTGGAGTGTTGAAGTCACCCACAATTATTGTGTTAGGTGTAATGTGTGCTTTAAGTTTTAGTAAGGTTTCTTTTACGAATGAGGGTGCCCTTGCATTTGGAGTATAGATGTTCAGTATTGAGAGCTCTTCTTGGTGGATTTTCCCTTTGACCAGCAAGAAGTGACCTTTTGATTCTCTTTTGATGATTTTAGGTTGGAAGTCAATTTTATCTGATATTAGAATGGCTACTCCAGCTTGTTTCCTGAGACCATTTGCTTGTAAAATTGTCTTCCAGCCTTTTACTCTAAGGCAGTGTTTGTCTTTGACACTGAGATGTGTTTCCTGTATGCAGCAAAATGTAGGGTCCTGTTTCCGTATCCAGTCTGTTAATCTATGTCTTTTTATTGGGGAATTGAGTCCATTGATGTTAAGAGATATTAAGGAATAGTAATTATTTCCTCCAGACATTTTTGAAATTATATTTATTTATTTTATTTATTTTTTTATATTCGAGAGGTTACCTTCTTTTGGGTTTGATGAGAGGAGGTTTCTATCTTGCTTCTTCCCGGGTGTAGTTTCCGTCCTTGTCTTGGTGTTTTCCCCCTATTATCCTTTGTAGGGCTGGATTTGTGGAAAGATATCATGCAAATTTGGTTTTGTCATGGAATACCTTGATGTCTCCATCTATGGCGATTGAGAGTTTTGCTGGGTAAAGTAGTTTTGGCTGAAGTTTGTGTTCTCTTAGAGTTTGCATTATATCTGCCCAGGATCTTCTAGCTTTCATGGTCTCAGGTGAGAAGTCTGGTGTTATTCTGATAGGTCTTCCTTTATAAGTTACTTGGCCTTTTTCTCTTGCTGCCTTTAATATTCTTTCTTTGTTTAGTACATTTGGAGTTTTGATTATTATGTGACGGGATGTATTTCTGTTCTGATCCAGTCTGTTTGGGGTTCTGTATGCTTCTTGTATATTCATGAGCATCTCTCTCTTTAGGTTGGGAAAGTTTTCTTCCATAATTTTGTAGAAGATATTTGCTGGCCCTTTAACTTGTACATCTTCATTCTCGTCTATACCTATAATCCTTTGGTTTGGTCTTCTCATTGTGTCCTGGATTTCCTGGATGTTTTGGGTTACAGCCTTTTTGCATTTAGTATTTTCTTTGACTGTTGAATCAATGGTTCCTATGGTATCTTCGGCTTCTGATATTCTGTCTTCTATCTCTTGTATTCTATTGTTGATATTTGCATCTATGGCCCCTGATTTCTTCCCAAGCTTTTCTATCTCCAATGTTGTCTCCCTCTGCGATTTCTTAGTTGTTTCTACTTCTGTTTTTAGTACCTGGATGGATGTGCTCAGATCTTTCACTTGCTTGATTGTGTTTTCATGTATTTCTTTAATAGATTTTTGTGTTTCCTCTTTCATAGCTTCTACTTGTTGGCCCACGTTCTTCTGTATTTCTTTAAGTGATTTTTGTCTTTCTTCCTTATTGTCTTCTTCTTTTTGATCCATCTTCTCCTGCATATCTTGAAGTGATTTTTGTATTTGCCTTGTAAAGGCTTCTAACTTTTGATCCATTTTCTCTTCTATTTCTTTACGAGATTTTTCTATGTGTTCAGCTACCAGCATCCTGACCAGTGATTTTATATCCAAGTCTTGTTTTTCTGGTGTTTTGGGGTATCCAGGGCTTCCTGTTGTTGGCGAACTGGGTTCAGATTCTGTCATGTTGCCTTGATTTCTGTTAGTGACATTCCTTCGTTTTCCTTTTGCCATCTGGTTATTTCTGGTGTTAGTTGACCTTGTTGTCACTGGTTGGTGTTTGAATCTCCTGTGAGGCTGGGCTTACCTGTTGTTTCTCTACTGGTGGTTATGCGTGATTGCTGCTCAACGGGAACACAAGCTGGCTGCCACCCGCTGACTTTGTGCACGGCCTGAGGTCTCCGGGAAGTGTGTGGGGGGGAGTGAAGCAGAGCCTCGGCAGGCGCTGCTGGGCCTGCCTAGTAGTGAGAGCCTAGCAGATCCCCCCACGTGGTAGCCCCTGATGGAATCTGTCTACCTGTGCCTTTCCAGCTGTGTTCTGGTTGCAATATGGAGGCCTGCCGCTATCGCTGGTCTGGGGTACTGGGGAGCTGGGTGGTTCCGGCTGCCTTGGTGCAAGGCCTAAGCTCGCAGGGACGTGCTGCAGAGCCTAGGCGCCTGGGCCCGCCTGTGGGCGAGAGTTTAGCAGCTCTCCCTGCTCTAGCCCCAGACAGAGTCTCTACCTGCACCTTTCCAGCTGTGTCCTGGTTGCAATATGGAGGCCTGCTGCTATTTTCCAGCGTCTGGGACACCTGAACTACTGCCCTGTAGGGCTCCTGCTCACAGATTGCTGACAGGTGGCCTGAGTCTCCCGAGGTCTTACACTCAGAATATCCCAGGTACTTGGTTCTGCCTGTTGGGCAGCTGCTCTGCACTGCTGCTCAGGATTGCTGTTTGGTATCCTGTTTCCCCAGGGGTCTTAAGGTTGGGATATCTCAGTTATCTGGTTCAGCCAGCTGGGTCTGAGCCCCTGGCAAGCTGGTTGGGTCTGGCTTCCCTGCCACTGGCTGGATGCGAAGCTGCAGGCAAGATGGCGCTGCCTGCAGGGGGTTCGGGGTCTGGCCTGCGAGCACAGAGCGCAGGCACGGCTGCTGTACTCCAAACCACTACTCTGTGCGCAGTTCCTGCTCCAGACCTGAGTCCCCGGAGGTCTTAAACTCGGGCTGTCTCGGGTACCTGGTTCCGCCGGCAGGGTCTGAGCACCTGGCAAGCTGGCTATGTCTGGCTTCCCTGCTACCGTCTGGATGGGAAGCTGCAGGCAAGATGGCGCTGCCTGCAGGGGGTTTGGGGTCTGGCCTGCGAGCGCAGAGCGCAGGCACAGCCGCTGTACTCCAAACCGCTACTCTGTGCGCAGCTCCTGCTCCAGACCTGAGTCCCCGGAGGTCTTAAACTTGGGCTGTCTCGGGTACCTGGTTCCGCTGGCAGGGTCTGAGCACCTGGCAAGCTGGTTGGGTCTGGCTTCCCTGCCACCTGCTGGATGGGATGCTGCAGGCAAGATGGCACTGCCTGCAGGGGGTTTGGGGTCTGGCCTGCGAGTGCAGAGCGCAGGCACGGCCGCTGTACTCCCAACCGCTACTCTGTGCGCAGTTCCTGCTCCAGACCTGAGTCCCCGGAGGTCTTAAACTTGGGCTGTCTCGGGTACCTGGTTCCGCCGGCAGGGTCTGAGCACCTGGCAAGCTGGCTAGGTCTGGCTTCCCTGCTACCAGCTGGATGGGAAGCTGCAGGCAAGATGGCCGATGTTGAACATTTCTTAAGGTGCTTCTCAACCAACCAAAGTTCTTCAGGTGAAAATTCTTTGTTTAGCTCTGTACCCCATTTTTTAATAGAGTTATTTGACTCTCTAAAGTCTAACTTCTTGAGTTCTTTGTATATATTGAATATTAGCCCTCTGTCAGGTGTAGAGTTGGTGAAGATCTTTTCCCAATTTGTTGCTTGCCATTTTGTCCTTTTGACAGTGTCCTTTGCCTTACAGAAACTTTGTAATTCTATGAGGTCCCATTTGTCAATTCTTGATCTTAGAGCTTAAGCTATTGGTGTTCTGTTCAGGAAAATTTCCCCTGTGTCCATATCCTCAAGGGTCTTCCCACTTTTATTCTCTTAGTTTCAGTGTGTCTGGTTTTATGTGGAGGTCCTTGATCCACTTTGGACTTGAGCTTAGTACAAGGAGATAAGAATGGATCAATTCACAGTCTTCTGCATGCTGATCCAGCACCATTTGTTGAAAAGGCTCTTTATTCCACTGGATGTTTTCAGCCCCTTTGTGGAAGACCAAGTGACCATAGGTGTGTGGGTTCATTTCTGGGTCTTTGATCCTATTCCATTGATCTACATGCCTGTCACTGTACCAATACTATGCAGTTTTTAACCCTACTGCTCTGTAGTACTGTGTGAGGTCTGGAATACTGATTCCCCCAGAAGTTCTTTTACTGTTGAGAATACTTTTAGCTAACCTGGTTTTTTTGTTATTCCAGATGAATTTGAGAATAGTTCTTTCTAACTTTATGAAGAACTGAGTTGGGATTTTGATTGGGATTGCATTGAATCTGTATATTGCTTTTGGCAAGATGGCCATTTTAACTATATTAATCCTGCCAATCCACTAGCATGGAAGATTTTTCCATTTTCTGAGGTCTTCTTATATTTCTTTCTTCAGAGACCCGATGTTCTTATCATACAGATCATTCACTTGTTCAGTTAGAGTCACCCCAAGATTCTTTATATTGTTTGTACCTATTGTGAAGGGTGCCATTTCCCTAATTTCTTTCTCGACCTGTTTATCCTTTGAATGTAGGAAAGCTACTGAATTGCTTGAGCTTATTTTATAACCAGCCACTTTGCTGAAGTTGTTTATCAGCTGTAGGAGTTCTCTGGTGGAGTTTTTTTGGTAACTTAAATATACTATCATATCATCTGCAAATAGTGCTAGTTTGACTTCTTCCTTTCCAATTTGTATCCCTTTGATCTCCTTACGTTGTCTACTTGCTCTAGCTAGAACTAGATTGTAAAGTACTGTATTGAAAAGATACGGAGAGAGGGGGCAGCCTTGTCTAGTCCCTGATTTTAGTGGGATTGCTTCAAGTTTCTCTCCATTTAGTTTGATGTTGGCTACTGGTTTGCTGTATATTGCTTTTACTATGTTTAGGAATGGGCCTTGAATTCCTGTTCCTTCCAAGACTTTAAGCATGAAAGGATGCTGATTTTTTTTCAAATGCTTTTTCAGCAACTAATGAAATGACCATGTGGTTTTTTCTTTGAGTTTGTTTATGTAGTGGATTGCATAGATGGATTTCCATATATTGAACCATCCCTGCATCCCTGGGATGAAGCCTATTTGATCATGGTGGATGATCATTTTGATGTGTTCTTGGATTCAATTGTTATGAATCTTATTGTCTGTTTTTGTATCAATATTCATAAGGGAATTAGGCTTGTATTTCTTCTTTGTTTGACCTTTGTGTGGTTTTGGTATCAGGGTAATTGTGACTTTGTAGAAGAGTTGGGTAGTGTTCCTTTTGTTTCTATTTTGTGGAATAGTTTGAAGAGTATTGGTATTAGGTCTTCTTTGAAGGTCTGATAGAATTCTGCACTAAAACCATCTGGTCCTCTGCTTTTGTTGGTTGAAAGACTTTCTATGACCCCTTCTATTTCTTTAGGGGTTATGGCACTGTTTAGATGATCTATTTGATCCTGATTTAATTTTGTTATTTGTTATCTATCTAGGAAATTGTCCATTTCCTACAGATTTTCCAGTTGTGTTGAGTATAGGCTTTTGTAGTAGGATCTGATGATTTTTTGAATTTCCTCAGTTTCTGTTGTTATATCTCCCTTTTCATTTCTAATTTTGTTAATTTGGATACTGTCTCTGTGCCCTTTAGTTAGTCTGGCTAAGGGTTTATCTATCTTGTTGATTTTCTCAAAGAACCATCTCTTGGTTTTATTGATTCTTTGTATGGTTCTCTTTTTTTTCTACTTGATTGATTTCAGCCCTGAGTTTGATGATTTTCTGTGTTCTACTCCTCCTTGGTGAATTAGCTTCTTTTTGTTCCAGGGCTTTCAGGTGTGCCATTAAGCTGCTAGTGTATGCTCTCTCCAGTTTCTTTATGGAGGCACTTAGGCCTATGAGTTTTCCTCTTAGCACTGCTTTCATTGTGTCCCATGAATTTGGGTATGTTGTCTCTTCATTTTCATTAAATTCTAAAACATCTTTGATTTCTTTATTTTTTCCTTTACCAAGGTATCATTGCGTAGAGTATTGTTCAGTTTCCATGTGTATGTGGACTTTATGTTGTTTTTGTTGTTATTGAAGACAAATCTTACTCCATAGTGATCTGACTGGAGGCATGGGATTAGTTCGATCTTCTTATATCTGTTGAGGTCTGTCTTGTGATCAATTATATGGTCGATTTTGGAGAAGGTCCCATGAGGTGCTGAGAAAAAGCTATATTTTTTTGCTTTAGGATGAAATATTCTATATAAATCCATTAAATCCAATTTGTCCAAAGGTTCAATTAGTTTCACTGTGTCTCTGTTTTGTTTCTGTTTTCCTGATTGGTTCATTGTGGAGAGTGGAGTGTTGGAGTCACCCACAATTATTGTGTTAAGTGCAGTGTTTGCTTTGAGCTTTAGTAAAGTTTCTTTTACGAATGAGGGTGCCCTTGCATTTGGAGCATATATGTTCAGTATTGAGAGTTCTTGGTGGCTTTTTACTTTGACCAGTAAGAAGTGTCCTTCCCTGCCTTTTTTGATGACTTTAGGTTGAAAGTCAGTTTTATCTAATATTAAAATGCCTACTCCAGCTTGTTTCCTGAGACCATTTGCTTGTAAAATTGTTTTCCAGCCTTTTATTCTGAGATAGTATTTGTCTTTGACACTTAGGTGTGTTTCCTGTATACATCAAACTGTAGGGTCCTGTTTACATATCCAGTCTGTTAATCTATGTCTTTTTATTGGGGAATTGAGTCCATTGATATTGAGATATTAAGGAATAGTGATTATTACTTTTTGTTATTTTTTATGTTATTTTTATGTTTGAGTGGTTCCAGGGTATAGTTTCCCTCCTTGTACTGGTGTTTTCCACCTATTATCCTTTGTAGGGCTGGATTTGTGGGAAGATATTGTGTAAATTTGGTTTTATCATGGAATATCTTGGTTTCTCCATGTATGTTGATTGAGAGTTTTTCTGGGTAAAGTAGTCTTGGCTGGCATTTGTGTTCTCTCAGAGTCTGTATGAGATCTCCCCAGAATCTTCTTGCTTTCATGGTCTCTGGTGAGAAGTCTGGTGTAATTCTTATAGGTTTTCTTTATATGTTACTTGGCCTTTTTCTCTTATTGCTTTTAATATTCTTTGTTTAGTACATTTGGGGTTTTGATTATTATGTGACTGGAGGTATTTCTGTTCTGGTCCAGTCTGTTTGGAGTTCTGTAGACCTCTTGTATATTCATGGGCATCTCTCTCTTTAGGTTATGGAAGTTTTCTTCCATAATTTTGTTGAAGATATTTACTGGCCCTTTAAATTGTAAATCTTCACTCTCATCTATACCTATAATCCTTAGGTTTGGTCTTCTCATTGTGTCCTGGATTTCTTGGATGTTTTGGCTTATAAGTTTTTTGCATTTTGCATTTTCTTTGACTGTTGCGTCAATGCTTTCTATGGTATCCTTGGTATCTGAGATTCTTTCTTCTATCTCTTGTATTCTGTTGTTTATATTTGCATCTATGACCCCTGATTTCTTCCCAGGGTTTTCTGTCTCCAAAGTTGTCTCCTTTTGTGATTTCTTAGTTTTTCTACTTCTGTTTTTAGATCCTGGATGGTTTTTCTCAGTTCTTTCACTTGTTTGTTTGTGTTTTCCTGTATTTCTTTTAAGATATTTTTGTTTTACCCCTTTAATGACTTCTGCCTGTTGATCCAATTTCTCTTACATTTCTTTAAGTGATTTTTGCATTTCCTCTTTATTGGCTTCTATCTGTTGACCTATATTCTCCTGAATCTCTTTAAGTGATTTTAGTGTTTCCTTTGTAATGGCTTCTACCTTATTCATGTTCTGCTGTATTTCTTTAAAAGATTTATTTATGTCTTTCTTATAATCCTCTAATAGCACCATGATAAGTATTTTAAATCCAAATAATGTTTTTCTGATGTATTGTGTTATCTAGGCCTTGCTGTTGTTGGAGAATTGGGTTCAGATGCTGCCATATTGCCTTGGTTTCTGTTAGTAATGTTCCTACATTTGCCTTTTGCCATGTGGTTATCTCGGCGTTAGTTGGTCCTATTGTCACTGGCTGGTTCTTGAACCTCCTGTGAGCCTGTAAGACTATTTCTGCACCACTGGATGACTGGGTTTCCCCTGGCACAGATTGCTGATGTGCTGCCTTACTCTTGGGTGCCATTGGAACCCTGATGTGCCTTGTCCTAAGCAATGCTATACTTGGGTTGTCTCTATGTACCTGGTGTTGCCTGTCTGGTCCTCCTGAGAGAAAAGATGACAGATGTCATGGAGATTTGCCCCTCCAAGCGCTGATCACTATGCAGGGCAAATGGCCCAGGACAGGGCTGGCACACATATGGCCCGCCGAGCTGCCCAGACCCTGGGTACAGGCAGAAGCCTGATGGGCTGAGTCCCAAGCGATGTTAGACTTGGGATATCTCTGTGTACCTGGTGCTGCCCCTCCAGTCCATCCGGGAGCCAAGATGTTGGAGTCACCCTCCAAATGCCGATCCCTCTGCAAGGCAAACATCCCCCAACAGGGCAGGCCCACAGATGGCGCACAGAGCTGCCCAGGCCCTGGGCGCAGGCAGTAGCCTGGCAGGCTGCATCCCAAGCGATGTTAGACTCGGGATATCTCTATGTACCTGGTGCTGCCCTTCTGGTCAGTCCTCAATATATTCTTTATTTACATTTCAAAATAGGAGCCCTCCTTCTGTTTCTATTTTGTGAAAGTTTGAGGAGTTTTGGTATTAGCGCGTCTCTGAAAGTTTGGTAGAATTCTGTACTAATACAATCTGACCCTGGATTTGGGTTAGGAGATGTTTAATGACTGCTTTTATTTCTTTAGAAGTTATCAGGCTATTTGTTTAAAGGATCTTGATTCAACTTTGGTAAGTGGTATCTGTCTAGAAAATTGTACATTTCCTTGAGATTTTCCAATTTTGTGAAGTAAACTATTTTCTAGTAATAATTAATGATTCTTTGAATGTCCTCAGAGTCTGTTGCTATGTTACTCTTTCCCTATTGATTTTGTTGATTTGGATAAGGTCTGTCTCTTAGTTTGACTAAGGATTTGTCTATCCTGTTGATTTTCTCAAAGAACCAACTCATTCTTTCATTTCATTCATTCTTTGTATTATTTTCTTTGTTTCTAACTGACTGATTTCATTACTGGTTTTGATTACTTCCTGCCATCTACTCCACTTGAGCATGCTGGCTTCTTTTGGTTCCAGAGCTTTGTGGCCTGCTGTTAAGTTTCTAGTATTAGATCTCTCCAATTTCCTTATGGAGGCCATTAATGCTATGAAATTTCCTCTTAACATTGCTTTCATTGTCTTCCATAAATTTGGGTATGTTGTGCCTTCATTTTCATTGAATTCTAGAAAGTCTTTAATTTCTTTCTTTCTTTGTTCCCTGACCCAGATATCATTGAATAGATAGTTATTTAATTTCCATGAGTGTGTAGGTTTTCCAGTGTTTCTTTTGTTGTTGATGTCCAGTATTAATCTGTGGTAGTCTGATAAGATACAAGGCATTATTTAAATTTTCTTGCATCTCTTTAGGCTTGCTTTGTGACTGACTGTGTGGTCAATTTTGGAGAAGGATATGTAAGGTGCTGAGAAGAGAAGGTATATTCTTTTGTGTTTGGGTGAAATATTCTACAGATGTCTGTTAAGTTCATTTGATTCACAATGTCTGTTAGTTTCATCATTCCTCCTTTTAAATTTTTGTCTGGATGACCTGTCAATTGGTGAGAGTGGGGTGTTAAAGTTTCCCACTATTAATGTGTGGAGTTTGATGTAGGATTTAAGCTTTAGCAATGTTTCTTTTAGAAATGTGAGTGCACTTGTATATAGGACATAGATATTCAGAATTGAGATACCCTCTTGGTAGATTTTTTTTCCATTTGATGGGGTTATAAACTGTCCTCTGTCTCTTTTGATTAATTTTCATGGAAAGTCTATTTTATTAGATATTAGAATGGCTACCCTGCTTGTTTTTTGGGTCCATATTCTTGGAATACTCTTTTCCAGGTCTTTACTCTGAGGTAATGTCTATCTTTATTACTGAGATATGTTTATGATATGCAACAGAATGATCGATCCTGTTTTTGCATCCATTCTATTAGCCTGTGTCTTTTTATTGGGAAGTTGAGTCCATTGATGTTGAGACATATTAATGACCAAAGATTTTGATGTTGATGGTTTTAATGTATGTGTGTGTGTGTGTGTGTGTGTGTGTGTGCATTTTCTTTGTTTTGGCTGGTATGTAATTACTTATTTCCTGTATTTTCTTGGATTGGAGTTTTCTTTTTAGTATTTTATTTGAGGCTAGATTTGTGGATAGATACTGTTTTAATTTGGATTTGTCTTCAAATATCTAGTTTACTTCATCTATGGTGATTGAGAGTTTTGCTGGGTATAGTTATTTATATTGATACCTTTGGTTTTTTGGAGGCTTCAAGTTATCTGTCCAGGCCCTTCTAGCTTTTAGAATCTCTGTTGAGAAGAGGAGTGATTCTGATAGGTTTGCCTTCGTATGTTACATGGCCCTTTCCCCTTGCTACTTTTAATTCTTTCTTTGTGCTATAGATTTTGTGTTTTAATTATGATGTGCTGGGGAGATTTTCTTTTCTGGTCCCATCTAATTGGTCTTCTATAAGCTTCTTATATGTTTATAAGGCATCTCTTTCTTTAGTTTAGTAAAGTTTTCTTCAATGATTTTTCTGCAAATATTTTTTGGGCCTTGGATCTGGGACTCTTCACCTTCTTTTATTCCTATTATTCTTAGGTTAGGTCTTTTCATGATTTCCCAGATGTTTTATGTCAGGAATTTTTTAGAATTAACATTTTCTTTGACTGATGTATCAATTTCTTCTGTTGTATTATATACAACTGAGTTTTTCTCTTTCATTTCCTGTATTCTGTTGGTGATGCTATCATCTGTTGATCCTGTTCTCTTCCTTTGGTTTTCCATCTCCAGTTTTTCCTTAGTTTGTGCTTTCTTATATTTTGTCTATTTCTACTTTTATGATTTGCACAGCTTTATGTATTTCCTTCACCTGTTTAATTTTATTTTCTTACATGTCTTTAAGGGATTTGTTTGTTTCTTCTTTAGAGAGCACTATCATTTTGATTGTATTTTCCTGTATTTCTTTAAGGGATAAGATTGGATTTATGATCAATGTGTGTGTGTGTGTGTGTGTGTGTGTGTGTGTGCGCGCACATTTTGGTTGTGTTAGGATATCCAGGGATTGCAGTTCTACAACTTCTTTGGATGTGTTATATTTCCCTGGCTTTTGTTGATTATGTTCTTTTGAGGGTCTTTAGCCAACTGGATGGTTTTGGTCCATATATGTTCTTGCTGTAGTAGGTATTTTGAGGTGGGTGAACCTTGATGGTCCTGGTGTGGTAGGCATCTGATGGGCATTCTTAGGCTGTATGGTTCCATACCTGCTGGTCTATATGGTTTAGGATCCTCAGGTTCAGTTAAGATAGGTGGAAAAGTGGCAAGAGACTGGATGTCCTAGCAGAATTCTCTTGGCAGGTTGGCTAGGCCAGAGGGCTCAGAAAGCAGAGATGATGGGTGGAGAAAAGGAAGTTTACTTGTGTGATTCAGGAGTCTCAGGTCTGATAAAGTCAGAGAGAGGCATCAGGAGAATGGAGGCCTTCCAGGGACAGCAGGATGCTCAGGGCAGGTAGACTTGGCCCAGAGCTAGAACATGTTCTTATGAAAGAAGTCCTATGTACTTTGGGAAAGTGTTTTGTTGTAGTTAAACCTTAAGTATTATAGTGATAATTATCACTAGGAAACTTTTCTCCAAAGTTGTACTATACTTAAATATGTCTAAAATGAATTACTAGGGGTCAAGGTCTAGAAGTTTGAACGAAGCTGGCTAACTAAATCATGTTAAATTCTTGCCTCATGTGGTTCTTTACTCTGCCTGTGTGTTTGCAAAGACCATCAAGCTAGCTTATCTTTCTTCCAAAGAGACTCACCAGATGTCAACATTCTCCACATCAGCCACCACACTTTACCTGAAGGTCCAGAGCTCTGCTAGTTGCCTGACTGAGATTCTCCAATACCACATCCTATCTTGAGACTCAATATCAGTCTACACTGACAAAGGAAACTCCTTCTGTGTTTCCTTAAAGAACCAGACTGCAGAAGAAAAACAGAAGATGCCTCAAAGGTAGAGGCTGAAACTCCAAATACCAGATTAACAATGGAAATAAACACTCCCAGTATTGTACGGTTCAATACTTAGGCCACTTCAGTCTTTTGTTACTTTTTTTAATTTTATATTTTCTTTGTTTACATTCCAAAGGCTTTCCCCTTTCCCAGTTCCCTCCTCACCATATGTCCCATAAGTCCTCTTCCCTCCGCCCATTCCCCAATCACCTCCCCCCCACCATTTATCTGTTCTGATACTCTCCTACAATAGTGGATCCAGTCTTTTCAGGACCAGGGTCCTCTCTTTACTCTTTGGGAATCTGTTGATTTGCTAATTGTGCCTTGAGTATTCAGAGCTTCTGGGCTAATTAATATCCACTTATCGGTGATTGCATTTCATGTGTATTCTTTTGTGATTGGGTAAGCTCACTTAGGAGTATATTTTGCTGTTCCAACCATTTGCTTACAAATTGCATGAATTAATTATTTTTAATTGCTGAGTAGTATTCCATTGTATAAATATACCACATTTTCTGTATCCATTCCTCCTTTGAGGGACATCTGGGCTCTTTCCAACTTCTGGCTATTATAAATAAGGCTGCTATGAACATGGTAAAGCTTATGTCTTTATTGCATGCAGGGGAATCCTGTGGGCATAATCCCAGGAAGTCTTTTGTTACTTAATACCTAAAACATTTTGATAGATTTTTTTAAAAAGGCATGCAATATTTCTGGAATAATTAAAAGCACTTACTACTTTTATAGAAGACATGGGTTCAATTTTCAGCAACCACATAGACATATAGTCAAGTCTATGAAGAGCCAATGCCTTTGTCTTCTATGGGCACAGAAGTACATGCATACACAAATAAAATAAATCTTAAAAAACTAAAAACATGCATATATTCTCTTAGAATAAATTTTTGAAAGTAAACTTTATGCCAACACCCTCTGAATAAAGTCAACAAGGTACATATGAGCTCACAGAAACTAAAGCAGCAAACATAGGGCAGACATGGGTCAGCACCACGTTCTGTGTTAGAATCCTGGTCTTTTATAGCACAAGACAGAAAGAGAATGGATCTGGAAGGGAGCAGAAGTGGGAAGGAATCAGGAGGAGTAGAGGGAGAGGAAATTATAACCAGGATATATTGTATGAGAAAAGAATCTATTTTCAACAATAAAAAATATATTGCTGACTTTGTTTTCTGAGAATTATCTCTTCTGAAATACTAGTCAAAATAGATTTTTAAAATTACATTAAACACACTATTACATTTGCCCCTTTCCCCTTGTGTCTTAAACTTGCAGGAATTAGTTTTCTCATTTTACCACATGGATCATCAGGCTTGAAAACAAGGGCCTAGGGGCCTTTAGCGGTTGAACTATCTCAGTAGCCTGAAGCATTTCACCTTTAAACTTAGTTCTATTTCATTCTTAAGTATACTTAATACCTTTTTGGCTTTGTATTATTTGTTCTTGCCATTAAACAATATATATATTATATTTGTAGAGAGAATATCTTGTGCGTTGTATGGATGCATCACCTGTCAATTAAAAATCCTATGACCTATAGGAGAGGGTAGAATAGAAGGTGAGCCATTTGAGAAGCAGAGATTACTCTGGGATAGAGCCAGGAGCAGGACACTCACCTGAAAGATGTGTCAAGATGGCCACATGTTACCTGAATGCAGGTAAACAGCCATGTGGCAGAATGTACATTGGAGTAAATGCATGGTCTGGTTATGATCTAGCCAGAGAAGAGTCTAGTTATATGGCCAAAATATTTGTAAATATATTTTGAATCTGAGTTTTATTTATTTGAGCATGGGGTGGGAGGAAGAACCAGGGCCAAACTTCTACAATTGGTCCCAAACTTACACCAACATGAATTAGGGTTGCCGGAGGGTTGTTTGTTTTTACCTTTCCAGGAGAGGAAAAGCATCCAACTAACAAATCCAGAGACCATTGGACATAAGAAACATCTAAACAATAATACTTTTACACTTAGTTATGGTATTGCACATTGATTATTAGTCTGACAAGACAGACTACAGGTGTCTTTTTTTGTTGGAGGAGATAAATCAAACAAACATATCATAGAAACGATGTTATTTTGTTTTAAATTTAAAATGACAGAAATGAATGCCAATTGAAGTCTAAATGAGATAAGTCATTATAGTATCCAACTGGATACAATGACAGACAATGGTCTAGTTAAACCCAGCATGGATTGGGGAGTTGCTATCTTCAATGATGTTCGGTGTTAACACTCCTATGATTAGCCTACCAGTCTCCTTAGATTTGGTGCTCAAGGAAGAACTGATAATGTCTCAGCCTAGCGCATGATATATAACCGAGGCCAAGACATCTGAGCAAAAACAATATTGCTTGAGAATATGCTCATGCATTAATATGTAAAGGAATTTAAATAAAGTTGAGTACTGAGAAGGATATCAAATTAAGAGAGGAAAACAGGATAAATTCATTCATATAGATAATAATCTCCAAAGAAAAGAGAAAGAAATAAACATTGATATAAATGGTTTTTTAAAAATAAATTTATTAATCATTCCATTCTCAAATGATATCCCATTTCCAGGTTACCTTCTACACCACCTCCCCATCCCATGATATCCTACTTCCTGGTTACCCCTCTGCCACCCCGAATTCCACATCTGCCCTCCCCTTTCCTTTTACCTGTATGAGAGTGCTCCCCCTTCACCCACACTCTCCTGCCCCACAGTTTGAGCATCCCCCTACTCTGAGGCATCAATCCTCCCTGGGACAAAGGGCCTCCCATCTCATTGATGTTGGGCAGGGCCATCCCCTGCTACATATGTATCTGGAGCCAAAGGTCCCTTTAGGTACACTCTTTGGTGGTCTAGTCTGGGAAAACTGGGTAGGCAGGCCAGTCTATGTTGTTCTTCCAATGGGGTTGCAATTCCCCTCCTCTCTTCCAGTCCTCTGCCAACTCCCCCACCAGGTTCTCCAAGTTCAGCCTGATGGTTGGCTCTAAGAATCCACTTCTGCATTGGTTAGTTGCTGGCCAGACCTTCCTAGGAACTGCCACACTTGGTTCTTGTCTGCTTCCTCAGCAACAGTGTTGGGGTTGGTGTCTGCAGACATGATGTATCCTCAGGTGGGGGTCATTCGATATAAATGTTTTCAAGGGTACATAGGTACTAATTAAATAAGTTCATGCCTTTGATTCCAATACATAGGGGACAAAGATTAGATAGGTTCCTTATGAGTTTGAGGATAGTCTAATCTATGGAGCAAATACGCAACAGCCTGGGCTACACAGGGAAACCCTGTCTCAATAAATATAAATAAATATGTGGATTCTGTTCAGTCTTGTTTTGATTTATCAATATGAATATGGACATGTGTTCAATCATGATGGTGGTACTGCACATCCTTTTTGAGACAGGTCAAAATGGAACAGACCTAGATAAAAAGGGGGCTGCTAGATCCGATCAGTCTAGACTTCTGATGACTTTAAACTGCTGGACAAAAGGTATGTTATGTTGGGAAATAGGCTTTGTGTTTGTGTCAACAGGATGATTTGGATTCTATCCAAATAATAAATATCAGATTTGACAGGGGGAGACATCCTGAAGATCTTAGCTACAGACAAGAGAAAAATCAAAAGGACCAAATAAATACGTGATATATTTGCTGATCCCTCTAGTTGGGAACAGCTCTGAAACTGACTGAGACAAAAATTACTCTGGCCACAACTTCATCTTACATGATCTACTATAAATCTGTTGGCTACAGAGTTCTCATAACTTATTATTGCATGCCGTCTTTTCAGATGAGGGTCACTGGAGATTTATATTGCAATTTGGTTATGTGATCAAACTAACTTCTAAAGAAAGACAGTTGTCTTTCATCTAGTCAAACATGGAACAGAAAGTCATCCTTAAGTGATCTGTGTACCTTCCACATTCCATACAAATATCTTTATAGAACTGTATATTTGCCTATGAAAGTTTGTATGTTGCAGAATGAAAGGACCAAACAATATCCAAAAATATAGCCCTGACAAGATTCACTCTAGGAAATGCTGAGATGCCAGCTTCCTGCCTGATTCTACCCAAGACTACATCAATTCTGTTTCCTCCAAGGACTTGCTTCCAGGATAAGTTCAAAACAGTAGCCCATTTAGTCCAGCATCACATACTGTTCCAGCCAAAACTGCAGTTAAGCCTTGAGCTTTCTCAACACATAGAGACTAGACAACAAACCCTACAGCTAGCTTTCTTAAGACTAACCATTTATTCTAATTTTCTTAAGTTCTCAAAAAGATATGATATGTCCAAAATCAGTAGGAAGCAATTATAAGATGGCCATGACTCCATTCACTTAAGTTTGGGTGGGTGGTTTTGGTCATTTATGAGTTATAGATATGTTGTCATTTTAGGGGTTGATTACAAATAATTATGGTCTTGGACATGGAGCAAACAAAATAGTGAGTTTAGACTCAGTGATTTATATCTTTCCTTTTCTTTTATCTACCCATCTTTCTTTCTTAGATAAAAGGAAGAGCCTGAGAAAAATAGAATTATCATGTAGAAATAATTAAAGATGGTAGATTATTGAATCTGCTCTTTAACATAGAAATATGGATATTCTCACATAAGATTATTTTTGCTTACATTAGTATGGATTATTGTATATTGATACAGGTTTAAGATTTTTATTTATATAAATCTTTGTATATTGAAACAAAATTTAAGTTTAATTTTGTTATTAAATAATACATGTATATTTTTAACTTTTGTATTGTTATTATGCATATGCAACTCATTTAAAAATACAAGATTTAGTTTCATTACTTTTAATAGCTGCTATTTCAGACTCTTAGGAATTGTCAGACAATCAAACTCATGGTTATGTCAGATACTAGTCTTGATTATCACAGAAATATACATCCTGGGTTAAATAGATAATAAATAGCTAGAAACAGACAGTGTTTGCTTATTCAGATATGCTATAAATAGATAGATGTCTTCAAAAACCTCAGAGACTCACAAAATATGGAATTTAAAGTTTTTTTAAATTAATTTAAGTTTTTTTTTTACATCAAGACATTATCAGCTCTTGGCTGCACCCCATTTGACTTGGAAGAAGATAATGAACATTGAAGAACCTCCATTTGGAGATGGCTTCATTTGTGCCAAGCTAGCCACCAGGCAAAGAAAATGCCCTAACTTCCTCTGCAGACAGAATGCTGTCTAGAAAGGATTGGCTTAAATGCAGGAGAGTTGACTACTGGACTCTGCTAAGTAAGGTAAACAAGTCTTTCATAATTCATGCTTCACAAAAATGTCTATCAGATATTTTGGGCCAGAAAGCTGAAGATGATGTTCCAATGTTTTAGAATAGTGTATAGCTGTTCAAGCAGCCAACTGTCTGTCTTTTCTATTCTTTTGGAAATGCTTGCCTGCACTTACTGCATATTTTAGATAATATTAATTCCCTTCTCAAGTCTCAGATAGGCTTGAAGACTAGATAATTATAGCCTCATAATTATGCCTGAGTTATTTAGGATTTAAGAAAATGTTTCAGGACTAAAAATATGTTTTTAGGTTGATAATTCAAGTTAGGATAAAATTTGAGTCAGGCACAAAGGTATCTTGACTATACCAAGATAGGATAGATAATAGAAAGTTTTCCTTAATTGCCAAATAGTATGGACTGGATACTCCAATATATATCATATCTTATAGTTTTCATAATTGTTATAATTGTGTTCAATTTATATTTTAATGAAAAAGAGCCTTTTTTGGACTATACAGGGGGAATTGTAGAGAGACTATATTGTGTATTGTATGGATGCATCACCCATTAATTAAAAATCCTGTGGCCTATAGATAAATGTAGAATAGAAGATGGGTCATCTGAGAGACAGAGAGAATTCTGTGATAGAGCCAGGTATGGGAGATTCACCTGCAAAGATATGATGAGAAGGTCACATGGTACCAGAATGCAGGTAACCAGCCATGTGGCAGAATGCAGATTATAGTAATTGTATTATAATAAATTATGATCTAGTCAGAGAAGAGCCTAGCTATATGGCCAAGGTATTTATAAGTATATTTTGAGTCTGAGTCTTATTTCTGGGAACATGGGGTTGGGAGGAAGAACCAGGGATAAACTTCTACTGATACTTGTTTATTTTATTTACTTTTGGTAAGAGACAGAAAAAGAATATGTTTTTCACATAATACATTTTTGTATTCAAAATGTAAGTGTGGTATTCTGCCCAATCTCTCATGCCAATTGTGATGGCTGGTTTTACCTGCCACTTTGACAGAATCTGAAATTCCCAGAGAATGAGCCTCTAAGTATGCCTATCTTGATAATGGTAGTTGCTGTGGGAAGACCCATCTTAACTGTGGGCAGATCGACTACCCTGGCAGGGGTTCATGGATTATATACAAGTGATGAGACTGTGAAGAGCACTAGCATGCTTTTATCTGTTTCTTAACTGGGGACTCAATGTGACCAGGTGATTCAAGCTTCCAGTGCTGTGACTTCTCCACTGTGAAGAGTTATACCCTTGAACTGTAAATTGAAATAAAACCGTTTCTCATTAAGGCAGGGTTGCTTTGCCAGGTTATTTTATCACAGAAACAAGAAAATAAAATAAGACATAAGTTACTCTTTACTGAAGACCTGTTGTTTAAACTTAAATGTAACACTGAAGAAAGTATCAGATAGCACTGATTATGAATTCAGACATATAAGGCATTCCCTATTTCATACACCATTACTTTATTACTTGAGGTCTCTCATACTTTAGGCATAGCAGCTATAAATTGGAATTTCCATTTCTCTTTCTTTGGGTTTAATTAACTAGCAAAGACTGAAGAAATGCTTGGTTCACTGGGTCTTATAAGCAATGTTGCAAATGATATGGTTAAATAGACAGATTAGAAAGATTCTCAGGGCAAGGAATCAGGAAGAGACACAAACTCCATGCCCTGGCTTGGAGTTCACTTCACTATCCAGGCATCTCCACAGGTCTGACACTGCAGAAGCCCACTGAATGTTGTACATATCAGTGGTGTATAGACTTCAGCTTATGCCCACTTTCACCTAGGTTACAACTCTGTTCTAACCAGTATTTCGGGTAACAAGCCCCATGCATCTATCTGGGGTTCCCCACACCTGTCATCCCGTTTACATAAATAAAGATCCAACTCAGCTTGTTAAGAAAGAATAACAGATAACTCTCCCTTACTAAGTAAATTCAAGTGCTTTAGAAGCTCCGGGAAATAGGCCAAATACATTCTATATTACACCACACCTTCAAGTTGTCTCAAATACCTCTTCCTGTTCTGTGCATGATATGTCAGGAGTCTGAATGAAGCAATAAAATGTCACAGGTATAAGAGACAGGATATTAAAGGAGATTTTATCCACAGCATCAGCCTTTATAATAGTAGAAAAACTACATGAGTGGAAATTTTATACTTGCTCTATTTATTTGCAGATACTTTTTCATTTTTAAAATTTATTATTCACTTTATATCCCAGTATCAGCTCCCTTCCCAGTACCCTGTCATACAGATCTTCCCCCTATTCCTCCCTCTCCTTCTCCGCTGAGAATGGGACCGCTCACACCACCCCCACACATTAAGTCACTGCAGGACCAAGCAAATCCTCTCCCATTGAGGCCAGATGAGACAGACTAGGTAGAAAAACTGGATCTACAGGTTGTCAACAGACTCAGGAGCAACCACTACTTCAGCTATTTGGGGCAGCCAGATAAAGCCCAAACTGCACATATGCTACATATGTGCAGGGAGCCTAGTTCAAGCCCATGTTTGGTCTTTGGTTGGTAATTCAGTCTCTGGGAGCCCCCAAGTGTCCAGGTTAGTTGACTCTGTTGTTCTTCCTGTGGAGTCCCTGTCCTGTTTCTTTTCTTCCTTCTTTCTTTCCTTCCATCCTTCCTTCCTTCTTTCTTTAATAGATATTTTCTTATTTACATTTTGAATGTTAGCCCCTTTCCTCCTCTACCCTTGGAAAACCACCTATCCCATCCTCTGTCCCTCTGCTCACTAACCCGCTCACTCCTGCTTCCCTGAACTGGCATTCCCCTACATGGGGGCAATGAGCCTTCCCAGGTACAAGGGCCTCTCCTCTCACTGATGTTTGACCAAGCCATCCTCTGCTACCCATACAGCTGGAGCCATGGGCTCCTCCATGTGTACTCTTTGGTTGTTGGTTAAGTCCCTGGGAGCTCTGGGGATACTGGTTTATTCATATTGTTCCTCTTATGGAGCTGCAAACCCCTTCAGCTCTTTGGGTCCTTTCTCTAGCTCCTCCATTGGGGAACTTGTGCTCAGTTCAATGGTTGGCTGAGAACATCGCCCTCTGTATTTGTCAGGCACTGGCAGAGCCTTTTAGGAAACAGCTATATCAGGGTCCTGTCAGCAAGTACTTGTTGGCATCCATGTCTTAGTTAGGGTTTTATTGCTGTGAAAAGACACCATGACCAATGAAAGTTTTATAAAAGACAACAATTAATTGGGGTTGGCTTATAGGCTCAGAGGTTCAGTCCATTGTCATCAAGGCAGAAACATGGCAGCATCCAGGCAGATATGGTACAGGAGGAGCTGAGAATTCCACATCTTTATCTGAAGGCTGCTAGTGGAAGACTGAGTTCCAGGCAACTAGGGTGAGGGTCTTAAGCCCACAACCACAGTGACACACCTACTCCAACAAGGCCACACCTCCTGATAGGGTCACTCCCTGGGCCAATCATATACAAACCATCACATTCCACTCCCTGGCCCCCATAGGCTTGTTCAAACATGAGTCTATGGGGGGGGCGTACTTAAACATAGCATAATGTGAAATACATTTAGTCCAACTTCAAAAGCCCCTGTAGTCTATAACAGTCTCAACAATTCCAAAGTTCAAAGTCTTTTTTGAGATTCATCCAATCATTTAACTGTAATCCGCTAAGCAAGACAGGAAACCAGCTGGGAAAAGTCCAAACTCTGTATCTCCATGTCTGATGACAAAGTAGTCTTCAGATATCCAACTCCCCTTTTCATCTTTGTTGACTGCAACAAGTTTCTTTCTCCTGGACTGGTTCCACTCCCTGTTAGCAGCTTTCCTTGGCAGACATCCTGTGGCTCTGGCATCTTTAACATTTTGGGGTCCCTTAGTCAATTTCAGCTTCACAACTTCTTTTTCCAGTGTCTGAGATCCACACATGATCTTCTGTGCATCTCCAAAAAGCTGGTGTCACTTCTGCTCTGCCCTCTGTAGCACTCTAAGTTCAGGTTGATCCACTCTGTTGCCACTGATGTTCTTGGTGGTTATCCCACAGTATTGGCATCTCTAATATGCTAGGGTCTTCCACTGCAACTATGCTTCACCAAAGCCTTTCATAGGCTCTCTTCATTGTACCAAGCCTCAATTCCTTTGCATGACCCCTTCAGTCCTAGGCTGTCAATTACAACTGAGGCTGCACTTTCACCAATGACCTTCCATGGCCTCTCACAGTGCCAAACCTCAGCTGTTCTTCATGATGCCTTCATGTCTTCAAAACCAGTACCACATGGATGATTCTTACATGTTACCAAGAACAGCTGCACCATGAGGTAGAACCTTGGCTATCTCTGGAATACAGCTTCTTTGTGCTTTCAGAAAACACTTCCCAGATTTCACCTCAGTGATGCTGGTCTTTTCTTAACATTTCCCCCCTTGTTCTATTACATTATCACTAACTTCCTTTTTCTCAGTTCCTTCATTGCCTAAGTTGGCTGTCCTGAATGTTGCTCCATAGACTGACTTTGAACTCAAGAGATCTGCATGCCTGTCTCTGAAGCACTGGGATTAAAGGTATGGTCCACCAAACCTGGATTTAAGTTTTTCTTCACCTAGAATTTGCTCTGTTCTAGGCTGACCTAGAACTCAGAGATCTACTTATCTTTGCCTCCTTGGATTAAAGGCTTGTACTACCATGCCCAGACCTAAATTAGATGGGTGGAATGTTCCCCCAAGATCACCACTCCCTTAATTCAATTTTATATCATTGAATTCAGCTCCATTTCACTTCCTGGAGTCCCTTTAATACTCAAACTATATATTTTGTAATTTTCCTTTCTCAGCTTGCTATGCTTGTTCAAAATTCTCTTCATCAGAGAACCAGAGAACAAAGTCTTTGTTGGGCTTTTTTGAGACTTCCTTTGCAGATGCAGTTAATATAAATCTCTTTACCTTAGCCCTAGGCAGTCTCTTCACATGGTGGCAAAAAGCAGCCATGTTCTTCACCAAAACATCACTAAAACAGTCTCTCAGCCATGTATTACAGTTCTTCTCCACTGAAACCTCTTGGGCCATCAGGCCTACACAGTTCAAATCACCCTCAGCTCCACTATCTTCCATATTCCTACTAGGCCGGCCCATTAAGCCCCACTTAAAGCATTTCATAGCTTTCCAAATTCAAAGTCCCAAAATCCACATTCTTCCAAACAAAAGCATGGTCAGGCCTATTACAGCAATACCCTAGTCCCTGGTACCAACCTCTGTCTTAGTTAGGGTTTTACTGCTATAAACAGACAACATGACCAATGCAAGTTTTATTTATTTATTTATTTATTTATTTATTTATTTATGTTTTCTGTTTTTTTTTTTTGTTGTTGTTGTTTGAGACAGGGTTTCCCTGTGTAGCCCTGGCTGTCCTGGAACTCACTCTGTAGACCAGCCTGGCCTTGAACTCAGAAATCCTTCTGCCTCTGCCTCCCAAGTGCTGGAATTAAAGGCGTGCGCCACCACTGCCCGGCCAATGCAAGTTTTATAAAAGACAATATTTAATTGGGGTTGGCTACAGGCTCAGAGGTTCAATCCATTGTCATCAAGGCAGAAACATGGCAGTATTCA